>CM012445.1:10651394-11851394 GCA_003999625.1 Oryzias javanicus
GATGACGTCATGAGGAGGGGACGAGAGACTCACGGCAGAAAAACGTGGATGAGGAATTAATTAAACTCTTTAAGAAGTTCCAGAAACTGATAAATATGTTGAGGACGAACGGAAAGTGAGTTCTGAATAACGTGTTTAAAGTTTTAGAAGTTTAGATGCGCTTTGTGGGTGTGAGCCTGCTAGTCAGCTCGACTTAGCTAACGTAGCATACCTGCATCGGACTGGACTTTGAGCCGCTAACGCAGCGACTGAAAACCCCAGGACCGCAGAAGAACACAGGAATCGAGTGAGTGGGACACGCGAGCGTCTACGGATTCCAGTTTGACTCTGACAGGACCGTCAGAGTTCATCACCGTGCTTCATCTTGGTGCTGCCACACGTCTGCTACAGGACCTCGTGACATTCTCTGAGTGAGTCTAACAGGAAAAGATCGAGGAGACATCCAATCCAAAGATAACAGGCCTGCAACGAGGGTACATTTGAGTTTGACTATTTTGGATTTAATTAATGCCGGCTTAGGTATATTTTGGGGCCCATTTTATTTTATTGTATTTTATTTTGGAGATAAATATTTTTGTTTTGAAATCTGTCTGAAAGGAAAAAAGAGTTAATGTATAACTTGTGATGAATGACAATATAAATAGTTAAATATTTAAGAACTGTGTGTTTATTTATGCGAAAGTGAAAAGCTTATTTGAAGGTTTGGTTATAAAATATTGGGTTAGTTTTATTTTTACAGATTTAGTCACTTACCCAAATCAGACGGGGAGGAAATAATAATTTCTAATTAAACAAGAGTTTAACACCCGTTAACTAAGAATTCAGGGATAATACCCCCACTTTTAAAGCTAATATAGCAAGGGGGTGTTACATTTCCTTTAAATAAAATGAATGAACGGCAAATTGAAATATTTGTAATTTAGGACAGTTTGGCTTCCCATACTTTACTTTACTTTACTTATTTATGTGGAGGCTGGTTGAGAGTTTGAGAATGTGCTGGGAAAAAAACAACACTATTTTGTGCCACCTTGACTTTCCATACAATTCCCGCTAATATGTTTGTACACTGATCAAAAGTTTATAGTTCAGCCTCAATGTTCTCATTCAGTTAAAAACACCACAGCATGCTATAGAACCTCCTCTTGAACCGCTGTAACTTGAGGCGCAACCTCCATAATGGTGCAGGGACGTGAAAGAAAGAAAAAAAAAGTTTAAAAACTTCACTTCAGACATTCCTCGGGCGTCGACGACGAACAGACCCAAACGTTTGCCTCAGACCTTTAAGGTTTTCTCTGAGAAATGCCTTGTTTTATGGACCCGAACGTACCGAGCGGTTCGGCTCCGGTCGAGCCTCCCCTGAAGTCGGAGATGCACACACATGAGGTCCGCCCGCCTGGGTGGTCTCTCTACTTTAGTGAGCTGTTGCTAAGCAGCTAATAATAGTCGTGTTTGCTGAGTAATTTTTGCCCTTCTGGAACCAATCAGATCCAAGAAAGTCCTGCAATCTGACAGCCCCAGAGGCGGGATCTGGAGTATTTTTCCCCGACTCCCCTCCTCCTTCTCTGCCTCCAAATGGAGAGAGGTCTTTTTCTCCCCTTCTATTGAATCTCAGAGTTGGCCGTGACGCGCGGCCAGGGGAAGACTGCAGAGATCTCATCAGAATGCTGCGACCATCGAGCCCTCCAAGCCGAAGACTCGTGTATGGGAATCCCATTTGCGCACGCCGCGCTTTCTGAGAGAAACCTTCAGCTTTTCCCAGAGAATCGGTGAATGCGGTGAGCGCGCTGGAGACCTCCGGATCACGCAATGTTGGGATGGAAGGCGCAGACTTTGACTCGCCGTCTCCAACTGGAGTATGAAGCCCTCCTTCACGGGTGTGAGAGTGAATCTCCGTTGCCTTGGGAAATCGCTACACGCTTTCGGGGATCTACTATAAAGTGGGAAACGGTAACCACCTCGCAGTCCCCCGCAACATGGCCTCGGCTGCTAATGCGCCCTCCGAAAGGAAAACAGAGACCCTGATCGGCCGAGGATAACGCGGAGGAACAGGGGGACTATACCCGCAACACACCGCTGGATTTGGAGTATTTACAGCGACCGAGTTACTGCGATGCGGGCTTTGCGCTGGAGCAGATCTCAGAGGTGCTCTTTCTCATCTTTCCCCTCGCCAAATGAGAGCTTCGTATTGTGCCGGTTTCCTTTTCTTATGTGTATTTCAAAGTGGTCAGTCCGTGCGTAAAGGCTGCGGAGCGTATGGAGGAGTGGTGGTGGTGGTGGGGGTTCGAGTTTTCGCCACTTTCCTGCCATTTCCAGCGTGTTGGTGCGCCATGGCTTCTGCGTTAACCTGCGGGAGTCTGTTCACCCCCCCTTTCTCCAGCCTGTGAGCGCACGCAGCTCCCGCCCGCAGCTCACCACATCCCCGCACTGTTTCGTAACACCCCCCCTCACACACGTGAGGGTGTTTGACAGTCAGGAGATGGGTAAAAAAAAAATCCATGTGGCTGCCCTCTTCCGTTCACAAATATCGTAGACCCCCCCCCCTCTCTCCCCCCCACGCTGCCGGAACACACGAGCAGCTGGACGCGCTCAGGCGCGTGTTTGCGCGCGCGCGTGTGTGGCATTTGTGGGTTGACCACATTCAGGATACTTGATATCTGCAGTTGATGAGCTGAGTAAGAGCCACCTCAGGGGACGAGTCACAATCCTTTTACTCCCAAACACATATGGAGATGTGTGCCCATTCACCCATATGGTGGTCACTGACTAATCATCTTTACAATAAATAGAACCTCAACTGACAGTTTTAACTTTGATTATTATTATTCAACCTCCCTTTATCCATCTTTGAGGTACAGATTGAGCCAGTGTTGGTTTGATCCCTTTTTTTTTTAGGCTGTCCAGACTGTGTGTGGCGATCTGTTGCTCCTACAGTATAAAGTTGTGGTTTATATGTTACTGATCTGCAGCGCTCACTCCGGGGAGCCCTCAGTGGTTTCCACCACAGCAGATCTTCAGGTTAACACAGTCTGTCTGTATTCCACTAAGACCTCCTTGTCTTGTTTCACCACTCTGATTGAAGTCAAATGTGTTTATTTTTCTCACCTGTTCAGGTAAGTGTGGTATCTTCTGGGGTTTGAATGACAGTAACATCAAGATTCTTGTCTTACAGGGTAAGGCAACTGGGAGGAAGGCACCTCTGTGGCTCAGAGCGAAGTTCCAGAGACTTTTATTCAGGCTGGGCTGTTACATACAAAGAACTGCGGAAAGTTTTTGGTTGTGGGGCTCATGATTTTTGGAGCCTTCGCTGTGGGCTTAAAAGCAGCAAATTTGGAAACAGATGTGGAGAAACTTTGGGTGGAAGGTAAGACAAAATCTATCTTCTTCATTATAAGTTTACTGTTTAGTTCTTGCATAAACCAATAGATAAAATAGTTTGTTCTCAGATCCCACAAGAAGACTTTGAAAATCTTTTTTTTTTTTTTAGCTTCTCTAACTGTGTAAGAAGCAACTGTAACTGCCTCATGGAGAAGGTTGTAATTAAGCCCATAAGCATCCTTTGGGTTAAAAAAAAAATGGTCAAAGCCGCCATTTGTAAGAGTGTGTGTGTGCGTGTGTCGGCCCCCAGCAGTTCAAGGCTCAGAGGCTGTGTGTGGTCCTGTTTTGGACAGCTCTCAACTTTCCAAAAAGACTTGTCTCCGGTTGCAGTGAAAAAAGCAGAATCGGGACAGAAGCTGCTGTTTGTCGGCTGGATGTCCCACTTATTATTTATCCTTTTTTTTCAAGTTTTGCTGTTAATGAAGGAAAAATAACAATTAAACAGTGGAAAAAAAGCTGTGTGCACGGGTTGTGCTTTGGTGGAGAGGGGGTGAGGGCGAAGGGGTTGTGCTTTCCTGCTTTCCTTTGATCTGCATTCCTCTGCTTATGGCTGAAGTCAGCTATAGGAGTCATGAATGGAGGAGCAGATTTTGAAAAATTAAACAGAAAAGAGGAAAATGTGAATGCAATTTTTGTTTACTTACATTTTTTAACATCTTATTGTTTTATTTAGAGTAACTGGTGAGGAAAGCAGGGTTACTCCTGGAAGTTTCTAGCAGCCTGCCTCTTCCCCAGGTTCCACAACTATGATAGATAGCTTCTTCTTTTAATAGTTTTGCACACTTGTTGCAGTTTTGGCAAAAGAGACTAACAGATTAAAAGTTCAGATTGAAGACTGAATTGTACTTTTTATACCCTGTTCTCATCAAAAACCTGGATGAATTTTAGCTGAAATCTAACTAAACATTAACAGTGCAAACTAAGGCTGTACAACATGAGAAAAACTTATGATGTGCATTAATAGTGATCAATACTATCAATCGTTATTGTGATAACGATTAAATTAGCTATTTACTGAAGAGGAATAGTGTAAACCAACGGATTGTACTGATGTAGAAAAGACTTACACAATCAATGATTGTTTTGGCTCTGTAGTTTAAAAAATTGAACATTTACTGTAATTTGTATGGTGAAAAAACTATAGTAGTAAAGATTTAAGTTCGGCAAAGCTTTTAATAAACTTTTTTCCATTCTTAAATGTTTTTACCTTTTTTCAAAATTTCATAAAAGCGCACCAGTAATAATATGTCATTGTCTGTTGGGAATTTATTGTGGTTTAGGCTGCTAAAATACACTATGGCTGAATCTGAATTCCAACTCACTATATAGAGAACTATATAGCGGATTTGCCATTTTCCAGTATTGTCTGAGTCTATAATTCCAAAATCGAGTTCCCTAGAAAATTCCCAGAAGTCTTTGCGAAAAATCAGTATACACTGATGCTCACTACATTAGCGATAACAAACCACAATGCATCGAGGTTGAAACCTTTTTTTAGAACAAAAAAACTCGTTTTAATCTAATTTTTTAATAAACCATCCACATTTTCATCATCAGAACACAGTGGAGTCACAACTTTCCTTTGTGAAATCGGTGACGTCATATCTGGTGTTTAAAAAAATAGAAAGAAAAGTAGTGAGCAAATTGCTTTTAAAATCCAGGGCTCTAGATAGTCCTGCACTATGTAGTTTTTTATTAGTTTGGGATTGGGTGGGAATTTGGGTAGGGTGACTCTGAACCATACCAAAGCACAGTCATTCTGGCCTCCCAACTGAAGGTGGCAGTGTGCAATATTTTCAATAGTTTCCCAACTGCTAACTAATGGAAAAAAAGGAGCCATATTTGTCTAATCAGAGCTTGAATTAAAGCTAATTATGTTATAATTTCACATATTTCACAGACTTGAGGTTTTGTGGTATTCTATAGTAGAAAAGAATTCAAGCGAGTGCTTGTTTATAATTATCTAAAGTTTGTGTGCCATTTTACTCAAAGGTCATGTGAGTCATTTGTCTGTTTACTTTTGATCTGATTTTCTTTGATTTTTTTTAACAGATTCTTGTCGTTTGATGAGCAGCTCTGCTCAAATACTTAGTTAGTTTTTATTTCTCGTCTGCCTCCCTTAGTGTCTGATGTCACATTGGTGCGTTGAATTGACTGAAAGCTGACTGACACTTGTTGTGTAGTGACCTATGGGAGACATCTGCAAAATGCTTTCATTCTGGCTCAAAGTGATAAACACAAAGCCGCTCACACACTCACAGACGCTGTTAAGGAGGCCGTGCAGTGATGGTTTCTTAGGTCCCGGTACATGAGGGGTTCCAGATGCTGGCAGGGAGTGATCTGTTTGTTTAGATTAGACTGCACAGCTGAGGGATAGATTAGTTCTGCCTGGGCCATGGAACAGTGCGCCGGGCTGTGCCGGCTCTCTGGCCCACCGTCCAAGAGGAAAAAGAGGAGCGAAAGTGGAGAGGACAGAACGGCTGTTTATGTTTCATGTGGATCGGCGCTCTGCGGCGACCTGCGCACGACCCTGCCTGGAAGCTGTGCGGCCCGTGGACTCGCCTAAACTTTACGCTGCATCTGTCAGTCCCCTTGACTGGACCTTCTGCTGTGAACTCGTCACCTGCTCTCTGGTTGGGCCGCATTGATTGAGGCTTACGGCAGAACGCCATTACTTGCATACCCGAGCCGCCTAATGTGTTTATTTGACATGCCGTTCTGTGCAACAGCTTTGGGAGGAATTGTCTCATCTCACTCTCTTAGCACTGTTTATAAATACTCAGACACAGGAAGTTCTGTTTATAAGGCGAAGTGACAAAGACCAATTGGAAGTGAGACCTTGCACCCCCCAGGCATAGAGGGAAGTCTAGGGCTTTCATAGCTGGAAATGTGTTGATGTATATGGCATGTTCACTCTGCAGAAATACTCTTGTGTTTATATCTACTTGATGTCCACAGGAAATGATTAGCTCAACCAGGAAGACGTAGTAGTGCCTGTGGTTGATCTTGATCTCACCACACACAAACAAGGCTTCGGGTGTTTTTTCGTGATTCATTTAAACATTCTCGGTTTGGAAATGCAGACAATTACATCTACGGGACATTCAAGGAGCCAGAGGTGAGTTTGCAAGCCATGAGAGGCCTTCACAGTCCCTCCTGGCTTCAGATCATAAATGGAGCCATCCCCTGGCATGCTTAGTTAAGGCAAACATGGGCCAAATTGTAAAGAAAATAGAAGCGCTGGCTGCCTCTAATTAAAACAGTATCACATAAACACTGGCCTTCCTGTAGGACAGCCCCTCGCTCATTTGCTGAAGATTGTATGTCTGAACTCATGGGAAGAGAAGGTACATGGAGGACGAAGTTTAAGATTTTTAACTTAGGATAGCAGATGAGCCTGGATTCATCTTGGCTAAATTGTGGTTTGGTAGCAATTGAAAGAAGATAAGAAGTTTTTTTTGGTACACAGTCTTAATCATCTACTCTAAAGAGTGAACGGATCAAGCTCAAATGAGTTCATGGTCTCCACTGATATATGATGGGTTGGATCTGGACCAAAGTCCCTGGGATATAGACTGAGGCCATGGGTCCTGCAGGATTTTCTTGGGGTGCAGAGTCCAAGGGCCACAGGCGGGGACCCCTGGGACCCTGAGGTCATCCTACAGAGGCCCCACTATTTAAAACCTCACCTGATACTCACCCTGTGGCCTGGGTGTAGAGTGAAGACTTGCAGCAGAGGGGAGGGGTATTTGTGTGCGAGTGTGTGCGCGCCTCGTGGGGGGGTGGTAAATGGAAGAAATGCAGCAGAAGGCGCAGCTGTCACCAGTCGCCGTTTGTGTCCTGTGTACGTTTGTAAATGTGCATTTGTATTACCAGTGTGAGGCCATCTCGGGATCCAGATGCTGAAAGCAGAGAGAATTTTGTCTTTGGACTGGGCTGTTTTCATGATTTTTGTCTGTAACCCTTTACAAATGATTCTCCAGCAGAGGGCAGTAAATCAGATATTTTTTTAATTAAATTTTACTTAATTTCTAACCAAATTTAATATAGTTCCTGACACTAAAAGGTGATAAAATTTAATCATTTTAAACACCTTTAGTCAACCAAATAAAACTCTAGAACATGTTGAATCTGGTATTTTATCCTTAAATCTCTCCTACAACACTTCATATAGTTACAGTTGATGCTTGTGTGCACACAGCACCGTTATGAAATAATTTAGATGTTTTTTTTCTTCATTGTCTTGTCTGTTTACTTTTTCTCATGTGTTGGGATTTAGAGCCTAACAGAGAAAGCTGGTGTTTTTCTGGCTTGTGAAAGCAGAAAAAAACGTATGTTGAAGATGATTAAAGATGACTGGGAAAGAAGAAGGAGAAACTTTGCATTTTTTGTGTAATTATTATTTTCAATATTTTGTGTCACTTTTTAGGTTGCTGAAACTAGAATTTAAAAGGGACACAGATTTGACCCACTTAAAGACTTACTCCATTAAAATGGCATTTTTGTGTTTTTAACATGCTCTTGTAGCATATAAAGAAAATTGAGCTTAAAAATGCATTTCTGGCAATTTCTTTATTAAAGTCATTGTAGATCAAGAGCAGAGGAAAAAAATTCTGTTCCACAGTTGGTGGGCCACATGATAAATAGATTCATGTACATTTTAATTTTCTTTGTCTGAGCTGGAATCTGGCTCTAAACTGTACGGCTGCTTGATAGGTCCAAAATTGCTCACAATTTTTGTTTTAGCGATAATGTTAGCTTGGGATTTTGAGGGGCTTTAAGTAATTTGGAGAGAGTGTAAATAAATGGATGATGGGAAGTGAGGGCAGGCTTACCCTGTGCCAACAGTCCCGCCTACAACTCAGATACAAATTTCTGATGAATACCTTCGCTCTGCAGAAACAAAAAACAACATTATTTTGGCTCTAAACAAGATAATCACCACTGGGAACGCTTTTAAAATAGTTCAAAAGATAATTAGTCTGGGTTTGAAAATGTTTGTGTATGAATCAGTTTCTAAAAAATGAATTCAGTTTCAGTTCATTTTTAAAGCTTTGAAAATAAGTTACTCATCTATAAACAACAAACATCTGGTTTCTGTTCCCCACTGTGTCTCTATTAGATTTATCATTTAAAAAAGACGTATGATTAACTGTTCATTTTAAAGTTTTTAAGCTACCTGTGTTATGTGTCGGTGTGTGCGTGTGTGTGTGTGCTGAGTGCACTCCCATTCAAAAACAACTTCCTGAGATGCCTCCGAGGTCTCTGTTTACATTTTGCATTCTTTCGGGCGCTCTTATTCAAAAACCAGAGCCCTCCGAATGACCGACCACAGGAGACTGTGGAGAGGTTTATCCTCCCCCCTCTACCTCCCTCTTCCTCTCTTCTATCCCTCTTTTTTCCCCTTCTTTCAAAAAGGTTTCTCTCTCTCTTTTTAACTGAGCACCCCCCCCCCCCCCTCCATGAACCTCCTCCCGCCTCCTCGCCACCTCTTTCCCCCCGCCCCTCGCTGGAGAGAGTTGCCTCAGAATGCCAGATGTATTACAGAGCGAGCCACGGCAATGTAAACACTCAGCCCTGCCATGAGAGCAGGGTGGTCTGGCCTCCCTCCTTCCCTGCCCTCCTTCCCCTTTCCTCTCCTCCCTCCTTCACCGCACTGGCTGCCAGAAGGGTGGAGAAAGCACAAAACAGCAAAGGGAGACTGTGTGCGTGTTGGAGTGGAGACAGAGCCAGCGAAGAAGCCGGAGTATAGTAGCGATAGTGTGCTTGTGTTTTGGCTGCTGCACCTACCTTACACTAGGAAAAATCGGGGTGTGGATTGATGCTTCTCAGGCTGCAGTTCAGAGAATTTTTATGGCAAACATCTCCAATCTTTAGTTTAAAAAATATACATATACATTCCCTCTGGTTTACTGCTTACATACGTAGCTGTATAGTTCATTGCAATTCCTAGGGCGCATCGTCATAGAATCTGGCAGTAAAAGCAAGTACCACATGTGCATATGCAAGGCATAAAAAGCAGGAAGATAACTTTCTGTATTGCAGATGATTTAAAGTTTGAAGCTTTAGGGGGTATTGTCATCATTTGGCAAGGGATAGTAGATAGATTTGTAGATTGCAGAATAACAAGATTATCGGACATTGTTTTGATTTTTCTCTTGCCAAATTACCTCTGGTGCCTAAATATTGAGTAATTTGATGGATTTATTTTGTGTTTGTGGAGAATGATGAAGAATTTCATAGTTTTCCTTGGATTGGTCTGTTTGTACACAAACAATTGAGGTTACAGCAGGTGGAACTCTAGGGATAGTGCACCCTTTAAGACCATTGATCCGAAAAAACAAAGAATAAGGAAAAAGGAACCAAACCAAAGATCATCATACATTTCTTAGTGTCTTCACTTTTTACTGCTCTATATTGACCCAATGGTGGAGACTTTCTTTTTACAACTGAATTCAAATGCAATTTGCTCCGGGATGTTTCAGCTTGCGTTATGCTTAAAACTTTGCGTTTGCTATTGTCGTTGGATCTGGTCGTCAAAAAAGTCCTTAGCAACAGTTGCTAGCGGCGTTAGCTCCTGTTGTTTCACAAGACACGCAGAGATATTGCTTAGTAGTACATAAACATGAACAAATGTTCAATAAACTTGTTCAAAAGACATAGACAGTGGACCAAAGATATAGACTGTGGATGCATACATATTTTTGGCACAAATGGAACCTCACTCAGTGGCTTCAAGATAAAATGAGTTTGAGAACCCTGCTGTAGGGAAACCATACCAGAGTTCACTTGCAAGGGATCAGGAAAGCTTGTTCCTAGACAAACGTAAGTTTACTTTTTTTGGAATGTGGATACAGAGATCTTTCACAACAACTTTACCAGGAAAGCAGGTTATTAGAGGAAACAGGCTTAAACCAAACAACCTTGGTGTTACATTTCTTTAATGCCTGTTCTCACTGATGAAGCTAATTCTATAGCTTTCTGCATATTTTTCCACCTCTAACTAGAAATCATTTATCACTTTGATGTCATTTTTTAAAGGTATTCTGCTTTTCTTCTAACTGTAGGTTTGGTGGTCTAAAGTCAAACAAGCAAGAAGAAGACTAATGTTATCTGCATTTTGCACCTTTTTTTCTGTGTTCTTCCTGTCTCTTTATATACTGCATTTTTCAGAATACAGTACAAGCTGCTGTGGAGTCTAAGTTGCAGATGCCAAAAATACATAATAAAGAAGCAATCATCATTAAGTTGCTCTAGAGCATAAGACACACTTTTGGGAGAAATTAATTTTACGAAATAAAAGATCAAGAACAGACATTTCATCTTGAAAGGAAATAAATATTAACAGAACGATTTATAATAAATTCAATATATGCACTTTTTTTTTTACTGTAACCATACTTAGCTTCATGAAACATTGAAGGAACTGAATAAGTTTATAGTAATATTAATGTCATGAATGAAGCATTGCTTAGATAACTATAGCATGGTAACAAGTCGACTAAACTCTTTACATTACTCCAGTTCATGAAATCCACTAAATTCTTCATCGTCTTCGTTACTTTTGAACAACTCTGCCAAGACTGGCACTTCTTCTTCTACGTTGCTGTCAGTAGCTAATACTGATACACCTACAGTGCCCTCTAACGTTAGTGATAAAAGACAAACGCATGAGCATATATATCCCTTTTTTAATTAAAAAAATAAGTTTCAACTGAGTATAAGTCGCACCCCCAGCCAAATTAGTAAAAACCTGTTACTTATACTCCAAAAAATATGATAGTCAGATGACCGTCGCTCTTGAACATCATGGCTTTGACTTTTGTTCAGCAAGTTACATCCAGTTCAGAATCTCCTGACAATTGAAAACGACACAAAAATGCTCTCACTGGTCCCTTACATACAGTAGTTTACTCTGAAAACTGTTAACCTAAAGAAAAATGTATATGCCAGTCATACTTCAATTAGATATTTCATAGTTTAGACAAAACAACCAACCCAACCACCACCAACCATGCGTTCAGTGTGGTATTTAAGGCTAGGCCTTTTATTTTGGTGAAACCCCTCCTAAAACAGTTTTTTGAATTGCAAACCAAACTTTTATTCAAAGACCCTTGAATTTTTACGTTGGTACCGTAGGTGAGGTTTGCTGCAGATACGCTGCTCCCAGCAGTAAAAAAAGCTTTTTTTTTTTTTTTTTTAAATGCACTGCTTGGACGCATTTCTTGGTAGCAACAAAGGATTTCTCTGCTTGTACGCTCTTTGGCTTTGTGTTTTCTGATCCACACTCAGGAATGTGTGATTTCGGGATACCTAGAATCATTGGCCATCTTTACAGGAAATGACAGGAAGATGGCTGGCTGAGATTGGCTGCTCAGGCTCATGTCACGGTCTGTTATGACTGGGCACTGAGCCAATCAGAGGGCTGTAAATCCAGCAATACAGGGTAGACCTCACCTGGTTTCAGATTTTATAAAAGACTATTAGAAAAAGGAACCTTTTTAGCATAGCTTTGAAATTCGTTTCCCATTTTGAAGTGTTTTTTGTGTTTTAATCTGAATTATATTGACAGAAGTAACTTTTTTTCAGTGTTTCCTCGGCTGCATGCATAAATCAGCACATGCACGCTCATGCTACAAACTTTTTCTGTCAGTGTTTTCTTCCCCAACTACTCTTTCCTCTGCTCTGTGAATCCATTGCCACTGAATAGGATTTTTTTTTCGTGATAGAGGTGGGAGGATGGTGGTGTGGGGTGGGGTGGTGGGGCGAGAGGAATCTGAATGAAGGCAGCAACGTGGAAGAATCTGCCCATTGATGCCTGTGTGAATGTACACCTCGGGCTCTAAGGAAGCTGCATTGGGAGCCAGCCGACTGCTAAATACACCCATTTTAGGGGCTGCAGGGGCAGGACAGGTGATTAGCATAATCAGGGGCGAGGGGAGCCATACATATGTTAATGCCGTGGTTGTGAAGGGTGGTGAAGGTTGGCGGTATGGGTGGGGATTCAGGGGTGCAGCGGTGGGCAGCTGGGGTGGACTCCGAAGAGGACTCACAGCACTATAGTTGGGACATGTGGTACCAACAGCGCCACAGAGTTGATTACTCACCATTCCTGGCTCCACTCCTTGTACCGTCAGTGCCCAAATCCGACTAACATGTACTCCAAGACAGCAGGGGGCGGTGTTTACTCCTATTGACCTCCATATCTGTCAACGAACATCTACCCTGTTCACCTCTGAAAAGGGGGCCAGTAGTCACGAGAGCAATCACAGATATCAAAAGATCTATAGCAGGGGTGTCAAACTCAATCACACAAAGGGCCAAAAGCCATAACACAACTTAGGTCGCGGGCCGAGCAGGATAAACATTTATCGAGCTGAAACTAAATTTTTTAAACGTTAAATGGTAACTTTCTAACATAATTATGAACTTAAAGTTAGGTTAGTCGAAAGAGCTACTAGCATGTAGCTGAAAAAAATAGCTAAACTCCAAAATAGCCTAAAAAACTTAAAAAGAAAATCGAAATTAGCCAAAAAAGCTAGCAAGCTGCTGAAATATTAGCAAAACTTCAAAATAGCCTAAAAAAACTGAGTGAATTCCAAAATAGTCCAAAAAGCTTGCAAATTGGCAGTTTATAAAGCTTTTAAACTGTCACTTTTTAGCATAATTATGAGTAATAAAAATGCAGGAACAACATTCCAGAATAATTAACTTAAACCTTAAATAACTGAATATTTCACTCTCCATAAAAATATATTTTGTCAAAATTGTAAAAGTCAAAAAATAAGTTCAAGATAACATTGGGTCATTAATAACAATAAAATAAAGGGATGTGGAGGGCCGGATAGAATTACCCAGAGGGCCGGATCCGGCCCCCGGGCCTTGACTTTGACACATGTGATCTATAGGATTACTTTGGGGCCAAATCAATTCAACTGGTACACTGCAAATATAGCACTTAACACAACTTTTGTATATTTCTGTACCATACTTTCCTGTCGTTCTTTATTTTTTTCTCTACTGTTTTAAATCTTTTTTTCTATTCCCTCCCTCTGTGTGGCAGCCCCCCTAGGAAAGCTGTCAGGAAAGAAAAAGGGAGAGCATGAGGGGGAGAGAGCCTGAGAGTGAGGGGGGACTCATCATGGGTCAGATAGGGTCTCGGCTCTCAGTAAGGCCTTTCATCACATATTTGTGGCTGTGTGCACACCTGCACTGCAGAGTCCACATTAGCAAACGCTCTGTATGCTGCTGCAGCGGTTTTTTCGCTCACACACGCTTTCCACTTCTGCAAAAATAGATAGAAAAGGGCCGCAAATTGAATCAAAAGTCGTCACTGGCAAGGGTTATTTTTTGTGGGACAGCACCAGTATCCACATTTGCGAGGAAAAGTCTTGGCTTATTCAGTTTGAGTCTTTTCAAAAGTAAATTGTAAATGGAATATTCAGGTTGTGTCCAACTTTCTTCATACTCCAGAATGTGTCAATAAAAAGTATAGAATTTTTGTTCTTTAATGCACTAAGGCAGTTTATATCCAAATACATCTGAGTTTCCACTTAAATATGTGCAAATTTTTGTTCGGTGAGGTTTCTTTATCAAATCTAACACGTCAGTAATCTTTGACTCACACACTGGCTTCATTGCTTTGTAGAAAACATTTCAAGCTTTTGATAAAAGACATCCATGCAATGAAGAACGTTCAAAGAATTAAGACTAGGTGGAGTCATTGACAGCAGGTGGTACGAAGGAGCCAGCACTGGTGGTCGAAGGCAACAGGTGGGGTTTTCTTGCTGATCAAAGTTCCAGCAGGTGATTGGCAGTGGCAGCTGTGGAAGGCACAGCAGGGCATTGTGGGACTTTGGAGTAGATGTAAGGTTGTGTGGATATTTTCTGAGGACTATGTCTTATCAACCCGCACAAAGTGACTACATTTTTTTTGAGACAGTTTTGAATATGATGTAACTCCAAACGAACATGTATTGAGTAGTAATGGGATGTACCAATATTATAGGTGTGATGTTTTGTGTGTCAGGAGTAGTTTCGTTCATACCCCTATTTTAAGCTTCCTCCCAAAAACAAAATACATTTTTCTAGTTTGCTGCATTTCTTAATCTTCTACTCTACGTATATCACCAATTTCAGATTCAGACAGCTTCAACAAGTGCCGTAGCGGGCTATATGGTGCACTAAGTAGTGAGTATTAACAAATACAAATACACCTCCTCTTGACCCTACCACACACATGGCAACACAGCTGTTTTGTCTTTGACAGGACTTGGAGTTTTAGTTAAAATCAGTTACAGTTGCAAGAGAAAATATGCAAACCCTTTGAGAGTACCCAGTTTCTGTATGAAATGGACACAATGCATTTTTTATATCAATCTAAATCCCAATGATGGAGAAAAACATTGCCCTCTTAACTCACACCAAAATATATGTTTGTGTTGTTTTTTTTTTTACGCAATCGTGTCCATTTTTTTGCATAAAACAAAGTCATTCTAAAGGGTTCACATGTTTTCTCCTGCAACTGTATATACAGGATGAACAAAAAGGGCTCTAGAACAGTCTCCTGTGGAGCCTCGTGCTGAACTACAGCTTTCATGAGGTACAACACCCTACCCTTACATGGGACAGTCTAGATCAGGGGATGTCCAAAGTCAGTCCTCGAGGCCTCCTGCTTCCTTAAACCCTGTCTTATCTGATATCTTGATTACCTGGATCAGGTGTGTTTGGCCAATAAGGGAGTTCAATGGCAGGCTGTTTGGAAAACATGTAGGACACTGGCCCTCGAGGACTGACTTTGGAACTCCTGCTCTAGATGTCAAACAGTCATCATTGTTAATAATTGTTAGAAAAACAAAAATGGACCACATGTATGTGTTGTGATACCCATATCAATAGAGGCAAAACGACACAAAAAGACACAGACACAGACAAAATTCCACAGTAGAGTGCTTGGCTTGCCCACAAATTTGATTTGTTTTTGTTCATTTGGTGTTAGTTACTGATACTCTGAAGAAAGAGGTGTTTAGTTGTCTCCTTATGTACCTAATAAACCTGTATCAAGTGCGCTTCACCAATGGGAGGCATCAAGAGTAGGATCGATAGAAAAAAAACATGACATGCAATAGTCCAAAAAGTTAGCCTAGTTTGTCTTTTTACTGACAAACATCCACAATTTGCCACTGAGTACAACCACTTGCAATGTGTATTAAAAACAATTGTAGTGCAAAAACACTTCAAGTCACAGGTATCCACATGTCTACCCATGGTACATGCAGAGTTTTTGCTTTTGAGGGGTGACTGTTTTTGTGTTGCTCTGGTGACGCTGGGGGCTCAGCATATTGGCGGTTGTATTTGTGGCAGAGAGGTGGTATTTAGTGGGGGCTTCCTCCTCACAGTGGGGGTTCCTTTCTTAAATTGAGCCTAATCCAGCTAATCCATTCTGTGAACACCTAGGCGCACACAAAGCTATTTTAACACAGCTGTTTGCCCATAGAGTACAGTCATGCATCCACAAATCAGGGTTTTGGAGAGGATGGAGAAAGTCGGAGCACCTTCAAATCAGTTATTGATCAAGGGGATCACTTTGTGCACAACATGAAGTGCCGTCACGTTTTTTGTGAATGGTGAAAATGGTTCCACAAGTGTGTCATGCACTGGAGGAGGAACGATTGCTTCCCGCCGGCGGTGCATGTTTTCCTTGAAGGTGCGGGTTGTTTCCGTTTTCAAACACAACAGATGTGTGTTGGGGTGGGGCTTCGGTTTATGTGTGCTGCAAGACCAAGAGAAAGGGGGCTGGGCTGGGCTTTGCCAGAGGGGGCTGGGCTGATTGCCATCATGATCTGGCCAATCACAGAGTAGAGCTGAATAGGGCAAAGAAAGAGAACTAGAGAATGAAAAGAAGGGGAGTTTGAAGCTGAAAGGAGGACAGGGGTGATGTCAGTTCCCTTTTCTCTCCCATCTTGCCCACCACCTCCACCCACCTCTCCATTCCCTCACTTTGAGAAAAGGGAGGATCAGGGGTTAATGTTATGCAACATGCTGAATGCTCACACTGAGGGCTCTTCTACAGTGACATAAACAGGTCTCTTCACTTTTCTATCTTCTCAAAAAGATATTTAAAAAAAAATCATTCATTAGTAATGCATTTAGTTGATAGCTGATAATTTAGACATCAAATCCTTGTCCAAACAAAAGTGAAGTCATACGATCCATGATTTTCTTTTAATTTCTTTTCCTGATTGCCATGTGTATGGGTTATGGATGTGTAGCTCAGCAGGCGTTCCCGTAACCGGAAGATTTTCAACTCCAGACTGCCGCCTGTATGCCTAAAGTTAAAAAAAAGTTTCAGTTTTCTTTAATAATACCAATTTCTTTAACATAGTGTCACCTTTCTTTTGCAGTTTCAAACAAATGCATTGTTAAAAAAAAAATATAGATGGATATAATTGAAATGTCTTAATTGACAATTTTTTTTTAAATTTTTTTTATTTATAATTTTTGGGTTGTGGGTATGCTGACCTATGCTGCGTACACTGTGTTGCTCTGTGTGTCAGCAGTAACAGGCGATCATGCTTTTATTTTCTCTTATTCGGTGGCACATTTCCATAAAAACTGTAACAAATAACTTCTAGTTCTCACACTCTTTAGGAGAACAATATTTACTATAAAACCCAACAGTTCAAAACGCCTGATGGTTTGATACATTTTTCACAATACACATTTTATGACACCCCTGCCCACTCTCCCCCTTCCTGCTAGAAACTATTTTGCCCCTCCCCTAGCAAGTCGTAGCCAGGGACAATAAAAGTTTTGTTGTGTTTTAGCATGGTTCTCTGACAAGAATTCAATAAACTGCACTACTTGATCTGCCTGTTACATGAGTTTATAAAAAATGCATGTATCCAGTTTGAAGCTACACTTTGAGTTCTTTAAAGCATTGCGTTGAAATTGCAGAAAATATCCGTACAGTCCAACAAGAAATGTATGCAAATATAAATTTGAAATGGTGCTACATTTGTTACCATCTTTGCACTTAGCATCCACTCAAGCACACACATACATACTAATGAAGGCTCCAGTGCCAAACAATGAAGCCAACCCATAACAGGAGCAATGTGGGGTTCAGTGTCTTGCCCAAGGACACTTTGACACATGGCCTTTCAAGGTGGGAACCAATCCAACGATCTTCCGATCAGAGGTAAACCGCTCTACCTCTGCTCCAAATACAAAAGGCTTAAAATGCAAGAGGAGTTTATACAAATATAAACCTCGAGTGTCAGAAGATTCATAACCATCAATTGTACCAGTAGTATCAACACAAAAGGCCTTCTGCTCTCATCTGTTTGCTAATAGTGTACATAATTCCCAATTAAAAGTGCTAAGAAAACATACTTGAAAAACTTGCTAAATGAAGATGCCTCCATTACTTTAGCTTTGCAACCCCCTCACTGGGAAAGGATGGGGATGCAAACTCTAGGAAAAATGCTGTAGGTTTCAGAAATATGGTGGGGCAAAACTGGTGCCCTCAAATGGGAGTACCTTAAGGTCCATTTGTAAAACTTTTGTTTTGGTGCTTGAAACGGGACAACTTCAAGTTTATCAGCACATGCTGGGGTCAGCCAGTTTTCTTCGCAGGAATATATGTATGTGTCACTGAGGAAACACAGCTGTGTGTACATGCTTTCAAGCGCACATGCTTGCACGTAGGCAGAAGTGAGCGCACTCTCGCACATTTTCTTGGTCCAGCTGGGGTGTTAATTTCACCCCAAGGCTGTGTAAGTGTTGACCCCCAAACGTTGTAACCTCGTGAAGTGAAGAATTCTCTGCGCTCGAGGCTGTAATGTGCCGTTTCCTGCAGTGGGAGAGTGCATTCCTTTGACTTTCCCGTTCCTCGATGCAAACTCCATGTCTTTGGGTGGCAGTGCTCAGCTGGGTGAGCGCGTTTGAAAGGATGATGCTCCCATCTTTCTTCAATTAGATTTCACTCCACACACATGTAGACACAATCTTAAAAAAATGGGAAGTGCTTCTTTTTTTAAGCTCCTCTCTCTAATAATTATTACTTAAATACTTAAGCCAAGCCTCAGGTAAGTAGGCTGGACAGGTCAGCTTGTTCTGTCAGAGTCTTACTCAGTTGCATAAAGGTATTGCTAGTGTAACATAGTTGTTTAGCTGCCCTAGCGATAGAGAGCATGTCGCTTGAGTCTGCCAAGGGCTGCTATTAATGATGAGTATTATAAACATGCCTTCAGACAGGATCAGATGGGAACACTGTTTGGGTCCAGAAAAAAAGAAATCAAGTGTTTTTTTCCTAATGCCTCAAGACATGGCCCCCCTTCCTCCCTGTTCCATTGGTCTAACTGGGTGGTCTGGCCTCGCAGAACAGCCATGCTTACGTTCAACTTTAATACCATTACAATGGAGTAAAAACATTCAGTATGTGCCCACAGTTGCAAGAATTGAGCTGAATTGTTAAATTGGATTAAGGCATAATAAAATGTTACAGATTTTTCACACAGTCAGCCCTCTCACCGGTTAGTTTTCGTGTTTGGTGTATGTGTGTGTGGAGTGTGTGTATTAGAGACCAAGTGAAAGAAGACGACTATAAACTGCTTGAGCTTTCACTGAGCGTTTAGTCTCTGATGATGGAAGGACTCAAATCCTCTGCCTGTAAATCAGGCACTCTAACTGAAGGAAGCACACACCCAGCTCCAAATTTACCCCCAAAATAAAGTAAAAAAATTCTGATAGCTATCCGGTTTGTGAGCATTTTGGTTTATTTGCTGCAAATGTAGGAATTTTGTCTGCATTTGCATGCTTTTGTTGGTGCCAGACTAACTGCACTGGGGTGGAGTCCCGGCACATAAATGACTTTAAAGGCAGCGTTCTCCAAGTTAGCTCCATAACGCACAGGGCTTAAGCTCAACGCAATACTGGGAGCAGAGCCTACAGAATTCTTCTATATAAACCGTACACATGGACTTAATTTCACATATGCAGACAGTGTGCCTTGGCTCTTTTGTTGCAAATTTATGTGTAAACACTAGGAGCGGTTTGAAATCAGGATTATTAGCGATATATCATTATTTCACTAAGAGAGGTTTTTATCTACTCACAATAGTGACAATGTGCTGGCACGGTGAAGTGATTTGGGGTTTGCTCTGCAGAAGGAACAGGGTTTCAGGATAGCCAAGGATTTCAGGTCATCTTGAACAAAAAAAGACCATAGACTTGTGTACTTAGCATATATAGAGCTTTACTATCATCTTAGAAGGCCCAAAGTGCTCTATGCTACGCTTACACCTTTACACCAGGCATGTGACGGATGTTTACCATATGGTGTTCACACTGGACTTTCGCTACATGATACTTGCACATGTCCTCCCCCTACTGTTGGAAGGGGTTCGGCGCAAAATGTCAAAGCGGTGCAAGTCTCGTGAATTTTGCTCAAGGCTTTTTCTTTCAAAAATACAGTATATAACAGACTTGGTGTTATACAATTCTGGCTGCAATTATTACATTTTCCTCCATTATCAATCTTCAACTGGTGGGCACTTCCATGAATGAAAGGAAAGGGGACACCATCTATATGCCAGCACCAAATCTGAATCCCTAATTGATCAAAGTTTGACTTGGTTTAGCTTAGTTACCTTTTCAGTGGGCTTGTGGGAGACTGGAAAATCACGAGTTCAAAACCAACAAATGGGACTTTAAATTTAGCTTTAAACAGACATTCAAGAGATGTGTGTTTTGCACGTAAAGCCCAAAACAGTCTTAAAAATGTACATAGTGTCATGGAAACACAAGAGTTTTCAAAGTGAAAGTTTACAACTCCTTTAGATAAACTTTTCTTCGAAATTTCTTAAAGAAGGCGGTATGAATGCAGCTGTTACACTCTCAGTCACCCGTACACACACACATTCACACAGTGATGGCGGCTCCGCCACTTAACACTGGTGGTCGACTGTTCTACTGATAATAACCATTTTCCCATGAAGTTAACATTTATGGTTAATCTAGCTGGAATCTAAGCTCTAAGTAGGTTTATTTTATTGCAAAGTTGGACCATTTTACATTGGAGGGAATACCAACAAATTAGTTTATGTAAAAAGCCACCTAGTGGTCACTGAGAAAACTGCCAGCCTCATTTTTACAGTACTTCCATCAGGAAGTCATATTTTTGTGTGAACACTGATGCTTGTCATTGTGAGAACGTGGTTTATTGACAGACCTTCAGTGTAAAATTTTTAGGGGAAATTTGAAACTCTTTTTTTGGCCAGATCGTTTATGTTGTTTTGTGGCATTTTGCTTGATGATTGAATTTAAAACATTTGCTCAAAAAGGTTACACGTTTAATTCGTTTTGCTTTTGTTTTTTTGTCCAGTTGGCGGGCGAGTAAACCAAGAACTGAATTACACACGGCAGAAAATGGGTGAGGAATCCATGTTTAACCCCCAGCTAATGATCCAGACGCCTCGCGAAGAGGGAGCCAACGTTCTGACAGTGGAGGCCCTCCTGCAGCACCTGGAGTCAGCTATGCGAGCCAGTAGAGTTCATGTTTACCTTTATAACAGGTAACTCCCATTTTCATCTGCTTCTGTTTGAACTTTAGGTTTAGAGTGTCAAATTTTAGACTTCTTTGGAGTAGAAATTAATTTTAATGACATTGACAGCACCATTATTTTAGCTTCTGTTATTATGTTGTTGAATTGCTTTAAATAATTATGTTTGTCTTCTTTTCAGACAGTGGAACTTGGAACATTTATGCTACAAATCAGGAGAATTAATCACAGAAAATATTATTGTAGATCAGGTGAGAACTCCCAATTTGTTGACTTCTTTACCAGAATGATATGTAAAATCTATGAAAACTGTGTATTTTAATCTGCTTAAGCACTTCTTTGTCTTCCTTCGATCAGATGATCGAAAGGCTTCATCCCTGCCTCATCATTACCCCTTTGGACTGTTTCTGGGAAGGAGCTAAGCTCCAGTCTGGAATGTTCTATCTCCCGTAAGTCAAAGGGGCTACCCTTTCTCCTGCACAGTCTCAGTTTTTAAGATTCACTGTAATTCCCTGTGAGAGCAGTAAGTTATTAGACCAATTTCTTTCATGCACTCTGGTTGCTGATCAAATGCTTAAAAAATTCTAATTGGGCACACATAATGGCTCTTGTGTTTGCCAGGCCAGTTGAAAAACCGGTTCAAGTGATGCTTGCGGGCTGCACTGAATGCTGAGATCAGCAGTAATGGTCGTGGCCATTGTGAAAACCAATGTCTTCAGATTGTTTTTAAGGGAAGCGAGACGTAGGTTACACGAGTCTACATTTTTATTTATGCCTGTTTAACTCCATCACACTCAGTCCGTCCAAAAGAGAACCTCATAGGAGCAAGTGGGTGTGATTGTGTGTGTCCTGAACTCGTCCCCTTCTGAAGGCTCTATTGTAGTGGTTGCTGGCATGCGTATCACTGGCGATAGTTTCTCTCCAGCCCTGGGCCTCACACCATTGTCTGGCCGTTCTGTTGCTAATGGCCTGCTGCTACAGTAATACTCAGCAGACCTTCACCTCTGCACGGGTTTGTGCATGCGCATAAATGTGTACCCTCGCTGGCGATGCTAGCATGTGTTCTGTGGAGGTCTGAAGCACAGGGGCTTGAATCGCTGTCACCATGCTAGTATGGACATGCGTGTCTGTGTTTCGCCTGTTGGTTTAAGATGGCAAATAACGGATTTTACTATGTTCTGGTTGGGAGGCTGGGAATAATAACCCAAGCCTGGTTAAGCACATACAATGTGGTCTGAGTGACACAGAGAAAGAAAGATTCAGAGAAAGAGAGACTGGAATGTGCGAGGAATAGAGAGCATAGAGAGTTGCGGTCTGTGATGGAGCAGGAATTTGGCAATTGCATGATGGGTAATAGTAACCTAGCCTACAGAGATTAGTTGCTGCTCTAAGAAGTTCATCTGTGGGATGAAGGAACTTGCAAGCTATAATATGTTGCATTATCATTTTTTTTTTTTGTTGAAAATGAGAGGTTTGGTGTGCTAAATAAAATTTCAGAACTCATCTTTATGGTGAACCTCCACTTCTTTAGCTGAAGGAACCCCAGATCATAATACTACCCCCACAGATCAGAGTGGGCACTTGATGGATTCCATCTTATCTTGAGGACATAAATCAGTTCAGTTGACAAATAATCACTGTTTCAGTTTCAGTCTTTATATAAAAAAAGAAAGTATGTTTTGATGAATACAAACCAGGTGTAAAACTCACAACTTCATTGTATGCTATTTATAATGTATTTATTTGCTGTTTTAGTGTCAATTACTATGATTCACTTCTTTTGTGAAGGAAAAAAATGAAAAAAATATAACTTTTATACATTATCTGAATTGATTTATGCTTCAGTTGTGATGGAATCAATCAAGTATCCACTCTGATCTGTGGGAATAGTATTACGATACTTTTTCAGTTATTTCCCTCATAAAAGCATAATACACCCCACATTAGATATTGCTTTGGTATAAAATAACTCAGTTTCTCATGAAAAGATCTCAACTTTTTACAAGGACTTGTTAATATTTCTGGGTAGTCATTTGTAACGATGATCATCAATAAATTAAGATTGCACAATAAACCAATACAATTTGGTGCTTTGTTTTTACTGAGGATTTTAGTTGTCGCCAACTTTAGATTAGGACTAAGCCAAAACTGAAATACTATATGTGTACCCCCCACATAATGTAATTTCCTTGATTTTTAAACAAAGTCATGTTTAATTATTCCAACTTTTATGTCAAATTTTCATTGTTTCCAACCCTTAATTAAAATTGAATGTAACTGGTGCCTATTCATATGAAACTCTGCTAATACTTGTATTTAACTTTGCAGAGGTAGGGGCTATTTACAATGGACCAATTTCGACCCCAAGCAGTTTCTTGCGGAGTCAAACTTTCCCGTGGAAAGCTTTGAGAGCATGCTGGAAAAGGCAGACATTGGACATGGCTACATGGATAGACCCTGTCTGAACCCTGCTGATCCCGATTGCCCCCTCACTGCACCCAATAGGAACTCAACAAAGGTAGGATCACAACAGGTCATAAAAACCCCAATCCTCTTATTAAAACTGCGATTTTTAATAGATTTTTATTCTGTTGTGTCAGCCTTTGAATGTGGCACGGGCCCTGAGCGGCGGCTGCTACGGTCTGTCCAGAAAGTACATGCACTGGCAGGAGGAACTGATTGTAGGAGGGACCACCAAGAACGGCAGCGGACCCCTGCTCAGGTAACACACCCCGTCTCTTACACCCACACCTTTATAAACACTGAAGCGATCACGACAGGGCTTATTCTGGAGACACCGAGTGTTTTCTGTTCTCCTCCACTCTCTGAAGCGGCGCATGGATGTGTGCCGTGTGCTATAAATCTTGCAGTCATTAGCAGATTCCATTGAAATCTTAAGAGCTCCAGCTGTTCCTGCTCAGCTTTGGCTGCTCTGCTCGGACAATGCCCGCATACACACTAACGCAAACCTACACACATGTGCACCAAGTGATCTATTGCCTGACTAGTTTGTGCAAATATACAGTGATCTGAGGTACATGGACCTAATTCTAACACAAGTACCAGGTCAGAGCTCATAGAACCTGTGATATACTCACAGTTGTACAATGGAAACAGGTTTATGTGTGGGACAATTGAAAGCATACACTTAGGTAGAAGTTTTGTAACTACAAAATGTGTCTTACTTTAGTATTAAATTTGCAGAATTGTGTTTTTGGCACAGGCACACAAAAGCACACAGTCACAGAGTACAGTGGGGTGCGTTGTTTGTGTTTTTTGGTTGTGTGTTTTCCTGGCAAGGTTGGGTCATTAGAGTGTCTGTGCTTGCCTTTCCGCCCGCGTGTGCTGTGTGTTGTGTTGTGTGTGTGTAAGCCTCTCTTCACTGGGCTGTTGCCGCTGGCACCTAGTTTCGACATCTTGTTTGCTAACTGCCACCATTATAGTGATTATCACCATATTACAAAGATCACATTCATACGCAGTATGACAGACGAATGTCCACTTTTTTTGTGATTGTGATGGTGTGAAGACTCTCTGATGTGAGCGGTGTTTGTAGTTGCTCTCTCGTCCACACTCATTAGTTAATGATCAATCGCTTATATTAATGTATTGACAAATGTGTAATACTGGTGCTTGATATCATGACCTTTACGACCAGGTGTCTTGTTGAAGGAGACCTGGAGAAACTGATATGGCTGATATACTCATATTAGTTAAGCGCACTTTCCTTTTGTCTTTATTAGTTGACCTTCACCCACTCCCATCATCTTTTGATATATTTTGAAAGCATTCTGTGGTCTTTTAATTATTATTACGCCTTTTTTAACTAATTAAAAAAAAATCTGTCTCCTCTTCTAGGACATAGTTTCTGTAGAGCGGCGGGAGCTCATTAGAAATTTTATTGGAAATATTATTTTTTCTAATTTACTTTTTTTTTTTCAAATTTGCAATAATGCCTTCAAGTTTAAAACATATATTTAAAACAGCTTTAAATGATTTTTTTCTTTTTCAATGTGGTTTTTCATTCACTCGAAGCTGATCCTGATTTGACTGCATAACAGCTCCTTATAATGACAACCTAACATTGGCAGTACAACGAAAATAGCAAACAATATTGGTACCAAGCCCCATGGCTTTGAGCCAGATGTCAGCTTGAACAAGGAAAACGAAGACGTACATTGATTTTCTGTCATAAATATGATTTTCAAAATGCATTTTTTCCCTCTGCTTTATATACACATAAGAAACAATAAGATACCCCAAAACACAATTTTTAGCTTAATTTTTTTATATTTATCCTCCATCGTGAGGAAAATGTCAAAAGAGCATGTTAAAAACGCCAAAACCTGATTTTCATTGGAGTGACTGTAAGTTGATTAAGTTTACTGGAATCAAGTAAGATTTGTTCTTTGTTTGGCTTACTGATAAATGAAGTCTCATAATATCTAAAAAGAGGAGATCTGAGCTGTTGTGGGTGGCATTGAGGGATGAATTCTTTGCTTTTGAGAAAGTTGAAATGACGTAGCAGCCACAAAGAAGTGAAACTGCTATTTCTCTGTTGCATATTAGCCCCATAAATCCTAGGATTAACTGTTTTTTATGTTGCCAACTTTTTCTTTTTGATTATTACACTTTTTTTTTTAACTTTTTCCTTCCTTTGATGAGTTTCAGTTTTGGTTTTGTGCTTTCAATTTGGTTGTTGTGGCAACATTTCCTTACACAGCTGCGTCTTTCAATCAGAAATGTTAAATTTGTGACGGAATTGCTTCACTAATGATATAAATATTTATTTTCTCTTTTTACAAGTAAGAAATGTTTCTTTAAATTGTTTATGTAGATAAAATAAAAAGAAAACAGTGAAAATTTTCTAGCAAAAAAAATGTTTTTTGGGATAACCTCCACTTTGCAAATTCCATCTTCTTTAAAGGACTTTTCTCTGCATTCACATCATTCCCACCATTTATATTTCTTATTTAGTTTTTTGGCAGTGGTAAATCAGCATACTGTTTCTTTACTCATACACTGACAAATAAAAATGATTTGAATGGTGCTGATCACCTACTTAAACGCTTGACCTCCCCCCTTATGTTCTCCCTCTGTCTCGTTTTTCCCTCCAGCGCTCAGGCCTTGCAGACCATGTTCCAGCTGATGACTCCCAAGCAAATGTTTGAGCACTTTCGGGGCTACGAAGATGTGGCCCACATCAACTGGAACGAAGAAAAGGCTTCTGCTATACTGGAAGCCTGGCAGAGAAGATACTCCGAGGTAAGGGCCAAGTTAAAAACGTAAACGCACGATGATCGACACCAGCCGGATGCAGACAGAGCCTTATCTAGAGCCCGGACGGCTGATAGCTGAAGCTCTGTTGATGAGTGCTGAGTGGCAGAAGTTTATCTTTCGCTTCTCCATGCAGAGAATTGATGGAGCAAAAGAGCGATCCCGTCTGGAAGGCATTAGGAGAGTGCTGGACGTCTCTCCTTTTTTTTTTTGTCCATCTCACACTCTCTCTGTCTTCACACAATCACTTTCCCAGCTGTGGCTCCATTGGTGGCTCAAGTGTGACATCATCTGGTCTTTGTTTTTTGGGGCCCCAACCTCTGTTCCACATGGTGTGACCCTGCGTGTCTGCATAAATGTGCATGTTGTCTGAAATCTCACATATAAAAGAAAATCTCCCCTTTTTGCTTTTTGTTGTACGCCTCTGGGTTCGGAAGTGTTGCTGCAGGAAAAGTTGTTATGCGACTTACGCACATGCAAGTTTACTGGCGGGTGTGCGACAGAAATTCGTGTCAGCCAGCAACACTTTTCCACTGCTCTGTAATGACAAATCTCTGTTAAAGCCATCTGTCTGCCCAGAGATAGTGAGAGGATGATGGGTGATTGTTCAAGAAACTTTCTGCAGATTTTCCTGCGTCTTTGTTTTTAAAATATATTGAGTTTCTTTTATAATCTACATATTTTTTTTTAATTGAGGTGCTTTAAATTTTCCTAGTTTTTTTATTTATGATGACTTGTTTCAATTTTGTTTTTACTCTCAGTTATTTGATTTCGACCCTACTTTTGCATGTAGGCTAATTTGCAAGCCCTTGACGCCATCGTATCGGTGCGCTGGCAAACCCCCTATACCTACATATTTGGGGCATCTTCATTCCTCCTTCAGTTATCCCTACTCTTTGCATTACCCCTACTCTTTGCATGTAGCTAATTTGCAAGCCCTTGACGCCTATCGGTGCAAAACCTACCTAATTTGGCATCTTCATGAAAGCAAAAACATTTTTTTTTCACTGCTGAAAATAAATTATGTGTCTGAATTCCCACCCAAATCCCTAACTACTGAAAACCTACATAGTGCAGTATTGTACAGTGCCCTGGATTTTAAAAGCAATTCTGACACAATGCAACGCTAAGCGTGTACATGACATCACCGATTTCACAAAGAGTCAACACGAGCATTTTACAACATCGATTTATCAATCCACTGTATTCTCTGATGATGAGTTACTGGTTTGCTGATAGTTTGGGGTGTAAAATCATATCGACCCCCTAAAATGCACAGAAAACCATGAAATCATGTGTCTATGCATTAATCTTCTCCTTTGATATATTTGTCTTATGGATTTTATGTTGACTGTTTTTCTCATGCTGCACTTAATGGGACCGGCACAAGCCGGACAATAGGTTTGTGCCCTGTTGGGCTGCATTCATCTTTTTTTCTTTCTATGCCTATCTGTCCATCCTTGCATTTTATTTGTCTTTTATTTTACTTTTGTTGCATTTTTTTTGTTTGTTTTTGTCAATTGTGTTGTTTTTTGTCATTTTTATTTTTTTACTTAATTGTAGATTTTTGCGGGCCATCACATTTGGGAGGGGGGTGAAATTTTGGGGTTCACATTTATCTTTTTTATGATTAAAGTTGATGTGATTGTGTTCCCCCTCTTTAGGCCGTGCTGCAGAGTGTGGCAGCAAACTCGTCTCAGAGGGTCTTGTCTTTCACCACCACCACTCTGGAAGATATCCTCAAGTCTTTTTCTGAAATCAGCGTTATCCGTGTGGCCAGTGGATACTTGCTGATGGTACAGACACTCCACCAAATAAGCTTTTTATTCTTTTAATTTGAAAATCAAAGACTGACTGCTTCCATGTGCTTACTGTTTGTGCATAGCTTGCTTATGCGTGTCTGACCATGCTGCGGTGGGACTGTGCCAAGTCTCAGGGTGCCGTGGGGCTGGCGGGGGTCCTGCTGGTGACACTGTCTGTGGCAGCTGGTCTGGGCCTCTGCTCCCTCCTGGGGATCTCCTTCAATGCAGCTACCACGCAGGTAATGAGCACAAATGCAGAAGCTTTTAGCTGTCAAGCCCGACTTGGAGACTAAATCATACAGCCACTCAGTCCAAACCTCAAGTCTTTGTCATGCGCTGCTTCACAGACCTGTTCCTCCCTTTTTTATTAATCTTTTCATGGTAATAAATTATTTTAAAAACATTTTCTAAACTCCTGAGCCCCTCATGAAGATGTTCAAGTAATGTGGATGTGGTGGTTTTAGTTTCGGGTGCAGAGCGGGATGGATCTCCTGGTTTGGCAGATAATCCTCTCACCTTCCAATAGGGGTCAGGACCAGTCCAAGATGATGTAGGGGGGCATTAAACTGAGTTTCATGAAGTTTTGTCTTTCTATTTCATTCAAACAAGATGAAACAGTAAAAATTAAGTACTTGTGTTACCACAACTGTTTTAAGCAACTTTAAAATTTAAGATATGCAGAAAAAAAGAGGGAAAAGCTCTGTCGTTTGAATAAAGCTAATGTGAAAATTAAAGCAACGCCTAAAAAACGGGGAGGAAAGTGACAAAAGCAATAAATTACTTTTTTTTTTAGTATTCCACAATTTAGCATTTACCATTAGATGATTGTTTGAAAAATGTTAATATATGGAATATGAATATAATTCTAACATTTATTTTAATTGTTTATTTTTGTACATTTTCTTGCAATAAGATAATAAATGCTAAAAGACAGTTTAAAATTAAAAAAAACGCAAAAAGCTGTGTAGTTTTTATGGTATTACTTTACCATTTATTATGATCTTTGATCTCTTTCTTGATTTTTATCTGATATCAAACTGCAAAGCCATGAGAGAAGACCCCCAACTCTTGCTGTTTGCTCATTATTTTTTGTGCAGGTTCTCCCCTTCTTGGCTTTAGGAGTTGGAGTGGACGATGTCTTTCTTCTGGCTCATGCCTTCAGTGAGACCGGACAGAACAAGAGGATCCCTTTCGAGGTGAGGAAATCAACAATTCCTTCCTTTGATCTCTTATCTTTTTCATGGAGGAATGTGTGAAAGCCTGTCTGTGCCTGTGATGTACCACCACAATTCCTGTGCCACACAGTCAGCACACTTATTTAAAGACTGATTCATAATTAAAAAGCACATATTTCTTTGTTTATCTGTTGTTGTTTTTTTTTTTTCAATAAAGTTTTTGTTACAATATATAAGAAACATGCCTATTTGTAGTTTTTCTTGCATATGCTCAGCTATTAAAAAATTTGATTGTTGCAACGAACAAACAGGATGTTGATTCAATCTAAAGAAAAGTAAACAGTAAAACGAGAAACAAAACTAAATCATTTGACAAACTTCTCATGGGTTCCGTGTGTGTGTGTGTGTGCGAGGTAACATTTCATCTTGAGTGTAGGTGGGGGGGTGACACAGGCATGTATTTGCTTGTTTTTGTTTTCCACTGCTTCCCTCTCTCCCTCCAGCTCTTATCTCTCCGTCTCCCTCATCCCCCAGCTTCCTTTGTGTGGCTGAGATGAAAACTAAACAGAGCTGAACTTGATCTCTCCTGTCTGACACCTAACCACACACTCGCACAGACACACACTGACACACACCCATGTGCATTAGCCTGCAGACACTCCCTGTGTGGTCCTGCACGTCCTCAAACATACACAGTTACAGAAAAACCTTTCAGGAATTTATGCACGCTTATCGCCGCATAAGAAATAATAGTTGTGAGGCAGAACTGAAAGCATCCTGCTGCGTCTGCGAAGCAGACAGGCCCGGGTGGATTATCTGAGCACTTGAGGGCTTCAAAATGCTGCAATCACTGTCACTCACATCAGCGTTATGATAATTGTTCATCATCTCTCAAGAATTACACACATGCTGGAGGCTTCTAAATCGATCAATTGCTTTCTGCTTGTCTCTGTCAGGACCGCACCGGAGAGTGCCTAAAGAGGACGGGGGCCAGTGTGGCTCTCACCTCCATCAGTAACGTCACAGCTTTCTTCATGGCCGCCCTCATCCCTATCCCGCACTCCGAGCCTTTTCTCTACAGGTATGCGGCACTCTGATTGAAAATAAGTCTGTTTGAAAGGAAATTGGCTGCAGATCTACGCAGACGACTCTGGACTTATTGATTTCATCCAGCAAAGTAAAAGTATGACTCTGTGTGTGTCTGAGCATGAACGTGTGATGTTTTGAATCCCTTCCTTCGCCGTTCAGGCTGTTTTGCGGTGGGTCAAGTGTCTGTCCAGATTGTGGCTGAGTTCCATGTAACAGAATCCAACTTGCATGTGCGCACTCTTGGATAGTTGCGGCGTCCATGTGGGAGGCTGTGCAAGCGGTGGTGTGTCCGCACGTGTGCACACAAAGGTTGGGGGGAGGAGGGCCCGGTCTTCTACAACATCTGTCATTAATTATGGACGTCACCAGAACAGTGTCTGACAAAATGCCTCCAATAATCAGTGAATTGTGAATTCATTTAAACACTCTCTCAGTCAGGGTGATTCATACTGTAATGAGAGGAGAAGGTCAGGTTCAACTTTTCATGACTCTTAAACAAAGTCTTTGCTCCAGTATAGTACTGCACGAAGAAATGAAATGTAAATACAAAACTTAACATAAACATGCAGCAAAGTTAAATGTGCGGGTTAAACTATACTGATGGTCTGGTGAGCTTTGCGTTAAGGTTATTTAATGGAACATGTTGCTTTAATTTCTAGATGGAAAAGAGCACCAGAGAACTGTTCAAAACTGTTTTAAAGGAGACTTTATTTGACTTCTGTATTTTTTGCATTTACTTTTTGCAAAATTTTGTATAGGATATACATTTCCCGCAAGAAAAAAGAAAATCTTTATTCGAATCAAGTGGTTTATGGTTAAAAAATTAATTTTGGAGAAATTCTCACCATCTGTTTAATGGATTGACTCAACTACCCTAAATAGTAGGATTTCAGACACCAGCTGAAGCTTCAAACTATCATCAGAATCGGAAAGAAAGAAGTTTCAAGTCACCTTGAATTTCTTTAAGCATCATGAACAACAATATTTAGGGTTTGCAGTCATACCAACACAAATATATCACTTTTAAACAAATTTCTGATCCAAAAATGGTAAATGGTAGCAGAAGTCACTTGTCAACAAAAACAGTAAGCTTGTTTGTGTGTAGTTTAAAGGGTAAATATGATGAAAATTTTTTTTTTTTCTGATGATAGAGGACATATATAAAGACAATTAGAGTTAAAATTACATTTCTGAGTACTTCTTTATCCAAATTGTTGTGAATCAGGAGTAGACAAAAAATGCTGTTAGTAAAACAACACATTTGTTACTTAGAAAATACAATCCGCTTGTAGTCGGACGACTCGATTCATTGGTTGGATAGATGGGGCTGGACAGCGCCAATATTACTCCCCTGTTTTTGTTGCACCAGTAATGTTAGATTGGGGGTGTGAGGGGTTGTAAGCTAGCAGGAGATGGAGTAAACAGAGAGCTCAGTTATGGGTGACAGGAAATGAGGGGGGTGTTCAACACCAACAGTCCTGGCCACAACTCAGATACAAATTTCTTCTGCCACTCTGCAAAAACAATGTCATAGAAATTACTTTTTAAAAAAAATATTATTATTATTGGCTAAAAATGACATAATCGTAATTAAAAGACCACTGGTAATTATTTGGAAATAGAACAAAATATGATCCATGTGGATCTTTGAATATATCTATGAAAAGCCATTTAAGACTTTAAATGTAAATGCAGAACAAAGAACGCGGGGAAGTAAACTACGGTCTGCCAGAAAGCTAGTGCAGAAAGCTAATTTGCAACTATGTGGTGTGTGAAGATGTGTTTTTTCCTGAGGTTCAAGTGTGTTTTCTGGTCATTTTGTTAAACACTCAAACACCATATGATCACAGCATTTCTCCAAGTTTGTATTTTCATCAACTCATTGGTCCAATTGGCACTAAAATGAAAACAAAAGCCACAGTTTTGAAATAAAAACTCCAAAATGTTCTATGTTAAAATGTAATCATTTACAGTATTTTCAATTAAAATGAAAGCATATTTTTGTCCTGAATCTAAGTTATTTTCTTTTTAATGAGGTGGATTAGCAAGACATGCTAAACATCCACTTTTGGGTATGGCCCTTCTGTCAAATTTTACCCTCCTTTGTGGCCCAAGAAGTTTGCCCACCCCTGCCACAGTACATTGGAACAAATTCAGACTGACTTGTGTAACAGCCCCCTAGTGGTCATTTACTGAATTTACTTGGCTCCAATAAGTTCTATTATCAAGAATCCAAATTATTTTTACTTATACCCAATGAATGAATCCCTGCAGCAATAGAATAATAGAAGAAGTAAATCAGCATGAGTTTATACTCTCTTTACAAATGCGTTTGCGTTTGTGAAACCTGACCTTCCCCCTTCACCTTCTCCTCCCTAACTACTACTCACCAAATGATCTAAGAAGTTGCCACTTTGAGTGCAATATTAGTATGTGTGGATAGATGGCTTTAGTATAGCAGCTCTGTCAAACATAAGCCTTTTTTTTTTTTTTTACCCCTGTGTGCGTTATTCAGCCTGCCCCATTTGATCCACACGCACTCACATGCATACCATGCACATGCCGTGCATACTTTACACTTGCAGTTTTCTAACTGGTAAAAGGAAAACTTAATGGACACAACATGATAGGAATCTCTTATTATGAAGCACATGATATCCATAACCAGCTGTCAGGCTCCTCTCAGAGCAAATGTTCATGTTTGTGTGTTTCATTCGTGTTTTTTTCTTGTGGACAACGTAGTTCTTTCCCACTCTCTTCTTCATTTTGTTATTTTTTCATGGAAAAAAAAGAAGCTTGGCGCTCCTACAAACAAAAACACAAACAAGGGACTCTCATACAAAGAGGACAGATTTACAGATAGCTCCCTCTGTGGGGGTTATCCAGCGGTCACTGTGTGTGAAAGCGGATAAATAGCTGTCTCACTTACATGCAATTTCTGTCTTTAAAAAATGATTTCTCTCTCATCTGAGGAGCAGAGGAATGAGAGGACGTGTGTGTGGAAGAGGTGAGGGTGTGGTTTCAACGCGAGTGCTGCGCAGTCTTCCTAAAGCTGGCAGTAGATAAATGCGCGGATGTGCATTTTTGTGCGATCGTGTGCGAGGTGTGTGCGTTGTCTGTGGAGCCAAAGCGCCTGCTCATCACCTCAGGCCCGCGGGTCTCTGGCTCCTTGGGTGGTCTGGCACACATGTGATTGTGCGTGTGTGTTTAGTGGTCTGGCAACTACGCAATATCCAGATTGTACTCTGGGCTGGGCCCCAACCTAACCCCAACCCCCACCATCCTCCACGACACCACCTTCCGAATTTCAACCACAACTCAGTTTTAGCTCCTATTGAGCCTCGCCTTTTCACTGCATATTTAGTGCGTTTCTGCTAAAGGCAGTTTTTATTATCAAATCATATTAGGGTTTATTTTTCCCAATATTTCAACCATGTTAGTGTTTAAATGATCTAGAACAGTCTGTCTTTTTAATAATTTTTTTTCAAACCTTGGTCCTAAAAAAACATATTTTTTTGTCTTTAAAAACCCACTTTAATGAAAATTGTGTTTTTGGTGTTTTAACATGTTCTTGTGGCATTTTTCTCATGACTGATGACATATGTAAATAAGATTAAGATTCAAATTGCATTTGTGAGCAGGGCTGCGGATCTCAGGAAAACGATACAATTCACAATATATGGCTCACAATACCGATAGTATTTAAATATGGCAAATATTGCAAAAAACAATTTATATTATACTTGGTTATCTTGGTAAATGTCTTTTTTTTAATCACAAAACCTTCTTTTACAACAATTTAAAGCATAACGTATTAATTTAACACCCTTTGCAACAGTAAAAAATATCAATAAATACTAATGTGTCTTTGTAATAATAACATGTGAAATAACATGCGAAAAAAGGCTGTTTGTAAAATAGCATATTTGTGGTGTAGAAAACAAGCTCCCTTCTCTGCTCAATTGCGAGGCATCCACTTGAAGACAAACAGATCCATGTGTGTCTTCATTTTCCACATCTGAAGTGGTATCTGGCTAAAAAACTACATGGCTGGATAGCTCTGATATTGGAAGAGCTGTTAGCTAGCAGGAGAGAGTGTATAAAAATGGATTATGGGAAATGGGGGCAGAATTACTCCAATGTTTCCACCTATTGCCGCTCTGCAGACATTATCTTTTAACTTATTTTATGTTTATGGTATAATGACAATGAAAAGACTATTGGGAATGCTTTAAAAATTGATAAATGGATTGGATCCTACCCTGTAAAAAGTGAAACGCTAAACCAAAAGGTCTGCAATTTGTTGCATTTAAAAATATTAGTTTTTATCTAATCAATAACTAACAATTTTAAATGTAACAAATTGCAGAACTTATCTTAAGTGATCCAACGTTTTACTTTTTTCAGTGCTGTCGTTTTCGAACAACCAGTGAGAATGTGTGTTTTACAGGCTGCTGTGGTGGTGGTCTTCAACTTTGCCATGGTGCTGCTTATCTTTCCCGCCATCCTGAGCATGGACCTCTACCGCAGAGAAGACAGACGCTGTGATATTTTCTGCTGCTTCTACAGGTGGGTGCAGTTCTTGTGTTTCTGATCATGAATAAATTGCTTCACTCATTGAAGTACCCTCACAGTAATCCCCCCTCAGCCAGAACCTAATCACTACTCAAGTTGTCTTTTTCAGCCTGGCTGCTTTGTTTTTATCGTCTTTATAAAGCTTTATCAGTCTCCCTGCCAGCCTGAACATGTTGGTAGACTTCTACAGAAATGTACACACACCATTAAATTCCATTCTTGGATCTAAGCTTTAATGTTGCTGGCAAAAAACATGCCTTAAAACTGTGTTTAGATTTTGTTTTATACGATCAGATGTTGCATGAATATGTTAAAAGTCCCCATTTATTGAGGTTTTTTTTTAATCCCTGCAGCCCGTGTGCCAACCGTGTGATTCAGATTGAGCCTCAGGCGTACCTGGATGGGCCAGAGGCAAACCGCTACAGCCCTCCGCCATCATATCACAGCCCTCCTCCCTCGTATCACACACCTCCCCCAGGCTACAGCAGCCCCCCTCCGTCCTACAGCAGTCACAGCTTTGCCCATCAGACCCAAATCACAATGCAGTCCACTGTGCAGCTCAGGACCGAGTACGATCCACGCACCCAAGCCTTCTACACCACCGCCGAGCCCCGGTCCCAGATCTCAGTGCAGCCCATGAACCGGCCCCCCACCAGGGTCAACAGTGATTACCGAAATAACAATAACAACAACACCGGCAGCAGCGGCAGCCACGGCAGTCTCAACAGCGGAAACCGGGGCAACGGCGGATCTCGAGGCCCCGCCACGTTCCCCCAACATTTTTCGGCGCCTTGTGCCGCGATGCCGGCCTCGGCCTGCTCCGCTCCACAGGGCGATACCGCGTCATCGGCCGGACACATTCCTGAGAGCAACAGTTCCACACGGGATCTTCTGTCCCAGACCGGAGAGGCCTCTTTTGGCCTGCACTGCTGGGAATCACCCTGCTCTCGCTGGACGCTGGCCTCATTCGCTGAGAAGCACTATGCTCCATTCCTTCTACAGCCCACCACCAAGGTGAGCTTAATGAGTGTTTTTATAGAAGGGGAAAGCATGGAATAGTGGCTTCTGTCTGTGGTGTAGGCGCATTTGTGAGCTGACTTGGTTTGAATGGGAGAATTAGTCATCAGAGTGAACAAAGTAGGAAAGGAAATATCTGAGGTAGACGTTTGTGGTCATATTTGAGTCACACAAACACACACAGTCTTGTGGGTGGTCATTCCTCTCCCAGCCTTCCAGAGCTGAAATCATCTGGTGAACTGTACTTGACATTGCAGTCTTTCTCAATTTCAGTATCCTGACGAATGTTATTTCATTCCTCCAAATGACTTCATGCAGCCTTCGCAATTCCTTGATCCAAACTTCTCCTTTCAACTAAACGCAACAAACTCCAGAAACTTTTAAGAAGTCAATTCCTAATTTAGTTTACAACTGATAATTGAAAGGATTTGCCTCTCTGTGCAGCTTTTTATGTTGATTATAAATTATTGATTTCTTCTATTTTGTAATATTGCTAAATCATTTGTTCAGTCGTGCACCAATCATGAATGTTTCTCCCTCTGACTGCAGGTGGTTGTGATTGTGCTGTTCCTCTGCCTGCTTGGCGTCAGTTTGTACGGGACCACCCAGGTGAGGGACGGCCTGGAGCTGACGGACATCGTACCGAGGGAGACCAGCGAGTACGACTTCATCGGCGCCCAGTTCAAGTTCTTCTCCTTCTACAACATGTATGTGGTGACACAGCGAGCCGATTACGCCAAGAACCAGCAGCTCCTGCACCAGCTTCACCAGAGGTTTCATACTGTTCGCTACGTGTTGAAAGAGGACAACGGCCAGCTGCCGCGCATGTGGCTGCACTTCTTCAGGGACTGGCTGCAAGGTAGCTTATAGCTTTACATCTCAAACCACAGTTTTGCTTATCTGTCTGTACCTTTCTGTCAGATTTGGCACTTGAATTTATTAACTGTCTCATGAAAGAGTTTTGAGATCTTCTCAGTTTTGAAATGAGGCAAACAAGATGTTAAGAATGACTAATGGACATCGACAAGATCTAATTAAAATCACTTGTTTCCTCCTCGAGCGGGTCTGCCGAATGGAGAAACATGAAAAGCTCATTTATTATTTTTTTCTTCCTCCTATCAAGAATTCCATCTTTCACATGTCAACCATGTCCGTCCACGGCTTAACTTTCAGCAAGGAAACAGTGACCGCTCCGCTCTTTTCAGCGATAAAAAAAAAAGAAGTATGTTAGTCGGCTGGGAGCCACACAGAGAGCGTGCGTGTGGGTGAGGGAGGCAGAACAGTGTCTGATATTGCTTTCTGCAATGGTGGGACAAATTGGAGCCAGACAGGCCAAGGAACGAGACCCAAAACAACATCTCCCACAGACGGACCACAGCATGGGCCTTGGGGTAGGAGGTGGGAGGGCGAGAGGGGAGGGCTGTAATACACATATGGATTGGAGAGCACTATAGAGAAGGAAGCATGTGTTACTGATAGAGGCTTGAACGCTTGATTTGAGTTTTAGGCTATGGAAGTCTTGCTTGTTGGCTATGAATGAAGTTACATGAAATGAATGGCACTCATTAAAAGGTTGAGGATAGTTTGCAGTTTTGTGTTATGTCCTTTTTTTTACTGCTCTGAGTTAATACAAGTTGTGTTTTCCCTTTATAGTTGTTCCTCTGAGGAAAAAATGGGAGTTGACAGAGCTATAACCTTTTTAACCGCCAACACACCTCTCTGCTTGTGGTTTCTTCTTACAGGACTCCAGGAGGCTTTTGACAAGGACTGGGAGGCCGGTCGTATCACCCACAGTAGCTACAAGAACGGTTCTGATGATGGCATCCTGGCGTACAAGCTTTTGGTGCAAACAGGACGCCGAGACAAACCCATTAACTTTAGTCAGGTATGCTCATTTTTTTTAATTCAAGAATGTTTGTAAGTCGAAATTTTAATGAGATAAACAGACGTTTTGTTAAAGAGTAGGAAACTTAGGGCACATTCACAGCTAGTGGTTTAGTTTGTTGTCTTTAAAGGTCTTCATTTAGCAGATCAAACTAAGCATTCTCACTCCCAACTCGTCATATATGAACATATGGTTCCCTCGGTGTCACTTTTTGATGTGTTGGGAGTCTCCAACTTGCCGTTTCATGACTTACTGGCTGGGACGCGGAACCAGTACAGAGTTGGGGTTAAGATACTAATGCTGGTCCAGAGGATGGGGACCCCCCAATTTGCATTTCCATTTTTCCTTGTCTGTAGCCCAATATCAAGCAACCCTTGGATCGGTACTGGTTCGTGGCCCAGAGGTTGGGGACCCCTGATTTAATGGGAAACGGTTTATGACCAACTTTCTGCTTTTGTACAATTACCGGTATGAAGACCAATGAGACAATTGTTTTGTGATATTGTACTATATAAATAAAACTGAATTGAATTGAACAGCTAGCACATCAAAAAACGATGAGTTGGGGACACTGAACCATATGTCCATATATGACGAGTTGGGAGTGAGAATGCGTTGGATCAAACAAGCAAGTCTTAGTTTTCCTGAGAACAAATCTCAGTTTTTACTGTGAGTAAATTAGAGTAACAAACAAACCAAATCATAAGGATAGGGACAGAAACATACTTACAAGTGAATCTAAAGGAGTGTGACACAATTAAACAATGTGGGACTCTTGGAGTACTGAAGAGGCTCTAGTTTATTATTTGTGCGCTTTTTTCTTTCTGGTTCATTTTTTGCTTTAGTCACTGCAGGCCCTTTTGTGTGGATATGGGCTACCTACAGGCAAAAAAAAGTTGCCAAATCTGTAAAAAATATGGTTGTAGACCGCTTGGTGAGCCCGTAGAGAGAAAATGATTGAGTATTTTTTTCTCCGCGAATGATGTGAGTGACAAATCATAATAAACACTTAAGCAACATGCATAGATAAGTAAGGGTAAAGTGGGTAAGGTGCACGTCGTGTGGGTTTTCATCTTATCCTGTGCACAGTGCGAGTGGCCTTTTAGTGCTGTTCAGGTTGTAAGTGTGCGCTCTTTAGAAGTTAGACAATCAGTGTAATTTCTGTGTGGATTCTATCTGCACTTGTGTGCATTTGTAGATCTTATGCAAACATTGCGTGTGCAGCATTTGTACTCGATCAGCATAGAACCCATACTTGCAATTTAAAATGGCTTGAGTGTGGCGTAAGGGCGCCTGTACGTCATAAGTGTGAGTAACTTACATTATCCTTACAAATGTTTCACAATACACCTACACATGGCAAACGCACGTTCCATTTATATGACGTTCCTTAAGGAGGCCATATGAGCCTCAAGGGTACCACAAGACCCACCTGCACTCCCTTAAGATTCATCCACTCTTGTTTATGACCCTCCACGGGCCTGGACAACCCAAAAACATGCAACACCTGTTGGAGTCTACCCCCCGTGACTAAGGCTTTTGGCATTGTCACTCTCAAACAAGCTCCTGTTTTACTGTGTGAGGTCCACCCTCAAAAGTGCAATGTGAAATTTGAGCAAAATTTAAGGCCTTTTTGCATTCCTTAAACGATCAAACTTCAACTTTTGACTCATCCTGCTCTAAATGTGTGTGTGTGTGTGTGTTTGTGCTCTCACTTTGCTTTCAAAAGTTTCTGCCATTCATGCTTTTTCTCTCTCCAAGCCTGGTTTCATCTGCCATTCGTTATGACTTTACTGACTCGAGGAATTTAAAGCTCTCACTGGAGCTTCATCCTGTCCTGAGAAATAGATCAGCTCTGCATTTACTACGTTTAACTGGTTGTGCGTTTGTGTGTCTATTGGAGTCGCTTTGACAGTGTAATGTTCCCAGCACAGGTGTTGCTTGTACAGTTGGCTTACTGTGGCTTGAAAGTTTTTTGCACACCAGTTGGATAGGGAGGCAACATTCTGGTGTTCGGTAGACTGAATTCAGCCGTCTCCTTTCTCTCATTTCATCATGAGAGCTGGCAGAACCGCAAGAAGTCCATTACAGTGCATTGCTGAAAGGTTCTGCCTACACAGCAGTTGGTTGGGTGTTGATGTTTTCACCTCAACTTAAACCGAATGCAAAAAAATAAAAAGCATGCATCAAAGGTATGCAACAAAAGGATAATATCTTAATTATCAGACAGTTTCCAGTTTGGGCGCTGAAGGGGAGTCATGTCTCCGGTCTGGCACCATTTAAGATTTTGATATTCAATGACTCCAGTCAGAACAGCTTAGATCTCAGATGGAGGTCAAAAGAGGAAATTTGCAGAAGATCAAATCTAGTCTCTAGTATGTCAGCAGAAAGATACCAATGTGCTGATAATGAGACAGATTTGGCCGATAAAAGGAGGAAATGAGGGGAAAATGGTCCTGGTTAAACAATCCATCTCCTGATTTTCCAGTGTGGTACCATTGCATTTCAAAAAGAAAAGACAGACAGAGATGCATGGCTGCATTCTTTGGCTGGAAAATGGGAAAACAGAAGATAAGAAAGTGAAGAAATATAAAAACAACATTCTTGGCCAGGACTCCCGCAAACCTCAAACACAAAACAGTCCATGTGCCTTTCAACACTGAGGTCATTTTCATCAAATTGAATCTGCTTAGCTGCATCTTTTGTTTATTTGTGTTAATAATTTGTCTATGAGTTTGTTCAATTCATGCATGTCTACAGATTAGAGTGAAAGCTTTTCCTCTTTTTTAATTCACGTGTTTATTTTGGACATTTGTCTTACCTAATAAGCTCCACGGCTGACTGTTCTGCCCTTCGGAGTAACAGGAAGCAGAGTCGGGCCTTGTGTGCGGCCCTGTGACTTCACTTCCTCTGCCTGTGAGGGATGTGCGCTTGCCATGAGTTGTAGGGGCCGCCAGCAAAGTTGCCTGGGCTTCCCGTGACAGCTTAAAGACATACAGTTGTTGCATATCCCGCTGTTAAATTCAATCCAGATCGTCTGGAATCCGGCTCTCCGTCTCCGGCTAGCTCCTGCCCTCCGCGCTCCACTGCTGTGTCCGCTTTCATTGAGGGGAGCTTGAACACGTGCTTCCTTTGAGGCAGCCCTGTGTGGGCATTTGTATGCACCGGGTGTGTGTTCTGCTTTTACAGTAGCTGTTTTCTGTGTCTTTAAATGAAGACCAGATTCTGACTGACCCTGGCAAATTGCAAAGCTAGATGTTTTATTTTGATATGCCATTCTATGACTCTGTGCACTAGTTCTCTGCCTCCGCTCACATATCTCTGTTCCCGGCGACTTATTCATTCCTTGTGTGGTTTGAAAGCGGGGCGACAGAAAGGTGTGGATGTAGTGTGTGAAGAAATAGAGGAAAGGAGGTGCTGAGGAGAATTAGGAGTCCAAATAAAGGTCAAGCAAACGCTATCAAGAGTTCTTTTGTTTTTAGGGACGGGTGGCTTTGCGGCGCCAGGCATTCTGGGTACCCATAGGAGTCAGGAGAACCAAGTGTTAGCAACATTTGTACAGATGTTGTGTTATTTTTATAGCTCTACTCCATTTGCTGGGTGGCATTTCCTTCGGTGTTAACAACCAGGTTAACTGCACACAGACGCGCCCAGGGACTCCAGCCAAATTTTTTATTGTTACGCTAACTCAAGTAATTTTTTTTCCACCGTCCCCACCGCACACACAAAAAAAAACCTGCCCCTTTCTTCATGTACCTAACCCCATGAGTCCAGCTTAACCCCCAAAAGCTCTCCCTGCCTCTGTGAAAGAGGGATTTATGGTTCCTAGAAGGGAGAGTGGCGGAGCAGTACAGTAATGGTTTTACCTCTCGTGAAGTAGGACTGCGAGGCTTCCCCTTATTTTTTCACATGGTTTCTTCAGGCTGCCTCTCTGCTGTGAAAGAATCCCATTTTTTTTTTTTTTTTTTTTTTTGTCTGACAAATTCACATCAGTACAGTCCAGCGGTCTTGCTGTGATTTCAGCTGTGTTTACATGCTAACAGCTACTTGGAAAGAAAATCTAAAGCGATGAAATGCCTTTCTTTATTCTCACACTTTGCATTGCCTCTTTCTTAGGAAACACCACAGACGCACTGAAAACACAACAGTCAACGGGTTGATAGAAATTAAAATAACAAAAAGTGTGATATATTTTAACAAACAATCCTTCCGCCCAAAAATGTAGTTCCTCGGCCACGTTTAATGGTGTTAGTGGGTTGCCAAGGAACACACACGAACAGTAAAAAGCCTGTTTAGAGACTGGAATGACTACAATCCCATTTTTTATTGTGCTGCTGTCAAAATAGAAATCATTAATTATGTTGGCTTAACTCTCATCTTTTATCTGACGCTTTTTGAAAGGAGTTTTGTGACAGAAAAAATATGTTTTGCTTGTATCTTTTAACAGAGTGTAGCAATTAGGTCCAGCACAGGAGCCAACACGAATGCAAAAATCACAATGTTCACTTCACTTTAAAAAGGGGTTGGGATTTGACTAAATAGGGTTGTAGCTATTTTCAAAAAACATATTGGGACATTTTAGCATAGAAAACAAATTTGCTAAGTCATTTAAGCATATTTGTAACAAAAAGAAAGTTTAAACTTTTTTATTTTTGGTGATTTCTGAGGGACAACGACCCAACAAAGAAGAGTTTCTGCTCAAAAAGTATCCAAACTTGAAAGATTATCCTTAAAATATACACCTTTTTTTTAACGTAGCAATATTCGTATGTTGAGTCCGTAGGAACAAGTCCAGGTCCAAAAACAGCCTTTTTATTCACTGAACAACCTGTAAAATAACAGAAATGTGATTATTTTTCCTCTTCTGAAGCAAAGGTGAATTATCCTTGTATATTTAGACATATGAGGTTCTGGTTGCCTAGTCATCAGCAGCTGTGGAGTTCTCCAAGGCTTCTTTCAGAAATGTATTCAGAGTGGTCAGGACATCAGGTCTGAGGTTGGCGTCAGTATCTTCTGTATGTAAAGTGAGATGCTGATTCCACATTTTCCGTGTTTTTAATGTGGCGTGTTAATTCTAGGAAGTGCATGAATTTTCAGAAGGCTAGCCAGTGTTTGAACTGCTGATTTTTTTTTTTTATTTCCTTTTGGTCAGAAAAGGAGCAGGGGCAATATTTTTGTATGGTTTTGAAAGCTGCTTCATTGACTTGCACTCATACATGTGCATAAAAATAAATTTCTGAAAAATGTTTTCAAGTATTTTCCACAATTCCTTTGCGTTTCCAGTAAGAAATTTACATTTGCTAGCACGACTGTTCTATGTGTTCTTAAGGCTTGTTGGTCGTTTGCAAAATTGCATGTTTGAAGAACCTAATGAAAGCCAGTCAGGTTAATGTGGCCGTAATTAACTCATCTCTTTTGTTGATTTTTGCAGCTGACCCGTCAGAGACTTGTGGATGCAGATGGGATTATCAACCCTGGAGCCTTTTATATCTACCTAACTGCCTGGGTCAGCAATGATCCTGTAGCATACGCTGCCTCACAGGCCAACATCCGTCCACACCCTCCTGAGTGGCTCCACGACCATACGGACTCAATGCCCGAGACACGCCTCAGCAGTAAGTCCTATGCTTCATCCATCTATCTTCTGAATCTGAAAGTCTGTTTTTGGACTGTGGAAGGAATCCCCAAAGAAAACATGTAACCAGAAAGGTCCAACTAGAACCCTCTCACTGTGAGGCAAGAGTGCTAACCACTATTCCACAGTGCAGGCCTAGCCTTACACTTGTAACCGTCTGATTGAGAAAGTGTTGAAAATCAAAGAATTACACTAATAATGCGACTTTTGTAGCTCAATTCCAGTATTTGGCATCATGAAATGGAAGTTTTTGTTTTTCTAAAATATGTTTAACTTTCACAGAGTTCACTGGTCTCATAAGGCAGCTGCCCCATGTGTTTATCTCTTGTGGTTTGCTGAAAGTGAGGCATACTTAGCTGTTCTTATGCTGCGACTGCGCATACGTGTGATCAGGTTGAGGCTGAAAACCAAGACACAACTAAGTGTTGTGCTTGTGGTTTAATGCTATAGTCTCGGCTGCCATGGGGCCCCCGCATTACACACACATTACACACACGTTATTAAAACTCAGTGACCCTAAACACAACACGCACTCTGTTCTCATGTCTCCACCACAAACACACACACAAAAAAAAGTCGGGCTTTAATGTTACTTGAGTCCAATATTTGATTTTGAGAGAGTCAGAGGTCAAGATTGGATAACAAAAAGAAAAGTGGATTCGGATGGGCTGAACAATTGGATAACAAGCAAGACGTGTGTGACACAGGGAACAGTTATTGGATCAGCAGCCTTGAGGAAAAAAAAAAAGACAGGGATCTGGATGGCAATAAGGTTGCTGAGTAATCCTTTTAGGCTGCCTTGTGCAGGAAGAAAAGTTCTGAATGAAATTTGTTGGCTCAAAGTATGACCTCACCGCCGAGTGACGGCAGGTGTCCGTGTCTGTGCATCTATGGTGCCGTGGTGCTGCCAGGTTCAGGGTGTGGTAATGGCCGTGATTCTGACATTGTAATTGTCATGAATCACCGTATGCTCTGACAGGCCGCCGCGTCTGGAACTGATAGGCCCTCATTAGGGAGTCTTGACCACAGACTGGTTAGGTTCAAGTCAATAGAGTTCTATTTCACCTGCCTCCCCTCCCCCACCACAAGCTCACACACACACACACATTTACTTTTAGATATAACTTCACTCAGAGCAGGCCTTTCTGTTGAATAGTCACAAAATATTTGTGCAGATTTTAATAAAGTATATTAATTTATTACAGTGGTTCCAAACAAAGGCACCACCTTGATGAAAACATTTAAGGGTAGGCATGTCCAAAGTCTGGCCAAATGCCCCCCGTTCAAATTTCTATCGGCCCACACCCTCCTGTCATAAAAACAATAAGATGGCCCTCAGCATTTTCTAAAAATTAAAATGTATTGATTGTGATTGGCTAAATTGCGTCATTCAAAAATCCCAGAACCAAAGAATCCAATTTGCTACTACCTAACCCAAAAGCATTCAGAATTGTAAAAAAAAAAAATGAAATCTTAAATTTGTAAAAATTTTAACTATTAGGGTCTCCAGTTAAAATAAAGGTTTTTAAAGCAATATGGAGGTACCTTCATTTATTGTTAAGGCCTTGTAGATGTTTATGTCTGCAGCAAGTTCCTTTTACTAATTTGTGTTTCATCCATTAATATTGTTTTCTTTGCTTTCCCTTTCAGTTCCTGCTGCTGAGCCTATTGAATACGCACAGTTCCCCTTCTACCTCAACGGGCTCAGGGAGACGCCACAGTTTGTGGAGGCCATCGAGAGCGTCCGGGCCATCTGCAGCAACTACAGCAGACAAGGCCTGCCCTCCTACCCCAACGGCTACCCTTTCCTGTTTTGGGAGCAGTATGTTAGTCTGCGTCACTGGCTTCTCCTGTCCATCAGTGTTGTGCTCGCCTGCACCTTTCTGGTCTGCGCCCTTTTTCTGCTCAACCCATGGACGGCTGGGATTATTGTAAGTGTTCAAATCATCTTTCAAATACATTTTTTCTTTGTTATGGCTCAAAAGAAGTGTAAATTTAACTGATTTTAAATACACATTCTGTCCATGTTGATGCTGATCATTATATTTGTCTGTCTTGTAATCTTTATCAACTTTTCAAGTCAAACATTTGCAGTAAGTGTTATAGTTCATCTCCTCTCTTTTCCCTTCAAAATTCACCACAATTCTGCCAACTTTTCCAGTGCTTTCCCATATCCCGACAATAACTTAATTTCAGCGTCACGTCTGATTGACTTGTCTGATGTTTTTTTGTGTTTCATGTCATTTAAACAAGCAACGCAAAATAAACTTTAGCATCAAGCCGTGCACTACAAGTCTTGACGGATTCCTTAACAAAATCTAAAGTATCTGAGAGATTATGCCGTCAAACGAATGAAAGCTTTTTTTTATTTGTCTAAGCATTTGGGTTCAGTTTGTCACTGTCTGAACGAGTCAATGATAAAGAGTAAATGAGTTTTCTGATCTAGAGTTTTTGTTCTTTTTTTCTAGTTTACATCAAAGTTTTCAGCTGCTTCCAATTAGTGTTTTTTTTTTTTTGCTTTAAATGTAGTTTGAAAAGAACTTGAAAAGTAGAGTTTATCATGGCATTGGTTTAAAAAACCTCTTATTTAGTAAAGAATTAAATTTACTTTAAAGAACCAATCTTGTCATCTTTTGATCTATTTTAAAAGCTCTCCCAAGTGGTCTTTTAATTATGGTTCTGCCTTTTTTTTTTTTTTTGCCAAAAAAGACCCAAAAAAGTGTATTTTTCTAGGACATAGTTTTTGCAGGGCGGCAGAGGTTTATTAGAAATTCACGTTTGATTTGTTAGCGGGACTGTGCAACCCCACCCCCTTCCCCTTCCTATTGCTGAGAGCTCGGAGCAGGAGGCCCCGCCCGGCCTATTTTCTATATCACTAATAAGTAGGGGTGTAACAGATCACAGATAATCCATGGTCCGTACGAATTATTTGCCGTGGTTCGGCCCACACGTTTTAGGCTTTTATCTTCTTGGTTTTTCCTTTTTTTTTTTTTCTTTTTACTTTTCACTGATCCGAAAAATGATCCGAACCGTGACCCTAAAGCTGTGACATGATCCAAACTGTGAGTTCTGTGACCCATTATACCCCTACCTATAAGTCATTTTTCAAACTGTATTTTTTCATCTCCTCTTGATTCAAAACAGTTTGAAGAAATTAATTCTCAGAAATGCAATTTTAAGCTTAATTTTTCTTATTTATGTCCTCCATCATGAGAAAGATGCCCCTAGAGCATGTTAAAAACAGTTTTTATCAGAGTAGGTCTTTGTCTATCTTTGTTTAGAAAGTTTGCATCACATTTGTGGCAGATTGAAGTAAATTTGTGGATGTCCCCTTTTTAAAATCAAACTATTTTTTAAGTCCACAACTCTTATAATTATTTAGGAAGTGTTAGATTTCCTGAGCATTTGCAACTTCCTTTTGTGTTTGATCCCAACTGTGCTTTTTTGCAACTGGATTTACTGCAAACACAGAATTTCTGTACTTTCTCACCGATTTAATTATCTCAATTCTTTAGTGAAATGATAGATTATGTGTAAAGCAAAGCTTTTGCTGAGATTTTTTTGTTAAAAAAATTCAACCGTTAAAGATTTAAAAGTCTCCTTCTTTTGTGCCCTTCAGTCAAAAAGTAGGGCCTGCTGTGTGTTATCATAACTGGTCACCGGCATTTATTTTGCGCCGTGTTGTTAGAGCCAGTCTGTTTAGTCTACTCCAACACTCCTACACAACAGCATTGAAATATATGGGGATAGGAGGCAAAGTTGCTACAGCAACTAGCTCCAATTGTCAACCTATAAAAAGTCAGATTTATATTTTCTCCCCCCCGATCATCCACTTTCTCACAAAGGGTTTCCACGGATACGTGCAAACACCCATTCACACACACAGTTCGGAGCATAAACACACTTCGGGAGCTCATGGACGTGTTTATACTTGCGCGCACGCTGTATGAACGTGTAAACATGCAGGCTCATAATTCACAAAGAAACTCCTGCACAAAGAGCTCTGCTTTTTCTCCCTGGTAGGTTGTATTTGCTAACAGGCAGTAGCCGGGATACCTGAGCCCTTGAAACGAGGGAGGAGGGGAAAGTCATGTGCATCCTTCAGGCTGCTCCAGCGAGATCAAAAGGCCACTTCTGGAGAGGCGTCAAAGATCAAAACGCCGCTTTCACATCAAAAGCTTATTGCTTTTTCTTTGTACTGATCACTTTCTATCATCTTAAAAGCTAAAATTTAATTTCATTTAAACCTGATTATAATCTGTCATTAGCACAAATCAATGAGTTTTCTTGTTTTTTGGTACTAAAATGGCGAAAATTTGTTTTCTGAATCTAATATGGAACAAAATTTGTTCTCGAAAATGAAAAAAAATAATCTGAGGTGCACTTGAGAAATAAAACGTGGAGTTCCATTCCACACAAGCTCCCAGCGACCCTTCCTGCCCACATCAGGCCTCTTCAAAGGATTTGGGCCCCCGTTGTAACTTGACACACGTCAGCTGATGATGGCATTTACGCTCCTGTCCCGCTCTGCTGTAGAGCTCAGAAAACGCAAAACTTTTCACCCACAGGAAGGTTCAACACATCCTTTATAGACAGATTGTGTTCTAGGCAGCTGTAAATGTATGCTGCACTATACTTGCGTTTAGTTTTTATTGCTTGCTTTGTATCTTCAATAGGGCAAAAACCCAAATATTGGTTAAAAAATTGCAATGTTTTTTCCCCAATTGGAAGATTAAATCCTATTTTTAGAGGGAATCAGCTTCCTTTCTGACTGAAATGTGATTTCTTCTTAGGTGTTGGTGCTCTCTCTCATGACGGTGGAGCTCTTTGGCTTCATGGGGTTGATGGGAATCAAGCTGAGTGCGGTTCCTGTCGTCATTCTCATCGCCTCTGTGGGCATCGGAGTGGAGTTCACAGTCCACGTGGCCCTGGTGGGGAAACTCTCTGGAATTTTTAATCTTTCTGTAAATAGTTTGGCCATAACAAGTTGAAGGAGTTTCATTAAACATTTGTAAATGTGTGTTGTAGGCGTTCCTGACAGCCATAGGGGATCGTCACAAGCGGGCAGTGCTGGCGTTGGAGCACATGTTTGCGCCAGTGCTGGATGGAGCTTTTTCCACTTTGCTAGGTGTCCTAATGCTCGCAGGCTCTGAGTTTGACTTTATTGTCAGGTGAGTAAAAAATGATGCCCCAAAAAAAAAAAAAAAAACCTGTTGGTTGTGTTAAGAGATTCCTCTCAGAAAAGGTTATCGTATGTCCTGTCCAAATGTGAGACCATGCCTCAACCTGCATGTCATAGGAATCTACTCGAGGCTGCAGCCATGCATGAAGGCTTCTCTCTTCCTCTGTTTCTTTTCTCGGTCTCGTCATATTCCACCCGCACCGCCATCACATTCCCGCTCTGTAAACCTCATCCATGACATACCTGTTTTTATGTCAGTTTGTGTGTGGTGGCGTCCACAAAAGTTTTCTTTCATCCTTTTGCTTTGCCTCTGTGTGTCCCTTTCCCCCCTTTAATGTCTATTTCACCTGATATTTTAGAGAAAAGCAGAGGAAGGAAGGTGACCCCAAGGTCAGGAAAGGTAAAGAGAAGAGGAGAGGTTGCAGCAGGGGTGATCAGAGATCAAGTTAATGGAAAGAGAGAAGGAGAAAGCCTGAAGGTTGTCTGGCTTTTGTTAACTCCTTCATCTAGTTTAACTGCCTTTACCGGACATTTATAAGCAAAGGAAGGGGTAACAGAGTGGGAGGCAGGAGGACATTTGTGGAAAGAAAAGAGAAGTGGGAATTAGAGCTGACACTGTGAAATGTGTGTTTCATTTTTGTTGGTGGAGGTCTTGTGCATTTCAAACACGAAGTTGAAAATTATACATGCAAAGAGGGGTGAAAAAAGTCACTTTAAAACTTTTTAAAGCTGGTTAAGATCGAGAAAATTCAGCATTGCTCTGAGGGTAACTTTAAGTGTGCACGTCTGTTCCATCATTTGATTGAGTTTTGCTTTTTAAATACCCATTCTGATCATCTTTTGATCTATTTATTAGCGTTTACAGTAGTCTTTTAATTATGATTATACAATTTTTAGCCAAAATTTAAAAACCTGTGTCATTTTCCAGGAGTTGCAGCAGTTCATTAGTTTGTGCCCCTTTGCGGAGGAAGGAGCTCTATGTCACAAATTTGTTCTTTTTCAAACACATTTTTGTCCGTCTGTTCCTGATTCACAACAATATGAACAGAAAAATACTCTGAAATGCAATTTGAGCTTAATTGTCATTTTATTGGTCCTCCAAAATGAGAAAAATGCTTCAAGAACATGCTAAAAACACAATTGGCAAAGTAAATCTGGTTTGAAAATTATGTTTTTGGTGTTTTTATTGTGGCATTTTTCTATGGATGAGGGAACTGTATGAAGAAAATTCAGTTTTAATTTGTATTTTTTAAATATTTGTTTATTCAAATCAATGTGAAACAGAAGCAAATGAAAAAAAATACATAGAAAACATGCTGGAAGGGCCACTAGTTACCTGCTACGCTTTGATGCAACTACTTGTGAACTACTAGATCTATGTACGTCTTTGTTTTCCTTGTCTTAGCTGGAAATTAGCTTAAAACTGTACGGCTGGATTGCTCCAATATTCCTTAGCATATTTGATGCAGTGGTAATGTTCAGTTGGGGTTGTGAGGGGCTGTGTGCTAGCAGGAGAGAGTGTAACCAGAAGGATGGCGGGAATTGGGGGTGGGCTTACTTTTTTGATGAACTACTGCCACTGTGCAGAAACTGTCATTAAAGCAAGTTTTTTTTTATTTCAGCTAAGAACTGCATAATCATAATTAAAAGACCATTGGGGATTTTTTAAAAAATGTTTTAAAAGATAAAAAGAACTGAAACTTTAAGAGAATGGGGAGTTTTGCATTACATATGAAATTCAGCCTGTGTCATGTGCTCACATCTGCACACTTAGACTGTTACACACAGTCCCCCTGCATCGAGACCAACACATCAACCTGCTCCCTGACCCTGTAATCACTGGGGTCAACTGTGGCGTGCCTGGAACTGAGCACACACATGCACTCAAACACACAAGCATGGCGCCCTATAGACCTTCTCTCTTCACCTCCAGTGTTGTGCTCTGCTCTGGTTTCTGGTTCAGTCCAGGGCTTTCATTTAAAAGTTCTGCTGTTGTTTCAGCAAACAAAGCAGCGCCCCAAGACGGAGCAATAACAACAATCCCGGCTCGTATTTTTCTGCTTGTGCCGAAAGAAATGTTTCCCTGACTTTTTCCACGGGCCCTGTGAATGTTTTCACTGTAAACAGCACGGCAGGGCACTGGGCTCGGTATGTGGGCTGCACGCGTGCATGAGTGCAGTTGGTGTGTGTGCAAAGGTGACACAATATTTAATCATGCTGGTGTGAAAGTAAAGGCTAAACGTGGTGATGACACAATTTTACTTTGATTTAGTAAATCAGAGAGGAGGAATGACGGGCTACTAAAAGCACACGAGGGTCAGGCAGGCTTGAACAACTGCTAGAAAAATGTGTGTTCATGAATCCTGAGGAGAAACAGTTTTTAAGCAATCAAAGGCAAGTCAGGTACAGTCTGTCAGCTCTCATTACTTTTAAGAAGCTGGTTTATTGGCCGTTTTAAACCTTTTTTTTAATGCAGTTTTGACTGTATTTCAGTCAAAAGATTCTCTTTTTTTTCGCAGCAGTTGCTATTCAATTTTAATTACCAAATAGCTTTCCTCTTTATTTAGAAACACAATGAAGCAGCTTCATCTATCAAAATGTTTACATTTTTCCCGTTTGGAAATAAAATCAGCTCTGGCAAAATAACATGGCCAACAACCATGGGGGCACCGTAGTTTGTAGTATTTGTACAATGGATTAAAAAATCATTTCACCCTAGAGTTACTTCGGTCAAACATTAAAATTAAAAGATGATGCAAAATAGCTAGAAAAGATGTGTGAACTGTTCGTTAACTATTGAACAAAAATTATTCATAAAGAAATTATAATACAAAGCAGTTCAACAGCTTTAAGATAAGTAAACAATGCTCGAATACAAAACAAATGCCTGTCTGCACACAAGTTTAAAATCTCAGGACACAAATTTGGTCACTATTTCTGCACACACAAAAACTGATTTCCAGTTTCTGCCTCTTTACTTGAAAATATCTCTAAAATTACAAATGGAGAAAAAAATACTCCTAAAGATAAAAATAAATACATAAATATCTCGCTGTGTGCTGAGGTATTGAAAGCATTGGGGATCTGTCCAAACTTTAAACCATACTATCTATCACCACAGGGGGCGCCACGGATCACAACAGGTTGAGGCCCACTGTGGTAGAGGGCCCTTAATTGAAGTTTTACTTCTTTTTAAACCATTATTGAACTACATGATTTTAAAATGAATTATTTCATTGATTAAAATTAAAAAATTGTAAAATTCAACCATCAAAAGTACACTCACACAGCTACAAACTGAGTATGCTTGTTTGTGTCCAGTATTCATTGCTAACGAGCAAAAAAGTGAGACATAAAGCATAGAAATTGTTCCCTGAAGACCCAAAACTGATTCTATTCAAGATTAACAGAACTGGTATTGTTGGTCAGACAAATTTACTCGCTTACAGCGTAAATTTTCAAATAGAGTGCTTTCATATGGCCTGCGATAGAGTGTTAAGTTGCAATTTTAATAAAACTGCCTGTTTTGCTTCACGAAAGTGATCATAAAACAAACTAAAACTATGTGAAATCTCAAGCAATAACTGCACTTGAAACACATAACTTTAATATAATTTAGCCAAAGGAATAAGGTTGTGCAAATACTGTATTTATTTGTATCTAAAAGAGGCCTAGGACGACACTTCAGGAGCCCTGCCAAGTTATTTGTAGCTTTAATATATATGTTTTTGGTGATATATCTTTAAATTGCAATATAATTCATGGTTTAATCATAAGTTGTCTTTATAGTTAAGATATAGTTCTATGAACACAAGGTTTTCCGGAAGTGATGTTTGTTCTAATGAACTTATATACAAGTTTGCATCATCAGATTTTAAGGTTTTGTGATTAAGCTTGGAGTCCTCCTTCTGCACCTCAGTTCACACTCACACATGCAATTCAAAATCGCGGTGTGGGGTCAACCAGAAGGGTCGTTGGTGCACGGAGGTGTCCCTGATAACCTTGGAGCTTTCACAGGTAAAGCCGGCGAGGAGATGGGCCCTCCCTAATGAAGGAAGCAGGAGAGCAGAGGGGAAGATTAAGAGTGGAGATTGGTGGGCTTTTACCTTATACATCGGAGATTTAATTAGATGGAGGGGATTGTGGAGTGGCCGGGAATTTCACAGGAGCTTAGCTGGAATGGAGGGAGAGAAAAGTGAGGCGGAGAAGATAAAGAAAGAAATAAAAGACAGGGAGAGAGGCCAGGGAAGGGTGGTACTCCGAGGGTCCCCTTCTCTTCTTCCTAGACTAAATTGTTTAAATTCTATACCCTTCACTTCATTTGTTTGCTTCTAGCTCTCGCTTTTTTTTTTTTTTTTTTTGAGCCAAAGACGAGTGAGGCCCCTGCGCTCTCGTAACCCCCCCATACCCCCAACGCCTCTTCCCTTACCCCCTCCCTTCACATTCCTCCGCGCTTTGTTTTCCCCATGTTTGCTTATACACCACACACCCAAGAGAGTACCCTCACCCACAATCACCCCCCGTCCTCTGGTCTTTTTTTTTTTTTTTTTTTTCTTCTTCCCCTCTTCTTTTCTTTCCTCCAGTGCCTTTGAATTAACCAGCTCTGGCTAATTATGCTTCCCCTTTTCTTTTCTCTCTGCGGCTTCTTTAAGACTAACCCTCTTTGGCAGGACTTAGAAACACACAAGGTAGCTTTCTTTTCTGCTCCTTAAAAAAACCCCAGTGCCTGTCTGTCTGTGGGGGTTTCATACAAATGTGTTTGTTTGGGGCAAAATGATTATTTTAGACATGTTTGTGTTGCTTGATCTTGCACATTATAGCTCTGTATGGTATGTACAGGTATTTTATGTTTCCTTTTGTCAGTCTTTGTTGGCCAAAGCAACAACAATTTAGTTGGGGTTTTTACTAGTTTCATAAATATTTTATGTGTTTTGTCATAGAATAAGCTGTGCATGTGCTGTTAGTCAGCTGTTCCTTCAGTTTAATATGATGCTGAATGGTCTCTCCAATGCTAAAATCTTTGTGTTTCTATTATTTTTTCAGGTATTTCTTTGCAGTGTTAGCCATTCTAACAGTACTGGGAGTACTGAATGGATTGGTCCTTCTTCCAGTATTATTATCGTACTTTGGACCCTATCCAGAGGTGAGATCTTTCAGAATACAACTGGCTAATAAGTAGATGTAAAAAGTATTCTGTGTTTATTCAATTTTTTTTTTAATTTTCATGAACAAAAATCAAATTCGACCCAAAAAATCTTCTCTATTATACATGAGTAGGGTTAATCCTTCAACACCTCGCTGGTACGCTTAAGCACAACATCTTCAACATACTGTAATTTTTCAACCGTTAATGCGATCAACATAATTTTAGCAGATTCTGACGGAGAAAAGCAGCATGTATTTTTTTAACGTAACAGTTGCACTTAACACAGGACGGCGTTACAAGTAGTATAGTTTGACTTTAAAGTGTAACCAAACACCACATCAACTTTTTTTGGCTGTTGACCTCTATAAATGGGTTTGAAAGTGCTGTTTGTTAGTCATTGCCAAATTTTTGCCAAAATAAAGTAAAACCGTTTATTCTTAAAAATGTGGTCAAAAACAATGTGTTTGCTGCCCCCTACAGGTTGAAACAAGGTATTGTAGTTGAATTCCATGATTGGTCAGACGAAACATGTCATGTCCAGTAATTATAAGCCCCACCCCTCTGACTGGATTTTCACATTTCAGCTGTGGGTGGAGTCAGCCTCTCTTTTCCCTATTTGGTTACCCTTTAAAGACCCACTCCAGTCATCATTTTAAAAGCATTTAATCTTAATTGTGATTTTGCTGTTTTTAGACAATTTTTTTAAGCTGTTGTTTTCAAGGACATTTAACACAGAACAAAATCAAATCTACTTTGATTTGAACATTAGTTCATCAGAAATTCAACTCAGAGTTGTGGGTGGGACCATTGGCAACCCCGCCCTCTTTTCCCCCTACCTATTAGGAAGCTTGCGTTTTTTTTTTTTTTTTTACTCATCTTTTGATTCACGCCATGAACTCTAAGTGTTTTATATCATTCATTTCTCTGTGAAAAAAAAACAACCCAAAAATGGTATTTGGATCCATTCTGGCATTTCTGAGTATTCCTCTAAAAACCTGCGCTCTGAGCATCCGCCTCACCCAAACCCACAAAAACAAGCGGGTGCTCGTGAGCCGATATCACAAAGTGAGAGGAGTCCCTTTCAGGAAGAGTCTGCGATGCAAGAATTGCCCCCCGGGTAGCACCAAACTTCTCCGCTCATCTAGTGAGGCTCAGCCACTTCACTCAGTCGCCACGTCGCTCAGCTAGCTTAGCTGCCAGCCCCAGCCACTGGTGTGACCAGTGTAGCTATGGCCAGAGTTACTAAAGGCATGCACAACCATCTTTGCAAAAATTCTGATGTTAGTTTTTCTGGGCGAAACAAATTTGATGCCTCTAGGATTACGTCATAAAAGCAGCGAAAGACTCATGAAAAAACTTGTGAAAATAACTAATATTTCATAAATGATTTGTTCCTTAGTGTGCCAAGGAAATATGTATCGATGTATTTTAGTCTGAAAGACTTAACAAGAAATACTCAGAAATGCAATTTCAAGTTTAATTTTGCTCATACATGTCATCCATCATTAGAAAAATACTACAAGAACATGTAAAAAAAAACACGATTTTCATCCGAGTGGATCTTAAAGTCAACTTTATAATTAAAAAGCAATTTTACAGCCTTGTACTCAAAGCGCTACCTCCCCTCACTGCTCAGGTATCACCAGCAGATGGCCGCAGTCGGTTGCCTACTCCCTCTCCGGAAGCCCCGCCTCACATGGTCCACTTCTCAGTCTGTCCTAATGGCGCAACGGCGGCCACCACCTCCTCAGGTGCAGCTTCAGACTCATCAGACTCGGAGTACAGCTCCAACACCACAGCCTCTGGAATCAGCCAGGAGATGCAGAATTACAACCTGTCCTCCCGAAGAGGACAGAGCCGGTCTGTGGAGCAGCAGTACCCCGTCCAGACCAGCAGGGGCAGAGCAGCCAGGACCGAGGAGGAAAGGAGATCAGGATCAGGACATAGGCGATCGACCAGAGAGTCTGATGCACCAGCCTATACTGTGTCTTCGGTAAGAGGATAACCATCTTAGAAAAATATTTGCTTATTTGTTTGTCTTATTGTGTTGTCCGACAGTCTGTTTCCTCTCAGGGTTGCGATTCTGGGCTCCAGCATGGGGGTACGTGGCGAAATAGCAGCAGGGACCCCAGGAGCCAGATGCACTGGAAAGCCCCGCCCCCATCCTGCCCGCGCATGGATGCTTTTGAAGCTGCTACTGAGGCCGGGAGCCATCACGGCTCCCACGGCCATAGAGAACGCTCAGCAGGCCACAGGAGCCGCTCTTCCCACATCCCTCAGCCCAACCACCGCCCCCCACCACTCAACCCCAATCCCACCCCATTTTGCCAACCCATCACCACAGTAACGGCTTCCGCCTCAGTCACCGTTGCTGTTCACCCGGGCCCCCTGTCCAGCCAGGACCCGACTTCCTCTCACCTGAGGCACACTGCGACAGACAGTTACAGCTCGGAGCCACCAGAGCCTGCATTCCAGGACCCGCACGTGCCACTGTACACCTACACAGGAGCCAGAGGAGTCCAGGAGGAGGCTGTGGAGCTTCAAGATTTGGAGTTTGAGGCAGCTGAGAGCAACAATGGCAGGCAGCCTAGCTGAGGTGAGATTTCAGCTTCTCTAGCAGCAGGCAGGTTGTCCTCTCTTTAAGGCAAACACCTGACTGTGCAATCCCTGTTCCGTTTACAGTTCTGTACAACAGAAGCACTATGGCCAAAGACGGACTACTCTGTATTAATAAGCAGCTGACCCAGCTTGGCAGCCGGTCTTCGCTTCACCTCACACGCTCCAGCCCAACGCAGCGAGAAGCTTGCCAGTGTTGCCATAATGGTGCTCATCGTTACTGTATCCCATCAAACCTTTGTCTTAGATATTTCTATCTATATTTAAAAGCTGTATACATATGTAAATATGAACAAAAAGTAGATATAATTTTAGGAGCTGTACAATTCCTCATGTTAGCTGGTGTGTCTGGTTATGTGTGCGTTTGTATGAGGGAGATCTCTGATTACCTTTCATCTGTCTGTGGATCTGTGCCATTTGAAAGCTTCATCCCACAAAAACAACAGCATTCACTGCTGTTATAAACATTTCCAACATGTATTACTCTATGCAAGTGTCTCTCAAAAGCAAGTGTCTAAATATGTTTGTGTGTGAGCAGTGCTGGGCTGTATGATGTGAAACCAACCTCTTCATTCTCTGCCTTATACGTTGGATAAATCCTCAGATCAAACTACCATTAATACTCCTTGAAAACATGAGGGAATTTTTCTTTTTTTCAAAGTTATTGGATGAGAGTGTGTGTGTTTATTGTAAAAAGGTACGCTTGTAAAACTATTAATTTTTTTTTATCACAAACCTGTGGTAGATATGAACCAGTTTTAACTTGACACGCCATGCGTGCTATTTAAAGATCAGCTGATATGAAGAAAATTTAAAAAGCTGTTTTGTTTCTTTTTTTTTGTTTGTTTGTTTGTTTGTTTGTTTTTACGCCTTGGAACCTGTTTCTGCACTCAGCTTTGTATCACTGTCTGGTTGTACTTTACTGTAAAAGGTTATGAGTTATTTTGACCCTGTCAGACTCCACACAGGTTCTGCTCAGTTTACTGACCCTACGAGCGGTAAACGCACCTCAGAAATCCACGCCACCTTCTACAGGAACCGACCACCGGTTCTGGAAGAGGCTGTGTCTCGTTGGATAAGCTAAAGCTCAGACCGCATACTGTACAACCCGGTTCAAAGTGGCACTTGACTGCATCTCATTTACAGGAAAAAAAAAATATTTGCTTGAAGTAGCTGTCCATCCGATAAGCTAGCCCGCCGAGGGCTAAAAAAGTGTATGTCCTAGCGACGTGTTTTTTACGTGCGAGGTTAATCATTTGTGTATGTATCTCCTCACTCTGTAGCAAAAAAAAAAAATCCCAACTGGTCCTAGTTTGACCACAGCTGTCCCCACTGACCTCAGCTCGCAGAAATCCACAATTGAATGCCATGAAACTGATTGGACGTCTCCCTTCAGCTGCTAAATTGCACAGCGCTGAGCCCTGGGAGGTCAGTGTTTACTCCGCTTTAGTTCCTTCACTAGCTCCATATGTCAGTGCCGGCAGGCATACCTATAACTCCCTTTGGCCTGCCAACACACACCTCCCCTCTGAACTTCCTAGACGCAGTTCTCTTCTACTCATTTACATCAGCTGCTTGCATGAAATAGGTCGTTCTTATTTTTGTACGTTTTCTCCAGTTGTCATATTGGCAGTAGTGGAGAGAACTATAGCTGGCAACTATTTTATTCACTTTTTTTTGTTTGATTGCGATATTTATATTTTTGTAATATATATTTTTTTCCATTATTGTGATGCCAGTGGATAACAAATGCAGGGATTTTTATGTTTATTGGAAAAAAACACTATTACATTGTAATGTTTTTTTTTTTTTTTTTTGCATTAATGGAGTTTGATCTGTATAAAGTGCTTACTAATGTTAAATAGGAAAAAACAGAGTATATAACTTGTTACATTACAGGTCTCATCATAGCTCTTAGAGGATTTAAAAGGAAAAAAACCTTTTTTTTTTTTTTTTGCCAGGTTTTCACTCTGGTCTTGGTTGGTGTGGATTTATGTTTTCAGTTACAAAGATAAATGTATGCCATATAATTTATTTATATTAAATTTTATTTTTGTAGTGTACATAGTAGTTGTCAAGGTATTTGACAGAAGTATATTTCTAAAGAGTTTATATGTAATGATATACCATAACAGAAAAAAAGCCTTAAGGTGCACACTTTCATTGCTGACCGTTGTGAAAGACAACATTGACACCTCCCCTTCAGTATTATGCTCCGATCCGAAGAGAGACACAGCTGTTTCTATGGGTTTGTCAGAAGCTATCCATGAAAGTAGAAAGTTGTACTAGCTCTCTAATTATTAATGTTCAAACACTGATAGAATTCTAACAAATAAAAATATAACTTATTTGTCTCTTTGTTGATAACTTTTAATAAATGGAAACTCCAAAAGATTGTATTTTTTCTGCCTCTTTGTTCGTAGCAGGTAACCCCCCCCTTTCCTTCCAGCACCTCCTTCTGTGTGAAACATCTGGTCCAGAGGCCTGCAGCCCTCCCCTAAAGCCCACCCAGCTCCGCCCCTGTAGCCCATACCACCACTCTGTATTCTGTATGATTTTGATTGACAGCTTTATAGACTGCAAGGAAATTGGTTGTAGTTACAATACAGCTGGCCTGTTCAAAGTAATGAAAGAGGGCATGTGGCCTTGAGCTTTGCTATACCAATGGTGAAAGGGAGCGCACCTTGTCAGCTGCATGGGTGGCAGCGATTTACTCTCATACTCCAGGATGGCAGGAAAAAAAAAAACAAGCTGGAATCGCCCCGCAGGAAAATTCAAATTTCAATAGTCCCTTCTTGTTTTTCCTAATCACAACTAAACTTTTAGAGGGACAATCTCAACCTGAGCCTTTAGAAAGGCTAGCAAACCCGCTGAACTTGGATCAGCAGTAAAAGGGAGTCAGGAGGCGTGTAATTATCTTTTAAAGCCTATAAAAGTACTGGGCTCTCCTGCTTGCTGTCCAACCAATGCAAAGAGGCTACTCTAAAATTTACAAATTATCAGCAATGTAAAAACAGGCTCCTTAGAAATTAGTTGAAAAAGCTGAACATTTTTGTTTAAATAAGCAAAAAAAAAAACCTGCCAACATAGACAGAAAATAGTCTTACGGTGAATACTTGTATAAGAAAAAAATTCTAATTAAGATTTTTTAAAGTTCCTCTTCGATCATTTTGTAATCTATTTTAAAAGCATTACCAGTGGTCTTTTAACTATGATTATGCCTTATGTAACCTAAAAAACGTGTCATTTTTTAGGACTTAGTTTCTGCAGTGCGGGAGTAGGTCAATAGAAATTCATCTCTGAGGCAGTGTCCCAATCCTTTTGCTACTCACTAAATAGTGTGTTCCAATTCCAAAATCAAAGGCCCTAGAAATTTTCCAGAATTCCCTGCAAAAAAGGAGTGTGCATCAATGCTCACTAGAATATAGACCACAATGCATTGCATTGAAAAATGTAAGCGAAAAAATGTATTTGAAGTATTGTATTATGTATGTATTGAAAAATGTATTGAAGTAAACACAGAGGATTCTTACATAAACGTCTTAAAATGTGCGTATTGATTAGATTTTCACTTTGTAGAAGACGTCATTTTAACTTTTTTAAAAAAAGTAGTGAGCATGGTGTTCAGGGTATTAGATAGTCCTGCTCTACATAGTTTTTAGAAGTTTGGAACTAGTGTGTGAATTCGGACATAGTCTAAGTTGTGGGCAGGACTGTTGGCATGGAGTAAGTCTGCGCTCTTTTCCCATCATCCCTTTGTTTAAACACCATCTCCCGCTAGCTTACAGCCCCTCCCACCCCCAACAACACATTATTGGGGCAGCAAAAATGAGAACTTGAAGCTGTAGTGTAGCTTCTACATCACAGCTACAAGCTTGCTCCGACTGCAATTTTTTCATCTGCTCCTGATTTACAATCATTATTATTGTTGGTGTGGGTATTTAAACTAAGAGGATTTTACTTTATTGAAAAGCAACGAGACTTGTTTTACTGTCCCAAAATTCAGTTTTCGCAGTGAGATGTGTTTTAAAGCTGTGACTCAGCTTCAAAACTTCTATATTTGACTTATTATGATGGTGGGAATCATATTTTTTGTCAGCCCCTCTCAAAAAAATTAAAAATGGGATCTGAAGATTTAAAAAGTAAATGTCAAATAAGTTCACGTAAAAAAAAAAAAAAAAAAAGCAAAGGTCATCTTTTAAATTGATGTAACTTGCGAAGGTAAACTGTCTACCCAACGCTTGTCAGGCATGACACGGTTCACTGAGTTGCAATGTTGTTAAGATCAGTTTCACTACCACTCCCCTCATCTGTTGGAGGACCCTGGGTCACCACGCCGGCACCCCCTCCATCCTCTGCCCCCACTTTAGCCTTTAGCCCCACTTCCAAACGCATGCACACACATATATCCACACTGCCCTTACACTGTGAAGAGTTCTTCAGCTACGCTAACGAGCTCCAGGTTGTTAATGAATAAGTGTTTCCGGTACCTGTCCTCTCAGCCTGAGAGGGGCTGGCAGGGGAGGGAGATGGAGGAGGCAGGAAAGAGGGGGCAATTAGGACGTTTCTTCCTTTCTTGACTTGTGGAAAGTTTAACTAGCCTATGACAATGCAGCGGACACTCACCAACTCCCTTTTTTTTGGTAAATATACTTACTTTTTTCTTAAATGTGAAGTCCTGTCCTTCCTGCTCCAGTCCTTCTCTTCCATCCATCCTTCCCTTTCCCTATCCCTGAAAGGCTTGTCCATCATCACCTGCCGCTAAAGTTAAACCCTCCAAGTGTACACTCTCCTCTACATGAATGATTGCTCTGTTGATAGGACTGCATCGGGACACACACACACAGTCACACGCAGCAATTTCCGGGTCGCTCCGATTTGCACATTCTTTATGAAAGGGGAGTTTAAGAATAAGTCTGCAGGAAACATCATATGGTGTGTTGATACAAGCCCAGCTTCTGACAAACACAGGGGTTTTTACCTTTGAGGCCTCAAAGACACCTTGAAAATCATTCAGCTGCAAACCTTTGCATGCTTCTGTGTCAAAGCTGCTGGAAGTCTGTGCAGGCCTGATGTGATTGGCAGCCGGAGATTTAAGAGAGTTTAAGAACTGCGTGTCTCTGCTGATATTGGCTTGGCATTTTAGGTTAAAAAACACACATGTCTGTCAAAGAAATTGCATCACAGATTTAAAAATGTAAATAAATAAAAAAGTTTTCACGAATATTAATGCTTCAGGACACCTCATCACAAAAGACAATTTCAGATTATTGTTTGGAACATTCTTTGTTCATCAAGATTTAAATGAGATCCCGCTGAGAATGTGTTGCATATGCTGCCAAAGTCTTAAGATAAATGGATTAACTAGAAGCAGGGACCAATTTTAAGATGACAGACACCAGAGAAGCATTGTTTTCTTGATTTATCTTCCAGAATGTCCTTTGAAGCATGCATTCTGAAGTTCACAAATTCTTTGGAAGCGCAAAACAATTTCAAATATTTTAGAAGCTCCGGCGTCATGACGGAGCTAAACTGTCTCCTGTTTTGCTCTCATGTGATGCAACCTCATGTTGGGTGGTTTTTGGGAAGTTCCTGGTGCTGCTCCTGCTGCTGCTGCAGCAGCTTGATCGCTCTTTGGAACTCTTTTCACTTTGGCAGGCGCTTTGAGGAGGAGCAGCGTGCTTTTATACAAGAGCAATCTGCGGAGCTCCAAAATCCCCTTGACCGGACTTACATAAGTTTGACAAGCTGCAATGGTAAAAAATCAAGGCATTTCAAGAGTAGTGCTAATTCATCAAGCTTTTTTGAAAACGTACACTCTTTTTATTCCCCCACATATCTGGATTTTGATTATATGGAGCCTTAAATGGGATATTTGTAGTGGTTTTCACTCTCACCTCAAAATCAGACAGTCCTTGTTCAAATCCCAGCTGGGATCTTTCTGTGTAGAGTTTGCATGTTTCTTATCCTGCATGTGTGAATTTTCTTTAGTCACTCCACCCCTCCAGTCCAAAAACATAATCAATTATTCTAAATCGTTTTAAGGTGTGCATGTGAGTTTGGGACCGTGCAGCAAAACTGTCTGCATCTGCTGCTACTGCAACAATCTAGCAAATATCTTCCAAAGAAATTAACATCCAAACTTTTTTCAAACCATTTTTGTTCAATACTTTACAGTTTTTTTCAAATTTGGGGCATATTTTTTGAAAACCTTTCTTTTGGACACCTTTGGAAGCCAAAGTTGGATATAGGCCCACTGAACTTCTTTCAGATCTTCAGCAATAAAATCAGACCAAAAAATGTCAAAGAAGTTTGCAGAGGACATGGAGGATTTGAAGAAGTCCCTCAACGTCATGTCAGCGGAATTAAGTTTGCTGGTCAAGACACAAGATTTGATGGCTTTAACAGAGGAAGTACGGCAACTGAAGATGGCGATCAAAGAAAGGGACAATACAATAGAAAACCTACAGAAAAGAGTGGATGAACTGGAACAACACAAAAGAATGGATGACGTGGTGATTACTGCTTTGGTGACAACTCATCGAATTTATGCAGAAACTAAAGCAAATGACAAGAATGGAGACGATGCACCACTAGGAGAACTACAATCACTGGAACAGCAGGTCATTAACTTCTTTAATAATAAAGATATTATGGTGAACAGCAGAAATATAGCAGCTTGCCACACTATTGTTCAGAAACAAAACAACATGCCAAATATAACTGTGATGTTTTCAAACCGTAAATTCAAAGCTGAACTGTTAATGCAAACAAAAAAAAATTAAGAGGCTCAGGGGTTTATGTCAATGAACATCTCACAAGGAAGAATGCTGAGATTGCACGCCCAGCAAGAATACTGAAAAAAAAAAAAACGGATTCAAAACACATGGACAATGACCTGCAAAGTGATGATTAAACAGAATGGAACACCAGAACAAGGCAAAAAAGTAACTATAAGGGAAATCTCTGACCTGGATCAATACAAGTTATGCAAAATGCAATTATTTTCTTTTTTCTTGTGTTCTTAGAATTGCTTCAGCTTCATTAGATAAATACAAATCAAACAGTGGATCATAATAACCTTAAGTCATTTACATTTCAAGCTTATAAGCAACGTGACAAAGAAAATGACATTGACCCTGATAAATATCTCTATGAGAATAAAAACCTGGACTGTTGATATTACTCAGCAGAGGATATCAAGGAACTGACTTCAGAGTTCTTAAGAGTTATTCACTTTAATACTTTAATAGTAGAAGTCTCTACAGGAACTTTAGTAAAACAATAGAGTATCTGCAGCAAATTCAGCCTACATTCTGCCCAATAGAAATCTCAGAAACGTGGCTATGCTATGATAGAGTTGTATGATTGTTTGGATGGATATGAGTTATGCAAACAAAACAGAGTAAATTAAGAGATGGGGAGGTGTTGCTATGTTTGTAAAAAAAAAAAAGGGCATAAACTGTACAATAGTGGAGGAAATGACTACAGATATTGAAGATCTGATGGAGTGTGTCAGTATTGAAATAACGGATGAATATTAAAAAAAAACGAATAACTTGTATTTACAGAACCCCTTGATCATGTCTTAATAACTTTAATAGGAAAATATCTGGCTTCTATGCTAAAGTAACTGATAAGAATGTGTTTGTTTGTGGTGCTTTTAGACAAAAGGAAGCAAAGGTGATTTCCAGTTTGACCCTATGGCCCTTCTCCCACATTTAAATATATATACATATACATAAATATTTTTCTTTTTTTCAAGAGAAAATGTTGAGGGCAAGGTGAAGAATTGCTTGGCTATCCAAAGGCTCCTAAAGGAGTGGGAGCAATGTCATTTTAATCCAAGTATTGATAAAAAAAAGTCAAAAACATTTGTTTTGTCCCTCATTTTGTGTGACATATTTGATAATAATAAATAAGATTGTTTTACTATTACTGATATATCTCACACCAGTTTGAGTTTTCAAAATATTGTATACATTTTGTGATCTTCTTTTATATGTAGCTCATTTTTGTAAACTGGCTATCAATTGCTCGTCCTATATTTTGCATATCAGCCAAGACACCGGTGGTAACCTGAAGACAGATTTGCTTCAGAGCATAAAAAACAAAATATTTTTTATTGACTATAGGGGTTCTGTGGTTGAAAACTCTAAAAAAATGAATAAATCTATAAAGATATATTCCTTTTTTTAATCCAGAAATCCAAAATATTTGAATTTAAATATATAACTCTTTCACATGAGTGACTGCTTTTTCTCTCTTCATCACATTTTCACCACACAATCAGAGCTTTCCAGGAAATGTTTGAGGGAAAAGTAAGCACAAGGGAGAGTGCTAAGAGCATGATGGAAACACATCCAATTCTTAGAAACAGATGACATGATTTACCACGCACCGAGCAGCATTTCAAGTCTTCTGCTGCAAGACACATTCAAGGCTTGTACTTGCATCCCTGTCCTCAATATCAACAACAAAAAAAGGAAATCTTGGACTTCTCAAATATTAATTTTACATCTGGCTGTTGTCTGTCCATCCTGACAACACTCACCGAATAGAAATGTTTTGCACTTTGTGATGTTTTTCTCTAACTTTCACAGCCTCATAATTCTAGTCTGTAATACACTCTTCAGCTTTGCAACAAAAAAAGTAAAAGCTGCAGCATCTGGAAAGATGACTGTTACCAACAGGTTGAACTCTGAATGTAAACCACTGGATCAGCTAGAGTGGACAATGAGGGCACGTAGGAGTTTCTTAACTCATATTATTGTGTTTAATGTGTTTAGACAGAAAAAATATCTATATTTATATATATATATAATATACATATTACTTGTGGCAAAATTACTCTAGATTCTAGATATACTGTATTCAAGTGGTGTAAAAAAGGCAGAGTTGACCGTTTTCACTTTTTCTCATGTATTACTTCCCACAAGTGGAATTTTTCCTCCTTTTTCAGAACAGAGTTGACATCTGTGCTTTTCTGCTGCTGATGATGTACTTTTAGGTTCCCAAAGTGCACTCTTTCAACAGTTAACTAGATAAACAGAATCAAAAAAATTTGTTGTCCTTCTTTGAAGATCTTTAGCAGGAAGTAAAATCTTTTAGATGAGTCCAAAATTTGCGTTCACTCAAATTCTGTGCAAAAACAAGCAGTTGGGAGGGGGTCAGTGTTTTAATTGTTGTCATGTGCAAACACTCCTACAACACATGGGTAAATTCTTCAACCAAAGTCCTGGTTTATTTATGCTGGGATATTTTGTTGGGTTACTTTTTGGAACCATTCTAACTTTTTTGGGTCATTATGGTTTCAATTTAGCCCAATTATGAAGTCCTTTTTGATTTGGAAAAAAAAAAAAAAAAAAAACAACTCGTCAACTATGGAGTTTTTTTGCATGAAACACAAGTGCCACCATATGTTGAAAAAAGCTGGGCAGTGCATGATGTTGCAGTTTTTGAAATGACCACTGGAGGCAGGTTTGAAAAACAGGAAAAGTCGGACTTCTTCGATAGAAAGTTAAAATATAGCTTTTGTGCACTCCGGTGCCATTCATTTTATCCACTAATTTGATCAGAGCTCAAATTTTTGCATTATTTGTTGGATGTTTTACTGATTTGCAGATGGATGGACGTATTAAAAAAATTTCAGTTTTCCCCCAGAAATCACAGATTTGGTGCTTTAGAAGCTGAAAAGTTGGTTGACAGGTCATGCAGCCCCGATGCCTGAGATTAGATTAGATTAGATTAGATTAGATTAGATTAGATTAGATTAGATTAGATTAGATTAGATTAGATTAGATTAGATTAGATTAGATTAGATTAGATGATTAGATTATTTTAAGACATTAAAATAGAATAATGCATATTCACTGTAATCAATCAACAGAAGTTTACATCCATAAAGACAAGTCAAATTTATAGGATAATTAGACATCAAATGCTTAAAAGGGAGTGTAAGGAAGCAAATTTATACTTTCCCACCCCGGCTCTACCTAACCATTTTCTGAAAAAGAATTATCTTTATTCGGTTCATAATTTAAGATCAAATCTTTCCAGCATAGATTCAGTTACTAAGAATCCTTATGTAACAGTAAATGGCATGACTATGTAAGTAGATATAACACTATTTCAGACTTAGTAGTACTATATGCAGATTTAAAATCAAAGCTCAGAAAAACAGATTATTTTCATTAGAAAAAAAAAAAAAAATCTCCCACAGATGGTGCTGTGGGGAAAAGATAAAAGTGTTGCATTCAGGATTTTGGACAAGGGTTTTTTCTTCTCTCTGAAATGCACAGTGAAACATTTAGGTTACTACAATGGACAACACTTTATCTACAGATAAAGTAACTGAACCTATGCAATTTTACCAATTTATCACTAGCGGGTTTGTTTTAGTGAATTAGGTTACTTCAACTTAAAATAAAAAAAACTGCTGTTTTCTCTTATAGTTACTTTCAGTATCCAACATGAATGTTATGGGAATTCATTTATTGAACCTCGTTGTCCAATTTATACTGAAGGGGAAAAAAAGTGTTTTGATTGGTTGTTGAATTTTTAATAAAAAGCTGTCTCATTGGGCATGCTCCAAGTCTTGCTGTCCCATCTATTTCCTCTTTTTCTAAAAAATCAGTGCCAGTTCTGGGACATTGAATAATAGTGACAATGGAGGTGACAATCAATATTGTTACAGGACCAGAGTAACTATTTTAGATAGAACAAGAGTGATGGTGAGCCCTGTCCAGGGTGTACCCCACCTTTGCCCAACAGTAGCTGGGTAGTATCTCTGTGAGCCTGAATATGATGATGATGTAGACGAATAAAATAGGGAGCAACAAAGATACAGGTGTAATCAAGTCAAAGAGAAGGGGTAGAGAAAAGGAGTAGGATTTGAGACAGATGGAAAATTGAGGGAGGAAGAGGGTGAAATGGGGAGTATAGGGGGTAGTTGATGATGCATGGGAGTAGCCGTATGAGAGTAATTATAATGACTGATGTTGTTTACTCCCATTTCCCTTCGCATCGTTTATTTTGTGGAGGTGGAAAACCCACCCACATTTTTTTTGCATTACAGACGAGCGCTGCGGAGTGGTGCCAAGCCCTGTCATAATCTCCCCCTCCTCTATTTCAAACTGGAAACATTTATCCTGCCCGCAGCTTTCTGCACCCCTTCACTAATTTTCTGCTGCTGTCTGACTTTGCTCTTTTTTTTGTGTCTTTTCCTTTACTCTCCATTTGTCTCTATCTGCGTCTCTCCCTCGACTCTCTCCTTTCACTCTCTTGTTTTCATTAATGCTGCGTTGACGCGACCGTGTGTGACTGCTGAGACCGGCCCGAGCACATGTAAGATGTTAGCATGATGTACGGCCGTTTACACTGAGGATGACAAACTGAGGCTGGATGCTGTCATGCTTTCTTCCTTTTGTTTAATGTGCTCCTGGTGGCATGCAAACACACACACACACACCAGATGAACCCCCACCACCCAGATCTTTGTTAAGAATGCTGTTTGTCTTTGCCAGCAAACATGCAACAACATATGGAAACAGATGCATCATCGTCAGACACAAGAGGCAGAGTAGAGAAAGAAAACAGAATGTTTTTATCTCTGAGAGTGCACAGCAAATACACGATTCAGCAAATCCAAAATGGAACAAATGATTGTCACAAGTCTTTAATAAGCTAAGTTGGGAGCGGGGTGTTAAAGGCGCGGGACAAATCACTAAAAGTACAGTGAATTTGAGGAGGGTCCTTCCTAGGTGATGATGGTATTCACTTTGGAATTTGCTAATGATCTGCCCATTCACAAAGAGGCAAAGAAAGGAGAATTTCCTCTTCCCTTTTTCCATCTGTGCTTATTGATTTTAGCGCCATGAAAGAAGCTTAATGAAGAACAGGGACGGAGAAAATCTGTGAGTGTGAAGAGCAGCTCAGGAGATGTGACATTCTGCAGGCTCAAACAAGGATGAAGCTCTACAGTTAATTGCAAGTATTATTAGTCCTGAATTAAACAACTAAATCTATTATGCTTTGATGTTTCCTCTATAGTGTTATAGAACAGAATAAGTAACTTCTCTGCTCTGTTTTTCCCACGTTATTACTTAGAGTGGCATTACACCCACAATAGGCAAAAGTTGTGCTCATTCATACATGCATCAGTTGGTTGGAGTATTGCTCTGTGTGCTTCGTCTGCAAACTGCCTGCAAACTGCCTGCAAACATTTACGCTCTCACACACAGACATGTAAACTCCAACTGAAACAGAGACGTGATTGGAGTGGAAGCTATTTGAGAAGGATTTTCGAGCAGGAAGTGTGTAATTACTGTGGACAGAAGGGCAGATAGATGGATGTGTTTGTGTTTAACACTCCCACTCAATTTCCCTGCAATCTACTGGACTAATAGAAAGCAGGTGTCTATGTGGGTATGAATGTGAGTGTGTCTGTGAGAGCGGGAGACTTGCAAGTGTGCATGGTGTAATATCTCGTGTAGAAATGAAAGCAAAGTTCTGATTGTTGTTTGAAGAGGTTGTTGGGGTATGGGGTATGTATGAATGAGCAACCGGTAACAGAGTCATAAAAGGGCAGATTGTGTTCGGAGCAGCTTTTGCTGGTTTTGTTTTTCCCTTCATGTACATTAAAACACGATATAACATTCATGATTGAGTAAAGGTTAACATGGTCATTTCTGCAGTGGTTTACTTAAAAAGGATCATCTTATTATCACATTTACCTGTATTTTTCTATGTTTAAAAATGACTCAAAGCAAGTGATTCCCTTAAACCGTTCACAAGTGTGCGGCTCTTTTTTCAGTTGTGTCCGACTTGTGTACAAGCGTATGTATGCAGTGCTGTTTCACATTGGTCACAGAATCTCTCTTGGCTTTTTTGGACAATCCTCAGCTTTCTCTTAAAGCAATAAAAAATCATGCTTTGTGAAAAAAAAAAAAAAAAAAAAAAAAGAAAGAAAGAAAAAGCCCCAGGAATCGACTGTGTATCCCTGTAACTAGGGTTTTCACAGGGAAAACGAAGTAAACATTTAAAAAATAAAGATTGGCATCTTGGTTCCAGATGTTTTAAACTGTGAAATAATTTTCACCCAAAGTTGATACTTTGGCTTTGAGTTTATTTAACAAATATTGACATTTTGCGATGTTTTGTTCTTTTATAGATGCAAATATATTTGTATTCTGTCAGTGGACTCAGACATTTCTGGACCAGGTATTTCAGCAAAACCTTGACTATTATTCGTTAAAATAAAATAGAATCTGAAAAAACTAAATAAAGTGAAAGAAACAATCTGTGACCCATGAGTAGGTTTACAAATGAAAAAAATATTGTCAAATAACTGTGATAAACTTATTTAAAGTGGTTGCCTGCAATTTGAAATACATATACATATGTTGTATGTCTTTTCATCTCTATGTATTAGGAACACTTCTGTTACTTAAGGTTGCATGTGCTAATGTGGGAAACTTGGTTTATAGACTAATTGGTGCTTCTTCTTTTAATTCATACATTATAAGAAAAAAAAAAGGTTGGATTTATTTAATCTTGTTTATTGCCTTCATTCCAACACTCATTTGTTTTTCCTATGCATGCATAAATCCAAAACACAAAATAGAAATAAATCATATAAAAACTGTACATTCATGATTGTATTAATTAGTTCTAAAGAAGTGTTTTGGGTTTTAATCCGATTTGTTTTGAGTACAACACAATATCTTACACATTGGTCTGGATAATCTGACAACTCCAGAAATGAGATAAAGGGGAGAGCTTTTAGGTAAACAAGCTCATTATTTACCAGGGCTTACAGGAAACCTATAAGTGACAGTGGGAGTGATGACAATGACACAAATGTGTTTATGTATGCTAAGTTAAAATAAGAAGAACTATACAAAAAGGCCCAAAAACAAATCTGGATCAGATGTTGTCTTACCTGACAAAAAATGGTCAATGATTTGTCAATAATAAAAAGAAAGTAGAAAGTTTGCTGTAAAAGTCCAAACACAACTAATGAACAAAAAACTATGGTAATTATTATGTCTAATGTGTTTAAACTACTCAGTTTTTTGTTATTCTATTAACTTCTATTCAAAGAAGTTCTCAAAATTGAACTAATTTGTGAATTTGAAAAGTATTTTCTCTTTTGTTTTTATACGTAATAATGTACAACTTTTACCCTTTTTTAAGTCAAGAGTAATGGAACCCTGCAGTTGACTGACAACTTTCCTCCTCAAATAGATTTTCAGGTTTTTTCTAAATCTAGAACATTTTAAATGGGGTAATAGAAGAAAAATTGGAGAGGGGCAGAAGACTTTGGAAGGATGGTAAATAAGGATAAGTATTTTTAATTTATTGCTAACTTCATTTGATTTAATTTGGCTTAATATTATTTTTATTTGTTATTTTTGCAATGCTTAAAGAAGCTGGTATTGATGATTTTTGTCAATATTGATAATATTGACTCAAAAATGGCTCCACCCCTGAGTTTCTCTAGTAACTGAAGTAAAACCTAAACCCCAGTAGCCTTCATTGCCTGACATTGTGGTTATGATTTGGGGACAAAACACTTTTTTTTCCCTTGTTTTACACAAAAAATGTATTTATTGTGATTATTTACTATAATCTATGACAGGACTTTACTGGATGTTAAAAAGACAACATGACTTTCTAACATTTATAATTAGAAATCGTATTAATGCAGGAAAGGTTGTAAAGATTTTTTTAAGTTGATGAAGAACTGTTGCTCATTTTGGATTAAAAGTTGAAAGCCACATTCACTCTTCTTTGTTTGAATGCATGGAAAAGAACAAAATGGTATCGAGTTATATGCTGCCACATAAGCAGAGTCAGGTTGTTTAATATCTTTGGTCTGGATCAGAAAAAATGGTCAGGAGTTGTGTGGTGCCAGGTCTCAGTGAGTTCAGGATACAAACCAGAGACTGATGTCTCAGTTCTCCAGCTGGCTCAAACCCTTTCAGGCCAAACCACAAGATCAGAAAATGGGCTATACTTCAAGATTTTGAGAATCCATGATTCCCTTATTCCTTTTAATGCTTCTTGATGGTTCACATTTTGTTTTCTTTGCTTTTAATCAGTCTCAACAGCAAAGATGAAAGTCTATTTTTTGACACGCAAACAAACACATAGAGATGTGACCTCAATGTCCAGACTTTTGGTTTCATTATAATCACATAGTACAGTGAGATGCATGCGTGGTTAAAACTACATTTCTTCCATCCATAGCATTCACATGTGTGCTCATTCAAGCATAGAAAGAGTAACACACACCGGTTGCCACTCTTGGCCAAATACACACTTGCACAAACACACATGCATACTTACACGAAAACATCAGCTTGTGGGTTTCCACTCCTGGCATCAAACCCCACCTCCAAGTTTTCACCATGGTTTTTCTTTCCTTTCCTCTCCTCCTCTTTTTTTTCTTTTTTAAAGAAATGCCAAGGACCTGGTTCCAAACCAGTGTGCTTGTGTTTTTACAAGACTTAGACACACACACTCAGCACCAGGCATGTGGGTGCGATTAAGCCCTAGTTGACCCGGTTCAGCCAGGATACCTAGGTGAAGATGGCAGTGAACCTGGACCAACAAATGTGTTATTTCAATTGATGCTTTTACAAGAAATTTATGGAGGTGATTGTTTCCTGACATTAAAAGCATTTGCATCTTTATTTTTACAAAAAGTTTAAAAAGCAACATAAGAAAAGCTTTGATATATTTTATCTTTAATTAATAAACAAATACTTGCACAATGTGAAAAGCTCCTGGATGCATTAACAGAAACATATGAACTCTGGTTTTATTCCATGCAAAAATTCATCTTTTAACTGATCTGGTGGAAAAAGCGCAAAAAAAAGATTTTTGTTTGTGTGTTATTATGAACAAATAATTTGTTGTTCATAATTTTAGAACTTTAGGGAGGGGCAAATCCAAAGGAAAGGGACATGCACATAAAATCCCACTATCAGCACACACCTGAAACCCAACCACAGAACAGTTGAAGTTCAAACCTCAGGACCCCATTAAAAACTGCAATTCTTAAGATGTGTGCAAGATTGCAGCATAAGCTTGTATTGTACAAGTAAATACTTGTAAGTATTTTAAAAAATTAAGGTTCTTACATTTCTGGCCATTATATGCTACACACATTCTGATTGTTTGTAATACAAATACATGAAGAGAAAGCATTCCAACACAAAGTCTAACCTGATAAAAAGGAAATTTATGGGGCATTTAGGCTTTCCTTCTTTGCACTGATGTGTGAAGCACTGACATTACATGTAAAAACATACATGCCAGCTGTCTATAAAAATTATTTGCAGTGAAAATGTAACTTTAAGATTTGTTTAAGACATACTGCACCGCGGATGCTACATGGAGTCTAAACTTTCTTATTATTCTTGGGCTAATAAGCAACTGTGTAAATATTAAAAAATTTGATTTGAACAGAATATGAAAGTAAAATAAAAAGTGTGAATTAAATGACTATCTTAACATTAAAACAATACATTTTATGGCTTAAAAAAACATTAATGATGGTATTAAAATAGCAATTATCTCAAATAATTTTTAAAAATATATATCATTAATTGTATATTTTGGCAGCATGCCATTTTGTAGGAACCTCTTTAGTCCTTCTGTTACCCAATTTCAAAATTAGATATTAAATAATAGATAGAAATATATTTCATGGGAAATGAATTTGACTGAATGGGTTTTATGTTAGTTACATTTCAAATAATGTTCCAATAAAATATCTTTAGGGTATTTAATTTGCTTTTTATGAAAAATAAACAGACGATTTCACTTGTATGGGGTCTTTACAAATACATATTGTTATTATTTATCATTCCTGCTCAAATGTTTGCCACCGAGATCGTATTTTGTGTTCATTTCAAATAGCCTCAATTTCCCATCATACAGTGCTAACTGAGTATGCGCGCGCAACAAAGCTCTCAGCCAATCGGTTTTGTTCACACGCAGACTCCCGGGAAAGGAGGGAAGTTCAGTTTGTTTGCTCCCTGGGAAAAAAAAACGGAGACGTGGCGAAAATGTGAATGTTGGTGACTTCTGCTCTGTGGACGTGTTAGTGTGAAACCTACTGAACATGTGTGGCTGTAAGTTTTGTTTTGACGTTTCTGTAACTAACGGTTACAGAACGATGACTAAGCTTAAGTTGCTAATAACAAGCTAGCATCTGAAGACGCGGTGGTGTCAAAAAGTGAGATTTTCTATTCACCGTGTAAGAGTGAAATTCTAAACGCATTTCTATTCGTTTTATCAAATATTTCAACCACACGTGGCGTGTAAGAAATCACTGACATCCTGCGGTTCGTCGCTGCTGTTACACAAAATATTGCTGCTTAGTTTAGTTAATGTTTAGAACTTAAGGGTGACATGTGGACATATGTTTAATCTCACTCCTTGGTAATAGTTTTCAAATCATTAGTAAATATTTGCTAATTTAATCTGTCGTTTTTTGGATTTGGATATCTAGCTACCTTTTAATAAACTCATCTTGTTCGACATGCTGTAAATACACAGCTGTGATTTTAGAAATTGATGTGTAACTTGTTTGATAGTTCTGAAATAATGCAAACAATCTTCTAATTAGAAGAGCAAACGCAGTAAAACCTCAAATCCACAAACTAAGCTTAAGAAATCTTCAAAATAAAATATTTGATCAGTCACATCTTGTTCCTGCTCCAAAATGTTTAAGTCAACATCAGCAACATCAGTAGTGCTCCAGGCATGCTATGCTATGCTTTAGAAACTACTATACGAGGGGAATTTATTTTACACATAGCTGTGGGATAAAACATTCAGGAGACTTTATGCAACTATAACGACTGATGTCCTGAACTTGCATTTCTTTTAGTTTTTTATCTTAAGCATTACTGAAAAAAATGGGGTCCCCAAGAGGCAAGACAAAAAAAAAAGGGTGTTTGTTTTTAATGGGGTTTGGCTTTTTCCTCCCTGAAAATGAGTATTTATATATCCACATCAGAGTGCCATAGGGGATTTCCAGCAGAGATGATGGCAAGACATTAAACAAACTGTGTGTAGCCAGGTGATCATAAAATATACCTCTGTGATGTCCCACACAGACCTGTCATTATTGTAAGGAACAATAAATATTCACACACACACACCAACCTTGGGCTATATTCAGTCATAAAATGCATCTTTATACACACCTATGTGTGAACCCCCCACACTTTCCTTTCTCCCTATATAAAAGTTCAAAAATTCACTTTTTCATTTCCCAGCACGTTTTAATTTGTCTGGAGCTTGATGGTGTTAACATTAGCTAAAATTAACTTTAAACAAACCTGATTAACTAAGTTAACTGCCATAACCGTTTTGTGATTATTTACTTAATTACATTTTTAAAATTAAGGCAACTTGTACCTAACAATTTCTTTTAAATCTGACATTTATATAAATGGTTTGTTTTTTTTAATTGGAATTTTTTTTTTTTTAATTTTTAAGTCATTTTTCTGTCTTATAATGATGAATTCTTGGCTTTAGATGGATTGCCTCTTTTACTGTTTTAGCTTCAAGATGTACCCAAATCATGACCAAAATCGAGTACTTATCTAATTTGCAGCCCGTAATTGTTTGTTATTTATAAACAACTCTAACTGTGTGAAATGTTGGTTTGGGGTTGCAGTAAATCCACATTCGATTATTGTTAAAATTATTTTCACTTTTTATTCAGTTTTCCCTCTTTGAGTTGAATTTTTTTTCTTCAAATCTAGCATATTTTGCATCTTTTATTAGTTTTGAAGCTTATTCACAGAGGTAGTGTGATTGTCACTAATGTCAATCACATGCTGAAGCGCACAGAAACAAAACATCTGTGTGTTATACGACTATGAAGTGCTAGCATGATAATGTCATCTGGCACACACCCAGATCTCCCTAACTCAATTTCTTTAGGATATAGAATTTCTAATATAATACCATGATTCATAAAATCCAGAGTCATAAATGTTAAAATTCTCCCAATGCTTAGTTCTCATACCAACAAATTAAATAGAATAACGTTTAGATGATGTAAGATTCCTTTTCTGTAATGCTTGTGCTTTACTGTGGTTTTATGTTTTATAGGAGATTTCTTTGCCTTGAAGTGAATTTCCCTGAACACACAGCATGACTGAACTACAGCAACCATTGAGCCAACTCCAAGAAACTTCTGAGCCATTGCTGGATGCTCAGAAGATGCAGTTTTGGCTGGATAAAGCGGTGGCTTGGGACCAGGTTGATGGTGCCCAAGCTCTGAAAGATATCTCCCGACATTTTAGGGGCCTGACAGATTTTCTCCATCAAGTTCTCGCACAGATCAGCAATACGGTAAGCTGCTTTTGCAGTAAGATGATAGTATTATTGGCTGAGCCTTTGGTTCTTGTAATAAAATGCTTACAAGATACCAGTTAAAGGCCCACTTCAATCATGTTTTGATCTATTTTAAAGGTGTTCCCAATAATCTCTTAATGATGATTATGCAGCTTTTAGCCAAGATATATATATATTAAAAAAAGAAAAAAAAAAACTTTCTAGGACATAGTTTCTGCAGAGCGGCTGTAGTTCATAAGAAATTTGCCTCTGAGCTCTGGGTGGGGCTGTTTGTGCAGAGTAAGCCCGCCCACACTTCCCATCACCCTTCTGTTTATATGCTGTCTGACTACCTTACAGCCCCTCAAACTTGATCATAGCATTACCAGTGCAATAAAAATGGTGAGCAATATCGGAGCTATTAAGTGTGATGCCAGCTTAAACGAAGACGTACATGGATCTAGTCATCTACATGTGGATGATAAAGAATAAGTGGCTTTTCCTGCTGGTTGTAGCTCACAACTACAACCTTTTTCCAACAGCATTTTTTTTTATTTGCAATGATTTGAATAAATAAATTATCCAAAATTCAATTTTAAGCTTATTTTTTTAATATATGTCGTCCATCATCAAAAAAATGCCACAAGAACATGTTAAAAATACCATTTTCATTCAAGTTGATCTTAAAAGGGTCTGTATTTACAACAAGGACTAAGAAGTCTGTTTCATTTGTATCACCAAATAAAAAGGAGTCGATTGCATACATTAGGCTGAATTGCAGTCATTTGATTCATGAACAACTAATTAAGTGATACACAAATATGTCCATTACACATGGCCAAACATACACACTCACTCTTTCAGAGCCAGTGTTTGAACAGTTAGTCCGGCAGAGTAACAGAACGTGCTCTGTGCTCTGCTGAGGCTGTGTAGAACTGGCTGGCAGAGGCGCAATGTTGAGTTAGTCAGGTAATAGCCGCACAGGGACCTGGAGCGCTAACCTAATGTATCCCCATATCAGATCCAGCAAATCTGGGAAAGGGGGCCCGAGGACAGGACGGCTGCAGTGTTGCAAGATTTCACTGTTGGGTTCACTGTCCAGCTCCCTCTCCTTAGGGTATCGCCATCTCTAATGCATTAAAAACATGATTTATTTAGTCACAATTATTGCTCTCCTGCCACTTTTGATTATATAATTTACTGTCATTCCTTTAATGATTCAAATTAGTCTCATCGTCTCAGTCTGATTGTCAAATGTTTCTGCGACCCAATCATGTTCCTCTAGATCACACGTGTCAAAGTCAAGGCCCGGGGGCCGGATCCGGCCCTCCAGATCATTTTATTTTATTGTTATTAATGACCCGATGTTATCTTGCGCTCATTTCTAACTTATAGAATTTTGACAAAATATATAATATATAAACAATTTTATGTAAAATATTGAAAGTTATTTGAGGTTCAACTTGATTTATTCTGGAATAATATTCTTGTATTTGTATTATTCATAATTATCTTGAAACGTCACAATTTTAAAGTTTTAAAAATTGGCTTAGCTTTTTTGATTATTTTATAGATACATGCTAGCTGTTTTGGCTGATTAAGGCTTTTTTTTTTCTTAATTTAGGCTATTTTGGAGTTTAGCTATTTTTTCAGCTATATGCTAACTTTTTGGCTAACTGAAGTTTTTTTTTTTTTTTTTTTGTTAAGGCTAATTTGGAATTTAGCTAATATTGTAGCTGGCTATGAGCTTCAGTGTTTTTTAGCTATCAATTTCAGCATCTTCAACTATCAGCACTCGCATCTTCAGCAGCCAAATTCAGCTTGCAGCATTCACACCAGCATTATTGCAGGTAGTTCATAATTGAGTAAAAGAGTTACAGTTTTAAAGTTTTAAAAATATAGTTTTAGAGTGTTCAATAAATGTTTATCCTGTTCGGCCCGCGACTTAAGGTTTGTTTTGGATTTTGGCCCCTTGTTCGATTGAGTTTGACACTCCAGCTCTAGATGAAAGCACTTACTATCAAATCACTCTTCTCTCTTTTGTGTGCGATCATCATTCTGGCTGTGCGTTATAAAGACACGTCGAAGTGTGTGGAGCCGATGCACAAGAAATAAATAAAGAGAGAGAACGGTATAGCTTAATTGGGTTGAAATCCTTTTTACTGGCAGCAGGCTCATAAAAGAGCAGCAGAGGATAGCCTGCCTCTTGGCAGACTTTTGCCTCCTTTGATGCCTTGAAAGCTTTCCTGTGGCTTTTGGCCCACGATGAGACATACTTGTATTGTTAATTTGCAGGTTTATACACTGCTAGAAAACTAGAGGATGTTTTCTATCCTAATATTTCCTTTTGTAATTGAATGGTTGCAATGTCAGAAATGTGGTTATTTTCCTCACCTGTATCCATGTTTTTGAAGTTGGAGATGGCACAAGGGTTGTGGAACTGGCAAAACTCAAAGCATACTTGTTAAGCGTTGTTTTCTGATGCAGTTTATCTGACCAAATTGATCTATGTAGAAGCTGAAGAGAAAAACATGTTGGGCTTTCATGGGTGTTTTTGCATTTTTCTGTTATTGTCCTTTTTTACGTCATAGCCATAAAATCAGATTTCCCCAAAGTCAGCTCATCTTTCTTTATACTTTGAATTGTTTGCATCAACTCTGAAAACATTAACAAGTTGCTAAAATTATGGATACACTCAACATTTATTGATTATGGTAAATGGCATACAATTATACCTTCCCTGAAGGGCCAAAACGCTTTACAGTCGAAGTCCCACTCATCCGTGCACACACAGATTCACACATTGATAGCGGCTCCTCTGCGGAATACTGGCGCCAACCTATAACCAGCAGGAGCAATGTGGGGTTCAGCTTCTTTCCCAAGGACACTTCAACACATTTGAACAGCTAAGGTGGCAACAGAACATGCAATCTTCTTTCTGATCAGAGGTTGACTGCTCTACTTCTGCACCATTTTAACATTTTAACACAGTTTTCCAATCTACAGTAAGATCATGCTAACATGCATGTCTGGCTTTCTTAGCTGAAATAAACTCATACTCAGGGAAAGACTTGAGATTGGAGATGGGCTGGTATCATTTTTTTCCAGCCGATACCGATAAACAACCGATAAACTTCCTGTTGCTTTACCAAAGTTTGTAAGCACATTTGCTAAAATATGAAAGTAGAAGTGACGGATGTCACTGTTAGTATCTGAGAATACTGCAGAAGGAAAGCAAAACAATTGTTGATGGCAGATTGGATTATGTTTGATTTTGCTTTTCGATGATCTCTGAGGTAACTTTTCCACGACACTACAGCTCTCTTGGGATTCGTCTCTTTAAGTTCATTTGCAGACGTGTTTCTACACCGTTTACTTTCATTTGACTAAATTCTTGCTTCATTAGGCTCCTTGGCTTCAACATAATCTGACAGTTGTTTCAGAGATGCCTTTGTGGCTAATCAAAACAAGATCCATGGCTTCGAATTCCACATGTAATTACAGATATTACTGACAGCTCTTTGATGCTGATTGTGCCCTGGAAGTCAGTCATAATTACTTTGCGTTGTGATGTTTTTTTTCTTTCTTTCTTAAAGGCATTCATGTACTTGCAGCACATTGAATGGTTTCTATTGTAAGCGAGCATTCCTTTTCTGTTGCATCAACACACAAATAAACGCATGTACACACATTCACACAAACACACCGTTTACCATAAATGATTAGACTAATCGGAGGGTCCAGATTGAGGCCTGTGTAACGGGCAGCAATAGTTGTAGGGGTTGTGGCAAGAGTGGGGATATTTAGTGGAATTCTGCAAGGGCCTATTACCATTATCCTTTCCATTAATGGTGATCTCATGCTCTCGAATGAGTTAAGTTAGTCAGTCTCCATGACAGGCTAAAGCTTTTAAAACCTACAGACCTAAAGCTTCCATTGTGCTTTTCCCCCCTTGTTTTGATGGAATCATGTCTGAGTTACTACTATATGCAATAATACAATGAATAGAAGTGTTTTATGTAAACATTTATGTTTTTTGCTGTTTTTAAATCATTTACAGTTTAAACTGATGTAGAAAATGCATGGATGAGTGATTTCCTTCCCTTTACTGTAGTACCAGTCATATCAAATAAAGATGTTCACTGCTGTCTTAAAACAGCTTAGTTGTGCCAACAGCTCCCCTCCTTTATGTCTTTGTTTTGCACATTTACTTTTCTTGTTTGGTTATTTATCATTGCATTTAAAAAAAAAAAAAAAAAGCCATGTATGAGAGTCAGGATTAGGGGCGTCCTATAAGCTGAAGTAGCATCTGCCTTAGTTTAAAACCTCCATGTCTGTTTTGATTGAATCACATGCTTTCCCAGAGGTATAGAAGTATTTAAATTGAAAACATGTACCGCATGACATCAAATCTTTCTCTCTCTCTGTGCTTGTGTCTGTCTGTCTCTCAGGGCTCCACAGCAGAAACCATGAAGGAGCTGCCCTTTTTGGGCCAGATTTTAGGCCGGCTGTGCTGGAACCCTTATGTCACCGTGGGAGGTGAGCGTTTACTGGATACTCGAGCAGTAGTTGTTTGCTAAACTCCCTGGCAGACAACAGTAAAAATGATGGTAATGATTTAGACATGGTGTGTAATGAGTTGTGTGATTATGCTTTGTCTGTAGATACAAACAGAGGGCTGCTCCTCCAGTGTCTGTTGGGACTTTACTCTGAGAATCCAAGCAATGCTTTAGAAAGAAAAGCCAATCAGTGGATTCGGGTAAGATCTTGGCCTTCTAATTATGTAAACCGAAAAACCATCTTAGGTATTTCTCCATTTCATTTTATTTGATTACCCAGGTTCATTTTACATTTCTTTAAATGAAAAGTCCTGTATTTTTAACCAACATTTTGTATCACAACACAAAACACCTACTGCAGATTCAGTGACTTTCCAAAAAGCTATGGGTGTATTCATACTGAACACATTTGTTTTCCTCAAAGTGAACCGGAGTTCATTTTTGGAACAAAGTTTCAGTCAGAATGCACGCAAGTTGACCCTGGTCTGGGACCGGGAACCGGTTTCGGACCCATCTTTAAGGTGGTCTCGGTCGGTTTGGCATTTGACTGATCTTTGGTTTGCAAAATTCAGGCCTCGATCAAAACCAAATGAAGTGGACTTGGTCCGGACTGACAAACTTTCCCAGTCTGAATACACCTTAAATCTTAATTGGTTACTATAATGATTCATGGTAATAAGTACGGAGGTTTCGATCTGATCACGTGACCGAAATTTGCGCCCAATCACAAGGTTCATGACTCAATCGAAATCTGATGTTGTCCCCCGATCAGTATCAGATGTTTAATTTATTCTAATTATCATCGGTTCTTTATATTTCAAACGTATTATTTCAGATAAATGCTCCACTAGAAGTCTGCATGTCATAAACGCATCACAGTATGTTGTTGCCTTAACGTGCAGTAGAATACGGCATCAGTTCAAGCAGAAGGCTAACAAAAGCAGTTCAGTACAGTTTGCTAGATGTTCACAGATTCAGACTTTGGGGATCAATAACTCTTTTAATAAACATTTAAAACAGACAACAAGTAACTATTGGTTTGACTTACTGCAAACAACAATCTACAAATAAATTTCAGCAAAAAAAAGTGGCTTTTTGTTTCTTTTCAATGTTAAGTTTTCTGTGCTACTGATATAGAGACGGGTGCACAACAGCTGCTAACTGTGCCAAGCGCTAACTCTGTGATTTAACCCCTTAAGACCAAATTAACAACTTGCTTCTCACAGATCTATCTTGTTGGATAGTAGGAATAGAAATCAATTAATCTATTAATCATCACACTGCTTATACATTCACACCAAACACTATCATGTCCTTGCACACATGCTACTATTGTCTTACACAAGCACCTGTCAGTGCCCTTTGTCTTTTGATTGATTTAGCCTCAACACATCTTGGAAATCAATATTGGGTCTTTTAAAACTAACTCTTTGTGTTTGTGTCTTTTATTGGCATTATAGAATTGTACTTCTGACATTTTTTCTGATAATGGAGGACATTATAAATAAAATTAAGATTAAAATAGCATTTTTTTAAATTGTTTTATTCCAATTGTGGTGAATCGGGAGCAGATGACAAAAATACAGTTTGAAAAAGAGCTTAGTTGTTAGATAGAAAATATGTTAGGTGGGCCACACGCTTCAAGACTTTAAACTTAACAGATGGTCTTCGTTTTGCAAGAGAGAAGAGTTGCTCGAGTATCATAAGAATAGCAACTTCGGCAAAGTGCGATAGTTTTATTTAGAAGTATAAAGACACATTTGCGTTTTACATTACTAACTGGAATAACTTAGTTTATATTGGTAAGATTTGAGTCTATGTCTATTTTTTTCAAATGACAAACACAAATTTACACCAATAAAGTCTTGATAGGTATTGAAATCAATGTGTGACTCCATGTAAAGTTTGTTAAGCATACTTGTTGAATTTAGTGGATATATTTAGTTTAATGAAAAAAAAGCACTATTGAAAAAGTAAGATGTAGAAAGAGCGAATTGTTGGTTAAACCTAACATCACTGAAAACTAGGCTCCAGTGTACTATCCACTTTATAGGCTGTGCTTTTACGAAAATGTTTCATGTTACCGTGGAAATGATCTAAAAAAAAAAAGTATAATAAACTTCTGAGCACCCCTGAATCATCATTTCATTGTTCTGTTTTTTTCTTACCCTCACCACAAATGATGCAAGTGATGGGAAGCACAAAAAAACGGATTTACCACAGTTCATCCTGTCAAGGGGGGAAGGAGGGGGCAGATTATGGTTTCAGGCCATCGATGGTCGGTCTCAGTCTGTCTGTACTTCTTTCTGCTTCGGGCTGCCTATCCCAGAATGCAGTCTGATCACGATTCCCAACATTGTTTTCTTTCAGCTTTCACGATGAGTCTGTTTCTACAGACTTGTTTGTGATGTGAAGTTTAAGGAGTGCGGTTCTCATTGATTTACTGTTGACTCAGAAACCTTTGGGTTTCCAGGTTTTCTGTTTAGAAAACCAGCTCAGTTCACCAAATCTTCATTAATGTGCACGGCTTTAGATAAACAGCATTTGTGTTAAAAATTTTTGTTTTGACTAAATATAGTGTTGCAGAAAATGGATAAACACAAGTTCAAGGTGTTTTTTTTTTTAACTCAAGGCTTGTGTTTTACTGTCAAGGAAGTATGTTATTGGACAAGGAAAAGTTACTTTTTCATGCAACACTTTCAAACAGCACAGACTTGTCCAGGCTATTCTCATAGAAGTAGCATTTTCTTTTTAAACATTGTGTTGTTACACATCTACGTAAATCTGTAAAGATTTTATTTAAATTATCATGAAGCTTCAGGAAATGCATAATTCAAGTCACTTGGTTTTGGCAACCAGCTGAACTACTTAAAACAAAAAGAGATTTATTGTTTGTCCTGGAGGAAAAATAAAAGGTTTCTTTTCTACAAGGCCACACTAATAGTCAACATATTTTCCTCATAATTGTGCAGAACACAGAATGTACTTTTTTCTTCGGAGTTGTTTTTAATCGTCTAACTATCTGTCGCTCCTTTCCACATCTGAGTGTTCTCCCTGGATTTGATGGATTCTGGGTAAAGCCACATCGCTGCGGGCAGTGTCATACAGTTATTAACTCAGTCAGCTCACAAGGACCACACAGTACTGCACTAACATGACATGGTCTTTGAGGAGTAAAGCAGGAGATCAGAGAAGGAATTAGGCTTTCATGTGTTTCTTCAGTGACTCGCATTGGTATGCCCTGGAGCTGCTATCTTGCTGCTTTATAATCTTAGATTATGCATTTAGCTATTTAATTATATTGGATTTATTTGCTTGACTGTTCAAAGCAATGCAATTAATGTTAGATGTTCAAGCAAGTATGTTTTTGGACAATTTTCTTAAGGTTTTTGTTCAGGTTGTAATCATTTTTAATTTCTACGAACATTCCAACATTAAACCTTACATTCGTATGATCTTATTTCTTCTCAAAATGTAACAAAATAAAAAAAAAACGAATTTAATAGTTGATTATTCTTTATTTTTTCTTTTAAATCTCAAAACTAAGGTGCGTGCTTTCTAATGCCGTGTCTGCCATTGTCTTTACAAAAATGCATAGTAGTGGTAATCCGGGTCAATAGTGATGTCACTGGAAGTTATAGCAAAACTCGGGTACCATAACAACATGCTTGAAATGAAAAAAAATAAATAAATAAAAGACAAAAGTGTCTAATTCATTCAAATCCTCTTTGTTTTGACGAGCCCTAAAGGAGCTGCTTCATGTTTATCTGAAAGTCTGTTTACCTGAAGCTCCCGCTGCGAGTGGGAGGAGCTTCCATCAAAAGCTTTTCTCGACTTCATAATAAAGGATGCGGATTGATAGACATCAGGTTTATTTAATTTTTAGAGCTGAATAAAAGCATTGATACACTTTTCCATTTCTGAATTCAAAGAATCTCCTAATGATGAGCAGCATCAGGAAAAACCGGCACGAAGGTGCCACATTTTACAGATAACAATTATTATTTGAAATAATTAAATGTTCCCACAGTTAGTTTTAATAAACCAATTAATACTAAAAGAATATTGTAACTGTTTGATTTATGATTTAATTTAAACATTAGGCGGGTGGGATAAGAACACTTGTATTTTTAGGGGTACTCCTGAGAGATTTGGTATTTTCAACACTATTTTTAAGCATTCTTATCTCTTTTTGTAGATTTGGTCTAAAGACCTGCAAATGCAATCAGAAACGTATAATGTTTTAGCATTTTGTCTGAGTTCAAAGTTTAAAAATGTTTTGTTTTAATAAATAGGCCTCAATGACCAAAAGTTTTGATGTTGCATATATAAATATTGTGTGTGTGAAGTACTTTATATGCCTATTGAATATATGATTTGAAGCATTTCCAAAAATTAATTTAGCTTTTATCTTGTTGTTTTATGGAATATTCTATGCTGGTTTCTTTTTTTACTTTTTACTGATAGGCAAAATGATCCGCACCGTGACCCTAAAACCGTGACACGATCCGAACCTTGAGTTTTGTGATCCGTTACACCCATAAGTCAGAGTGTAGTGAAGTGGTACAGTTGTAAGGCGCTCAGCACCAAAAAATGCATTTTGTTATATTTGAGTCAGAGATCAAAACTTTTATCTTTTGAGAAAAAAAAGAATGCTTTTGTTTCAGATGCCGACCTACCCTGATTTAAGTCTTGTTTTAATGCCAGAAAAAATTGAAGGATAGAAGCAGCATGATTCATTAAAAGTTTAATAAACTATTATCCTAATTGTCTTTATTTTTAGTTAGCATTAAACACTTCAAGTTTAAAGCTAAGGATGATTAAGATGTGTGTTTACATCCTGTTTACGCACCTGATATGTCGACCAATTGAAAAATAATCAGCTATTAGTCGACTACAGAAATAATCATTGAGAATTTGATTACTGACTCTATTTTTTTCACCACATGATTTTATTTTGAGATTACAGAGGTCTCTCTGTCTAAATAGCTTTTTTTTTTAAAATAAAAGTTAGAAATGTGTGCCTTAGAAAGACCCATTCAGTCATCTTTTGATCTATTTTAAAAGGGTTCCGAGTTGTCTTTTAATGAAATTGATTCCGTTTTAGGCAAAATTTTAATTTTTTTAAAACATAATTTTGCCAATTTTTTCCCAAAAAAAATGTGTGCCATTTTCTAGGGCATTACTTTAAGCGGAGCAGCAGTGGTTCATTAGAAGTTCATCTCTGTGTTGTTGGCGGGACTCTTGGCACAGAGTAAGCCTTCCCTTATGTCCCATCATCCCTTTGTTTAGATGCTTTCCCGCTAGCTTACAACCACTCACAACCCCAACCTACTGTTACTGGTGTAACAAAAATGTTGAGCAATAGTAAAGCTACCCAGCAGTACAGTTTTGAGCCAGATGGCAGCTGGGACGAAAAAAACTTAGGCCTGCACTGATCTATTTGTCTGCAAGTGCATTCATTGGAATGGAGTTTGTGGCCACCCAACTGTAGCATCTACATCCCAGATGCAGGCTTTTTCAAAATGAAATATTTTTGTCTGCTTCTGATTTACAGCAAATTGAATAAAGAAATACTCAAGAATGTAAATTTAAGCCTAATTTTCTTGATATATGTCCTTCATATGAGAAAAAAGCCACAAGAACATGTTGAAACACCAAAACACAATTTTCACTGGAGTGGGTCTTTAAGTTCTCACTTTCTAAAAAAGAGTTTCCCTTTCTCTGGCTTTGTTTCTCCGGTCTTCTTCTTAAACGCTGGTGTTTCGACTCTCCGAGGCTATACTTAAATCTTATATTGGTTTTAGTGGAATTCAATCATGGCCTAGTAATTGTTAACAGACACCCACTGCAAGCAGCCCAAGTTTTTGCCTTCTGCATTTCCCTTCCTCTGTTTTAATTTTAGATTTATGGAGGGATCTTTTTCATGGCAGCAGCCTTCTATTTTTTTTTTTTCAAAGCCAATTCACTCGCCTATTTTTTTTTTTCCCTTGAGAGAGAACGATGGCTTCTGACCTAAAATATTTGCCATCCATCCATTCATCTGCTCTTCATCCCATTCTTCTGGCGACCACACCTCTCTACTTCACATGCAGTCATCACAGTCAATTCTTGTCTCTTGATATTTTTTCCTAACCATTTCTCCTTCCCTCTAATTCCCCCATCCCCACTGTGTCTCCTGACCGACTGGGTGATGAATGTGATTGGTTTGCCATCCGCTGGATGTGCAGGCTTTGAGGGCTGTCAGATGGTAGTGATTGGGATTGTTTTGTGGGACGACTTGGAGGGTAAGCATCCCTGGATGCTGCAGTGGGCAAGGAAACCGCACAGCTCCACCAACAGTTTCGTACAGACTTTTTCCCACTGCTTTTCTCCCTTTATTTTTTCAACATCCCAATTGTCCCACTTTTCTTTTCTAGCTGTGCTTTTAAAATATGTTAGATGTGCTAATCTGTGGCAGATGTTCGTTTGTTTGTATTGTTTGAGACCAGAATTTTTAAGCTTTATTTACAGCTCTCCCCTAATTCAATTTAGAGATTGAATGGCACAAATCAATGATCAGTTGATGGTTATGGTCTTTAAAAGTTGATCTACTTTTTGTTTGATTACCAAGACAATACATCAGTTAGTCTACAAAATATTTGATGTATTTGTTTTCTGTTTTAACCTGTTTAACACGTGAAACCTTGTCAAAAATGGCTTTTTAGGACTTATTTTGACTTGGTTTCCATGTTGAATGGTGCATCAAAAACCCTAACCTAAAGGCTTGTATTGACAATTTCAACCCATGTTTTGTGCTATCTGATGGGGTCCAGATGACCCAACCCTTAGATTGACCTGTGATCCCTCCCGTGACAAATGTGGATGAAGGTGGACGGGATTTTATGTCTGCCACGGAAACCAGTGAAAATCAAAAACCATTGGGGGCAAAAAAGGTCAGGTCATTGTCTTGTGGGGTTCAGATGACCCCACTCCCAACGTCAACAACATACCTAGGATAGCACAAGGGTTACCAAATAAAGTGAATGGGTACATGCAAAAAAGAGGAGGTTACTTGTACTTTTTTTTAATTGAAGGTGAAGATATTTGGGTTTAGAACAGAATTGTGAAAGGGATTGTGAAGTAGGGCTGGGCGATATGGCAAAAAAAAAAAAATCACGATTTTTTCAATTTTATTTCACGATTTCGATTTTATCACGATTTTTTTTTAAATAAATTCACATTGACAAAAATTGAATTATGATTTTAGTTGAAAGAAGTAAACACATTTTGAACAAATATTTAGATTTTTTCAAAATTTAATTTCAAATGCATTACAAGCATTGATAATTTCTGGATTGGCCCTTGCCTATATGCCTATAGACGGAGACGTGCGCGCTCAGGCGCCATCATCATGAATTGATTCATGGCAGCAGAACACAGCTGTTTCAATGGAGGACAGGCAGACATCAATCGCAAAAATCGGCTAGCTCCTTCATTTCTCAACTGATTTTTAAAAATATGGCTCAAATTAAAGCTTAGAAAATAATTGATTTTTGGTAAATTTAAATATTTATTATCTATTAAGATCAAGCTGTAAATAGAAGCAAGAATTGTGCATTCTACTGCTACAGAAAAGGCATTGATGTCAAATGAACAGCTTCTTAATACTCATGATTTTTTATTTAGCCTCTGTGCTAAAATCCATAAAACAGATTGTAAATGCTTTTCACTCAAGACCTGAAATGAGGAAGACTGAAGAAGTTTAATAGCATGAATGACTGATACAGTTTAGTAAAAACACAATTTACCACATTTTCAAATGAAACTACAACTTGTATTATTTTTGTATTACATATATGGTAAATGAATCTCAATTGCTTCAGGATTTACCTTCAAATAGATGATTTCATTGTACTTTGAGAAAAAGGCTCCAGCTAGCATCTTTAACTGATACAAATAATAATAATAATAACTTTGATCATAACATCAAATACATCTACCAAACTGTTCAGATTCAAAACAGTGATGATAGCAGTAAACGGTGTTTTAGGTTACAGTTTACGGTCTCAGCTCCTTCCCTAACATCTTCTCTCTGCGGTGTTTGTCACTTAGCAGAAAGCTAGCATTAGCATTAGCGCTGTATCTTCCGGCCGAGCTTTCTCCGGTCTGTTGACCAAGAAAAAAGATCAATCGTGACGCACGGATAAAAAATTATGTGCGAACTCACTTATACTTCTTACAAAGACAAAACAAAGAAAGTGCGACTGACAATAAGATTTATTCTCTTAAAGTAGCTAGCTACGAGCTAGCAAAACAATGCAGCAATGTTCATTTTGACCGCATAATTTACGTGTTTCCAGCATGAATTTCCATCCGTTTTTGTGCAGGTTGAACGTAAATACGAGCGATTAACATCCGCCATGTTTTAAGACATGAAACATTAATAAAAAACATATGTCGAAGAACCAAGCTAACATGCTATCTGTGAGTTGCTAGCACCCACTTTAGCAGACAGTTCAGCCTAATTTCTCTCTACTAAAATGTGATTGCTGTCATGTGATGATTCCTCTCCATCGGATTATTTTGTTTTCGAGGTTTTTTGAAGTCGATTGCAAAACACCGTTGCCTTTTGTGCTTCTTTTCGGACCTCCGCCATTTATTTACTCTAGAAGACTCAACGCATACTGACGCCGGCGCCGCACGTCTGTCACGCCGTATGTCACGTGACTTACAAGAAAAAACACGGGAGGGAGGAGGAAGCAGCTGGATTTAAGTCACAGGCAGTCAACAAGCTTTTGCCGTCTCGCTCTTGGAACTTTCGTAGAAGATCGCGATAAAACGATCTCTCAAAAATGACAGATCGTCAGCTTTGGAGATCATATCGCGGTTTTATATCGTCATATCGCCCACCCCTATTGTGAAGGAGCAATTGTTCTGTAGGAGGTGTTTTTCTTTTTCAAGATAGAAAAGAGAACACGTCGGAGAGTCGCTCTTTAGGAAAGAAGTTGGGAAACTCTCCTTCAAGAGTACTGTCGCTAACTTTACCAATAACAGTAACTAACTGAGGCACAAAGGGGCTTTGATTGTGAGAAGTTGTTGCAGTGGTCCTGTATGCTTTCCACATGTTGAAGAATGGAAGATTTCCAGTTTTAGAAATTGCATTTAAAGCCCCGTTGGACTGAATGGCAGCAATGAGTTCGTCTGTTAATGCAGAATTCTCCAGAACAGCAAACATATACTTTAATAAAGTTCTACACATCTGCTGATGATCATTTGATCAAGTGCATTTGATTACAGTTTTTGCACCTGGCTGCTACACGCCCTCTTAATAACAGTTTTTACATACTTTCTGTGTATTTGGCATTAGTTCTGTGCCATGTGTTTATATGATCAAAGAAACATTTTTCTCTATTTTTAACAAAAACATGTCATTTGCTTCTCTCCGTAATTCTGGATGGGGGAATGGTGTCTGAAGCAACTCGATGTGCAATCACTCTTCTTGTTCAACACCACTCTTTTGGAGTGTATATGTTTGTGGGTGTGATTGTACTGTGATTGGTTTAAAAACATCTCTTGCTGCACAACTATCCACACTATGAACACTTTGTTCACTTTTTTCTTCATTAATTCCAATATTTCTCACAGACGAGAATTGGCTGAGTTTATTAGTCAGATTTATCAGGCTGTGATGAGGCCCTTTTCAAAAAATTCTTGTAAAACACAGAAGGCCTATGTAACAAAGAATGTTCATTTTTGAAGTCGCTCATGTGCTGCCCATGCATTCTCACTTACTGGAATATGTTCTCACAGCTCATGTGTGTCACCAATCTTCCATTATTTTCCATATATATAATCAACTTTAACTTTGAAAAGTAATAGGTCTTGACAATCAACTTAGTACTTCTGTAAGCTGCTGCTCCTCACGATGCATCTATGCTTTTCTATGCTACAGAAAGTGTATGTCTTTTTTTTCCACAGAAAGTGTTATATGTCGACCATCTTCCGCACAGCAAAAGGATATCCTATACTTATGAAGAGCACTGGTGTTCCACCTAAGGAGTACCATCTCAGAGTACTAAAAAAGGTATTGTGTGTCATGTGGCCCTTCATTTAAAGGGGCATTTCTTAAGATTTAGTACATTTACAACTATGTATCGTTTTTAATAGATGTATTTCTCTATTTTTAGATGGTGAAACAGCATCAGGAAAACATCGAAAAGACCTGTTGTTTAAAGAGGAGCATAGATCAGAGGTAATATTGGCAACTAGGGTAATTACATTAACCAGTGTTGGTAAAGAGTTTTGAGCCAGATGCCAGTTTGCACCAGGAAAACTGAGACGTTCATGAATCTAGTCGTCTACAAGTGAATCCATCAGAATGGAGTGAAGCGGGGAGTTTTAGCCCGCTCATCATATTTTCAACTCAACAAATACATTCATTTTTAAACCGCATTTTTTTTTATCTGCTCCTGATTCACAATCATTTGAATAAAGGCATACTCAGAAATGCAAATTTAAGATTAATTTTCTTTATATATGTCTTCATCATCAGAAAAATGCATGATAAACATATTAGAAAAATCTACTATTTTACATTGATGTGGGTCTTTAAAAGCCTTTACTATCAGGCTGTCTCTTTTAAACATCACATAGTCTTCTAACCTAACTACTCTCTTCAGGTGCTCATGTGATGTTATTTTGACAACATCAGAGGTGTTTGTCCCACTCCTTGACTGTCCTGAGGCTTCTCCTGTCATTTGCTCTTTGCTGCAACGTCCTGGGACGTCCTTCACAGACGCTCTGAGTGAAGACTTCCTGGATGCTCTGAACTCAACAGACTTGAGGTAGGTAAACATGTTTTAATGCTCCACCAGTTGAATAGTTAGAGTAGAAATAGTAGAGTAGCCACAAGTTACAGGATACACTATCTACTACAACACATGTAAAGTTAGTACTACATGCATTAGCTTTAGAATATATGATTGTTTGATAACTACATATAGATATCATGAGTCGGAGCTACTCTATGTATACAACATATTATTTCATTTATGTTAAAGATTTTTATTTTTATAAATCAGAAGATTTAAACATTAATATCTCATCATTTTTAGCAATGACAGCATCCCACCACATTCTGTGCACATTTTTTTTCTTCAGTATAGATGTGAAATATGTACTAATGTTGCTCGATAAAGATGATGAAACAGGATAAGATGTCATTACAAATAGGATTTTCCAGGTAAAAAAAAAAAATATAGTCATAGTTGATCTGAGGTATTTGATGGTAAAAAAAACATGTGGTTCTTCTTCTTCTTCTGCTGTAGATTGGCCGTGGACGAGACGGCTTTAGTCTCTGTGTGGTATCACAGTCTTCCTCGTCTGGAAGAGGCAGTGCTCAACCTACTGGAGTCTGTGACCAGCACAGGCTCAGCACCACAGAACCTAGAACAGCAAGTAGCAAAGACTCAGCTGGTGAGGATTTATTTTTTTTCTTTAAATAAAAATAATTTGCGTACCTGGCCAAAAAGTTAACATTTTTACACTATCTACCTGAGCGTGGCTGTGTTACCTGAGCCTGCAGCTCACCACTCCCCCAGAGGATGGGTCAAATGCAGAGAATGTATTTCTCACACATAGCTGTGTGACAACTAATGAGACTTTACCTTTAACATTAAATGAAATGTGAGGAAAGTTGCATGGCATGCCTCAAAATATATATATCTTCACTTAGGGAAATCAATAACAACAAAGTGCAAAAGCTATTTTTTTCATTACTATAAACCAGTGTTTTTCAACCAGTGTGCCGCGGCACACTAGTGTGCCGTGGGAGATGGTCAGGTGTACCGTGGCAAATAACCAATTTTCACACATGTAAAACATTTACCATCACTAGGGAATCCGCTCTGCGTTCATCCAAACGGGCCCTGATTTAACTCTGGTAGATAGTTTAGAATATGCAAGATTGTAAAATATTTTTTCAATGTTTCTATAAATGACTTTTAATCAGAATAATGTTACCGCAATGGCTGGCGCAAACCAGCTGCAAACTCGGCTTTCAGAAAAGTTCCGCCCCCTTCAACTGTCTCCACCAATCATTGTTGGAGGCTTGATCACATGTCACAAATCTGACCAATCAGAAGTGGTTAACGTCCTCACTTCCTTGTTCCTTTTCGGCTCATAAAATCTCTCGGTTCTAACAAAAACAGCCGCTACAGCTCGTGTTTAGCGGTGTAACTTCCTGCAGGATCCGGTGTCAGACAGTTTAAGAAGTGAACAAAAGAATGAAGCTCAGAAACGTGAGTATATCCGGAATACGCGCGAGTTTATGCACTACATCCCCCAGGATGCATTGGGGTAAATCAGACTTTCTCAAATGGTGGGGGGCGCGGTGCGACCCAGGGATCATACCATTTATTTTAGTTACTAAACAGTTGATCGGAGGACAGACAGTGACCGGGATATCCACACAGAGAGAAGAATATTGAATTAAACCTCAAGAATTGTGATGGAAAAATATTTAACGGAGATTAAAAGAAACAACGGAGAGAAATAGAGTGCGCGTGCTGGGGGGAGGAGGGGGTGTACAGGAGCGCAAGAGCTGAGGAGAGAGAGAGAGAGAGAGAGAGAGAGAGAGAGAGAGAGAGAGAGAGAGAACATCAACACAAAACCTTCAAAAAACTCGAGACATTAGAAAAGAATAAAAAAAACTGGAACCATTTGACTTTTTTGACAGTATGAAGGAACAGAGTTTGCAGGAAATCCTTCTATATGTGTAGATATATTCTATATTTATTATATACATATATATATATAGAGAGAGAGAGAGAGAGAGAGAAGACCGAGAGAAGAAACCAGATTTCAATCTCAAAGCTGAGACTCTTTTGTCTTTCTTAATTGTATTGTGAATAAAAGCCCTTATTTATTAGTTTTTCACAATTTAAATTGTATTTTTGGTTGTGGTTGCAGAGTTTTGTGTTCACTTCAAATGTGTTTAAAAGGAAAAAACTTAAAATGTATCGAGTTAAAAATTGAATAGTTAATAGTTCTTTTTTTCATTGATTTTGTACATTCTGTCTGGAAGGGATAAATAACAACATAAACATAATAGACACTTTAAATGAATGAAAACATGTTTACATTATGGACTTTGTGCATAATCTTATACAATAGTTTATGATAAATTAAATAAAGCAAAAAAAACAACATAAAAAGTCATTTTGCAGCTGAAAAAACCGCTGTTTTCAGAGAGCTAATGCAAAAGAACAGAATTTTTGAGAAAAGCCAGAATTCCCATCACGACTGTGGAGGGAAACAAGGAAAGATTGTTGTTTTTACTTTGAAAGTTTTGGAAGTATTCTTAAAAAAAAGAAAAAACTTATAAATAATCAGTTTTTTTAAATATATATTTTTTTTAATCATTCTTTAATGATAATAAATGTAGACTGTTTTGAAGAGGTAAAAGTTTAACTTGAGAAAATTGACTAATGGTACCAATGATATTCGCAGCAGAAAGTTGTGTTTGTGTACGAGAATTGACATTGAGAAACACTGGGTTAAAATGACAGCGCCTCTGTGCTGCAATGACGCTTCCCACTTATTTAAAAAATGTAAATTAGATTGTACATCAATACCGATTAAAATTTTTCACCTTTTGGATACTAGTGTGCCGCGAGATTTTTTTCATTGAAAAAGTGTGCCTTGGCTCAAAAAAGGTTGAAAAACACTGCTATAAACGTAAAATAAAAATCAATAGGTAAAGTCAACATAAACAAAAAGTACACTCAAACATTTTCCAAACGCACAATTCATCTTCAGAATAACATCTCAGTATCCCTTCTAACTAATAATATATAGTGGGAAACACTGTTCACATCAGCATAATTAAAAATAAAAACTAATTTTAACCATACACTGTCCTCTAAAATGTCCTATTAGTCTATCATTTTGTTCTCCAACAGGTTAAAATTGTTGCTTGTGAATCTGTTTTCTTATTCTTTAAAAGAGGCCATACCATGATTTTCTTAAGCCTTTCAGAATGAACTATATCCATATGTATGATCATATATTACGTTTGAAGCACTAAAAATCAAATGATTTATGAAATATTAATTTTTTTTGTGAGTTTTTTCCTACCCGGATTGAGTAAAGCAACTCAATTCCTGAAGCTCCTCCTGTTTCTGCGTGTGGGTGCCGCCCATTTCATGACATCATCCGAGAGCCGACGCCTGTCTGTATTTCTCCCACAAAAATAAAGAACATCTAAACTTTTCCAAAGGTGGATGCACATACCATAAATCTTTATTTAGTAATTCCTTTATGAGAAATTAACGCTTGGCGTGGAGGCCTGAATCGTCCAATGCACACTCTGAAGCGTATTATCCCGCTTATACCATGGTCACTTACAAAAGAAATAATATATTCAATCAACATTTTATACTTTATTCTTCTTATTTCTTTGGTTTAGTTTTCTTTTTCACAAAAAGCTGAGTATTTGATACCGGATGCTGTTGTCAGGATGACATGGCAACACGGCACAGAGCCGGAAGCTGACATGAGAACTCAATAGCAGTGGTAGTGTTGCACATTTCAAAGGAAGACCTGGACAAATGTGGATTTTTTTCTTTTTTTCTGAAGTTAGGCCTTTAGAGAACAGCTAGAACACAGCGCACAATCATTTAATTTTACGGGAAGCTCAATTTTATGGGAAGCTCGGTAGACTTGGATTTTCTGACCTGATCAAAAAATTGAAACTCCCTCTTGTGGTGGGACAGAAGACTACATCATTCAGTGTGCTGAGGGATGTGTGCCTTATGAGTAGGAGAATAACTAATTAAAAAAAAAATAAACACAGAATAACTAACCTAACATTATCAGTCGGGGGAGTTGAAAAATTTGTCAATACTTACTCCTTTACCTTATGAAAGGAAAGCGATTGATAATGCTGATCATCTCAATAGGTTAAATAAAGCATCGATTCAGAGAGAAAGTTAACCACTTTTACAGCTTGTTTTTGTCCGAAAAGGATGTTTAAAGAAGCCCGCACAGTTATAGAGAACATTTGGACTTTCAGACCAGAACTTCTTTTTTAGGTGTGCATTATCACCATGGTTTATCACTATTCAATCCACACCCAGCAGCCAATCAGAATCGAGAATTCACCTGGACCATGGTATAATAGCTGTTTACATCCATACATATAACTTCTTTGCATTTTGTGGGACCTACACAGTTTAACTTTGTAGGGCACTTCTAACAAACCTTTTGGCAAAGTTTGGAGCACATCTTACAACATATGATTCTACTACTCACATGTGCTTTGACCCAGCTGGACACCAACTCTTACAGTTGATTAGAGAGAATTTTTAAATTAAATCTATGCCTCGTTACTCCATACATACATCCCTACATACAACATATTCCACTTAACATCTCAGTCATGTTAGCAAGAGGCATTTTCCACTGTAAATAACTGAAAGTGGAAAATTTCAAGTAGAAAAACATCAAAAACACAAGTTTTAAGTTCTTAGTATAATCTAGGATTGTTCAACTGTTTTTTTCCCATCATGTTTAACAAATGTCTGTATAATGTAAAATAAATTCTAGCTAACACATTTGTTTTTCCAATTCACTGATTACACTCGCTTTTGTAATTCAATATCAAAGTTACGTTACAAACAAATTCACCTGCGTTTTGCTTCACTACCATTCGTTCAGGTTTGTCAGTTGTTTCTTTTTCCTTAGTGATGGTCCATCTGAGGTCTGTGCATATCCAGGGAGCAGTGTAAAGTCTTGTACGTTTAAGACACATTTCCACACTTTAGGACAGAAAACACCGGTTTTATTGTATTTCCTTCGTTGATAGTAAATGGGAACAAATACTTTAGTTTTGGGTGTGCAAATGAAATACATTTGTGTTCATGAAAGAAGAGCAGCCTAACTTTGAGTAATTTTCTTGATGTTTAACTTAGTTTTTGCCTCTGTTATTAATTTAATTGCCTTTTTCTGCTTTTTGGTTTTGCTCACATTTCAGTTTTTGTCCAGGAAATCTAATGATTCAATGAAATGTTCTAATTTTACAGCCTTATGTGGAGATGTGACTTTCAACTGTAATGTTTTTTTAAAATGTATTGCAAAAAAAAAATGTTTTCCTTTGATTAACTAGATGTCAAGCAGATTTTTTAGGGATTTAAACTTAAATTAATTAATCGTTTCAAAAGTTTATATTAGTAAGAAAAATGCTTTCTTCTATGAACATTTTTTACCGACATGTTTAAAACAACCACTGCTGCTTGGCTTAAAAGTACAATTTATTATGCTGGCATCTGGAAACTGCAAGAACTTATTTGAACTTAATTGATATATTGTAAAATCTCATGAAAATGACAAAATTCCTTTGGCTTCCTCCTTCTTTTTCATGAATAAAGTAGATAGAAACGCTCTGAATGAATGAATGTCTTGTTGATAACAGATTGATAAAGACACTAATGTTGTGCGTCTGGCTGTGCAGAGGAGGATCCCAAACTTTCCACACAACTTAGTATTTATAAACTAATTTATCCATTTATCTCTGACCTCAGATTTTTATCGTCATCTTTGTTCTCAGGATCAGACCCCTAACACACACACACACAGACTTTACACTTTTCAGATGGTTGAAAACCCCCAGCAGACTAAACTGTTCCTCTGCTCACATCCTGTCCGCTCACCTATAGAAGCTGCGGTTCCAAGTGGGAAACATGAAATTGGACTCACATTCTTCATTTTAGCTTGTCCGACCCCCCGCCCTTGTGAGAAACGCAGACCCAATAACAATAAACACTCACTTCCTGGCCTCGACAGCCAAAAACAGGATGTTTGCTGCGTGCCGTAATTGACCCTCCTTGAAGTGTTAGTGGTAAGGTATGGAGAAAGATGCTGACAAAAACAGCTGTTTTCAGCGAGGGGATCCATAGCTGGCATGCTGCTCACGCACACAGATGGACACTGAGAAAAGGCCAGCCGCTTGCGTGCAAGCAGTTGTAGTTGTAAAGATGAGGGTTTTTGTGTTTTTGCTGTTTTTTTGAAGGGACACGTGAAAGAGGATCATAAAAAGGAATGATGTTTTGAAGACTTTGATATTGTAACTTCACCATGTGACCACTGAGTGGGGCTGTTGGCTCTTACATGACTGTCACTGTGATTTTATTGTCTCAAACTAGACTTTTGGTTTAGGCTAAAAATAATAGTTCTTAGATGTATCAGACAAAATAAATGTAGCAATGTGACATCTTATTCAAATTTTTCATTTATTTTTCGATCATTCAATTTACACATCTATGAAAAAATATGATTCTTCCTTTAGTGATTCACATAACCTCATATAAATTCGAATTTTTTGGGACTATACACTTCACACAAATGCAATGGTTACAGTGATGCACTTTAGTTTTATTAATTATAAAACATACAAAAATAATGCATTGGGTTTGGAAGGGGGGCAGAAATGTGATTGTCAGAATATTTTAACCAGAGTGGAAATCCAACAGTGCCACCTAGTGGACAAATGTTCTCAGAAAATATAATCTTTCATAAATGTATATGCAGCTGATGTTGAGACGTTTGAGGAAAAAAAAAAACCCTTTAAAGAAATAACCTGAAATAAAATATTTGAAGTAGACGTGGCATAAGCCTTTATATTGAATAAATCTGTTAATTTCTACATTTAAGTTGCCAAAAACATTTTTATATGACTGTTGGTTATGCCTTTCTATGAGAGCATATAAAAAAAAATCAAAGTTTCAATTTTTAATTTGAAGCTGAAAGTGCCTTATTTTTATTTTATTTTATTTTATTTTATTTTATTTTATTTTATTTTATTTTATTTTATTTTATTTTGCATGTTGTAAAACAACAACAGATAAATCAATACCCTCACTATTAACAATAATCATTCATCCAGTCATGCAACCTTTCTTATTTGAGAGGAAAAATAGTCTTTATCTGACACAACTTAAGAAAATGAGCAGAAGTCGCCAATTGAGCCACCTTGATACCCATTCAATGTTGATTATATAAAAAGCAAAGTATCTGTTTATTTATGAATCGCCATCAATCATATTATAAATCTGTGATACTTCTGCACCTTCTGAGTCATTTGAGAACCTCGATTCAGCCTCATCCCAGGTGTTTTTCATTTTCCTAATTATTAGCAGTGGTTTTGTACTTTTGTCTCAGATTCAAAGCTTGTATACTAAAAATTTCTGTTTGTTTTTTCAGCCTAAAGCTTGTGCTCATCACTGTTCGATGTTCCTCGTGGTAAATGACATCTTCAGGTAGGTTTCTGACATCAACGTGACTCTTGCTTGTGTTTTAATGTTGACATGGTGTCATTTTTGATTTGTAATCACTGTCAGTCATTTGTACTTGTTTTTGCTCTACAGGTCAATCCTTAAACAAGCAGAAGGAAACTTGGCTGTTCAGTCTGTCATCCAAATCTTCACCAGGTGTTTCTTGAAGGAGCTGAAGGAGCTGCAGCCTCGGGTATGTCTTGCTGTCTCACCAGAGCAAAATTAACTGCAAGTATTTGTGTTGCTGTGTCAAAAGAAAACCAACTACTGCTTACATAAATTAATATAAATGTATTTCTTTAAAATTAATTGAAGTATTTATTGTAACTAAGTAAAGTTACTGTGGAAATCTGCATTGCTACTGTTTTCGTCGCCTCAATCCATCAGACAATTTTCTTTAATGTCATGGAATAAACCAGAAAAAGATTTTCAAAGTTTTCTTTCCGCCTCCCTGCAAACGGAAAAAAAAATCTAATCTTTATTATGAGTCTATTGCCTCGGGTCAGCCTTTGATGATGAAGGCCAGAACACAAGAAGACCTAGTTTTTTTTCCTTTTTTTTTAATCTATAGTGGTTGCTCAAAAATATTAAAAAATAAAGAATTTCTAAAAGATACAGCTGATCCTAGCAGTGGAAAAGGTTGATACTTTTTTTTGTTCCGCCACAGGCTAAGACCTGCATGTGCACATACATATGCACGCAGGGTAATGAACAATTATCTCCTCTCTGCAGGCAAATCTCAGAACATGAATTGTTTTCTGTTGATATGAAGCTTTGAGCCCATTCTTTACTACACTTCTACATAAACTGCTCCAAATCCTCCCTTCCCTGTTAACTAACTATTCTAACTAAATCACCATGGGTATAATTTTGTAACAGTGATGTGGCACCATTTATTTTATTTTTTATTTTTTGTACTTTTAGCGTTATTTTTATCATTTTGTTCCCTCCATCATTAGGCTATTATGAAGCAGGTAATGTATGGAGAGAATATAGTCTCATTTTGATTTGTTTGTGCCTTATTCTTGATTTGTAACTCAGTACAGTTTGTGCATAACTGTGTGCACTTGTAATTGTGTATTCACATGTACAAAAATAAAAAAAAAATTATTTACACATGCACAACTTAATATTACCGCAGCTTAAAACTAGCTACACACACAAATCTCTACAAAATCTGTACGAATCGCCTAATACACACACGCACAAAACTGCATTTATGCACAAATCTGATTTGAGACTCTTCTCTTGTTTCCAAGATTTGTGCATAAATTATGCGTTTAAATGCTACGAGAATGCTGGATCATCGGGTTGTAAATATTATATAGTGAAAACTTGACATTTTCTCAATTTTTTAAACACATCTGCCTCGATAATTAATATAAAAAAGGATAAAATGTGTTTTTTTAAACATTAAACACTAAAGTTTCTATAATCTCTTTGCTCCCTTGCAGCTGCGCTTTCTCTGCTAGGGCCTTCGCCACAAAACTCTTCCTGGTGCGCTGGTTGCAAGCCATAGGCCCACGGGAATAGCAGATGTCGCAACGTCCTCCTCAACACCCAGAGAGCGTAGTGGGTCAATCAGCCGTACGTCCCACTCTCTGGGTGTGGAGAAGGAACTCAGATGGAACTCACGGCAGCACTCGTTCCCTTTTTACTACGAAAGCACGGAGCTCTTCCTGGAGCACTGGCCCCCAGCCACTGTGATATACGGCAGCGCGAGGTTCATCTCCAGTGCCCGGAGAACGGGACGTGGGGCTTATCGGCCCACTGTGCTCTCTGTGTGTGGAGGGGAACCTCGCAACACCTCCTATCGCTGTGACTGGGAACCAGCGCCCGCAGAATAGTTGGCAGGGAAAGCGCAGCCGTGAGGGAGTAATGAGAATAGAGAAACTTTAGTGTTTTAAAATGCATATTTAGACTTTTTCATATCAATTATCAGGGTATTTAAGAAAGTGGAAAAAATGTCAAGTTTTAACCAGATAATATTTCAAATCTAAGTTCAAAGCAGCTGATGAGAAAACTCTGATGACCCAGCATTCTAGAAGCATTTAAATGCATCATTCATACATGAATCTTGAAGACGTGAAAAGAGTCTCACGTCAGATTTGTGCATAAATGTGATTCTGTGTCATTTTTAAAGATTTGTGTTTGTAGTTGGTTTTAAGCTGCTGTAATTACACTGCCTGGCCAAACAAAAAAAGTCGCCACCTGGATTTAACTAAGCAAATAGGTACAAACCTCCAATTGAATAATTACTGCATGGGCGATTATCTTTCAGCTGGCAACAAGTTATTTAAACTCAACTGGTGCAATGAGTTGCTTCTCATTTCCTAAACAACCATGTCGAAAGACCCGTCCTGTGGTCGTGGAAAAGATGTTATTCTGTTTGAGAAAGGTCGAGTCATTGGCATGCATCAAGCAGAGAAAACATCTCAGGAGATTGCAGAAACTACTAAAATTGGGTTAAGAACTGTCCAACACATTATTAAAAACTGGAAGGATAATAGGTACCCATCGTCTTCGAGGAAGAAATGTGGCCGGAAAAAAATCCTGAATGATCGTGATCGGCGATCACTTAAACGTGTGGTGAAATCAAATTGAAGAAAAGCTATAGTAGAACTCAGGGCTCTGTTTAATATTGAAAGTAAGAGCATTTCCACACGCACAATGCGAAGAGAACTCAAGGGATTGGGACTGAACAGCTGTGTACCCTTAAGAAAACCACTAATCAGAACCGGAAAAAAGGGCTTCAATTTGCTAGGGAGCATAAAGATTGGACTCTAGAGCAATGGAAGAAGGTCATGTGGTCTGATGAGTCCAGATTTACCCTGTTCCAGAGTGATGGGCGCATCAGGATAAGAAGAGAGGCAGGTGAAGTGATGTACCCATCATGCCTAGTGCCTACTGTACAAGCCTGTGGGGGCAGTGTTATGATCTGGGGTTGCTGCAATTGGTCAGGTCTAGGTTCAGCAACAGTATGAGGTCAGCTGACTACCTGAATATACTGAATGACCAGGTTATTCCATCAATGGATTTCTTCTTCCCTGATGGCACTGGCATATTCCAAGATGACAATGCCAGGATTCATCGGGCTCAAATTGTGAAAGACTGGTTCAGGGAGCATGAGACAGGCCACCACAGTGTCCAGACCTTAACCCCATTGAGAATCTTTGGGATGTGCTGGAGAAGGCTTTGCGGAGCGGTCAGGCTCTACCATCATCAGTCCAAGATCTAGTAAATGAATCTTGTGACATTAAAGAAGCTTATCAAAACAATGCCACAGCGAATGTGTGCCGTAATCAAAGCTAAAGGCGGTCCAATAAAATATTAAGAGTGTATGACCCTTTGTTTTTGGTGGCGACTTCTTTTTTGGCCAGGCAGTGTAGAAGTTGTGTGTGTATATTATATTTTGTCATTTTTGTGCATGTGAAAACCTAATTGCGAATAAAGTATTGCATGAGTTACAAATCAAGAATTATGCACACACAAATGAAATGAGACTATTTTCTCTCCGTAGTCATGTGTCAGGCTCACCTGTCAAAAAGCCCGAAAACAGATGTGCTTGGATGCAGGTGTGATCAATTATTTTCCACAAAACGTCTGAGAATACATTTCCCTTCTTTTCCCCTTCCATTAAACGGTATACGGCAGTGACAGTGTTTTTGCAAGTGACCTCAGTTTTAGTGGCGTTTGTCACACAGAACTAAACGCTTCCCATTACATGCTACATTACACCTCTGCACCTACCATATCACCATTACGCAGGCGCCCATTTAAAATGTCATTTTTCAGTCTTTTGCAGTGCAGGGATGTTTGAGTTGAGGGTAAGTCTGATTTCCGCTGATGAAGCAAAGGACAAACGGGGGATCTGTGTCGTTTCAGACGGCCGCGTCTCTGAGAGCCTTCTTCCCACAGTCGCCTCCCAGTCTGCTGGTTCCCCTCTTGACTTTACCGTCAGGTCAGTGTACACACGTTCATCCGGTAGTCTGCCGTAATGCCTCACTCTGACAAGGCAAACAGACGTTTATTTTGTGAGGAAGAGTGTTATCCGGTATTGTTTAACTGTATGCAAACAGTTTCCCTCCTGTATGAATAGACTTGTGTGTCTCCCTCTCTCAGATCAATTAGTTGGTTAGTAACTTGGATTTTATTTACAGAATATTACAGTCGTATTAAAGATTAGTGTGAATCATTAATGCAACTATTTATTAACCCTTTTAGGAATAATGATTTGAAGTAGACAGAGGGTTCCTGCATTACAGTGACGTGCTGGAGCATTAAAAAGATGTTCTGTAGGTGAATGCAGGAACACAGAGCAGAGCTGCTTATCAGTGTGGGCCCAGACCGGACCTGTTGGCAGTAGTTATTTACATGAATGGAGCCATTTAGGAACACAGTGGAATCCAGCCAGATCTCAGGGTTAATTATTGCTGCATGTGTGTATGTGCCTTTTGAAGGGCAATATTTAAAGCCAGGGGAGTGGATGGAGGTGATACTCTGAAAAGTCTTAGGTCTGTGTGCTCTCTGGAAGTCACAGGTCCAAGATTTCTGTAGCGTTTTTTTTTTTTATTTTTATTCAAAGCCTGGAAGAAGCTCAGATTGCTCTCAAACTTGAAATGTCATCTGTTAGGAGTTTCAGAGCAAAGTTAACTCTTGGTAGGAAAGTGTTTTTCTTACGCATGGCAATTGACAAACATCCTTAAAAGCAATTAAAAAAAAAAAAAAAAAAACAATAATAAATGACTGTAGGCAATTATCACTGTTTGGCTAAACACTGATTATACTTGAGTATTCGTAAATGCTGATTGTAAAAGATTACACCTTTGTGCCACAACTAATCACTGTGTCATTGCTGTTGGATGTGTTTTCGCAGAGATGCCTCAAGAGGCATGGAAAAATCACCTGGAGTGGCTTACTGCCTCATTACAGCGACTGGCGGAGCAGGAGGAGGAGGAGGAGGAGGAGGAGGAGGAGGGAGACAGCCAAAGCTCCAGGTTAAGAGAGAGAAAGGCTTGTGGGGAGAGAGTGTGCCTGCTTCACCCAGCCTACTAAATGTTTGTGTGGTCGTCTTATTTCCATTAGTTGGTGTTGGGGCAGGGAGGGGCAGTCAGTAATTTTCCCCTCACGTCAGAGAGAGAAGTCCTGAGATCCTGGAGGACCATGTGGCTTCTCCAGGCATTCACAATAGACTATTAGTTGAAGAAAAGCAGCATTTAGAAACCATAACGAGTCAGAAGAAGAGACAAAAAAACGGACTAAATTGGTTGCACGTCTTCAAAGAAAAGGAGGAAAACAGAACTTGGTTGAGATCCACAAGATGTCTGATGGTTGACTCGACATCATCCAGCTGTGGTTTCAAACAGGGCCTATTATCCCCATCACTGCGCTAGTCTGAAAGTTTCGTGCAAAATTCCAAAAACATCCCTCCAAGCCAGCGCTGGGAAAGTAGTGTGTGGTGCTGCTGCCGCTGCCAGCCGCATGCTGACGCCAAGAAGAAGGAGGAAGTGTGGAGGAGCGCTCTAATGATGGCATTAGAGAAATCTGAGAGAACGATCTTTAATATTGAAGCTTTAGTCATTTTCTCCTCCACAGATGTGCAGCTCTGTTCAGTCCAACTGCAGCTTGCTTTGTGTCTCCAGCCCCTAGTTTTTGCTTTAGATTTAACAGAATTTGGCTCTGCTGGCTCTTTTCCACTCAATTTCACCCCTAATTATTCTTTCTTGTCTGTCAAGATGGTAATTTGTTGCTGTTCTTTCAACATTCTGACATAAATTATGATTGTATGCAATGATTAAAAAAAAAAAGTGAAATAAGATTTTAAAAAATGCAAATCTTTAACAGGAACGATTTCTGTCATTCATTAACTATAATATAAAGCTTTAAGCAAAAAAAAAAAAAAAAAAAAAATCCAACTCTGCAGTTGTGCTGAAAATGAAAGCCCTGAACTATAAACTCATTGAAGTTACTGACTTACTCTCATAAATGAGGCATTAAGATGACCCATAAGTTACCCCTCTATAGTTACAGTCCTAAAGTTAATCACATCGTATTTGTGATCGGAACCTGTTCTAAATATTTGTTATTCTATTATCGCGACTATACGGTACAGTCTTAACTATTGTGTCTCATAATCAAACTGTTGATTTTTACTTGGGCCGAGTATCACCACTAAGTTTCTGAGGTACTTTTTTAGACACATTCTAATGAAAATTGTGTTTGTGTTATTTTTAACATGTCTGTAAGATTTTTCAAATAACAGAGGACATATATAAAGTAAGCTATGCTTAAAATGGCTCAAAATTTGCTCCTTGCATTGACAGTCGATGAGGAAGTATCCACTGGTCAAATAAGCCAAAATCCCATAGACTTCTGTTGAGAGACAAACAGCAATTATTCAGTCAGTGTGTGCATGTATGTATGTGTGTGTGTGTGTGTGTGTAATATATATATATATATATATAATATATATGTGTGTGTGTGTATATATGTGTGTATAGATATATATATACATGGAGATAGATAGATAAATAGATAGAGCGCTCATTCCTGAAATCACTTTCTAACGTCGCCTGGTTCCAACATGGCGACGTCCTTATTGTAAAAAAAAATGGTGATTGAATTAGCTATTGATGGTAAGGTATTGTCTATCATAGACACTTTGTCCATCTTTATATATTGCAAATACTCCCTGCCTACAGTCCCACCCACAACTCAGAAAGGAATTTCTATCAAACTACTGTCGCTCTGCAGAAACTATGTCCTAGAAAATTACAAAGGTTTTTACATTTTGCCTAAAAAAGACATAATCATAACTAATAGATCACAGAGAACACTTTTAAAATGGATCAAAACATTATTAGAATGGAATTTCAGCATTTATACTTGCATATTTTGCTGTCGCACTGCTCGGTCACTAAACACTTTAGTCTTCAGCTACCTGTCACTATTTGCATTTCATTTAATTTACCTCTAATTTCCCTCCTTGAAACCGCACAGACGTAATCACCTGTTTGTTTTTTAACAGCATTTAAAAGTGTGAGCCAGTCTGCAGTTTAGGTTGAAGACGAACGCTGAGGTGGAGGAAGGGCTGGAGCTGTGCCATAAACAAGGAAAAACCTTTTTTCTAGCACAAATTGCCAGTGAAATTGAAGTCATACATCAAATATCTGTCATTGTGTCAGATTGTACTGAAACACATCTTCCCTCGGTTGTTTATAGTCAAGTTTTATTGGGTGTTAAGACTTCTGTTTGAATTGTAGGACTGACATTTATCAGCTGAGTTTTCAGCTCTGTGTTGCTGCAGGATCTGGACGTATCATCTGTGTGGATGAACTGACAGTGGGAGGGGATAACAGCTTCATTTTTAGGCTGTTTTTAGCTCCTTTTTGTCCTTCAGATTTACATAGTACCTGTTAAAATTATCATCTGTACCAAACATTACATTTTTACAGAATTAAAGAATAAGAGACACAGGCAAATGCAGTTTTTCTCATATTTTTTGTAGCATCTTACAGAATGTCCTTTCCTGTTTACCACACAATCAATTATTTCTCCTCTTCTGTTCTGCAGGGGCCACCATAATGTGTTTGAGACCTGGTTCCTGCTGGTTCAGTGCTCCCACTGGGTACAGGTGGCGGGGGAGCTGCTGGTCACATCAGAGGCAGAGCCGTGCAGTCCCCTCCTGTGGCTGCTGACCTTCTACTACCACCCCACCAACAGGTGGCACTCCACAGCGGCACTTCAGGTGAGATTGCCTTAAAACATGATGGCTGTGAAGCTTTAGTTCACGTCAGCCAAAGTGTTCAGCAGCTATCATGCGACTAATGGAAGGTGTGAAAACCAGTGAGGTAGACTGTTTAGGTTCAGGTGTTTGTTTCGGGAGACGAGGCAGTCAGTCGACAACACAGACTCCAGCGTTGTTGTGGGAGGCACAGAACAAATGCGATGAAGGAAGATCAACACATTAGAAAATGAATAATGGATGACCACCATAATAGAGCCAGACCAAAACACCGGTGAGAGGAGCTGGATGAAAGGATGACGTAGTATTGATTTCCTGAAACTGTCTAGCCAGTTTACCTGATTCTCATCTCTCCGTCTCCTGACTGTCTACAGTTGCTGTTCCTGCTGCAGTCATCACCACAACAATGATCTTATGTTTGGCTTTGCTCCTCCTTATGTTGTGAATTGATCTTTATGATGAAAACTTTCGTTCCCAGGAAGAGGCCAAGGAGGCGTGGAGGCATCTGCGCGCTCTCTCCTCCGCTTCAGTCCGTCCTCTTCCCACTGACCACCTGCAGCCACTTATCACTCTGCTGTCCCTGAAACCTCAGCGTCCATCAGCTCCACTGTTGACCCTCAGCCTCATGGTTTATTGCGCCATTTTCTGCCAGCTCCCTCACAGCCAGTCGCTGGAGATTTTTCAGACGGTAAGGACTTTTTCTCTTTGAAACTTTAAAATCACCACCAGCTGGATTATAGAAGTTTATGTGAGGTTATCTTACTGGCTGGAAATGGTGAACAACCAGGTCTACCATCTATAGATGTTTACTTCTTTGATGACAGTTTTACAAATATGACATTATCAGTAGACATTCAAAGGTAAGTGTTTCAGGGAAAATTTAATATTTTTTTGCAGTTTTACATTTATATAGGTGCCAGATTTATAACTAACTGAACTTGAACTGTTATTTGAACACCAAATATGACGCTTGGGTTTGTTTGGTTTTTTTTTTTGGAGAAAACTGGTGCTTCCTGTTAAAGAAAAATGCCAAATTTCTACTAAAGCTGTACTCTGTAGAAACTATGTTTACACATGTTTACATATTTTTATTTTTGTAATTCATCTGCTTCATGCTGGTACACTTTCTAGCCTGCAGTGTTTGTAAGTAAAGATCAAAAGTCCTGCTTCAAGTTTTGATCTGTGTAAAATAAAACAAAATAATCAAAAGAAGAAATGAAAAAATAAACTCAGTTTTCATTTCAATAAAAAAAAGTTTAGTTCTGGAAGCAGAATAAATGTGGTTGACATCAAAATTAAAGCAAAAATAGTTTTTTTCCTCAAAATCAACAAGTTTAACCAAATATGTGCGGCTTCTTAGTTACACACATCCTTAAAAATCCTTCCATAGCCTCATTAGTTAGTCCATCTTAGCTTCATCTGGCGATGCGTTCTATGCCCGTGACAGAAAGTGACTGTGTGTTTGTGTGTCTCAGTCCAGGTGGTGCATGCGGCTGGCCTGCTCCATGAAGCAGCATGTGTTCTCAACTCACTGCAGCACAGGCTGGATAAAGGAAGCTGCTCATCAAGGGACAAGGTTCATGTCAGGATTAAGAAGCTGCAGAGCACATTGACACACATGCAGGCAGGCGTTAACTCTCACACACCCCACAACAGGTAGGAAAGCATACCTGCACCACACACACACAGCAGTGAGTGGATGTCGGGTTTATTCAGTCCAGCATTAGCAGAACGACAAGAGTGTCTATAAAAAAGGGGGGGCAATAATAAATGTACACAACAGCAGAGCACACAAGGACACTCAAGCAGTGACAAAGCTCAGTGTGAAGAAGCAGCCGCTCGCACACGTCCGCCCACTCGCCGAGTTTCCTCACAGTATAAACGCCTCACATTCTGCAGAGGCTGAATGAAAGACGGCGGTTTGAAGGCAGGCAAAGGAGAGCGACGTTTGTGCCCAAACACTCCACCGACTCATAAACTCTAATGATTGCCACTTGTTTGTGTGTTGATGCTTTCTTTTGCCTAATTGTTCATGGTAAATGCCGTATACTTGTATGACGCTTGCTACCCTCCTCCCAAAGCGCTCCACAGTCACAGTCACAGACCCATTCACACACACATTCATTCATTCATACATACACTGGTGGTGGCTCCGCTGCCGAACACTGGTGCCAACCTGCAATTTAGGGTTCAGTGTCTTGCCCAAGGACACATGGGCGGGCAAGGAATTGAACCCACCATCTTCCGATCATGAGACGACTGCCCTACCACTGCACCACGACCGCCCTAATATAGCTGAAGAGTTCTCAGTGTTTCTCACTCAAAGTCAAGCATGCAGTTTGGCATTTGCAGACATGTTTTCATGAGTTGGAAGTGTGAAAAAAAATTTCTGTTAAATACAACTTTCCTTTTGTTCACATATTAGCTTTATGGATGTTTTGGAGTTCAGAGAACTTGAATCTAAAGCCTGATGAAAGTGTTCTTCCACTCCTGCACACTAAAGGAAAAAAAACAAACTTTTTTTGAGGATTTGTTTTTATTGAATGGATTATTGATCATTTACACAACATAAATAAACTTTTATTTAAACGCATTGGAAAGCGCTGAGTCATCAGTTTCAGATCGGTCGTAGGTCAGAGATGCAGTTTGTTTTTAAAAAAAAAAAAAAAAATAAGAACTCACTGAATGTATTTTCAGTCTAAACTCTTAAAAACCAGATGATGACTTTAGACTAAACAGACATGAACTCACACTAACACAGCAGCTCAGACTCTAAAACATGGCTCTCTGTGTTGAGTAAAAAAAAAAAAATTAATTCCTAAAACATTTACAGTGTAAAGATGTAATAGTCTTGTGTGAACAGTTTGGACGGTTGGTGCCCAGTATCCCAGAAAAACAGGTGAGTTCTGGATCCTGATAACGTCTCTGCAACCTGAAAGAGAAAAAATTGCATACATGAATAAAAAAACAACTATACCTAAGTTCAATGCAAACACAAATGATCCTTTACTATGGCTGTGGAGCAAAGATGGAATACAAGTTATGATTTCAACCAGAAAACTTTTATCCTGATAAATACCTTATAAATATAAAGCCATATATAATTGCTGCCATTTTGAGAAGGTTCTCAGGCCTGAAAAGGTGAAATCTTATTGATGCCACCTGCTGCACACATGCATGTTTATGCGTACAAACAAGACTTGCAGCTGGTTGTGTTGTGTGAGCCTGAGGAGCACAGATAAGAGGTGCACACGCTCGATTTTACCGCCCTGAAAGGAGGTCTGCCATTAACGTGGGTCAAACTGGGAATGTGTGGAGGTAGGGCCCCCGTTCACAGACACAGTCGTCCCATGCTGCACACAGCGGAGAGGCAAACCATGGGAGACAATATCTGCAGGCAAATTTCAAGAGTTTGTGATGCTGAGCTTTGATTTGGAGAAAAAAAACAAAACAAAAGTGGGCTATGACCCAGTTTAACCCCAGGCTATGAGAATACACTGAATGAACAGACTCAAAACATTCACTAAAAAGCTACTGGCAGGTTTCAGCTTATGTCAGTTTGTGTGTCTATGCATTATAATAATAATAAAAAAAATCTGATTTATTCTCATCAATACACAGTCTTTAACCACTTAGGTTTGGTGGTAACCTCCTTGTTTTACCTGGAACTTCTAACCTGAGAAACTAGAAAACAATTTTGCTAACTTCACTCAACTTAAAAAAAATGCATCTTTACAATGTTTACATCCATCCTGCAAAGTCAGGGTTTATACATTTAAATAAAAACACCAATTTAGCAGCATCACAAGAATTCAATTTATTCAAAATATTCTCCTCAGAACAGCAGCCTGGATATAAATTGTCCTCATTGATTAAGAAGGGTTTTTGGTTCAGTCGTAAGCGGACTAGACTCCTGTTCCTGCTGAACTGAGCCAGTGGTTCTATAGAACTGATAATCAGCTCAGTAGGCACAGGAATCCAGCCCAAATGTCCCTTCCTCAACTAGTAACTGATCTAAATTAGTATTTTGTCTCGTCTTTGCACCTCCAAAGAGGCAAAAACAATCTTCAGCACAACATCAAAGCAGAGCTCCTTCATTTTTCCAAGACCACGAGACACCAGAGCTTTGTAGGTTCATTAAAGCTGTTGAAATGGTTAGATTTCAGCAGCTGCCAGAGTGCAGTCGACACAGTTGGAGGCTCTCCACAGTGTCAGTGCTGCCGGATGGCTGAGAGATCCAGTCTACCACAGTTTCCAGCGTCTGATCATACAAATGAAAATCTAAAACCACCGCAGTCGCATTTCGCCACCCCCTGTGACCAACATGAATCTGTGCCGCGTCACTTCAAACGATAAAAGTTACCAACACACTGAAACCCAATCCAATGCAGCAGCCCTCAGAAACACACTCGGCTTTAAAGAGACAATCAGTCTAGTTGAACATGCATGACGGGAAGATGTGGGCGTTGTGGGCCGAATACGTTTATTTTCAGGGGCTTTATACAATATTGCTTTATCCTTTGATGTGCAGAGAACCATTTCCCTCCCATTAGTCTGTAATAAATCACCTTTTAGATACAGGCTCTGATGGCAATTCCTCTCTTTTACAGGCCTTTGATGGTCATTACTCTTTTAACAGGCCCTAAATATAGGTCTAAAAATGGCAGGCTCCACATGGCCCTCATTTCTAATTCACACATCTGTCCTCGTTTAGCCGCCATTTAGCTACTGTGAATATAGATGGCCGTAATGCCCGCTCACAGCACGTATGGAAACACAGACTGACCGTTTTTCGGAAATCATTTCTCAGCCATCTGTCACTGTTTTGATCAGGAAGCAGAACAGTATGGATCTGCGTAACAATTAGCTGGTGGTCAGGCTTTTATGGTTCAGTCACTCACACTTAACACACACTCCAGGCGTCAACAGAGGAGTGTTGGCTGAGGAGTGCACTGAGCTACACTGCAAAAGCTGAATCTTAATGAAGGAAAAAGACCCACATTTTAAGAAAAATTGTCTTATTTTCTATCTGCAAGAGAAATGATCTTATTAATAAAGCTTTAACTGCAAAATAATCTTAGTTTGAAAAAACATATCTTAGGCTATGTCCAAATTCCCCCTCTAATCCCTAACTACAATAAAGTGCAAAACTATCTAGTGCCCTGGATTTTAAAAGCATTTCAGACCATGCTCACTACTTTTTATTTCTAAACGTCGGATATGACGTCATCAGTTTCATGAAGTGAAAATCTAATCAATACAAACATTTTAGGTCTATTTATGAATCCAATGTGTTCTGATGATGAAAGAAATGGATAGTTTGCTTAGAAAAACCAAACATTTAAACATCTTTTTTTCCCTGCAAAAATTGTTTTAACTCAATGCATTGTCGTCAAAAAATAAATACCAACGACTGCTAGAGGGCGCTATAGGTGAGTATATCAGTATTTGCTACTGACATCAACACAGAAGAAGCACTGCTCAGTCGCAGGGGGAAAATTGTTCCAAAGAGGCTCAGAGGAGGGTGATGGAGGCTCAGATGTAGTGATTTGAAGGGAAATAAAGAGTTTAGTTGACTTGTTAGAATGCTCTTCATATTTTGGTTATAGTATAATGAATATTGCATCATGATTATTGGAAGCTAAATACTGTTACAGTATAATATTGTATTCCATTTCGTTATGATTTTCCTCTCAAGATGAAATGTCTGTTCTTGTTCCTGTATCGTGTAAAATATATTTCTCCCAAATGTGCGACACATATATAATTTTTTTATTTCTTTATTATGCACTTTTTGGTGTCTGCGATTTATACTTTGAAGTGATAAAAAATACGAGTATATTGATATTTTTTGTTTGGAAAAAAAAAGCAAACTTAATAAATATTATATTTATAATTTTTTTTAAAAAATTTTTTTAGGACAAAAAAAAAAATCAAAAGAGTTTGTCTTAAAGGAAGCATGTCATGAATCCCGACTGCAAGTTCTCTGTGTTTACTCTCTGCTTAGACTCGGTGAGAGGTTTATTTCTCACTTTAAATCAAGTGTACAAAAACGCTTCATGTTCCCAACAAAGAGTGGCACCTTAGCAAAGGAGAGACCTTAAAATGTTATCAAGATTTCCATCTTTGACGCCTCCGTCTTGCCTCCTTAATAGTGAGAAAGTGTGTGAAGAACCTGTCTGCCTCGAGGTTTTCTGTCTTTGCTGCCTCTGGGATTAGATCAGAAATCGATGCGCATCCGCCCGGCATGCTTGAGAAGCACACTTTCACCGCATAAGTCCTTTTGAGTTTAAAACCTCAGTACTCAAAGGAGGATTTTGGAAAACTGATTTTTACGAGTCAAGTGAACTTTTTTTTTTTTTTGAATCACAGCTGTTTCCTGATCTGAACATAACAAAAAACATTAGCCAAAGGATTTCTTTTTCTTCACTAAGGAGGTGAGAAGGTTAACTTGGCTTACGATAATAATGGAAAACTCAGAGGAACAACTAATCTGGCTCTGAATCTTGTTATTTGAACTGTGCGATGCTGGAAACCAAGAGGGACAAATGAAAACTTGTACATCAAGCAGAGAAACAACTCCCACAGAATTAGCTTCAGATTCATTCTTGGAATTTAGGAAACTAGCGACTCCTCTGTTCCTATTAATGCCATTTTTTTCAAAGTAGGCTAATTGTTTGTTTGTTTGTTTTGTTTTACTAAAATGTTTACAATAACATTTCTAGAAAAATGATATAGGAAAATCTTTAAAAAGAAAAACACTAAATCTGATAAGCAGGAAAATAGTGGGAAATGTGGAGCTGATGGCAGCATTCCTGTCAGGGAGTTTCTTGCTACGCTGCATGCTGGTAAACTGTTGCCATGCACTTCAAATCTAAAGTAAAGACAATCGTCTTTTTGTTATTTAATCTGCTGTACTGGCATTAAATAATTAAATGAAACTAAAAACCGTTTTAAATGCAAAGACTTCTACATTTAAACCATGCTAAGTATTATTTCTAAATATAGTGTAGTTAAATTTGTCTGTAAAAAATTGCATAAAAATTAATGAAGTCACTTTTTGATAAGAAAGAATGAACCACTGACTGTATTTGACAACTAGACTGAATTAGTGTGACGTCACCAATAGAAAATGTCTTACCCCGGGCTTACACCGCTAGCGTTACAGCTCCGAGCGCCGCACTCTACGTAACTTTAAAAGTGTGAGTGGAAATCCCACAGCAGGCTTTCACATCTTGTGTCTGCGGTCAGGTCTCTGCGACGCTGCAAATCCGTTTCATTTGATTCAAATTTCACCGGACAACGCAGCTGAACTGCAGCAAATTAAGGAGGGATTAACTTTATCCTATGCGAATTTCGGAGTTTTGCGAGGTCGGCAGCAGAGCCCGTGGCTGCAGCCACGCTGTAGCTAATACGAGCCATCAGAACGCTCCCGCATCGTACCTGAGCTTTAACGCTAGCGGTGGGAGCCCGGGGTTACAGCTCCAATCAAATGACGTAAATTCAGTCGCTATTTTTGTGACAACATCGTGTTAAAGTCGGATGTTGTCTATAGGCAGTGATTGGTCCGAGCTGGTTGGAGTCTATGGCGACAACTTCTTTCAATCACGAGTGAGCTTGTTGGAAGGCCACACCCCAAACATCGAAAGCAGGTTCGGGAGAATCGGAAAATGAAGCGCTTTGAATGTTAGATCACATATTTTTATTGAGGCATCTACTCTGTAAGTTTATTGCTTGAATATCATACACTAAAGCAAATATAAGAAATAAAAATCAGGATTAGCAAGAACATGTAAAAAAAAAAAAAAAAGTATCAGAGCAAGAATGGTGATTCTGACAAATTAAATGACCAAGTATTATCTGTTTATTTCTCAACTGAAGTCTATGGGGTTTTGGCTTTCTGAAACTAGAGAGAACTTTCTGTTTGGAGCGCAAGGTGGGGGTAACTCAGTCCAGTTCTTTTATACAGTCAATGGGATGAAGAGCTGCAAAAATTATGAATCCTAAACTTAACTGAAAAATAAGATCAGTTCATATGAACCTGTTAGAGTTTAGGAATAAAACAGTTCATTAATAACTGCTGTGTTGGAGCTGCATCCAACCAAGCATCTATTTTGATGGAAATTTTGGCTTCTAAACCTGAGCTATTGTCGCCATAAAGGATGTTGATGAAAAAGATGATCGCTGTAATACAGATTAAGTGTCTGTCCGCTCCCAGTTTGGGTCTCTTCAGGCATCATTAGGAGTGCGTGCACAGTCTCTCTCCTGTGATAGTGGCCCTTCAGAAAAAAACTGTTCAAGCAGCAAAGAGTGCAAGATTATCCTTTCTAAATGCGACCGTAAGCAGGCAGAAGGAAAGGTGCAGAAACCTGAAGGAGATGGGAAGATGAAAGCACAGTGGACAAAGCAGAAGAGAGCGCCGCGGAGTGATGCTCATTAGTAACATTGGAGAGGGTTTCAAACTTACAAGGAGGCCCCTGTGCCTAATTGTTCTGAGCAAATGAGTGAGAGGGTTTGAATGTCATGCTGTGGATGAGGGGAGATGAAATGGAAGGAAAAGGTGAATGGAGAGGGAAGTGAAGAAAGAGAAGACAGTGTTAGTGCAACTGGACTTTCCACACACAAACTGAACCGTTTCTGTCTTTCCATTTTTTCTTTCTTCCTTACTGTCTGTCTGTCGGGGTCATGCTCTCCTCAGGTGCAGAACTTAGCCACTGTGAACAAAGAGGAAATCAATCACTGTTCACCAATCAGCTAAGCTCTGTGTCTGGATGGAGAGAAACCGCACACACTGATGAAGCCCTCACACTGATGAGCTCCCTCTTCATCCTCTTCTTCCAAATTACCTGCTCCTCAAACACAACTACACGCACCCTTAAATAATCATGTCTTCTATGTCTTAAGTTTCTGTAGGGGGGGTTAGAAGGGCTCTGGTTGCCATAGCAGCCGTCCGGGTCAAGGCTGTGTGGTAATCCCTGGCAATGTGATTTTATCATAAGTCACAAATCAGCACGCCAGGAACCCTCACAGCCCAGACATGAAAGAAGTCGACCCCCCCACCACTGTGCCTGCTTCCTCAGGACCAGTCCTTGCAGATCCCCAAACTTTCCAGGCCCTTCCTTATTTCTCGTTTGTCTGCCATTAACAACAGACCTGTAGAGTCTGGCCGCCTCACTCTCACACTCTTATTTCCTTGGTTACCCCACTCCTCGTCTCCCATTTGCTTCGCTCGGCTAACCCGGCGATATGCCCCTCATTAAGCGGATCAAGAGGGATTCCAGAGGCATGTACCGGGGGAGGAAAGAGTGAGCGGGGAGGGGAGACGGGGAAAAGGCAGGGGGAGACCACCCTACTCTTTTAAAGGATTGTGCTTTTTAGCTTTAAAAACACAGAGCGCGCCTTGACAGACTGTGTTTTCAGTTAAAAGCAGGCCCGCCTCAGCCTAATCCCACTGTACCGCGTGAGGGTGTAAAAGGGTACAGGGAGGACTGTTGTACTTAAAAGACAATGGGAACGACACAGAGTGAAGCGCTGAAACATAAATCCACCTCCCTACAGTACAATCTGAAAAGACAGAGAGGAGGTCTGTTCATCCATCATTTTAATTGGATAGAAATCTCCGGTCTCAGCTGAACAGTGTGATCCACGGATGTTTACAGAGGCTTGTTTGGGTCTGCCTAAAGGGAAGCAATAGTAGAAGTTAGGTTATCAATCTGTGGGAGCGTCTCCTGTTTCATTCCCCTCGTGCTCGTGAGGCTCAACAGGGAGGAAGAGTGACGATGATGAGGTGAGATATGCACAGACAGGTACAGGGTGTGTTTGTGTCGGACACGCGGACTAATCAGGACTGAGCCAGCTGCCAAACATAATCCTGTGTGAAGGAGAGAGGAGGTAAAAGTCGACTTCAGGCACCTTCACGGAGGTTTGACAAAGGATTCACTGCTTTAATCGCTCAGAATGATGTGCAAGAGATATAAGCAGACCCCCCCAGGACACTGACCTACAAAAGTTATAAACATTTCTGCGTGAGGATTGATCAAGTGTTAATCTGTGGTACTGGACTCAAGACGCTGCGTGAAGTTTCCTAAAATGTTTTCTGGATGTTGATGTGCCTGTCTGCACCTCTCGCTTTTTTGTTGTTGTTTGTGCCACACACTTCGCTCTGCTACTCTTGCAGGATCTGCTGCCTGCAGGCCTTCGTTCCCACAGAACGCCCACATGTCCCCATCACACATCCTGTTAATCTCTCGGAAACTGATTCAAGTTGAACAGCGATGCATGTTTGAAATGACGGCAAATTTATAAATGACATTTTTACTGAGATTTTACTTCTTGAATTAATAAAAGGATCAATATTATACAAATAGTCCAAAAATTAGATCCACCTGTTTCATTTTAAAAAATTGGGAAACGGCTGTTTTATCTAATTCCTAAATGGGTAATATTTTCCATTCTTTGTAATCAATAAATTGAAAATATTTCAGGTGATTTGGATGTACAGTTCTGAAAGGTTTCCCACTTAAAAAATTAAGAAGTCTGTAATGTTCATCATAGATACACTCCAACTGTGAGAGACGGAAGAATCCAAAAATCACATTGTATGATTTTAAAGAGTATTTGTATAACAATGCATTTAGCTTCTACTTCTTTAAGAAGCTCTTCTATCCTCCACTCATTCCCTGTTACATGAAATCAACTGTTGGAGCAGTTATTAGAGAATGATAGAACTAGATTATCTCACCTGGTGGGGTACAAATGATCTTGAGAACTGTGAGGAAACAGCAGAACTAAACTGGGGCACTGGTCAACGACTCAATTACCTAAAGAGAGCTGGGACTTCAGTAACGAAGGTTAACACACTACGCTATCATGGGTTAAACTCTTTTAGTGCTCCACAGGTCCTTCCGCTTAAGTCAGCACATGTCCAGACTGTCTAAAGTTCTCCAGGGACCATCTGGATGATCCAGAGGATGATTGGGAGAAGGTCATGTGGTCACATTAGACCAAAATGGAACTCTGATATAAACACCACTCGCTGTGTTTGGAGGAGGAAGATTGCTGAATCTATCATCCCCACTGTGTAGCATGGCAGTAGAAGTATCATGCTTTGGGGCTGCTATTCTACAAAGAAGACAAGATGACACGATGAATTTGGGCGATATCTGATGAGATTTTAGACAGAAATCTTTCACAATTGAGAGTGCTACAAGGACGAAATAGGCTGGAACTTCCATTATGACAATGACAAACAGATGACCCAGACAACTAATAAGTAGCCACATAAAAAGCATCAAGGTTTTTGAGTGGCCTATTCAGTCCCAAGACTAAAATCCAATAGAGATTATTACCCAACAACACCCCTAAAACATGGAAAAGACCTAAATTGAAAAATTGACCCAAAGAGCAGCTACAATGCAAACCTGGAGGAAACATTGGACCTCTTTCACTGACAACCAGGGTTACGTTAACTAAGTATTGAGTTAAACTTTTGTTATTTACTAACTACTTATTCTAGCACCATTTGACAAATAAAGTATACAAGATTCATGGATTCTTTATTGACATTCTGTTTCTCACAGTTTAAGTTTATCTACAATGAGCATTTTAGATCTGTCCACTTTTTAAAATGCCCCAACAACAATTAAAAAAAAAAATCTTTCAATGTTCCCAGTGGGATTTTAATTAGGACTGTGAAGTTTTTAACACAAATTTCACATCAATTCCACAAATTCCAGAACAATTAGAACTAAGAAGTTTTCTGCTAATTAAGAGAAAATAAAAATGAAATACTTCTAATTTTAAGTGACACTTCAAGCCCATTTTTATGTTTGTAATCAAGGTATTCTGGAGGATTTTTAAAAAGAAAAAAAACAAAGAAAAAGTGCTTAGAACAGGGTTGATTTAGTTTAAATAGTCAGTTTAAAACCCATACAGCGACCTGCAGTCATTGAAAATTTCCAGAAACATTTGGGTGAGAAAAATAACAGTAGCTTCAAAATGATCCGTCTTCTTTACATGGTGTCAGACTTAGACACCATCGAGAAGTTATCTTCTAGATCAGCAGACATTTGTGGTTTTTATAGCTCACTCCCTGATAGAATAATCTTCCCTTGTAAAGTGCAAACCTTCCAGAGCGCTTTGGAAAATGCTCCCTGACCTCCTCTCTCCTCCTTCCTCGTTTGTTTGAGGAACAAATTCCCAAATTCTTTCCCCAACAAACACATCCTGACAGCACTGCTGTGAAACCACCGTAAGGGCCCATTTGGAGAGTACAAACACACACGCAATTCAGTGTGCTCAGGAAGGAATGTGCAGCGTAGTGTGGACTCCTTTGGGACAGATGGGATCAGGATCACTTGAACACAAAGGTTTCTTTTACAGACGGCATTGAAGACTTCTGGATCAAATGTGAGATAAGGGTCGGTACACAGAAATGTCCTCAACTCAAGACGACTTACAGTAATTAGTTTGACCTGTAAAAGTCAAATGATTGGTTAAAATATCAAATTTGGAAAACTGTTGTATCATCAGGCATCTGCTTGCAACTCCCGGAGCAGACAAGGCTTTATTTTATGAACCTGCACAGATGTATTTTCAGCTTCAACGAGCCAAGTGAAGCAGACTTTGGGCTGCAGAGGTGCAGTAAATGAAGCAGCGAACAGAAAAGATAAAAGTCTAACTGCTTTCATTTCATCGTCTTCGCTATGACGACACTACGAATGAGAGCTGAGCTGCAGGAACAAAGGAAAGAAAAATAATGGCAGAGACCTCACCTCCAGAGTCACAGGATCATCTCCTCCACCACTCTGCGCGCTGACTGGTCCATTTCCTCTGCAACTGCTGAGAGGCAGCGGCGAGCCAGAGCCTGCTGTTCAGGGTCCTCTTGGAGCATCAGTTCCCCGTACAGATACACACCCATGGCCTGGAATAGCTACAGTTAGATCCCTTTGCCTGCAAAGCTTTGCTTTGATTAAAAAAAAAAAAAGATTCTTTACCTGATCGTAAAGTAAAAAATGTTCAACATCTGCGTAGCCCTGAGTAAAAGCATGTTTGACCACCAGCTCACACCAGCGATGTCGAACCTGCAGGCAAAACAAAAAAAACAAAAACACTACTCACTTTTTTATGTCTTTAAAATGTCATATCTTGTTAAAACAATTTAATGATAAAAAACAAAACAAAAACAAAACACATACCGGTACATGCTTTTACATAGTTCATATATACTTCTGTACACCTTATAACTAGTCATGATATATTTGAAAAATTTCTGGGACCTTTACGTCATTAACATGATCCAAAATTTCCGTACCATCTCACTGACCTATGACATGCCTTGTAGTTCATCATTATTCCACTAGGGGCAGTAGAAAGGCTTTTAGTGCTTTTTTTCAAAATGGCTGCTTCCATAACTGTATGGTGTAAATAACTCATCCATTGTTCAATAAATTATTAAATGACTACAATCTGTGTTAATTTTTTTTTTATAAAACTGTTGATCATTCTTTATGATACAGTTATACCATGTTAAAAAGGTGTGGATCCAATTTGAGATCGTGGGTAAATAAGGGGCTTTTTTCTTGAATACTCATGTCAATATTTTTGAATCTTAAACTAACATTGTTGTAAGCAAAACCTTACCAACTCATCTATTGTATCATATTTATATCTCAAAAAAATATTTTTTTTTGTAATTTATCCGTGTTAAAAAGAAACTTTCTAATTTTAATGACAATTCTTTGATGTTTTGGGCTTTACAGGGTTAAAAAATGTGTAAATTAGTTTGAATCTCAAGTAAGAATCCCTAAAACTGAAACTAATTGAGTTTTGCTTGAAAAAGAATCTAATCTTAATCTGAGATTCTAGAATAAAAGTTCAATGCGCCCTCCTAGTGGGTGTGGGTTCAGATTTTGTGCGCACAGGTGCATTTAGCTGTATATTTGTGTGAAAACTAAACCTCTGGCCTCTCTCCCAAGGGATCAATGGGAGCTCTGTTGCCGCGGTTACAGGAGAGATCAGAGACCAGCTCTGTCCCTGCCTCAACCATCATCCTTCATCATCTGCTGTGAGCACACACGAGAGCGCGCACGCGTGTGTATGGATTCCTCTCATGGAGGAAGCGGACAAAGGGTGATAAAAGAGACATAGGAGCAATAAAAAAATGTACGGATGAAAAATCTCTTGAAGCCCCATCACTTCTTCTAAAGCCTCCGTTTCCTGGCTGTTTTTTTCCTTTCTTTTTTTTGGGGTGGCTGTTCTTCACACTCATCCCCACACAATCGGGGTAATAAACTGGATTTTTGTAGAGTTTGGGGACTGAGTAAAGAGTTCCTGGTGACTTACAGCCTAATCGCACTTTTTTTCTCAGATAACTCAGGCTAGAAGGAAGATAATTTACCCAAGAGCTGTAGGAGTGAGTGTTACAACCACACTTCAATCTTCACAATACTTCTGCAGACAGTTAATAAACACAGTTTTAATGACTCTCAAATGGACTTTTAGGTTCCATCAAGGATTCCTTCATGATTTATTTAGGTGCAATGGCTCAGAGCCGGCTGCTCGCATGAGAACAGGGATGTGTCTGTTTCCACCAGAGAGCACGTCGGTTTGTACACTACGCTGTGCCCTCTGGTGCCAGTCCTGCCCTTCTGGCCTGTGTAGCCTCAGCAGCTGTTCCCTGCATGGGTTACATTCCTGGGGAGAGCCCTGGGGCAGAGCAGCTGCCCGGTGCACCCCCCCACACCCACTACCACCTTTTTTTTTTTTTTTTTTTTAACTGTGTTTCCTCCTGCAGGGCCCCTCTCTCTGACAGCACATGCAATTACACAGTGACATTCCTTCATTTATTACTGCACCACCGCCCTGACTTCACCCCCGCCCCCTCCACCACCCGTTTTTAAACATACGCAAAAGCTTTCGACTGTTGATGAAGAGCTCTGTGTGTGCATGCTTACCGTTACAAACCAGTTTCCATATTTCATACAGTCTGGGTCTCACGCTTCAGACGTGCTTGGAATCATGATGGATATGAAGGGCTATGGCTCAACATTGCCACAGTCTCACAAAAATTGTTCAGGAGTCAGAGGGATGTTTAGAAACATTAAAATATACTCTGTTGAATACTGGATCTGCACATTAACACATTTTCACCAGGAGGGAATCACCGGACTCTTTAGCCTTCTTTTAACTGTTGTGTACAAAAAATCCTACCAGGCAAAAAAAGGATCTTCCACTAGTGTATGGGTCCTTCTTGCGATGCTTAATCAGCTTTAACTAGTTTAGGCATGAACATGAAAGCTCTGGTGGCATCTTGTAGTGTGGGTGGATCGGTGATGGGTCCTTTGGGTTCGGAGGGGTACGACCCTCATCTGGCACACCTCATGGTCGTTTTCTGAGGCTGAAACATGTAAGTATGCTCATTAAACTTTGTATTTTTAATATTTTCTTTTTGTTTTTGCTTTAGATGAAATCCAATATTTGGAATGCAAAAGTTAGACATTCTTATCGTAGTGTTAATATAGGCTTAATTAGAATAAAGTTAACAATAAATGCAGAGTTCTAGTGTTTTTGGGGAATTTGAAAAGCAGCACTCTGTTCTACTCTGTGGAGATGCTGCATAATATAGTTTATGCCTGGAACAAACAAAAGTAGAATGTTATTTCATAAATTATTAAAATGTTCCTATATTAAGTAGAAGGTTTGATTAAAGACAAACTCCAATGAACTTTTTTGATTCATTTTAGAGGCATTCCCAGTAATCTTTTAATTATGATTATGCCGTCTGTAGCCAAAAATTATATAAACTTCGTAGTCTTCCGGGTCATAGTTTGTGCAGAGCGGCAGTAGTTCATTAGATATTCGTCTCTGAGTTTGTGGGCACGACTACTGGCACAGATTAGTCCCTGCACCTTCCGTCATCCATCTGTTTACACTCTCTCCCACTAGCTTACAGCTCCTACTAACCCAAACTAAACATTACTAGTGCAAAAAAAAAGCCGAACAGTATTGGAGCTATCTAGTCATACAGTTTTGAGCCATATGCTCAAAGCTTGGACAATAAAAACAAAGATGTACATGGATTTATTTGTCTGCAAGTTGATGCATCAGAATTGAGCAAAGCAGGAAGCTTCTAGTCCATTAGTTGTAGCTTCTACATCACAGCTACAGGATTTTTCTTACGGCATTGTCCTGATTCACAACCATTTGAATAAAGAAATACAGTTTTAAGATTAATTTCCTCATTTTATGTTTTTAATCATGAGAAAAATGCCACATGAAAACACACAATTTTCATTGGTGTGGGTCAAATTGAGCACCGGTTGAGTGCATGTCTGAGTGCGGAATTTTAATATGTTTACATTAAATGCAAATGATGCACAGTTTTGTTGTGCATAGAAACCTGTTCATTTTAATGTTGGCTTCAAGCCCCCAAAATCTGTTATTTGCTTTAATCACAATTTTGAAGCTGCAGTTCCTTAAATGACCACTGAAGGCTGATTTAAAAAAATAGTAATTTCCCATCGATATACGGCAAAACTAAATATATGCGCACCCTGGATCAAAAACTGTTTAAGATGGGGGTGTAAATGAGCTACTTTGACTCTCTTTGCGTATTTATTATAGGTTATAAGGGGCCGGGGTTTCTGATAAGCAGGTTGAGCAGAGTAAATTCCAGTCAATGAGCCTCAACCCACTTGAGTCTTCATTTTACATCAATCAGAACCCTATGGATGACGTGAGAGAGTATCAGACAAGTGCAGGACTTTATGATTGATCTCCACATGAGCTTTGGCTAATAACCAATAAGAGCCATTACTGAAATCTGTTTTCTCCAAGGAGAATGGGGAGTGGAGATGGGTTATCAAGAAGAATTTTATAAAAGATCTGCACAAGAAAAAAAGCCTCAGGTCAAGTTTACTTGATTTCCCTGTCTACAGGAAGCGTTTAAGATGTGTCGAAATGTTGTTTAGTCATATTTACAGAGTGCAACCCCCCTACACTTTAGTCACACTGAGTTCTTGATGAGAACCAGTAAAGAGCACTCGCACAATACGGCCTGTGTTGCTGACCAACAGATGGCCCCCCACACATAAACACACACTTACGCTTTAATAAAAACACCCACACGCACGCACGGACACAGGTAGAGTTACAAAGTGTACCACATCACATGGGGCTCATATGAAAGGAGGAGGCCAAAGTCACGCAGGCTCTCTCATACATGCAAACACATGCCCCGGCTGACAGACAAGCTCACGCATAATCACGGTCACTGGGAAACACACGTACAGGAGTGCATGCACACCACCGCTCAGGCACATGTTTGCTCTCACAGTGGTGTTCATGTTCATGCAAAATGTTCACCTCCCACTCACAGAAAGCTCTGTCATCGCTTTCGTTGAAACAGCGTCTCACTTTTACAGCATTCTGCTCTTTGTGCAAAACAGCTGGTGAAACAATACAGAGCAGAGTCACAAGAACAGAGACACGAGGAAAACTCAGAAAACTCAGAACTTCACAACTCATGTGGCACGAAATGGAGAGACGTGCACCGAAGGCTGGCAGATCTGATAATAGGCTGCGATGCTCAAGTGATCCATCAAACCTTTTGCGATGCTTTCAGGGTCACCATATTACCAACCTCCTTTCAGACATCATAGCAGCCGTTCCTCACATTCAGCGCTCATTTCTTCTAAAAGGCTCCTATTCACTGTGAGACAAACACTTAGGGGACTACAGAGGCTGAACTGCACCCAGTTCTGTGTTTATCAGAGACTTTTAAACAGATCAGTCATCAATCACCTGTAGAGAAGGCCGTACCGCACAAAGCAGCCAGACCAAAGGGGAGGGGGGGGCAGCTTCAAGCAAAGAGGAGGAAAATAAATAACCCTATTTATATAGAAAGAAGAAGGTGATTAACGTCCTCTGAAAGGGATTACTTACATTAGGATGGGGCCATTGCCTTTAAACAGGTGTGTGGAAGTTTGTGCAAGCGTGTTTTTCCATGCTTGACTATTGTGTATAATGGCTCAGCATATTTATAGCAAACACTCAAAAGCTTTTTTTTTTCTTCCTGGAAACTGCAGTGGAGAATCTGCCTCCATCTGCCAGGAAGCCTGAGTGAAGCCGGAGCCGAGGCCACTCTGCGTTTGGCCTCGCAGAGCGACCGCAAGCCTGATAACTTGACGTCTGAAAGAAATTACAGCAGTTAAGCGTCTAAAAGCGCCTTAAAAAAATATAAACCTGTGTGATCTCATTAAGTGCTTTGAGCTGAAAGTTTGAACGTTTAAACGCAATTTTAGCTGTCTGGATTCAATATAGCAGCCAACTTAGCGCGACGGCGCATCTGAGCCCCATTATGTACATCAGTGCCTCGACAGAACAGCTCATATAGTTAATAGGAACTTGTTAAAAGCTAAATATGTATCAAATTTTTCCTTTTAAAATGCGCCATGTGTTAACGACGGGGGAAGGTATAGACGGTTTACGGGCACAGAAATGTTTTCTCACTCGAGCTGCTGAATTCTGGGAGAAGGGACTTTAAAGGAACAAACTTTTCCACCGTTCGCACACAAACAAGAATGAAAGACCGTTAATAGCACCAATAAAGAACTTTGTTCTGCACTAAACATGAAGTGAATAGTTGTGGGATTTAGCCTTCTTATTACAAGAGAATTTACTACACATCAAGTCTGCTTCCACTTTCATGACTGGAGGAGATTGTGGAGCTTGGATACATATACGCACTTGTCTAAGCATGTGTGCATGGGTCTTACCTCAGCGTCTTGTCTGTGCAGATTGTAGATCTTGTACAGGGCGTGCATGGATGCCGCACTCAGCTCCGGTTCCTCCAACAGAAGTTCCAAAAGCAGCACGAGCTGGTCCGCCGTCAGCTGAAGAACGAGAAAGATAAAGCATGAAGTTCTTGTTGGCATTGGAAAATACTGTAAAATAAAAATAAAAACATCCAACTCAGATAAGCAACTTTTCAAAATCTAACTAGAAAAATTATCCAAACTAGCTGACTCCTTTAGATTCTGATCATTGTTCACCAAAGAAGGTTTCATTTTGTGCTCTGAGGAAGGGAAAAAAGACACATCAACAGAAATCAGGTGATTAAAACTGTGTTTCAAACTGAATGAGATGTAGAGCAATAAAACTGAGCAGAAATAGTAATCAAATAAATATGATAAATTTGGTCAATTTTGTGCCTCTGGGAAATATTACAAAACAAGCAAAGCAGGAGACAGATAAAATGGATGCATTGGGTTTTGGGCGACTGGAAGAGTGAAACAAAAATAATCAAGCTGTTCTGAAGCAAAGCGAGGAGCCCTGTTAAAGAATGCACATCATCATAAAAAGGACTTTCTATGCCCATTGAACACAGTCAAATCCCAGACTGCAGCGACGCCCGCAATGGCAGGCTGAGAAGAAAAGGTTTTCAGGAAATATGTGAAGCTTCCCAAACTCGTTCCATCTTTCTGAGGTGGGTTTGAAGGAAAAAGCCCATTTTCTTCTGATGAATACCATCTTCAGAGAAGAGTATTTTCGGAATCAGTGTGGGCAGCGATATGAGAGTGGCTTCCTCCTCTGGGGAACAGCTCTGCCCAGATTTGCCTTGCTCTCTGCTGGGTACACCCAGCACTTAACAGAAACACCTTTTTTCTCTGCACCCAGCCTGGGACCCAATTAATAGCTGGAAGCTCTATGGAGACTAATGTGAAAATGAGTATGAAGAGGGATAGAGCTCAGACACAGAGGAGCACATTTTCTTAGGGACTGCAAAAAAAAGTAAGTGTGCAGCTTAGCATATGTGATGCATACTACTTGAGTGTGTTTACGGTTCCCAGACTTCTTAATGCTGCCGGGAAGACTGAATAAAAAACAAAGTATTTCAGCATGTAGCTGCTGGAAGTGAAGGAACGATACTCAAACTCACGCTGGCCAATAGTCAAATCAAACACTATTACCGCTGCTGCACACACGCACGCATGCACAAACGCTGGTGATCGTCTAACCGCACTGAACATCTGATATCCTGCCTTCCCTTCACCCTCTATTGACTCTCCTCTCCCTCCATTTTGTGAAAGGCTGAGAGTTCCCTGAAGTGGCGTCTCCATCTCTAAAGAGCCACTGTGGGGCCCACCCATGATCAGTCTGAGAGGCCCCCCCCTCTGGCCCAGGCATACTCACAAACCCATCTGCGGTGACGGTGACGACCTGTTTTGCCTAAATGTATTTGTGTTGCCATGGTGGTAATCAATACGTCTGCAGCGGTGTCTCCAAAAGCAAATTCCTGGTCAATGATGGTGCATTTGAAACCATTTCACTTTGTTATTATTATCCTGACACAGACGCACACACTGTCTGACTGTCTCTCCTGTCAAATGTTACATTTCCACTGTGAACTTACTAACATGAGCAGCGATTACCTGAAGAAACACAACAAAGCAGGTCCTTTCACTTAAGAATTTCACTTTTTTGTTTTGTTAATCTCGTCACAAAAGCAGGGAGTGTAGGCATGCTCAGACCTTTGGTGTTCCATACTTTACCCTCAAAAATGTTTGAAAGGTAAAACTATTTAATCCGTCTGATAATTAGTTTGGCTTTTACTGTAAACTTGGAACAGGTATGAGTACAAGTATGCTCCTAAGGAGACATACTCAAATTTATGTACTTTTGTGTCCATAATCTTGGACTGCAAACTATTCATGAAACTGATATCAATGTGTTTTTGCATGGTTTTCTGTAAATCTTGATTGATTAAAATGTCCAACAAACCATGCAGGGTAAATGGGGGAACAGAGTTTCTGTACCTTTTAAGGTTCGTCATGGGATTACTCAAAGGTTTCCCTGTGCGTTTTTATTTATACAAGCAAGACTTTCCAGTTCAAATGAAGGATTGCAAAACTGGTTGAGTGGATTGGTGGTCTTATCCTCCGTGTTGATGATTTAGTGGTTTACATTGCAAGCATTGCTAGTTTACAGCAGTTACTTCATTTATGGTCTGAATCGGCTTTGACCCTTTTGATGTCGAATGTAAGTTTGTACTGTTAGTTTTTAAGGCACAAGAAATATGTCTCATATTGAAATGAAGCGGCTGCTTTTTATGACTTTAAACTAGACGTTAGAAGGCATAGCTTAAAAAAAAAAAAAAGAAGGCAAAAAAAGAAGGCATAGCTAAAATTATTTCATCAATATACATAAAAAACTGTTAAAGCTTGTGCTTTTAATAAAATCGTTTCATGCATTACAGCTGAATCCAGCCAATTCACACGTTCACAATTTGATTTAAAATCTTTATAAAGTTATCCATCTTTAAGAGTTAACTTTTTTTGGAACCACAATGATTAAAAACATTAGTTATGAATATTTTTTTGCACAAAAGACACAAAACTTTGCTTTACAAAAAGCTCAAAACATGGTTTTCATATACGAAAAGTTTGACAAGATTTATTTGATATTTTTAGCCGAGCTCTGCTAATAAACAACTTTTCTACTGTACCAGGAATTTCTTTTTGTAGATTAGATACCTTTATAGTTAACAAATCATTTAGTTTACCTCCTTAAAGCCCCACTCTGATCATCTTTTGAGCTTCTCTAACAGTGTTCTCTTTTAATTATGGCCTTTCTAGCCAAAATTTTAAGAACTGTCGCTTTCAAGGACAGTTTCCACAGAGAGGCAGGACTTCATTAGAAATAGGCTGGTGAGTTGTAGGCGGGACAATTGACACGGAGAAGTCCCATCCACCTCCCCTTCCCATAATCCATTACAGAACTATCTATTAGCTAGCTTAAAACCACTCACACTCACAAACTTACATTACTGATGCAACAAAAATGGTGATTGATATCAGAGCGATCCAGCCGCACAGTTTTTAACCAGATGCCTCAGATGGACAAACCTTATTTCTCAGATGTAGAAAACAAAGCTTGTGACCTGCAAATCGTATTTTTTACATCTTTTTTTTTATTTTAAGTCTCCTGTTTCAAGATTTAGATAAAAAAAATACTCAGAAATGCAATTTTGAGCTTAATTTCTATATGTCTATAATCAGAATTATGCCACATGAACATGTTTATAAACAACTGTCATCAGATTGGGTCTATCAGGCTATATTCAATTCAAATTGCAACGCAAATTCATGAGGTTTCTATACAGTCACGAGAGGTATATATTATTATACACTGATTACTTTTCAAACAAATCCAAAGAAGTCTGTTTACATTTTTTTTATACAAAAATCTAGCCCTTAAGCACTCTGAATGTTTGAGAAGCTGCACAGATATTGAATTTATAAAGTCTGATTGTGGTGGTTTTCACACACCTGACTCTGCATCCACAGAGAGGATAACTGGTGAAAAGGTGAGCCCCATGGCTGAGTACTCTCTTATTAGCAGGTTGAGGTCTCTGAACGGCACATCAACACTTCCAAAGCCCTCAAGTACACACTAGCACACACTCAAGCGCACAAACACAGTCCCATGTGCGGCTCCGTTTCACTGCCATGGGTAGGTCATGAGTAACTCTAACAATAGCCCTTAATGGCAGAGTGCTGAAAATAGCGGTGAAAGGAAAAACACAAAGCAGAATCGGAGCGGTCCGAAGAGGGATTTCATGGCAGCTCCCTTCTTCAAAGGCGAGGAATGTGACAGGTGTGTGTGCTTCAATCTGGATTGTAATCAAAAGCACACATATCAATGTACACAATCCACTTCAGTGCAAAACAGTGTCTGCTCCACCATATTGAGTTTAAGCAATGCAAAGACCTCTGGGAAATCTGCTGCAGAAAGGTTCCCCCCTCTGAGTGACCTCCAAACCTCCACAGAACAACGACACACGCACATGCACAAACACAGACTGTTTACTTACTGTAAGTGACTGACATCTCAATGAGACACAGCTCTAGTAAACACAGGATATGACTTCCACCTCCAAATATACGTGAACAAAGTATAAAAAAGGGTGTTTCGCTGCGAGTGGGACCGAGGATTTGAATGTGATGGAGACAACCAGTAAAAATGAAGACACTTTTAGTGGGTGCTCACTTGTGCGTGTAGGAGTAAATGTTAGAGCATAAATGTGGGTGTACAGGACTAAGCCCTGCCGCTGCATCACACATCTGAGCGTGGAAACACACACCACAGTGGAGCCATTTCAAGTAGCTTTTGTCCCCACTAGATCTAATTTTCTCAGAGCGCTGAAGATTACAAAGGGTTGTTCATATTAGAAGTAAAATTAAAATATCTTTTCTTCAACAATTCAACACTTGTTCTGTTTTGCCATGGCAACGACCCTTTGATCCACTCTGGTACAACAGACAGGAGAGCCCACTATTGTCCTCCTTCAGAAGCCTTTATGCATATACAACATCGATTAAAATATTAATTTATTGCTGGAGCCCTTTGTGCTTGAGAAACGATTAGAGCAGAAATGAAGAGTAAAGAGAAAAATTTGAAGAAAAAAAAAAAAATCTCGAACTGGACCAACTGAGTTTGGTTTAATGTCTTTATGAGTAAAACTGCACTCGATTGCTTCAAAGCTACACAGATGTATTGGTGATATCAACTCCTACCCATGGACCGCTGGGGGAAAATATCCTGCCTGTTCAGTCACACAGAATTACGGGGAGTGGAGCCGTTGACTAACTGTGACATTATAAAAACCAAACTGAGATTTTTTTTTTTTTGAGAGGCCATTGAACCGAGCCGGTATGCATGTGTGTGCGGTGCCATTCAGCCTTTTATTCCTGTCTGACCGCAGGCTCGTAAAAACACATTCTGGCACCAGGAGCTAAAGGACTCAGCCCACGCCTCAGGTACTAAGGTTTCACTCTTTCACTCCTATTGCTCCCTTTCTCTCTTGTCTGTTGTCTCCGTCTCCAGGACTGTCTGTTACTGGTATCCATACCAACTCCTTTTCACTCCCTCTGTCAAAGGAATAAAGTGTCTGCCTCCCCTCAATTAAAATCCGTTCCTTGTTTCCTTTTATATCTTTTTTTGTCTGCTTTTATTTTTGTTTTTTGTTTTTTTTACTTTATGTGAGGGCAAGAAAATGTGTACGGTCTAACAAGCAAGAATGTTACCGACATCACAAAGACATGCTGTTTTATCAACTTGTACAGATGCATAAAAAAGCTGGTCAGAAGTGAAGCGACTTAAAAGGAAAGTCAAAACATTTGAAAGAAACTTTGCTGCTTTGAAGTAAAAAACCTTTGGAACTATGGAGCTTTTGTGGAAATATATCTAAACTTTGACATCTACTCAATTAGTACATTTTATTATTTAAAAAAATAGAATAATTTTCATAAAATAGATCATTATTTTGATTTCTTTCAGTTTCAGAAAAAAATAGAGTTATGTACTTGTACCAATCGTCAACATATGTCTAAAAATGCTTATGCACAAACTTTGTGTCTGTAGAACACGTATTTACGGTGGCCCTGAAGTTGAAATCACAAAAATAAAGATCACAATGAGGATTGAAAAAGCAAAACAGGTAAGTAAAGATCATCAAATCAGTGATGGCTCATGGTTGCTTTATTTCCGGTTCTTATTGTTTTCCTTTTTTTAACATTTAATTTAATTTCTGGAATTTTTTGTTTTCATTTCAATTTTGTTTCACTTTTTTGGAATTGGGTTTTCTGGATTATTGCTTTGTTTTCTAAAATGTAATACGGTTTTTTAGTGCTTTGCTTTTTTGGTTGTTGTGATCTCTAAGATGTTTCTCCATTGAGTTATTTGTTGCACTTCAGGGCCACTGTACTTATTCACAATTGAAAACTGGATAACAGAAGAAACATCAACAAGTTGAGGGGGAGATGTGCTGGAAACTGGGCACAATACAAGGTGAAGGAAACAAAATGAAAACAAAAACATTGTGATACTTCAATTATATTATAAATCAGATTTAGCCATTGTTTTGTTACATGCAGATTTTCTGTGAAAGCAGCACTTAACCATCAGTTGTCAAAGCTAATTGGCCATTTGGTAAAACACGTGCACGTCCAGTTTTACCTAAGGCCTTTTTTAACAGCACCAGTAAGCCTCTTCTCTTTGAGAAAAGGAAAAAAAAGGATAAAACTTGCAACTCTTGTCTGTGGGGTTAAACGTCATGAACTCTTAACTTGCAAAAAGAACTTGTGGTGAAAAATAATAATGCATTTATCTAATCAAGGTTAGATTACAATAAAATAATTTTCTCAGTGCACAAGTTACCTCAGTTCCTCTGGTTTCTCTGTGCATGCTGTTTTTTTTATGTAGCAAGTTCAAAAATGTTTAACCAAGTTGGAATCTGCTTTTAAGAGTAACCTGGTCTCTTAAATAAGATTTTTTTATTTTGCCTGGACTTTAGTTTGGGGAAACATGCTTTATCAAGGCTAAGACTACAGCTATGTTGGGTTTAAGAATCACCGGTTACAATCTATCAATAGAAATAATGCTTCCCTACATTATTTAAAAGGGTAGATTTTTGTTAACACGACATCTGAGAGAGTTGGGATATTCGGGAACGCTGGTTGTCACTTGGTTACCAAACTGCATGTAAAGTAAGCCCGATGTCTGACGGGTATAACGGCAGGTTTCTCATGTGAACGCAGCTATCTGTGCTGGACGCTGCAGTATCACACGTGGACTCACAAAGCTCCTTTCAGCATGTATGTGAGAACTCAGAGAAAGATACAGAAGCAGTGACAGGAGGCTGTAAACGGTAAAAGTGAATTTAGATAAGAATGAATTCAAAGGGGATATGATATGCTGTAGGTCCATGAGGGCTAATAAGACATAAAACTCCCTGCTGACACAGGGTTTGTAAACCAATTTGAGGTAATGGCTTGGAACACAAAGAGATAGTAAAAGTTATCTATGATTCAAATGTTGCCCTTTAAACTCGTGCGTCCAAGCTGGGTTGCTTTATCTTTTCCTCAAATGATGTCACACTTGCTGCGCTGCTCTCCGGTCAGATGACCTCAACCGCGTCCAGCAGCTGACTGAGTATCTGTAATTTAATCACTAATGACACTCGTTTTTTATTTTTTTTTATTTTACTTTTTCAATTGGCGACTGCTCTAATCAACAAACGCAGCAGCTGCAGATACCAGAGGGTAATATGTGTGCTAGTGACTGCTCTAAATGTGACAACCATTTCTTAGCAACAAATTAAGTAAAGAAGAGAATTGATCATAAAATTTAGAAAGATCACACATTTGATCCAATTAAAGTTTTTAAGAACAGTTCAGTGAACAGGTCCAGTGAACCTGCATCTTTTTTGTACTTTATCATTCCATTCTGTTTTTTCTGGTGTACATACATTGTGATCTTTACACTGTTATTTAAACTGGTACAGAAATTCCTATTCTCTCCTTAACCAAAACTAACTCAGAGCTTTGTACACAAATTTTAATGTGTCTCGATGTAAGTTGATGCTACATGACAATTAAAAACTTTAAACCTTATATTAATGGGACTTTTCTTTAGGAAATTAAGAAATATTTGTTCTTAAAGAGAACAATCAAATGTGTGATTTCCACAACAAAAATATTTTTCAGAATAGGAAACAAAACATAATAAATGTACCTTAACCAATCATTGATTTATTACTGTATATATTTATTTTTCTCCTTCAGAGGCTCTGATCATTTCATTTTAATCACTGGATGTAAATTCTGATGTCATGTACTGTTGAGCTCTTGGCCAGGGTGCCCTGGTAAAAGAGATCTTGATCTCAATGGGTTAAAAAGAGGCAATCAAGGTTCCGAAAGTACGGTTGAGGAAACATGTTTTTTACATTAGTCATCCATCAACAGAAAAAGTCACAATAACATTTAAAATGCCAAAAACACAATTTTCATTGAAGTGAATTAGTCAACTCCAAGCTATACACTATAGCAGCTAAGTTATTTGAGTTATTTTTTTACGGTATTTTACAACCGCAACAAGCCAGCATTGTGTTTAGTAGCAACAGAAATCCACAGTATATGACGTACACCCCTAATGATCACAGAACTTCGTGGGTCTAATTGATGTTCTGTGAGTTGGTCTCTGAACAACTATTCGTGTTAAAGAGCGCAAGAAAATGACACAAACACAACATTAACAGCTTCACTAAATCAGTGAGCTGGCACGCACCAGGCACATATGTCTGCCACTCATCGGATCGCGTTTCTTTTCCACTTCACAGCTTTGTTCATTCTTTGTGCATCTGCAGAAGGTGGGACTTTTGTTATGTAAAAATCCATGTTAGTGCAATTTGGCTAATCACAAAGGCAATTAGCATGTTTTCTCTCCAACTCATCACCGCTCCTACTCATTGTCATTCAGTCATGCACACCTCCAAAAAAATGGGAACGTTTAATTAATCTCTGGCACTTTGTGCTTTGACGCAAGCTGCAAATCTTACTGTCTCCAGTGGATGCCTCCCTTGCCTCCCTCTTACCATTCCTCTGCCTTCGACTCCCACGATCTGTTGTTCCGTTCCCAAAAGAGACACAAACAACGTCTCAAACACAAAACCATCTTTAAAAGGCCTCTGTCCTTTTTCTATCTTTTTTTTCTGATTTGCAAAGTGCTTTCTCTTGTAGCACATCTTGATCACTGCTCGCACCATTATATATGGAGAGGTAGATAAAAAGGCATTCTTTTTTTTATTGACTCAACAGTCTTCATGGGAAGGGTACAAACAGCCTTATTGGAGCATTTTACCCTCACAGCATGGATCCAGAGGGAGGCTGAGCAGGGGATTGAACTCGGCTCTCAGTGGTGGCTGTTTTGCCCCTACACCATCCTTAGGCCTTTGTAAGAAAGATGCTTTTGAAATTGAACTGGGACAAAAGGAGCGCTGTTTGTGTGAGAGACTAAATTGCAGCAGTTGTACTTCAGTGACACAAACAAACAGCTTGATTTCAGCCAAAAAACAACAAGGAAACTTGCAACTTTCACAATTTTCGTCAATTAAAAGGAGTTAAAATAAATTCTAATGCTAGATTCCATCAAAAATATCACTGAAATAAAAGTAATGCATATATATTTTTCCTTTTTTTGCAGTAAATGTAAGTTAATTTAAAGAAACAATACAGTACGTCCAGCAGTTTCCTTATGGATTTCAAGCAATACATTTGCAAAACCTCATATTTTACAACTTGGGGAATCCTAATTAGGCTGAGTAATACTTTACTGACAATTTCTGAGATCATAATGGATCCCGTAATTCTACGGAATTCCAATGGGATGGGGTAATTTATTTTTAATCACATTACTAAGACAAGAGAGGAATAATGACAAACGGGAGTGAGGAGGAGTGGAAAAAATGTTCATACATTTACATTCATTTCTATTTTTGGATAAAAAAAATGGGAACATTTTAATTTATACTTTAATCTGGCATGTCTAATTGGTTAATAATTAGTCACTATTAGGGAACTGAAACAACATGGATGAAAAAATAAATGTTGATGTGAAGCAGCAAAGTAAAGATAAATATTTCCAAAAAATGCCAATAATTTTCACATCAAAGTATAATTTGGTTTGCGGTCCCAAAAGTAAATCAAAAACTGAAGCAGAGCACACTGACTGGAACCAGTTGGGGATTGTATTTTCTGACTAAACCAAAGGGGAAAAAAGGAAAAGGGAGGAAACTGGATATTCTGGAGAGTCATAATTTGATAATTATAAAGTTACAAGTGCCTGATCCCTTTTAAGCTCCAATCTTCTGTTCCAGATTTTAATGCAAACCAGGAAGTATCGAATGTTGCAGTTCCTTCAAAGACCACCGAGGGAAGGGGAACAGTTCTCCATTCATGAAATAAACCTTCGTGGTTTTCAAAGCTATTGCTTTAGGTATGACAAATTAGCACATTTTTAGAGTTTTGTTTTTTCTTTTTATTGGCAGGGGAGTTGTTCAATGTGTGGACTCAACAGAGCATCAAACTTAACTTTTCCCACCCTTTTGCTATTTTCAGAATATTGTTGAGTTGGGTGATGTAAACTCAAGTCAATGCGCCGCTACCACATTGCAAAATCCATTGGTTGACGTCAGAGATTATTTATCTGATGTACTTGGAGTGTATGGTACCTCCTCAATACAAAACACTTCTCCTGTTGGACCTTTTTCAACTTGGCTCCGGAGCCTGGTTTTGCCCTCCATTTTGGCTCCTACTAACAATTTGAATAAATAACAAGTTTTGCAGTTTAGGCTAATTAGTAAATTAAATGTTGTTACTCATGTCAGATAAATGAGCAAAATGATGATAAAAAGATTTAATCTAATGCTACTAGAGTGGTTTATTATGACAATAAGTTTAAAGCACGTTTCCTTCACCAATGTTGTTTATAAAAGTTGTAAAAATAGTGAATGCCATGTTTAACTTTTGCACTTTTTTCGCATTTTAAGTCATTCTCTTGCAGAAGTAGGATCTTATCTGAAGCAGTGTGCTTTTATTTTGAAAGGAACTTGCTTATGGTGCTGTCAAAAATAAAATAGGTTAAAACAATAAATCGTAAATTTACCGTTATTGCGATATTATCCTGTGCGATGTGTATTGCAAAAGATGGCATAAACTGTAATTAAATGGTTACATTAAATGTTTAAACACATGCTGAATAAAAGTTGAAGGATTTAACTAATCAAATAAAACTCGTTACACATTTGACCAATACAATTAACCCCTATCAGGTCGTTGACCAACCAATGGAGCCCTTTTATGTTAGATTATGTAGACCGGGGTCATCTAGAGTTCAGCTTTATTCCTTGTGCTATCGTTTGCATGTTTACATCTGTCATCTGGACCCCACAAAACAGAAAGCTGAACTTTTTTTTTCCCCAAGGATTTTTTTATCTTCACTGGTGTTCATGGCAGACATCAAATCCTGTCTACCTTTATGATGGGAGGTATCACGTATCAATATAAGGGTGGGGCCATGTGGCCCCCAGAAGAGAGCACGACGGTTATGATGGCTTTTGTTCATTAAAACTGTTGTGAAATTAAAATGAAGTATTTAATTGTTTTAGTTTTGCTATCAGTTCATGTATCGCAAAGTCATATCGTTATCGCAATATTGATCACTTATATCGCAAATTTTCCTCACATCATACAGCCCTAGTTAAAACTGTTTTTTTAAGAGAATTATCACACTTTTACAATTCAATTATTGTAAATATTTAAAAGTTACATGCTATAAATGGATCAATGGTCACAAAATATAAAAGACAAACAAAGTTGTACTTTGCAGCTTTGGTTTAAGTCAGTAAGAAACTGGAGCAAATTGCTCTTTCAGTGTTAAAGGCTTTAAAGGCTGCAGACCTCTGACTTGGCCTCTTCAGTTTCACGCCTTGAGCCGTTTTTCCAGGTAACTGCCATACTCAGTGGTGACATGGGTTACTCCATTTGCTTCACTTCTGCATTTCACCCTCAACAAAACCAGGATCTTCAAACAGACCGGGTCTTGCTCGTTTGGTCAGCACCAGAACTTTCTCACATTCCACCATAAGTGGACGATCCAAACCAATAAACCTGGTGAGAACCAAACATCCCAGTGCAAATGTGCCCTAAAAAGAACCTGGAAGAGGAAGCAATGTGAGTTGTTTTGTCATTGAGACAGAATCTTGGAATATGTTTTGAAGATTATCTTATTATTGTGATTAAAATAACTATTTCAGACTTAAACTCACTGACAGTTATTATTAACGTTACATCACTAGTTAAAAATCATTACTGTTAACTTTAACAATGTAACAGCATTCTACCTCTGAAGCAATGGCTCTTTGCTCGATGCTCATCACTGAGGCATCAGATTGGGGGGGTTAAATAATCAAATGGCTCCCGAGCATGACAGCTCAATGTTCCCTCAGGGGATGGGTCAAATTTTGCACACCCCAGGTGCGTGACAACTGATGGGACTGTAAGCCAAAAGTGTTGAGTGATGATATTTCAATTGGTTTTTTGGGATTTTTAGGATTGAAGGAGAGAAATGTAGACCAAAAACAAACCAAAACAGCAGTCCTCTCATAGTCATCAGAAATCTGGTAATTGGTTGACGCTCAACACAAACAGACTGAATGCAACACTAAAACACTTGCAGCAACCATCTAAACGGCTCCATTCCCTTCTGAGATAAGGTGAAAAACTTGTGATATGTGACTGAGGCTTAAAATAGCCCAGGTTTCATTTCCTCAGATCATTTGTTCTATTCCTATCCAGGGATGGGGAGAACAGCCTGAGGTTGAAGTTAATATCATCTTAGCTGGAAAATAAATAAATATATGAAAGATAACTGAGGTTAAAAAAATGGTGGTAACCAGCCCCCATTCTTGTTTCCTTTAATCCTTTAGAGCAGATGGTTTATTTTTACAGCGCTTTCTAAAACCTGCGGATTTCCTGGAAAACCTCAAACTGTCCGTTTTATTCCTGCGACTCCGAACAAACCTGGACACCTGAAGAAAAACAGATTCCAGAGGTCAAGCCTTCAGTCTTGAATTCAACTCAACAATTATTGAGTTGACGAAGCGCGTCAGCTCATACCGTTGAATCCCGTCGTGCCATTTCATAGCCGCTTGGCTCAAATGTCAACATGTAAAAAAACCATGAACAGACTCCAATGGAGGCCATGCAAAACACCCCCAGAGAGCTAGCACATTCACTCATTTCAGTCATGAAATGATAACAATGAGGAGGGTTAAACACAAACATGCACTGCAGATGACCTCCAAAGAGAAGAGATAACATCTACTGTTCAAGAGGAAGAAGACAGAGCTCGCCCTTGTGTTTTTCCTGCTTATGGCTTTCGCTTGAACTGCGTGACATGTTTGATATTCATTTGCTCATGAATGTGTGTTGGAGTGTGTGATGTCTCCGGTGTGAACTCCAGCCTGACCGGGCTTAACCAGCCCGAGCTGACAGAGGTATGCAGAATGGAATAAACCCAGATCTCTGCTGCACAGACAGAAAGGAAGACAGCTGTGGAGACGTATGCACGTTTAACTGTGCGTGCACGCACACACACACACACACACGCACACACACAGTAACAAAAAGACAATAGAGGCAGGTATTAGAGGATGACGGAGGGCAATAGAGGAAACCAGAGAAAGCAACCTCAGGAGCATCAAAGGGAATAATGGAAACCTAAAGCGTGGTGCTTTCCATTAATTCACATAATACAACAAAGAATGATTATCCACCAGAATTGTCAGAGAGACTTGGTTCAAATGGGAAGAAAACAACATTTTTGATGGTTTTATTTGGTTCAGTTTTCCAAAATCTAACCAAAAAGCAAAAGGAACATATTGTTTGGAAAAAAATAGATACATGGTTAATAAAATACTCAAAAAGAAGAACAGACCAGGAAGTAGTTGGTCTTTCTAGTCATCTGGCTGTCCCCCATTGATGTGCCTCATCACTGCAACATGTTTACCAAGTAGGATTTGAGCTGTGGGCTGTTTTTCCTCCACTTTAAATGCACAGCGCTTATTTTATTTACTATCTTTGCTTCTCTTTTGCCATTAAGTCCATCTGTCCATCAATAAGCAGCACCAGCTGAAAAAGACCCTCACCTTCTGGACGGAGGGACCACAGTTTCCCTTGTTTTGTGCTCGCCAGAGTTCAGGTGAGCTTCTACAAACTGTTTGACATAAGTGATGACTCATATAAACTCCTTTAGAAAAAGGGGGAAAAAAAATAAAATCTTTAATAGTCTATAAAATAAACCCTTCTTTGAATGAGAGCATTACTGTCTTTCTGTGTAACTCTGCTTTACTGTTTATTTTTTACTTCTTGAAATGTGATTTTAATCTGTTTCTTTACTTTCAGGGCTAAAAACGGATAAAACGAGATTTTTCGATAATCTGGAACAAAAATCTAAACCGTTGTTTACAGTGTTTTATCTGCTGATTTTTTCTGTTAAAAAAGACTGAAAACATACAGCAACCTTAGCAGATCCCTTTCCATTCTGTGTCATTCAACTTAAGCTAAAGTCTGAGCATGCAATTCTAGTTTCGGCTCCTTATGTATCAAATTTTCAGATTTATCAAAGGAATTTTGCAAACTTGGTTCCAGAAATTAGTAAAATTATCTTTATTTTTTGAAAAAAATTAAAAAAGAAAAAGTGCAAGATGTAAATATTTATAGGCAGATGAATCAAACCAACACTTCTATAAACTAACTTGAATCAAATGTTCTTCAATAAGGAGAATACATATTTATACTCAATTGTTTATGCATTACATTGCTTGCTTCTTCCCAGTTCTGTATCTTTACGATTTCTGTTTATCAATATCTGGAATCAAGTCAAGGATTTTCTCTTGTTTTGCCACTAAACTATTTAACTATGCATCATTAAAATGAAAAAGATAGATAAGCTAATTTTACTGTCATGCACATATAATTTTTTATTATCATGTTTTTATTTCAGTGCCAATATAGCAATATTATTTAAAAATAACCGTTCATTCATACATTACCTTTGCCTAGACAGCCCTTTTAGACAGCTATGCTGCTTATTTAATTTTATTTTACTAGTTTTGCCAAACAAAGGCAATTAAACACCTTTACTTACTATACGCTCAATAATGAATTATTCAAAGGTTATAAAGTCTCATCTTTTGGTTTTATTACTGACTGGATGAGGACTGATTTCAGTAATGGCTGGGACCATTACATCATGCAGCTGATATTACTTTGTGAGCTTGATGGTATGTTTCAGTGTGTTTTTGACGAAGCTAACCGCATCGTGTCTGTCAGTGGGTGCTGCAGCCTCCCCAGTCATTACCAGGAGAGACAGATGTTAAAGCACTCAGCACGTTGTGTTCTCATTCGCTCACATAGACACTGCATTACATACAGAGCCTACAGATGGGGTGAGGTGATGCCTAAATCAGGTTTTATGCGAAAAGCATTGATTCATTTCCCACCACTAAAAAAAAAAAAAAGCCCTCTCCCATTTTACGGCCCAGAACGATATTGACCACGACTCCACTAAACACACGTCTGAAGTGTCACCAGTTTTACCGCTGGGACCTCCACGCTGCCATGCATTTTATGGCACCGCCTTGCACTGAATGTCTAAATTTGTGTCGGAATGGACTCCAAAACGAACAATGTGTATTTGTGCGAGAGACAAAGCGGTCTCCTTGTACGTACTGCTGCAGACATATTCAGCCGGCTGCTCCCTTTCTCTCAGTCCCTGATGTGTTTTCCATGTGTGCTGGAAAGACAAACACAGCTGCACTTTAATGACACTCAAATGCTTCTGGGATTCAGAATGTGACGTTTGTGTGCGCGTGTACATGCATGAGTGTTTGTTCTTTTTCACCACTTCAGTGTAAAGCCTCCCATAGCTCCTCCCACATCACCAATGTTGGTGCTTGTATCTTTGCATGTGACGGGATCTTTGTCTACCTTTTGTGAGGGTCAAGTTATTCTAATCTGAGGTGAGACAGATTTATTTTTAAGACTGTTTATCTGAAATTATGTTTGAATTGTTCAATATGTTTACATGCATGGGGCCTAAAGGGCAGAGCATCAAATCCTCAATTCACTTGCCTTACTGTACTATATTACTTCACCTAAATGACCTGGCAATAAAGTCCCACTATAATCATATTCTGATTGATTTTAAAAATGTTTCTAGTAGTCTTTTAATTATTTAAATTATTTTGTTTTAAGCAAAAAAAAAAAAAAATAGTTTCTGCAGAGCGGCAGGAGTTACCAGCGCAACAAAAATGGCGACCAATATGGGAGCTATCCAACCGTAACGTTTTAAGACAGATGCCAGCTCAGATGGGAAAAAGAAAGACGTACTTAGATCTAGTTTTCTTCATCATCATTATTTATAAAACGCTTTGACAAAAAAGTTAAGCAAAGCATTGTACATAAAAGCCAAAATTAAAAATAAATTTAATTTAAAAAAATAAAAAACTAGGGCTGTAAACATCAACTGTTAACGCATGTGACTAATCTGCCCGAATTAACACGTTCGTATTCATTAACGCAACTTTTTTTTCTTTTATTATAATTATTCATTTCATTTTTATTTTTCAGAAACGCAAATTAATCCTACCTCACGGAGCAGCAGTCCCTTGTGTTGCCTCAGCAGTCCAGGCTTCTAAAGTGTCTATTAAAACACTTTGCTAGGTATTATCACACTTATACCATGGTTATTCACAAAATAAATAACTATTCAGTTGATTTTTTAAGGGCGAATTAACTTTAAGTTTTGTTTCCATGTTGCGCTGTGCTGTGGAGGTGAAACACATTTCTTAACGTGGGTGTGCTCTGAAGCACAGAGGTTTACATTTAAATGTAAGTAATGACTTTTAGTTTTAGCATGACATTTTAAAGTTACAAAACCAATACTGTTATGGATTTCCAGGCGCTAGTAGCTATGTGCTAACGTAGCTGACCAGCGTTTCCTGAGACATCATTGAGTTGGAGTGAAGTCCGAATTTGTAGAGACCATTTTCCATAACACTCTGTCTGGAGGGCTAAATGTAAAGCTGTAAGGGAATAATTCAGACTTGGCCCAAATGATTGGCTATAAAAAGGAGTCAAGTTTTAAAAATGGATAGTGAAAATTCTTTTCTAAAGCATTCTAAAGCTTCGGAGCTTGTTCACCCCTACATTTCCTTTCAAGTGTAGTTCCTACAACACAGAAGCTGATCTTTTTTCAAACTGTATTTTTCTTGTCTGCTCCTGATTCACAAGGATTTGAATAAAGAAACACTCAGAAATGCAATTTCGAACTTAATTTTCAGCATGTATGTCCTATATCATCAAAAAAAGCTTCAAGAAAACATGTTAAAACACCTAATAATAATTTTTCTTTCTTTTAATTTGATCAAATCCGAAGTTTATCTCCCTTATAGTCTTTTAAACTAAATTAAAATGTGTCTGCAAGTTTGCAAACATAAATGTTCAGCTTTTTACAAAAAGCTTGTTAGCATCTCTGAATGGAGCAGTCTGCTCACCCCTCATTCACAAACACAGACACAGAAGCAGCAGGGAGTCTGTGGAAGAGACGAGACACGCCATGAGCTTCAAATGACCCTAAACACTGAACTGCTGGCGAGTGATAAATGAGACAAATATTCACAACCACTTTCTTCCTCCCTCTTTCTTTCTTTCCATCTTTCCCTCATTAACTCGACATAAATGGGGCCGTATCCCCCCCACCAACTGTAAACATGAATCTTCTCATCTCTGACTCTTGCACCACGTATAACATTTTCCTTTCATTCTTCTTGTCAAGCTGTACTATCAAATGGGAAAACAGGTTTTTTGCTTCATCAGCTTGACAGCCAGGATTTACTTTTAAGTCTCTTTACCCAGAAAGATCCCGTCGCATCGCAGCACGACCTCAACTTCTTCTGTGTGGGAAGCATCGACAGTTACCAGAGGAATGCACAAAGTTGCCTAATTCAAAAGTGGACACATGCGGGGGGTTGTGTGCCAGTTTGACACGCTGCACAACAAAGGCCATAAACTGTTACTTATTCAAACAATCAGATAAGTGACCTGCATGGTTTCGCTGGCAGGTAAGCACGGATCTACAGCTTATCGATTCAAAGACAGCTATGAATCAAACAGCCATTGTTTGCCACACCGATCCCTCGTTTTCCCACACAAGCCGTCCTGAACAGTCAGCACTTTCTACAACACATCCAGCAGAAATTGATGAAGCTAGTAAGATACTCTTATTGATCTGTTGTTTTGCTCTAGCTCTGTTGTCTCTTTAAGTGACCTGCACTCACCCACTCCCTGAATTTTCTTTTGTTCTTTCACTTTTACCATCTCTCTCGGTCTGTGCAGGCTTGTGCGTTGGCCATTTATGCTCACAGGAATGTGCCAATGATTTCTTGTGTGGGCTATTGTGTCCTTGTCTTTCAATATGTCCTGAGGTTGCTCAGCTAAAAAATTTGAACGCTTTTTTCCTCTGTTTCTGCCACTCTCCAATCTTGCAATATAAGATGCCTAAAATGAGATTTTCAAGATAAAATACACCCCAGATCAGTACAGCTAGCCTTATTTTCCCTATATTCTGTGAAATGTTCTGTGTTGTTTTTCATTTGAGCACTGAAGTCTTCATCAGTGTAAAACGAAACAAAACTAGTGACACCGAATGAGAGTCGAGAGGATTTAAACAGCAGTCAGGAGAGATAACTTAAAAAGAATTGTTTGCAAAAACTTTTATTTCTAAAGAGACACAACTGTCAAAGATGAGCAGCAGCATATATATAATACAATCCCTTTGTTCAAATTTGAGCTTCCTATGCAAGTTTTTTTTACCATTTATTTTGAAAGATTCAAATTATTCAAAAAAATGTTTCCTTTGTCCAAACTTTCTGAGTTTAAAGGCTTTAAAATTGTATCTCAATATTTGACAGCACAGGATGGATTAGCACCAAATATCTCACTCAATTTACTCAACAAGAAACTCCTCAACTACCTGCAAATACCATCATGTTTGGGCATATTTAAAATTAATCTGAAAGCAAAACAAAGCAATTTGATTCACTTTTTTTCTATACCCATATGAAGGACTTTGCTGACTAGAAATATCAAACTCCAAAAGTATTGATCAAGCTACAATATACAAACTCAGATTAAAGATGATACTAGTACACATCCAGATAATCCAGTTGAGGTGGTTTAAAGTCCCACTACAATCATGGTTTATTGAAGAATTCCCAGTTGTCTTTTAATTATGATTGTGCTGTTTTTTAGCCAAAATCAAAAAACCTGTGTGGTTTTCTAGGACATAGTTTCTGCCAAGCGTCATTAGTTAGCCCCGCCCCCTTTTCCCTAACTGTTTACACGCTATCCTGATAGCTCATAGGCCTTCACAACTCCAACATAACATTGGCGGTGCAATAAAAATGCAATATCTGAGTTATCCAAGCGTACAGTTTTGAGCCAGATACCAGCTCGGACGAGGAAAATGACGATGTACATGAATCTATATGTCTTCATTTTCTTAATATTTGTCCTTTATCATGAGAAAAATACCACAAGAACATGTTAAAACATGATTTTTAATCTTCAAACATCTTTAACCTCTTTTTCCAATTTTTCAAGAAGAATTGGAAAAAGAGGTTGTAGAAGTATCGTTTTTGAAATTTGGATAAACAGTGAATCATAAATGGATGCATGTGCTGAACAGTAACCAAGCCATCAACCTCACAACAGTTGTTATTGGAGCTCAAGACAGACAAAAAAAAAGTATGAATAAAGGAGATTATCATTGAATTGGACACATAAAAGTAAATCACACGCTGTATTAGATTCACCAAAAATACAATTTCCTATCATTCATCATTCATGATCCTTCCAATCTTTTTCTAGAGTTCAGATTGCGATTCAAAAAGGCATTTAAACCTAATTTGAAAGCAGGTTGGATTTCTCTCAGTTAAGTGCTTTCATATGCTTGCAAAGCTCAGCTCCTATTTTATTTCGGGACAATTAAAGTGGCTGTTACTCATGACAGTGGAGTCACCCAGAGCTGGCCTAAGCTGATCACCAGTTGCTCCTCAGAGGGAGGAATACACGCGCACACACATGCGCAAAAACACACACACATGTGCCTTTTTTCTTCCGACCATTTCCCATCCTGATGTGAAGTCTGGCCGGAAACAGCCATTTCCCTGAATGTTCCCATCTCTCCTCCGGCATACTCCCTCATACCTGATTCATTGCCAGTAAATCACAGTAAGAGACAGAGGGAAACAGAGTTAGGGTAGAGACGGAGTTGGGGTAAAAGATTAAGAACAGCGGAGAAGGAAAAGGAGATGACAACATAAACCAGAGCGCACGGGAAATTAGAAATGAGAGATGAGCAGATTCCTCACAGCGGTTTGGCTTACACGACTATCCAGCAGTCGGCTCGACTGTGTGCATCCGTATGGAAATTTGATATGTTTGTTCAACTCAAATCGTCTCAGTCAGAGCAGTTTGATTTGTTAGAAAGACCAGACTTGAATTGTTTCACTTGAGATTTAATTTTTTTTTTTTAATCTTTGACTTTTAAACATTTTGGTTATGGAAGCGTCAGCTTACCATAAAAAAGCATTTTTTCCCCCATAATTTCTTAATATAAATAAATAATAATCAAAGTGAGACACAGCCTAAAAATATTTTTGACAAGTTTCAGCATTCTATACTTTGAATGACTAAAAACAAAAGACTGATTTTTCTTTAAAAAATGTTCTTTTCGGTGCATTTGACTGTTAGCTATGCAGCTGAAATTGTTGCAAAAAAAGAGGTAATTGTCTGAATAGTTTTCAGAGTTTAAACAGCAAGTAAGACTAATTTTCTAAGATCAGAAAAATCCCGATAAAGTTTCGTTTAAGATCGAGCAGGACTGAGACAGCCATAAAGAGGCTGAGAATTTGCAGCAAGTTTGTTGCTCTGGCATTGGTGTTGGGGAATACGGTGCCCTTTCAATGTTTGGAATTGGGAAAACATAAAAACTGCTCAGAGAATGAAAAACACCATAAATCAGTTGGAGGAGAAACGCTTTTCAGGTCTGGAGCGAGGCCGAAAGTTCAAATTAAGGGTAAAAGCTGGAGACTTCAAATTACAGCGTGGGTTAGGGAAGCAATGATTTCTTTTTCTGTCTATGTCAACCTTGCTTGCACAGAGTTTGAGTTTGCGCTGATAGATCTGAAGGATAAATCACTACAGTAATTTCTCGATATAAAAATAAAAACTCCCAAAAATCCATAAAAGATGGTGAAATACTTTTTTAAAAGGGGTATAGTAAAAAATGAAAGAAAACTTGAGAATAAAACAATATTTACTTATTTACTTTATTTTAAACAAAATAAAAAATAGATAAATAGTCTGAAAAGTGAATTCCTGACGACAAATGGAACAAAGTCAAACTATTTTAGCCTTTCTTGGTGTCTCAGTTACGTGCACCACCTGCAAACCCCACCCAAACGATGAAGCCCTTGATCATGTCCCCTCTCCTGTTTACTCTCCCCCACAGGGGCTCCAGTTACCACTGCCACTTCCCCTATCCAACCATGAACAGCAAACCTCAACAAAACACAAAGACATTTCAGTCCACGCTCAATCTACCAGCATCTCTTCGTGGGTTTACATCATCGCCCAGAAAACAGAAGCTAGCCTCAGAATCGTTGTGGCGTGCAGGCATTGCAAGGTCCATTTAGTGGATTTGTGCCTTCAGTAAGTCAAATTGACAACAATACAATGGTAAACAGGTACACAAAAAACCTCAGCAAATGCTACAAAAAAGCATGTTTTTAGAGGGTCATAAAGGAAATAAATGCCAAAAATGAATCATTCTTTGACCCATAACATACAAATATAACATAATCACTTATAACCCATTACTAAAATATGATAGTTTCTCGATGAGAGTTTTTTTTTCCAAAGAAATGTAATTCCATCTGCTTCAATTGATAACGGTTCGCTGCTTGAAATTCAGCTTCAGGACAGTCTGCTCCTCAGGATCTGTTATTTTTGACATTTGCTCAGCAACAAACACAAACCCGGTGTTTGCAGTTAGTTTTACTACCCAGCAGGAATGTGTAGAATGCCATGTAGGTGCAAAAGAGGAGACAGAGGAGAGCAGAAGTGGAAACTGACTCATTGTTCTCCAATTCTGTCGCATTTGAGGCACACAGAGACGTCGGTACGACGAGTCATCACTCTCAGCCTGCAGAGTTTTTGTTGCCATAAAAATCTATATTTTAACTGCACTGGTACCTAATGTCAATGCAAATGCTGCAGAAATCTAGGGATGCTGCTCAGGTCCAATATGGGCGTAAAGCTAAAAATAGTGCGGTGCCGAACAATTTCAGCTGGAATGAGAAGTATTTAAGATTACACCATTTCCCAGAATGTGTTTATCCAGAGAAAGAGTTGTGTAAACACTTTCTATATACAGAACCTTATCATGTATGCACCCTAAAGCAGAGTTTTTAACAGACAAAAGCATATTGACTTCTCCAACAGGACCCATGACTCTACAAAACCCCATATTAAAACAGAAATAAGACTTTACAGCTAAAGGTGAAGCTTAAAAAAAGTCATCCTCGATCTACTTGAGGAATCAAACCTCAGTTGGAGTTGCACCGATGCCTAAAAAGTTGTGTCAGAAAGTATATTTTCTTTCAACATATTTTAATATGAAATTTATCTGAATGACAGATACATTACAACTTTCAGAGGCCACTATTGCAAATCATTAAGAAAAAAAATATATATATACGTTTTTTTCCCCAATCGCTAATTTTTCCTACAGGGTTTCCTGTCCCGATAATCAGGGGTAGACAGACCCCTTATTACAGCAACCATGGATGAAAATAAGAGCAAAATTAGACCCATTACCAGGCAGGCGTGACTAATATTCTTCTACACAGCTCCCTGCACACTGTTCACACACGTACACACGTGCACGTGCAAGTCAAACTTTTAACACACAAACTGTGCTTGTGAATCAATAACTTTAAACAGAAACTTCAAGCACCGGAAGTTGGCAATAAACTCTGGGGGCAATAATATTGACCAGATCTGGAGCCCCCTTTATGGGGAACATCTGGCTTCTGTGCATTTATAGATGAGCGTGCACATGTGCGCATATTTTAGGTTTATATTCTCTGATTGTATCTAATCTAATAAAAAACAGTTCAGCAACGACAGGAGTAAAACTTCTACCTTCTTTTGTTGGTCTGAAAGACCCACTCTGATGTAAATTGTGTTTTTAATGTGTTTTTGTGGCATTTTTTTCTGATGATGGAGGTTATATATGAAGATAATTAAGATTAAAAGTTAATTTTCGAGTTAAAAAAAAAAAAAAAGGAAAAATTTGTGACATAGAAACTACACTGGGCGGGCCCGAAGTTCCCTGTTTCGCTCTATTCTGATGCATCCACTTGTAGTTGATTAGATCCATGTACTTCTTCAATTTCCACATATGAGCTGGCATTCGCTTCAAGCATTAATATTGCTCGGCAATCTTAAATGACCAGTAATGTTAAATTGGGAGTGAGAGGGGCAAATTTCAGAGGCAAATTTCTGTTGCTCTGCAGAAACTTTGTCCTAAAAAACAAAAGTTTTTTTTTTTTTGTTGTTGATGGCCAGAAGCTGCATACTCATAAGGAAAAGACCAATGGGAACATTTTTGAAGCGGATCAAAATGTGATCAAACCTGACAAACTTTCACCAGAATATTTCATTTCTTTCATCTTTTTAAATCTGAAGTCATAAGACATCACCATGACGAGCTTCCACTCCACCCTTGGTCTTGCTCCAGCCTTAGTCATTAGTTCCCCAAACATGGCCGCACCAACTGTTGCTTGTTCTCTTTCCCCACAGTCATCACCTTCTCCCCACTCACCGTCATCTGTGCGGCCATTTCCCTCGCTTTTGTATTTTTCCACTGAAGCTCTTCATCTGGAAGCTTCATTCCATTAATATTTCTTTGCACCATTGCATGCATCTGCACAATGCCGCTCCACACGAGGCCTTAAGTGTTTTTCATATTTCTCTTGCACCATTGCATGCTCCACTCATATCTTCATCTCAACCATCCCTCCCCTTTCTACCTTCCCTTCTCTGGTGAGTTACCCACTCCCCCTTCGCCTTTGGTGATCAGGTCTGCTGAGTGATTTATAGCCTTGCAACAGGCCACTAGCACTGGGGGGAGAAAGAAAGGAAAGGTAGATCAAGAGAAGAAGGGGGCGAGAGGAGAAATAGGGCTTTTTGGCGTTTGAAGTACATACAGAAGTAATATAAAATACACCTGGTATAACCACGGGGCACGCTCTGCTCATAGAAACAAAGGGAGGGGGGAGAGAGAAGAGGGCAGGGCCACAGGGGACGGAGAGAGGAGTGCGTGCTGGTGGGGGGGGTCAGTCCGTGTTTCCTTTCAGGATGGCTTTTATGGTGTAACTTCAAACGCTGACCTCCCACACCCCCGCCCTTGTATCACACTGCTCCCTCGCTCCATTCGTCCATCCATTAGACCCTCCCTCCTCTTTCTCACTATTGTGTATGGCCAAGTGGACAGTAATTGGCTATTCTTTCATGAGGCTGATTTCAGCCCCCGAACAGGAAGAGGCCCTTTGCTGCCCCTAAGAAGTGTACAGACTTCTGAGTGTGTGTGTGTGCATTGTAAAATATGCCAGACGGTAGGTGTCAGGTGGTTTGAAGGGGGCTGCTCTGGCATTTCATTCACTTCAAGCTGCAAACTGCTACAAAGGGAGTAAAAGGTGATCAGAGCATGTTCAATCACCAGCATTTATAATGAATACAGCAGCTCTCCGCACACCGTGTACACATGTTGAGCTTTATGTCTTGCCTTTTACCAGGCCGCTCTTAATCTGTCCTGCCTGGATAAATAAAGGTTAAACAAAAAGCTTTAAATGAACGTTGCTACATTTGTACGTCTTTGTAAGGACCCCCCACACCCCAAAAACAAATGTTTTCTCCAACTTATTGACATCATGAAAGATAATGCACAGAGAGATAAATAGCTTGGCAAGGTTTCCAAATGTCTGCAACTTCTGAGAGCAATATAAAAGCTGCTGTACTCTGGCTAATGACTTTTAACCCTCTGTGGTTTACAGATCAGTGTGCGTTCATAAATGATGCAGGCGTGTGCAAGTGCGTCTGACGGTTTGTGGGTGGAGGGGATTAGCTGTCTCTAGAGAGTCTTAATTAGTTCTAGACATTCGTGCATAGACTGGATTTTTATAGGGCCTTTTTTTTTTGTTGTTTTTCTTTGAACTATTCTACAGTTTTAGGAAAAAGTGTAAAGAATTCATGGAAAAAAGAGGAGATGGAAGAGAGTAGAAAAGGTCAAATGAAGATCTAAAAAAAAAAAAAAAAAAGATGTTGACTGCTTTGCCAGACAAACCCAGACACCGCAAATACCTTAATCGAGACCACACACAAGCACAAAGAGTGTGTGATGTACACAAGCTCTTAAAAGGCTAAATATGTAAGCGGAGGATGAAGCGTAAACACAGACTTAAAGTAAAGGGTAATACCTTATAAACAGACATGCAGATAATTGTGTTGTCAGACAAACAAATTTACTGTAAATCTTGAAAGTCGCAGCACATATTTTATGAGAAGTTTCCAAATGAGAAATGGGACATTAGGGAGGCAAACTAGACATAAAGACGACAAAAGGAGAGTTTTAATAGTGAAGGATGCTTACCTCTTTGAAGTTTGTCTTGGGTTTTAGTCGTTTCCGCTTCCTGCCCTTTCCCTGGTGAGTCCGACTGAACAGAATCCATTTTATAACCTGCAGGAGGGAGGATGGTGGGGGAGAGGTGGAGAAGGCGGGAAAATGAGGTTGCGTGGAGGTAGACAAAAAAAAAGTGTAAGGGGGGAGAAATCAAACAGGTCGTGATGGGCTAAAACGCATCATAAGGCAATGAACAAGTCATCCGATTCAGTCGGTAAAGGATAAAGGGAATCCTTAAGTCTTAAAAAAACTTGCAGAAGGCTATACATTACAGTTTTTCTTAGATATATCAGACAATAAAAAAATTGTTTGACACTCAAAACAAAAAAGTAGAAGTTGAGGGGACGGTCACTCCTTTATGCAGAAAAACTACACAAACTCCTTTTTTTAGTTTCTAAAAAGAGTCTTTAACAGATTTGTTATGTCTTCATTGCAGTCACTCAAACACTTCATTTTGTGTTTTCGGGAACATAAAACACAATTTTCGGGTCTGATTTCAAGTGGCCTGAATGGAAAAATCAATGGGCGGATTTCAAAACATAGGCAAAGCAATTAAGAACAACATGGGAGCTTTATGGGAAATCTGATAGGCAGCACAGAATGACACGCAACAGATGCACAGCACTGTGCGCCGCACTTCACTCAGACAGAGGGAGCGAACAGAACGCAGCAAACGAGAAAAAGAAGTAAATGAAGTGCAAAAGAGGTGGAAATGAGCCATCAAACCAAAACATCACACAAAAAAAGGACCAGAAGTTCAGGGATGCAAATAAGAAAAAGCGAGGAGAGACAGCAGTGGAGTAACTTGATGATGGGAGAGACTGATGAGAATCTGACTGTAATCATATCAAGCACTTCTCAAGAAAAAGGATTTTAAATGTGAGAGCTCTCACTGAATCCGCCACTCCCTGAAGATGGAAAGAACAGATGGAAAGAGCGATCAGAGAAAGAGATGAGTGCCTACCTCTTCTCTGACTTCCTCCACCAGTCTGGTCTGTGACCACACGGCGCTCCTTTCATGCAGCCACTGAGCGACAGAGGAGAAGGGAGAGCAGTGAGCCGGGGGCAAGTGATCAGGACGGAGTGGAATGCTTTGCAGAGGCAGAGAGGCAGCCTGAGCAAAGCAGGAAGGGGAGGGATAGAGGGGAGGGGGGGTGTAGCACTATCACTTGTTCCTCTGGCGGAAAAAAAAAAAAAAAAAAAAAAACTCTCGACTTGACTCCGGAGGATAAGAGGAAGGAGGAAAGTGGAGGAAGAAAAGAACGAGCCGACTTGAAGGCATCTTGACGGACAGTCACCTCGGTCCATTCCTCCACAAACACACAAAACATATCGCTAGTGATGCATACACACACCTACGCACAGAGAGTAGCTGGTGGGCTCAAACACACAGCACTTACTATCTCACATTATTAAAGCTTTCAGCAGAGCCACTGCTCAAGTGATGTGAATCACACAAGAGTATTGATGGATGCTGCTGTGTGTGTTTGTGGGGGAAAAGACTCTATGGAAGTCAGGTGTTTATAATGTCATCACACACACACTAGTGGTAGCAGCAGGGGCTCATCACATATACCCTAAAGCCATGACACTCACTCGCAAACACATACACAGAAAGTTCAGTACTATAACTGCATGTCAGAGTATTTCAGTGGAAGTACACAGAGAGGGAGGTGTTAGTGTGGGCAGCGCAGAAAGTAGTGAGTGTCGAGGCAGTAAATTGGCATTGTGTAACAGGATACCATACATAGCTCTTGTGCTGTCGAAAGTAAAGCTCTACTACACTTCCCTGAATAGCAGACCCTTTGTCTTGCTTCTCTTGTGAATCAATACTGGACAGCGTGTACATGTTGCACCTCGCTCTTAAACAGACACGGAAGGCAAATAAACCATGTCACTTTGCTCACCTCAGAAGATTAACCGGTGACGATGAACCTGTTCTCACTTGTTGCTCACTCAAGATATTTTTCTTAAAATAACTTCTTTAGAATTTTTAATGAGAAGTACATAAAGCAACACTTTAAGTGTTTTTTGACAGATTTTACTAAATACTAGGCCTGCACAGTAATTATCGTCATCATGAAATCAATCTGTGTAATGGGCGTGTCGCGTACACAGTAAATTGGCTACCTTAAATCATTGGTGTCCAAAGTCAGTCCTCGAGGGCCGCCCTCCTGCTAGTTTTTCCAGAAGCCCTGCCCTGTCTGCTGTTGATTACCTTGATCAGGTGTGTTTAGCCAATTAGGAGCTTCAATGGCAGGTAGAACGGAAAACATGTGGGGTATTGGTGTAAAGGTTCTGTGGTTTTGTTTGGTTTGTTCTTTGGTAATGTTCTGAGCTGCCCCGTCAGTCACACCTGTTCCAGGTTAATCAGGATCCACAGCTGTTTTCATTTCAGTTAATTGCGCTCAGCTTGTTTAAGCGTCTGGTTTTCAGTTCATACTTGTCAGGTCATCTCCTCTGTTCTGTTCAGTCACCATTTTTGTTTCTCCATTGGGTTTTGTCATGTTTTGGTTGATTTCTTAAATGTTTTAAGTTCCTGTCACGAAGCCTGGTCTCTTCCATTTTGGGTCTTTCACCACCACTTCCTGACAATTGGCCCTCGAGGCCTGGGTTTGTACACCCCGGCCTTAAATGTTAACACTCATACTAAAACAATCTCATGGCCGCCTGGTTGAAGTATTTAATGAATCATTAAAGCATTTTATGCCTTTGATCAATCGAATGAAGCCATACAAGTCATTGACCAATTGAATGGATTGTGTTAAATACCCACCTCCTATGTAGATGAAGGAGTGTAATTGAAGTTATGTTGACTTTTACTGAACTAAAACTGTTGCAATAAAATGGAAGTTATGTTTCTTTTTGCTCATGTATCCCAAGTAGGGGTGGGAATCTTGAGGCATCTTATGATGCAATTTGATTACAATTCAGGAGGCAACAATTTGATTATGAAATAATTATAAGCAGCTTTCAGTCGTCATCTGAGTTTGGAGGTCATGAGATTTTATCTGCAAGTCTTTGGCTATAAAAAGACCAGTTATTGTGAAGTCTGAATCTGTGGCAATTGAAATTGAAGTGTCAAACGCTATTGCCATCCTGTTGGCTATAACAACTGCTGCCATGACTTCAGCTTTCCCGGCAGTATATAGTTCTGGGTTGACCATGTCTATAAAGAAGTGACGGAAAGGGAAGATGTATCTTGGCTCTAACATATGGAGCAACATTTGGAAGCCCTCATTCTCTACCACAGAATACGGTCTCAGAGCTATAAAAGCTTTGAGTGACTTCGTTATACTCCAAGCCTTTTCCACCGACGGTGGAAGCTTTTTTTAGGATATCCAATATGTTTTTTTGACCGTTGGAAGTACTCGCAGCAGAACTTATAAAGCAGCTCTCACGCCAGTACCAACTTCTAACCTCATTGTCCTATTCTTTCACCCAACCTTAATCCCAAGTCATATCGTTATCACATTATTGATCACATATTTCACGCATTGCAAGTTTTCCTCATATTGTGCAGCCCTAGTACATTTTATATATATTTTTTTAAATGGTTTTATTTTTCTATGCTAAAAAAGAAAAATATTAAAAAGAACTATCTATAACTTTTCTAAAAACTGCCTAACCTCAGATCAATTTATTAGGTTCTTCTTTTATTTTCACAATTTATCTTCACCTCTTTCTTAAGTTTTAAAAAATTTACTGTGTTCTGTAAATGGTAAATACTTGTATAGCACTTTTCACCTTCCTTCGAAGACCCAAAGCGCTTCACAGTCACAGACCCATTCACACACACATTCACACACTGGTGGTGGCTCCGCTGCCGAACACTGGTGCCAACCTTCCACTAGAGGCAATGTGGGGTACAGTCTCTTGACCAACGACACTTAAACACATGGGTGGGCAAGACGGGAATTGTTAAAGTTTATGGTGTTTTCTTTTTTTTTAAAATGCGATTTATGTAAATAAATCCAAAAAGCAGTCTTTTATTTGTTTTTTCTTTTTCTAGTTATTTTCATATTTTCCTTTATGAATATGTCATCTATTAAACATTCAAAGTGGAGAATAGTTTTTTTTTTTTTTTTTTTTTTTACAATCAACTGTTTTACTATTAAAACATTTCACTGAACATAAGGGACCTTGTTTCTACACAGTAGTCTTTTTTTAATCAGTGATCAAACCCCAGAAATTAAAAAAAAATTATAGTGATAAAAAAAAAAAGCAAGATCATTGTGAGAGTTCAAAGAAGAGCTTTAGTTTCTCACGCAAAAATGTGCAAATGAGCTACAAAGGTTGGTTGCAGCCAAGTGGGTTGAGCAACTGTCCAGCAAAAGGTTGTTTCATTAAATCCTTTGGGAATACACTTACCCCACAATGCCCTTAAATATAATACACCTAAAATGTTTTTGATGAAAGTGTCTGCTTAATGCCTTAATGTGAACATTCACAGCACTGATTTACAAATAGATGTCAGAAAAGACGATGTGACTCAGTGATCCGGGTTCTTGTTACAGACAGCCTGAGGATGCTTCTGGTCTTACCCGGCAGATCGTTCGAATAGGCTAATTTAAACAGTGCAGGTAAAAATGACAGTTGGATAGAAGTTTTTTACCATTGGTTTTTGCACATTTCTTTGCAAGAATTGCACACAAAAAGATACATTTGTTCAATATCTACATTTTGCTGGATTCCTCAAATCAAAGCCCTAAATTCGATTTGTATACTGGAAAAGTGATGTGGTTTAATCAAGACTTTGAATGCAAACACAGATGGGTTACTTTATGAAAAGTTTAAGAACATTTTTTTTTTCTTTTTAGTGAAAAAAAAAGTTAAACTCCAGGCAGTGCCTTTGTGGAAAAAAAAAATGTTGCTCAGTCTTCATCATGAAGGAAATACAACCCCAGTTTTTGCCTGGAAGAATGATTTGCATTGGCTATTGCAAAGCACCAGCAGGACTGTAATAAATGCCATTTATCAATAACCTTGCCCAGAAAAGACAGGCATAAATAATTAATGCAAGAGTTGTAGTTAAAATTGAAGGTATCAGGCCTCTCTAAAGGTCTGGCAAAACAAGAGTGGCCTTTATATAAACACCTCAGCCTGGATGCATCCTCCCAAAGGGAGTGCTTACTCATCTAAACTCTGAGGTCTAAAATAGGCCCTCTCATTCCACATCTCTCACTGCAGGATTGGTGAATGTCATTGTTTATTATGATGCCAAAGCGTTTCCTGCCTGATTTCAATTCGAGAATGTTTTAGAGCGATGGACGGGAGGCAAAAGGGGATAAAGAGAGGGAAAGATTTCAAAATGTGTTTATGTCTCGCGTGCACAATACACAAGCACTTGCATTTGTAAAAGGTTTCAATCGATCTGGCTGATCTCATTAGACAGTGACTGGCACATCAAACAAACACAGGCACACACAAAAAAGGAAAAGCAGTGCAGGAGCACTCGGTCAACATCCAATCAGAACGCAGAAAACAGCGGTCCTTCCACACTGTCCTTCCTACCCTCAGAGGCCCCTGAAAGGCTCCAGTTACATCATCAAGTAATCTAGCAGGTGAAGGTTCCCAGACAGGAGCACAGGAACAGATACTTGAAAAAAAGCACGCACACACAATGGTAATTAAGATCAGTTACCATGGAAATGGGAGAACTGGAGAAGCTGTTAAAGTGGATTGACTGCATGAGCGTGTAAGTAGCATTGCAATCCTAGAATCTCTGACCGTGACTTTTCTTTTTTTCTCAGTTAGAGGGCAGAAGCAGATCAGAACTGCTCGTTTTGTTAAGATGTGTTAACAGTCTGCCTGTCATTCACAAACACAATACTTAAAAGAAAGAAATCACTGATTTCTTCAGGAAAATAAAATACACAGTCCCTGAGCTGTGAGGATCTGCAAGGAGACTGTAATTTATGTCTAATTGAGGGTGTAATTTTCACCATGAAATTGGATTATACAGTTATTTAGAGCTTTTCTATAAGAAGACAAATGTTTTCCTTGTATTGCGATCTATTCACAGGGTGCATTCCTCTGCAGAACATAAAAGCTCCAAACCATAGGGCATCATCTAAGACTTCTGACTGTCCTGGATCTGATGTCAAGGTCTCAAAACCACACTGATTTATTATTTACAGTGTTAGCATTCTTCTGCTTTGATGAGTGGAGAAAAAACACAAATCTTGTACTTTATCTGGGTATCAATAAAGACAATGGTTTTATCTTTACATTTTGGAAGGTGATATGTTTTCAGAGTTCAAAATTACAGAAGGACAGATCATACCTCTGGAATTCCCGGTCGATCAAGCCAGTCAGTGTAAATATCAGCGAGGGTGAGGCTTTTTCTGGAACACAATGGCACAAGTCTTCGCATTATAGCAACAATGGCTGCGATTGCCCAAGACACCGTTTGAAAACGTGTCCCAGGGAAAAGGTCACGAGTTTGGTCCGACACTTTCAACAAAAAAAAAAAAAAAAAAAAAAAAAGAGGCACACCTACTGCTCTGTACGACGCAGAGCAAACAAGCATGTGCTGACAGTAAACGGGATTTATACATGCAGGAAAACATGAGCACGCATAAGTGAGGTTAAAAGAAATGATCCTGATTAGAACAAATGCATGCAAACATTGCTCAAGCAGTAAAAACTGTGTATGCAAACTGAAAAGGATACCTGCACAGCTTACCTGTTAACCCACTGATAATCTTACCTACCTGCACCCAGAAAACTTTCCATATTTGCCTATTTTTTTAGAGCACAACCTGACATTCACATTATAGAAGGTTTTATAGTAAAACATTCTGGTTTGCATTTTGAATGTAAACTTATGCTAAACTACTTATTTCACATTACATGATGAGTGATACATATGAATTCCTGCTGAAAATACATATATTTTCTGAGGATAATAAAAAAAACTTTACTGATTTTCAAATAAATCAGCTCCCGTACTATTATGAGCAGTTCCAACTTTTTAATTAGGATTTACATTTCTTAAGTTTGATCAAGTTTCATTTTGTGGACATGGCTGGAAAACAGACGTCAAGCAAACAACCCTTGAATTAATTTTCTTACTTTTCAGCTGATTGCCTTAAAAGGAAAGAAAAGTAAAGGAAAAACTACTTTGAAATGTTCAGCTTTCAACTGAACAATAACGTTTTTTAATACATAACTTTAGTCTCACCCCAGCTTAATTACATATTTTCCGCAATGTTTTTGTGATGCGTCTTTGGTTTACATATTTTTTTCTGCTGTAGCTACTTACTTTTTCCTTTAAACAAAATTATGTCAAAGTGGATGAGTGGTTAAAAAAAGAAAAAAAGAAAAGTAAGAATAAATGGGAAAAGAAGGAAACGGTAAGATTTCCGTATAAAGCTTGTTTCTATTGTCTAAATTTGTGCATCCTGTGATTATCTACAACACCGTGTCTCAGCTCATAATCAGTCTTGTGGGACTCACTGGTAAACAAACAGAAAAAAACAATAAGTTAGACGTTTCCTGTCAGTGTTTACATTTGGTATAGATGTTAACTCTAGAGAACTCTGGAGAACTTGGGCAAAAATTGGACAAGTTTCAATGCTTTGCATAGAAAGATAACAAATAAAAAAGGCAAAACAAAACAAATCTGTGACAGTTTTAATTTTTGTGTGCTCTGTCTGTGTTTAATCTGTGAGCAGTGAAGTCAAAGCAGTTAGTACTGCTGAGACAACCTGTTCTTGGGATTGAATTACCTTCTTATTTTAGCAACATTTTTCAGCAATATATTTGCTTGCTTTGTGTTTCCTATTAGTCTCATCTGTCCGTCTATTGTGGAATACTCTTATTGCTAAATATTTAGAAAGAAAAGTGAATGTTTTACTTAGAATACTTTGAAAAGAAAGGCAAAGGTTGAAATATGAATCTGTAAATCTGGTTTTCTCTTTAAAATAACTCACATTTGTAAAATAAAAGCAACTTTTTTGTTTAAGGTATTTTCATTTTTAGGTATTTTATTAGTAATCAAAGTTGCCCTGAGGATCAGAATTGAGTGTCTCTTTTATTCCTTACCCTTCTATTCTTGTGTCGTTTACTGACTGATGCATCAAAACAAAATATTGACTGCGCCCACTTCCATCTTTTTAATTCAATTGATTTCTGAATGTCCAGTGGCAAAAAAAGAATCATGTTATGCCCACAAAAGAATCAAAAAGAAGAACATTTGCAGGTGAGAAAGAAAAATGTGATCCCCAGACTGAAAAGAAGAAGGTGCAGAAAGAGATGCACAAGGAAGAGGTTAATGAGGCAATCAGGAGAAATGGAGAACTCAATGAATAACCATTCACACAGAGACTAGAGAGGGAGAAAATTAGAGAGGAGGAGAGCAGGAGGAGCAGTTAGCTTTTACACTTCAATTAATATGAGAGTGGATGAGACTGTTCACTTAACAGATTGGTGCAAGGCGCTTTAGCTGCCCATGTTTTAACACCAGGACCAGATTAGTTAGAGAGCAAATCGCCACATGCTCTTGAGTCTGACATTAGATCTAGCTGGAGCAGAAAACAGAGCTGCTGCTAATAAACTGAGGAATTCTATGCATTTATTACTGGGTATTTTCGTATTATTGAAAAAAATGCACATGCTCTTACATACCTGTTCATGTGTGAAAAAGTAGTCAGAAACATTTGCAGGAAATCCTAGGAAAGAAGAGATGAAACCAGAAAAAAATGGATAAAAGCAATGTATTTGTGAAAACAAAAATAGAAAATTAGAGAAAAGTATTTCTGATCTTAAATCAAGTATAAAATCAGAGTTTATGTTACATCAATTATTCATGGGTAAAATGTAACCTGCCACTGCAGAAAGAGGAGCCAGGTGGAACACGTTACAAAACACTTCTCTAAGTGTGAAAACTCAGCAACATGGATTTAGTTTCTTTGGTGTAAAAGATGAAAAAGAAATTTGAGTGTGATACTTGTAATTTATAATGTCATACAGACATATTTTTAAGGGAGGACATTGCCTGTTTCAGCAAAACAACCCCCTCATGACTTTGCAGAAAGCGAATAAAGGAGAATAATCTATATTTGGCTGGATCAAAACACAAAAAATGTCAGAAGTAAAGCCCACAGTTTTAAAAGAACATTTTTTTTTTGAAAGAAGTTTTTTTTTTTTTAAAACCTTTTGATAAATTTCACCAAAAACTTTATTGCAATATCATTTTTATGAGATTTAGATAGTATAAATTATGATCCATTGGGTGGTTTGGACAGTTTTTGTTCATAACAATGTTAGTTTAAGATTAGACATATTGACACGAATGTTTAGAAATAAAATAATCGTATTAAACTATAATCTTAAATTTGATCCAAACTATTTTATGTAGCATAACTGTGCTGTAAAGTACTTATTTACTTGTTTGACTTTCTTTCAAATACAACAGGTAGCCATTAAAAAAAAACAAAAAACAATGAGTTATTCTCACCGTGAAGTCTTGAAAATTAGCAAAGCTTTTCCCGCCAAAAGAGATTTTATGGAAGCAGCCATTTTTAAGTAAGAATGAGAAGAACTTCTACTGCCCCTAGTGGAAAGATTATATACTACAGGAAAGAAAACGGACTAAGCTAAGGCTTTGTCCAAATCCCTTCCCTACTTACTAGTGTGATCGCCATTTTCTAGTGCTGTCTGAATCTACAATTCCAAAATCGAGTGCCCTAGAAGTTTCCCAGAAATCTTTGTTAAAAACCAGTGTGCGTCGATGCTCGCTACATTAGTGAATTTAGACCAAAATACATTGCGTTTGAGACAATTATTGCAAAATAAATATGTTTAAATGTAATTTTTTAATAAACAATACAGTTTTAACATCAGAACGCAGTGGAGACGCTGTAAAACAGGGCTGCTCATTCCTGGTCCTCGAGATCTACCACCCTGACTATTTTCCAGATCTCCAAGCCCTGCCACCTGCTGATTGGCTCAGTCAGATGTCTCCACAATCTGATTGAAAGGACACACCTGGTCCAGGTAATCAGCAGCAAGCAGTACAGGGAGAGCTGGAAAACAGGCAGGGTGGTAGATCTTGAGGACCAGGAATGAGCAGCCCTGCTGTAAAATGTTCGATTAGATTTTCAATTCTTGAAATCGGTGACGCCATATTTACCGAAAAAAAAAAGTTAGTCATGAGCATCGTGTCCAAATTGCTTTTTGAATCCAGGGCACAATATAGATTTTAAGTAGTTGGGTATTAGGGTAGAAATTTGGACAAAGCCTAGTTTAAATACAATGGATTTTTAAGGGAATTTTGCTAGTGCTAGTAAGATAGCCGTTTCAAAAATGTGTGTATCAAATATGATATGAATGGTTCTATAGAGTTAAGACTGTACAAATTTGATATTTTGTACAATGAAAAGGAAAAAAAAAAGTTTTTCAAGTAGTATTTTGCAACCATATTTAAGAAAAAGTCAACTATTTTAGCGTAATACATCATTATACTTAAAAACCCTTACCTGAGACAAAATAAGATGTCCATGATATTTCCTCACAAACATTCTGAGAAAATCAATAAATTCTTGTTCACCCACTTCACTGGCCAAGAACCTGAGGAGGAAGTAGCCCTGAACACACAACAAAACAAACAACTGTTGATGCCCTGAGATTAGTATTGCAATTCTACTTTCTAATCCCCTTTTATGTATTTTATCTTCCCCTTCCTTCCTTTTCTTCTCCTACCTTCAGATAATGGACTTGCATGAAGGTTTTCTCAGGGTTGAGGGCATGCTTGACGGTCGAGGATCCAGATTTACTGACCTGTCCAGTCTTTTCCATGTTCGGCCTGCGGAAGAAGTTATTTTGCTTTCAAGACAATATTCATTGAGTATTTCAGAAGAACAAGAGGGAGCTGTGTAACGTTAAACCCAGCCTCTTATGTTGTCAGCAGCAAACATACTGTCAAGATGGTATGCTTTTCCCATGGCAGGCTTACAAATTTATACCTGTGTACTGTAGTATTTATACGAGCTCAACTCTGTCACCCATAACTCATGGAGCAAACATATAGCACTTCCACCTGCCAGTGGAAAAAAAGGCACGCACCATGTTTCACTTTCTTTGTCACATGAACACAAATCATGCCTTCCGCCTCCATAAACACAGCAACAAACACACATAAGGCCAATTAAAGCCAAGCAAACAAGCTCTGACATGGGATGTTGTGCGATGATAGTTTCAGTTAGCTGGTATTGATCAGGATGAGCAGATTAACTCAGTGTGCCAATAGGAAGGCCTTGAAGGATCACCCTCCTACCAAGTCAATACCGCAGGCGCCAGGCCCACCAATCAATACACCCTTCATCACTGGCTTGCACTTTTGCACAAAACCATTTTATGGCAGAACCAGACACACACCCACACACACGGAACAAGAAGCCCACCATTCATGCTTTCATTTATATCCTCAGTATTTATTATTTCATCCATGGGTTTGGCTGCAAGTCAGAAGCTGGTCGAATGTTTGATTTACAAACGGGGACTTGGTGTACAGGGCGGAAATGTAAAACAGGAAGAGATGGATATCAAAAACAGAAAACAGGCTGGAATTTTTGATTCTCTAACTGGGCTGAAAAACGGAAGTCATCAGTTTCCTGGAATTTCCGATTGTCACAGACCTTTATCGTGCATTCAACTTTTTTTTCTGCTAATTCTCTCTTAGTCCTGTGCATGTTTGCCAGAAGTGATATGAAGAATTCCTCCTTTGGCCGAAGCTATGTATCAACGGGTGTATGTGTGTGTGGTTGAGAGCCAGACAGGGAGAAAGACGGACTGAGGCAAAGGACAAAAACAATGAAAGAACATGTATTTCTGAAGAAAATTGGTCCATTCTGTGCGCCAGACAACCAGCGGCACATCGCGGGAAGGAAAAACGCTGATCCATCACTGCCGCGTTACACAAAGGGACCTCACCCTTCTGTCAAGACCAATCATACGTATGGATGTAAGAATCCACGACTTTTGCTGCCTCCCTGTTTCAGCGATGATTAACTAAAGCTCTAAGAAGAATCGCTGCTGGCTGCCTTCAACGTCTACACAATAGAGCTTTGCATTTCAGGATAAATGGTGCTCTTATCTGCCTTGTAGTCCTTGTAGTGTGAGCGCACGTGTGTGTGTGTGTGTTGCCATGCATGCACCTGGGTGTGTCTGATATTGAAGAAAAAGAGCAAGAGGAAGTCAGGAGCTATTACTGATAGAAGACACACACACAGAAACACACACACAAACACTAGAGGTTTATAGCTCCGCAGGCCAGATCCTGACAAATTACACTTGGTTGACTGTGGAAACCGGATAAGGTAGAGCAGTTTCCCCAGCAGCCTAGTAAATCAGCAGGGAGAATGGTGTCTGGCCCAGTCTGCCCTATATATAACTCATCTGAAATGGACTGATAAACACTGGCCACTGGGGCCCCTGCTGGATCAGGGGGTGTCAGTTGTGACCTACTGAACTTGGAAAGAACAACCTGCCATCTAACCTTTGTTTGTGTGTTTATTTGTGCATCTGGCAAAGATTCAGCTGAATCTTCAGGAACAGCTTCAATGTTATCCGTCCCTGTGTTTATTCATAAAATGTATTAGAAGTACTACTTTATTGTACACATCTTACACAAATACTGACTTATTTATAAAAGTAAAGATTACTTGACAATCAGTGGGACAAAGGAATCGAGCAGAGGGAACAAATCTGGAGATGGAAGAATGTCAGGAGGGTTATTAATAACTCAAATCATAAATATTTGTGGAACTTAGACCACAACTACAATCCCTCTTTATAACACAATCATGTTGACGACCTCCTGATAATCCTCAAGGCATTTTAGAGGCGGGTGAAGAGCCATAAATAACATGAACGTGTGCTATAATTCTCCTGAGCACGACCACCCACTCTCATGCTCAAACAGGCGTTATCTCCTTCATCACAAGAAGTTTTCTGTTTGAGATGTTTTTAAAAACTAACTTCAACAACTATACATTTTATTCTGATAATTTACATAAAAGTTGTAATAAACTGTAATCCAGGGGGCACTATTTCAGCCCTGGTAAATGTGTGGTCGTTATTTATTTTTAACACAAAACTTTATTTTTGATGTGAACATATGTGCTGAACGCCTGTAGGCACGTCATATTTTTGTATGTTTGGCTGACCTGCTGTGCGCCAAAAACCCCTCAAGGTAACATCAATTGACTGCTTCTATTTCTCTTCTAATTAGCACCTAATGACAATACACTTGTGTTGTACTTCTTGGAAAAATGTAAAGACATTAGTGAGAAACAGACCCATGACACAATGTGGCACAGATTGTAATACTTTATATTTATTTTATGAAATGAGGATTTCTTTGGAAGTGGGTCCATAAACTGTTTACCTTTTTTAATTGTAAGATTAATGTTTTCACCTTCATCACTAGCATTTCTGTTTTGCAGCGAAACACCCCAATGGACTGTGAAAGAGATGATGAACTTGTGCAAGCGAAGGTTAGTTTCAAGCTGTTTTCACATATGTGCAGTAGCCATGATTCCTTGGAAAAGCAGCGTGTCAGAACACAAACATCTGGTGCATTTCATGCACTTTTTGCATGGTTTACCCAGCAAGGTTCACTAAAATTACACTGTAAAATGTCAGACCATGACTGTGCACAGTAACGCTCTGCAGCTTTTTACAGCTGGCATATGTCCTTTTCTGCGTGTTTCAAATTAATAAAGATGAGACAAATTATTTCTGTTATTATTATAGTTTCATGGAGAAGCAGCGGTTTCTTATATTTTAAAGACAAATACATAAATTCCTAAAATGTACTTTTTGGACCAAACCTGTGTAGCCTACTCTAACCCAACGTCTCTCAAGTTTTTCTAGACTTGAGAATGGATCTCATGCAAATAAGATGAAGATAATAGAAAAAAGATTGCAGGAAAGAAGATTTTACAGTGAGGATAGAAAGTTTGGGAACACCGAGTAAAAAGATGTGTTAATGTGCTCAAGGAAACCAATGAAAAATGGAAGTTATTCAACAAAACATCAGATTAAAGATGAGACATTCTTGTAATATGTCAAAAAAATGTGGGCTTTATTTCCATCATTTACACTTTCCAAATAAGAGAACAAGAAAATGACATTTGCAAAAGTTTGGGCATCCTGCAGAGTTAAACTTTGTATTGTCCTCTTCAGAAAGCCGAGATCTGACAATATCATTGACTGCTCCAGATCAGTGTTTGCAAAGACTAGGTGATTTTAATCACAAATGCTTAAAATAATCTGAGAGATCTGACCTTGCGCAAACAATCAACACCTTGGGTTCTTCGTCTAAAACACAAACTGAAAACAGTTTAAGATCATAAAGCAGGAGAGGGCTGCTAGAGGGACTGTGCTCCCTCTCTTTCGGTGCGACTGTCAACTGGGGCAAGCAGTTCCCAGTGACCTCCGACCACGTCGGGACCGGCCTAAGTGTCGGCTACCCACCCAATTCGTCTCAAAACACAGACCAAGGAGTCTAACAATTTGTGCAAATCTTATTACGTATTTAGATTTGAAAAAAAAAATGCATCAGATATGTACTGTGTTTCCTATATAATGACAATTATTTGTACTGTAGAAAAGTTTAAAATGTTGTTTGTCTGTTGCACCTCCCACAAAAACATTAATACAACGGCCTGAGTCTTGTTTTTGTGATGAGCAAGATTTTTTCTTTTTAAAAATGAACCAAAATTAAGCATGCCACAATCATTTTATTGCATCTGTTAGGCCTCGTCTCATCCAATATGGTGTGAATGTTTACGTTTCTTGAACAATGGCAACAGACTAGCATAGCGCCTTTAGCCTATATGACTCATTGATGCTAACAAGTTGCTTTGTGTGATACCTGTATGTAAACATAGAGTGGTTTAAGGTAAAAAAGAATTTCACAAACTTGACTTCAAGACATGGCAGATAAATACAACCAAATATATTCATAGAGCATCTATAAAAATATTGTATTTTATAAATATATTAACAGGCATGAATCTACTTTGTACAGAACTTTATTAGTTAGTCATTTTGTTACAACATGACAGACCTGAGAAGAAAGACATAATGTCTCACAAACCATTAGCATTGCTAACATTTTTAAAAATTGTATTTAGTTGTACTTTGTCTATTTCTCAAGTATGTTAAAACAAAATCATTTTTTTAAATAGTGTCATCTGTAGTTTTTGTTAAAAAAAAAAGTAAAAGGAGGGAGAAAAAAAAATCAATTAAAATTGGTATAAAAAAATTAGTAGATTTTATTTTGCCCATATTGCCCAGCCCGAGACTAACGTGCTTTTCTGAAAGAATGGATCCTAAGGTGCATCCATGCTAAATTTGGTGATTTTACAACAAAATGCACAATTTGTCTGACAACATCAAAAAGAACAGCTCACAGGATTCAGAGAAAGGCAAGTAAAACCAATGTTTAAATGCACGATCTCTACGGATATCTACCTCCTTTTTAGAACTTTTCTAGAAAAATATCAGCAGTTCAAGAAAAAAATAATCTTGTTTTTATTTTATTCCAGCCCTGAAAATATAATAATATTCAACAAATAAATGGTTATGCAGTAATATTACAAAATGTTATTGAACCATTACTACAGACAAAACATTTGTCCCATAAAATCCACTGGTGAACTTTTTTTTTATTTTCTAAAGATCAGTGACAAATATCAAAGCTAACAATTTCATCATGTAAAGAGTGAACTCCCGTCTGTGATTTAGACCTTTAATCCCTGGATGACAATGAGCTTCCACCCTGGATTAAACAAATAGGGTGTAGGCTCTACATTGTCAGGATCAGATGAAAAGTTGTGTGCGTCTGCTGGCCTCACGTTTTTGAGCTTATTTTTCTTAAAGACATGATGAGACAGCACACCTCAATGCCCCTTGTTGCCACACCTGCCACACCTGTATCCTTGGAATGCATAAACCTCACACTGACATCCGTGTCTGCATGAGCAGGCACTGAGAAAATATGCTCAATAAAATACAACTGACACTTTCCCAGGCTGATCGAGTGGTTTTAACTGAAAAGATTACTACATTCATTTTTAAAAATGTAAGTCGTAAAAAGACTATTTGGCACTTTACTTCAGAAATATTCAATAAGGGGTAAATTTGAATTGAATACATCAATAGATTGTAATACTCAGAACATGAGTCTGTGCTTGAAGGAAAACTATCATTCATGCAGGTCATATACATTGTCAGTATCTCTGTGTGTGGCTGGAAAATTGTGTACCGTAGCCCAGAGTAGCTCCTACTGTTTAATAAAACATGTTAGGCTCAGCCAAACAATGCAGTCGTCTTCAAACCAAACATAAATGCAAAACCTATTGAGTCCATACATAAGTTATGAGTTAATAAATCAATAAACTCCACTGCTGCTCTCTATTTTCAACTTTGAGCTGCCTCGATCTGTACAAAATATTTCAGATTCCACCTTGAGGGGATGGTAATGTGCTAAAATGGAAGCAGTCAGACAAAAAGTAGGAGCAGATTTGAAGAATAGTTTTGCTTAGGTCAGTCAATATGTATAATAAGCCATGCTTATTGCGGCTCCAATGTAGTAAAATGGCAGTTTAAACGTGCATTTCTTGTAAACAGCGCATTGTGTGAATGCAGTTTTGTGTGATTGAGATGCTTCAAATTAACTTGAGAAAACAATAAAAGCAGCAAGTGTTCAAGATTATTGGATACTGAGCAGAAATAATCTATTTTTTCCATTTTGATTGAAGGTGAAGTGGGGCAAAAAAAAAAGTATTTAGTCAGCCAACAACTGTGCAAGTTAACCTACTTAAAAAGATAATGGAGGAAGGTTTTCACTGAAAATTTGACCATGCATGGCTCCATTCATTCTTTCCTTTAAACGGATCCGTCCTTCAAACGGTTCTTTTGCTGAAAAACAGTCCCAAAGCATAATGTTTCCACCTCTGTGCTTTACAGTAGGTATGGTGTTCTTTGGATGCAATTTTAATTATTATTATCAATTGGTCTTGCACTTCCACAGTTGATTTTTTCACACCAAGCTGCTTACCTGCTGCAGATTTAGTCTTCCCAGCCTGGTGCACGTAAACAATCGTGTTTCTGGTGTCCTCAGACAGCTCTTAGGTCACGGACATTTTGGAGTTTGACAGTTTGAGGTTGTGGACAGGTGTCTTTTACGTAGATAACAAGTTAAAAAAGGTGCCATTAATGCAGTTAACGAGCGGAGGACAGATGATCCTCTTACAGTAGAAGTTACAGGTCTGTGAGAGACAAGAATCTTGCTTGTTTGTACTTGTTTTGCACAATAGATAGCAAATAAATTCTTTAAAAATCAGAAAATGTGATTATCTGGATTTTTTTTCTCATTTTATCTCTCATAGCTGAGGTATACCTATGATGAAGATTATAGCACTCTCTTGTTTTTAAGCAGGAGAACTTGCAAAATTGGTGGTTGACTAACCCATGTGCTTTTATAGCAACTTAAGAACAGGTGAATTATCGTGTTCACTTTAACCTTTTTTTTAAAGAAATGTTAAAATGGTTTAATTTGATGGATATATTTATTTTTTTATTTTTAAAATATGAATAACTGTTTATTTCTTTAGTTTGTTTTTGTTCCTTCAAGTGGATTACACAGTAGCACATCAAGCTGTAATTAAAAAAATTAGAAAATCATGTATTTTTGAATGTAAATAACAAAGAAGATGTTTAGATGTTGTAAGTGCAAGTAGAAGTTTTGTATTATTAAGAGAGATTATAATGCTAAACTTAATCTTTAAAGGCTTTCTGGAAAAGTCACTGTTGAAGCTGTTTTTTCCAAGTACTCTTTAAACTACTAATTCCCATATGCTTTTATATTTTAATAAACAGAATGAGAAAAAATAAATCTTTAAGCGTAGTTATAACAGAGAAAATTGATCAAGTCTAACAGCCAAAGCACTCTTATCAGATCAGCTACTTCACACTTTCTATATTTGAATCCAGATCACCACATTCTGATCAAACGGACTCGTACCTGAGAATCTGAAGTTCTTCCTTTGAGTTCTGCATCTCATCAGAAAGTCGTCTCCACCTCAGCAGTGCCTTCAGGTCAAACTGCTCTGATCTCTCCCGTGAAGAAAACTGACCAAAAGACAAAAAAGAGAATTTCCATTAGGAGGCTCAACGATTTGTGAAAAGAAACCCAGTGCTTTTATTCAGATTTTATATCAATTTATATTAAAGAAACTTGTGTTCATTTTGCAGTTATAATATAAAATTCATAGAAAACATGACTTTAGAAGTACATAAAAGAAAGCAAAAAATGGTCCAATAATCATTATTTATGAGTTCAGTTTGTATAAAGAGGGAATAAGAAAATAAAATTTTTACTCAAAATTACACAAAAGGTTTTATTTTTCTTTAAAGAAAACCTTCAAAGTGTAGAATCACATTATCCTTATCTGGACGTTTTCTATGAATATTGATTCAGTTTTGCTTAGAGGTTTAATTTCTTAGCCAGTTTGTTTTTAGTTTCTTTTTTCACATTGCTGGACTTGAATTTGTTTTTCTGTTAAAAAATATTTAAAATTAGCTCCCTAATAAATGTGGATGCACCCAAACAGCATTTGGACATTTTGGAGAGGTGCTAATAGAAGACAAAACACATCAAGTGTAAGATAGTTACTGAATTGTACATTGCAATGCTTTCATTTACTTAATGAATAAAAAGTAATCAGCTAAACTAATATAAAATAGTTGATTGGACCTGTACTTAAGAAGGGCACAAAATAATTACAGCAAATAATGATACATTTAACCAAAATAATTAAAAATTAAACTGGTGTTTTGACAGTTTGCAAGAGGAGAGTACATCTGATCTTGATGTCCCAGGCCTGAATGCATCTACCAACATAATACAATCTGAATGTTGGTCATTTATAACTCTCAAGATGACAGCAAACACGTACTTTTTGTGCTTGGGCCCAAATGGTGTCTTCCAGGCAAGTAGCAAAACCTTCACTGATCCATTCCTCTGTCCAGTCCCTGGCTCCAATAACCAGGCCGAACCAGGAATGAGCAATCTCATGACAAATCCTTGATCCGCATAGGGATAAACTGTTCTCTGCAGAAGCAGGAGTTCCTGCGTCCAACACACTCTGGGACAGGAACACTATGTGGGGGCTGTTGACGACAAAAGATGACATAAACATTAAATGAGTCAAAAGAAAACTGAGACACCTTTAGAAGGTAATACAATTGATAATACAAAAAAAAACAACACATTTTTAAAAATAATGCATTAAGTCAAGTGAAGACTTTATCAGGCTTCTTGTAAAATCATATACTGTTTTGGTCTACCCTATCATCACAAAAACTGCTCAAGAACAAAGTGTGAGACAAACACAAAGAGTGTTTAAAAATCATGTTAGTCACAAAATATCCAACTTACTCTCTATCCTTTAACATAATGAGCAAAGTTAGTGTTATCATCCATAGCAGGTTTTGCTAACTAGATTTGTTAACAGTCTTCTAGTAATTTTGATGGCTTTTGTCAAATTATATTATGTTTTATTTTGTAATTAAACTAATTGAATGACTATTATTTATTTGCAGGTCTGCAGTTCAAACAATTGTTTCTGAAATATACACTACATATTAATCAAGAGTACCTGCAATATATGTATGAGTGTTTGCTTTTAAATAAAAGAAAGAAAATGCATTTAACTAGAAACATTTTTGCATAGGAAAAAAAATGACAGAATAAAAAATGTAGACCTTTTTGACCTTTTTTTGACTGTTTTTTCCTCAACTTTTCTTTCAATCCCAGGTGAGAAAGTAAATTTTCAATGTGACAAGAAAAGTGTTTTTCCAGTTAAATATTTGCCCGAGGCGAAGACTGCACCGCTAAGTTCAGAGCCACACCTTATTTCATTTCTCAGGGAGATTATATATATAGATAGTTTTTCACTTACATTTAATAATACATTTTTTTAGATAATAATTAAAAAAAATTAGAACATTGATGTTGAAAATTAATAAAATCTCATATCTGGGTCAGATGGATTTCACAAAAACTACAAATTAAGGGGAATAACATTTAAATATTTTTTTACTACCAAAAACGCCACTTTTTAGAAACACAAATGAAAAAGAACAGCAGAAACAGTGTTGGAAGTGCATTTCCTGAGGGATGGTGTGTTAACAGTCTGAGTTATTGTGGGAGGATATGGTGAGGTGGGAGTGTTGCAGGGGGGGTGATAGAGGCCAACAGCTCAGGGAAAGAAGCTGTTCTTCGCTTAATTTGTGCAGTTTTTCACTGAGATCCACTCGTGTGATGGTGGTGGTTGGAACAGAATGTGAGGTAATAGTTGCTTTTTTTTTCTTTCCTCTTCTCACATGTTAGAAAAGGGAGCTCCCCATTACTACAATGTGCTGAGCAGTACTTCCTACACAGTGCAGGTTCTTTTGTTTAACAGCTGTGCGATTCCATACCACACAGATATAGTGTGTGGACCCTGCGAGTGTTGCACAAGTTATGCAGCAGTTTTTTGGGAAGTTTGTTTTGGCTTTAACATGAACCACACCTCCTGGATTTTATCCCAAAAAGACAGTTTATGGATAAAAAACTTGCTATCACTGTCTGCTACTGTCCCACTAGATCTCAGTCCAGCCTTTGACCACAGAACTTTTTTGCAAAGGGGTGAAGCTGCCATAAAACTGCAAGGGTGTACAGTTTTGATTGGTCTAAGTCAAATTTGATAGATACATTTTAATTATGTTCAAATAATTTCTCTAAATCTTTACAATATTTCTACAAGTCTAAGGCCAAAGAGATATTACATTCTGTATCTCCCATCTGATCTGCACTTTTGTATTACAGCAACACAAATAAATCAACTTAAAACTCCTTGTTTTACCAATAAACCTGATTGTTTCAGACATTCAAACCACTACGCTCAGCTGGTTTGTAGCTCACAGCATCCAAGTTAGGAAAAGATGGTAAAGATTTTTTCTCTCAGACTCCTTTGCTGTATAATGAGCTTCGTTTTGAAATCCTGACCCTTTAGTCAAAAATAGACTTTTTAAAGAATGACTTTTTTTTATTCCTATTTGATTCTGTATTTTCTCTGTATTTGACATTTTATTGCTATACGTTGATTCTTTAAGCAGAAAGATCTAATTTTTATCATGTCAATATAATTTTATTTTGTAAGGCACTTTGGATTTATCTTTTCATTTGGAACAAGTGTTAATTGAAAAATCAAAGGCATGGAGTAGGTATGCCTGAAGGATTATTTCCTTATCCAATTTTGTGCTATCTTATGGGGTCCAGGTGACCCAAGCCTTACATTGACCTGTTATCCATCGCATGAAAAATGTGGATGAAGGACAGGATTTCATGTCTGCCATGGACACCAGTGAACAAATACAAAGTTCTGTGCGCTCTGAGGATCCACAGGTCCCCGTGTGAGAGAAGAGTGGCGTTCTTTAACAGAAAATAGGAAAAAGGGATCATAGAGGTGTGACAAACCGGGCCTTTTCTTTCCTTGGCCATATAACAACATGCACCCTCCTGCTATCTGTGAGTAGACTTTGATAAAATACAGCTGCTGAGTGCTTTTAAGTAAATTGTCCCCACATCAACAGATTCTCAATATTTGCCCATAATTCTAAAATACTCATTTATTCTTCCTCTAGTTCTCTGCCTGTTTGGTGCAGTGTAATTCATGTGTTGTCCCTCTTCAGATATTCCAGATTCTTAACCTTAACCATTGCCTGTGGACCGTGCCTCTGGCTCGTTTCACACCCCAAGCTGTCCCTCAGTTCTATCTGGATGAAGCCCATCTGCTACACTATTCAAAAATGTAATTGTTAGATAAGCTAATTCTTCTTTGACAGATCTGGTACATCGCCCGTCCAATCTGGAAGACGATCCCACCATTATGTGGATATCCCAAAAGTTTCTTCTCCTCCCCAGAATCTATTTTTAAAGGAGTATGTCCTCACTGAGAAGGAGAGTCTAAGGGCAGGTATGCTCAGTTTAGCTTACTTGAGCAATCAGCTGGGTATTGTTTATATTTTATGACTGATTTTGGACAGTTACCAGAGTGAACACTGTTGAAACAACTGTGTTGTGTAATTGGGCTATATAAATAACATAGAAATGTAATTCATTCCAAGTTCTGATACAGTAACACTTAATCTTTTTATTATCAAAAAGATTAGCACTTAAAAAGTCACATAAAGTACCTTTTGCTTGCTATAATCTGATTACTAGAATGGGATATCGAATGAACAAAAAAAAAAAAGTCAGTTCATCTGAGAAACACCACTACTCTTTATTTCCCTCAGGACCAGATCAAAAACACAACATTGCCCTTTGTTTTTTAGCAACATGCCAACATCATATAAAGTGGGAGATTATAGGTATCATTCACAAGAAAGCAGCTCAAAGTAAATCCATGTTTTTCCCCTTATTACACAAACAAAGGCTCTCACTGGTGCAGGAGATGCCAACATTAGTGTTATGAGTTTCTTTGTATCCTAATCTTTTTTCTTCACAATTGGATAGGCACGCTTTTGTTGTCAGTTCCACCACAGCGTTTGCGCGTGTCCATGTGTGCGAGGTAGTAAGTGTGAAACACAAAGACAGCCTTTCAAAGATGACTGTTGTACACGTTTCTCCGGGGGAGATGGAATCCATCCCTGCAGTGACAAATCGTGTCATCCCACTATGGAGGGGATGAAAAACAACGACATCTTTCACATCCGCCAATGCGCTGACTGACATTCGCTGACATCGGGGACTTGTCAGGGATACACGCATGAGGAAGAGTTTAGACAGATACATGCTCATGTGGTCCCTGTGCATGTGTACTTTTTGTTTTTATTATTGTGTTTGACAAGGAATCTCTTTTGGTTTTCAAGGAAAAAATACTTTCTTACTGGTAAGATGATAATTGCCTATGCACAATGTGTTAAAATCTTACCACACTTTGAAAAATATGACCTCTGATTTTTCAAAGCTACTAATTTTATCTACAATTCAAACAAAAGCTTAAGACAATCTCTGAAGAAAATAGGTTTTTTCGTGTGTTTTGACAAGTCTTGCGGCAATTTTGTTGTAATGGAGAAAAATGGGCAGCAAAATTTCATTTTTACAGTATTTCTTTATTCAAATCGTTGTGAATCAGAAGCAGACGAAACAAATTCGCTTGAAGAAAAGCCCATTTGTGACGTAGAAAATACACTAGGAAGGCCATAAGCTCCCCATCTTAAAGCTCTCTAGCCAGTGGAAGTAAAGGGTGTGGGGTTGCTCCATGCCAACGATCCCCACCACAACTCAGAGGTGAATTCAAATGAACTACTGTCACTCTCATGAAAACTATGTTCTATAGAAAACGTCAATTTTTTTTTATTTTTGCTTAAAAAAACAATCATACACACTCACAGCAAAACGACCACAATGGGACACTTTAAATTAGGTTAAAAGATGAACAGTAGTGGGTGTAATTGCCAAAACTGTTCATTGACGACACCATTGATTTTCTGGTTTACACTGGTGTGGTGGACGTGTCACTTGAGTAGACAGCAGTGATTATATGAATAAAGTTCACCTGTTCACTCAGGTGGAATTGAAGCCAATTGAAAAGGGGGAGCAGGGGATATAAACCTTTTGGTGACCACTAACAGCAAAACCATCAATTAATTGACGCTTTGACACAACGTATTATTGTTGCTTGACAATTTGTTACTTGTAGATTTGCATCTTGTTGCTGCTCACTGTTTGAAACTGTAATGACGACGTTTTTAACATCGCTTAAGCAACACCACATCCTAGCCTTTCATGATGACGCTGCTGCCACAAATGCAAATAATAAATAAAATTATACACTCAAATTATTTTCAAGCAGACCAAATGTGTCAAGTCTGAAGACACCTTAAAAGAAACCCAGTTTGTTTTAGAGGACTCAGAGTACGAGTATAAATATCCATTCATGGCCTTATTCATCTCAACTTCATTTAAGACTAGATTGCATAAGTCATAGTTTCAGTCGTGACCTACATGACGTGAGACACTGCTTTCTTCAAACAACTAAGAAACAAGTTCTGCTGCAAAGTCTTTCACCACTGTCCCCACTCTCGGAGAACAATTGTTGTGCATGTGGTGAGTGTATTGTGAAGTATTTGTGAGGATAATGAAAGTTGTACGCACTTATGACGTACGAGCGATGCTGTCATACGGTTAGTTAGTAAGGTGTGTGCACTGACTCCACACTGATTGCAAATGGTGCATGCATAGAGTGTGCAGGTGTTACGCAAGTGCCTGTAAGATGCCCACGCACACTACTTACTGTCTAATTTCCAAATTCCTAACAATCAGACCGCACGCAAGGAGCGGATACTTATCACTTAAACAGCACTACCGTGCCCCTTGTGCAGTGGGCATGGTATTGGGGAGTAGAAAGCATGAAAAATCTGTATGGCATGACTTACCCCTGCCTTTTGTTTAAGTGTTTGCTATGACCTGCTGTCACTCGCATAAACATTCACGCTCTATGGGCTCACCGAGTGGTCTGCAACTTTGATATTTCCTGCAGGCCACCTGCAAGCCCCGTACAGGTTTGCCCATTTTTTTACCTTCAAAAAGCTCATATCTACCCAAAAGGACAGTTGTTACTAAGATCTAGGACAAGAATTTCAGCGGGCAGTGACTCCGCTCCAATGCACTGGTGACAGAGCTCTACCCCACGTGCTTTATTAGCTTGAGGAACTTGCCCTTAACTGGAGCACAGTTAGACCATCAGGTAAAGGAGGTTGGCTCGTTACACAAACAAGTCAGTTCCTCTTTGCTCCAATGTCGAACTGTCTAACTTTACAACAGATAAATGACACTATAGTCACTGAGTCACCAAGTGTGGCTGGCCCTGAGCTTCAGAGGTGTGAACCAGGGCAAATCTTCAATTTGGTGTGAAACAGATTACAATAGTATCTCAGTCCTCTGTCTCTCCATCCATTATTCATCCCTCTATCTATCGTTACTGGCTGTAGGCCATTTTTTCCCCCCCAGTGGGACACCTCCATGCATAATGTAGCAGGACCCCTATCATAGTCCTGTAATTGACATCCTCAGCCCAGCTCAGCCTAAAGCTGGGACATGAGTTAAAGGGCCTGACGAGAAAGAGGGACGAGAAAAAAGGTGCACATACTTCGGAGGCTGTATGAGCAAATCAGTAAGTAATAGCAAGGGAGACACATTGAGCTACTTATATAGAAATTGTAAAATAAAAAATATTCCCGTAGAGGGGTAAATATACCCACTCTGGTTGATGTTTATAGAGAAAAAAGAAGCCAGGAGTGAAGGCAGGTGATGTGTAGACAGTTTTCTGGATACAATAGCTAAAGATAAAATTTTTGCTTCGTATAGAACTGTACACAAACAAATACATATAAAAATCCCAATCAATGTCTATTGTTTTAACATTACCACTGGGTAGTCTGTCCTCCTTACGGGAATAGCTTGTGTGTCCCCTCCCTCCATCTTGGACAGAGTCGGTGAGTTATTTTAGACGCAGGAGCTGGTTTGACCGAACTCCTACCACCCTTCATTCTTTTTTAACAAGCCTGACTTCAAATGTCTGGCATTCCTGGCTGGCTGCAGAACAACTCTGCACTCCCAGACAGGGCCCCACAGGACCAGAACAAATGCCGCACCATGTAGGGCCTAATCTCAAGAGTGGGTACCAGGCCACAGCCCACAGAGAACCACCCCACCCATGTTCACTTCATCACATCAGACCCTGAAAATACATTTCAGATATCAGGGTTTGTCAGCACTGAGGAAGCAAACTATGCTAGCCAAGTCTGAGCTGAGAAGTCCATTACAGTCTGTCATTTGCTGAACTCTTCCTGGCATTTATTAATATCAAGCTCCAAGCAGGTAGAAGGTGGCATGTGGGCCACGATAATTTGATGAAGTCAGGAATGTTTGTGTACACAAACAGATAAACACGAACAAACCAAGACGGTAATTGTACAGGGACACAGAACCCACATCAACAGCCATAAATCCACAAGCGCAGACATGTACGTCCACACACCCACATACTTCCAGCAAAATCTACTTTCAGTGTAAATTAGCTGCAAAATGATAGCAGATGTCTGATCCATCCTTTCTTAAGAGGAAAGCTCCTTGTTTAGTGCAAAGCAAGAGAAGAAAGGAGATGTCACGACAAAAGAATGTTCTGGTAAATGTAATTTTGTGTAGGAAGGATGCTGGAGAGCAAAGTCCATTATCTCTCGACTTTTCTGTTCATTGAAGAGAGGTGCTTAATCTGTTAAGTGCCAAGCAGAAAGATATTTCTTGTAAATGACACTGAAACAAAGCAGGTAAGCAGAAGGAGTGACTTTGTTTTTTACAACACAGAGATGGGCAGGTTAGGAGGAAAATGTAATGGACAGGTCAGTTTTCAAAATGGAAAATTGAAGAGACCAATGAGAATCAGACTCGGAGGGCATGCTCCAGTTTATTGTGGGTTGGTATTTTAAATGCAATGCTACATGTGCTAGAAATGAGGGATAAAATTGGATCTTTGTGTGGACAAAAACTGTGTGAGAACCCCTCCCACCTTACGTTCCAAACAAGAAGTAGCCACTGACTCCAAGAAGCAAAGATTCCAAAATTTCAAAATTCCATCCTCTACTGACAAATAAACAGATATTAAGTCATTTTTGTCAGAATAAACTATTCTTGCTCTTTTACCTTTTTTTGAAACATGTTTTAATTACAACTCAATAAAAGTATTAATTTGTCACGTATACAATTCAATCTAAAAGTAGTGTAATGGACCAACCTATTCTCCCAAACCTGCTTTCAAGCGGTCGGTATGTGGACTCCAACAAGCTCCCTCCTGACAGGCAAGAGGGGTTGCCATAGAAACAATAACTCAGACTATCTCGGACCAATCGCTGCTTGCTTGTGACATTGGGTTACAACATGATAGCATCCATATTGCAAAAAAATGCAGACTGAATTGACTTCATTTGGTTGGAGCCATCTTCTATGAGTGATGTCACACCCACTTGGTCCAGTTTTCTTATACATTTAATGGTGTGGACACTATAGCATAGCCACAGATTCTTAAATACTGCCTATTGGGTAATCTAATGTAAAGAGTTTCAGCCCTGTTCAGCAGTCAGACATCAGAGAGTGCAAAATTCATGTCCTGGATCAAATTTGTTTTTTTTCAATCAGAACCTGAGATCACCTGATCCATCCAGGTAATCAGCAACAATGGACTGGCAAGCTGGATAAAAGTACAGAGCATTTCAGATAAAAAGTAAAACATCTACAGCAAATATCCTGAAATATTTAAAAGGTATTTCTTCAGTAAATGACGCACTTTAAACATTGAAGGGACTTATTAATACTATAGAGAAGACTAGCTGGACAAGCCTGTACATGTCTACACATATTTTCTCTTATGTCAAAATTAATTTTACTGCCCCCTAAAGGAGAAGTAGCTGAGACTCCATGATGTTCTTTTAAAGTTTCATCCACTTAAGTGTGAAAAATTGAGGCCAATAAAATAAATATACAAAATACTCACTTTGCTATTTTAAATATTTCAAATATAAACTATTGCGTTTCTCTGTCAACTAAACTAAGGCCTGTTGTAATGCAAAAATCACCATCAAGAGTCACACTAGACATTTTTTTAATTTATCTATGATTGGTTTATTAAATACAAAAAGCAAAAATTGTAGTGTAATATATACATCATGGCAGTAAAAGTACACCTGACAGCAAATAAGTGAGGGTCAAACTGACCTGTAAAGACTTTAATGTGACATTTATTTCTCAAAACACACTTTATTATTATTATTTTTTTTTACCACTGTTGCCATTTGAATGTGAAATCCATCAGTCATCATATACTCTCTTTACAGGCGTCCTCTAGAGCCATAATAAAAAAGGGTATATTTCACAAAAATATGAATTGAGACATTTTACTTACCTGTAAGGCAATAAATGTTTTATTTTGTCTGAGAACATTTTGCTCCAAGAACTATAATTTTTTTTAGCATTTATGTGAAGAAAACGACAGAATAAATAGCTGGACATAAAATGATATAAAAATACTTTCTAGTTTAGTAAAGCTGCGCATTAAAACATCTGAGCTGTGTGCTTGTTAAGATAAAATATTGCACTAGATGAACACTGACACATAAGCTAAAAGCTGAATGTTAAGAACAGTTAAAACTGACATTGAAACTATCTATAAAATAAACTAATTCTAAGATACTGTAGTTCCTGAGGCCACTTTCAGTTTAGGTAAATCTCTGACACCGTTATTATAATGTTTCAAAATCAAGTCTTGAAAATCTTTTTTTTTTTTTTTTTTTTTTAAATCAGCCAAAAACATTTGAAGTTACAGACTTTCAAAGTAAAAGATTTTGATGAATGTCTTGTTTATAATGTCTTGTTATTTGTTTTTGGACCCCCTCGAAAATTAGATGGTACATCTCAAGGGGCATTCCACTAAATAAATACTAAATAAATACTATATTTCTTGCATCATTGCTCTGACTCATCTAACAAAAGCAAAAAAAAGAGTTAATCAAATAATCCAGAGCAGAGAGAGTACTCAAAAAAAACAATTATTTTTGAAAGCAAGTAAAAAAAAAAAAAACCTTTTATCATCCAGCTTCAGGGTTAAAACTATAGAAAATAATGTTTTTAAGCATTTTTTTTAATAAAGTCTCAATCATTTTAATGATAACAGTATTTTTTTATTGTTTCTGATAAAATAAATGAGTCAAATATTTGGGGGGGGGTATAAGACTGATACTAACTTTGTTTCAAACCGTCATAATAATTCATATATACAGTATTTTAGTGTTTCCCAACAAAACATCAACAAGCAACCAATATCTGGTAACAATTACTTTGTAATAGAGGTTATGCAATCGTCAGAGCTGCACTCAATTTTACACAGAAGATACTGGATAGTAAAAACAAGAATGGTTCATTGAAATGTTATACTTATTTATATTAAGAAAATAAAGCTAGTGAGCAAATTTTAACCTTTGTTAGGCCATGGAGACCATTGTTGTTTGGTTAGTTAATTATTTTTGAAAGAACTATTAATGTTTGTACCAAATATTTAAAAGTTAGACAATTCTCAAAATTTTATACAGTGATGTATGTGTGAAAGAACAAGAAATAGTAAGTCATATTTTTGTTAACCTAAAAACTTTATATTGTGTCAGCAATGGTTTACAATTCATATTTAAAATGTTTTGGTGTTTTATTTCTTCTAATATTGCTTGTTAACATTTGACACTATTTAACTTCAGGCAAATATCACTATGAACATGTACAAAAAGTAGATACAATTTTTTAAATAATTTTATTCTGTTTATCAAAGATGTTATCCATTAAAATATAAATACCTGAACTTACGTTCTCTATAGAAAAAAATGCATACATTTATTAAAAATGAAACAAGATAATTTTAGCTAAAATAAAAAACATGAAATTCTAAAATTGATTAACAAAATGTAGAAAAGCTGAGACATATTCTAAAATGCTGGAAAAAAGCACACAAAAACAAATTTATAACAACTGTATGAAAGATTTAAAAAAAAGCTTAATGTTATTCAATATAGTTTAATTTTTTTTTTAAAGTTGTTATATTAATGCTATTGTCTAAAAATAATTTAACTGTCTAATCATGATTTAAATCAATAATAAACAGCTGAAATGTACAAAACAGAACTGGTTCAAGTTTATGGGTCAGTTAGCGTCCAGAAATACTACATTGAAAAGCCAAAACTTGCCGATGAAGCTGCATTTTACTTTTAATAAGTTGCAAGATCTTCCTCTAATCATTTTAAATTGACAAAATTAAAGAAAAAATACAAAGAAATAGTGATTTTTATAAAATGCCCTTTATGCTCAAAATGAGCAAACAGAAGACATTTGATCTTATGAAATCAATTCAACTACAACGAAGCTGTGCCAAAAAATTAAATTTTTTTAAGGAATTAAAGAAGGTATGATTCCAATAATTACTTTGATCTAGAATCTTTTAAATCTTTTCTCAGTCCTTGCTTTGAGGCTAATTCTGTCCAAGTTCAGTTCTTCCTGACCCACAGACATTAAACCGTCTGGCTTTCTTTAGACAAATAAGATTACCCCCCAGCCTAAAGGTTCAGCTATCACTTGAGCGCCTGAGGATGGACGTGAAAATCTGCAGCAGCCTGCCCTATTCCACACAATATAGCCATCTATCACTCCAGGAAACATAACCAGCGTTAGTAAATTGGCTGTGCGGTGACAGGCTGTCTGCCGAGCCTTATAATCCAGACTTGTAGCACAGTGTGCCTGTTGCTGTTAAATGTATTACATTTTGCCAGCTGTTGCCAGCAGCTTTTCATCGCGATGAGTTCACAACAACACATCGATCACTCACCAATACCCGATGACAGCACATTTGGGGCAGATTCAGTTACAGAGGAGGGCAACGGTGCACATGAGTTGTAGCAGTGGCACAAAGGTACAACACAGAGATAGTGTGGATAAATGAGGACAGGGCAGAAGAATAGCTGAGAGACGGAGCTTTAGCAGAGGAGGTAAGGTTATACTGCAGATAGAGATGGGAAGCTGAGAGGCCCAAGATAAGTGGAAAGGAGCGCTCCAAACACTTGCTAAGTAGTTTTCTGCTAACTTCATTAAGAGAAGGAAAGTCCTGAAGTCTGAACAAAAAAAAAAAAAAAAAATATAGACAAGGAGGCAAAAGGAGATGGATCGCAGAGGCCTCTGCTTTTGGGGTTTGGAGCTTTCCTGTGTTGTCTCAGCAGGAAGTGAGACGAACGAGAGTATAAAGTTGTAAAGTTTGACTCAAAGTCTAAATCACTTAAAGAGCACACACAAGGAGTTCCGGCGTCCCTCCAGGTGCAAGCATGCATGTCTGTCTTTTCAGGTCTTTTTGTGTGGCCGTAGTGGCAAAGCGAGATCCACTCTATAGAGACACTTCATCCTTGACCATTTGATTAACAGCTGTCCTCTCTGCCAAAAAAAAATTCAACCCCCCATGCTTCCCCACTCTCTCTGAACTCCTTACTGCCCTCCTGAAGAGCAAGTCTGCTTCACACACTTCTAAGGTTCACTTTGCAGATCAAACTGAGAGGGATAGACAGAAGGAAGAAATCCACTGAGACATCACAAGGACGAGGCGAAGACAGGCGGTGGTTAGATCGGGGGAAAAGCAGACTCAGGAGGAGCAGAAATGGGCACAGTTAAACGAACAGCGAGGAGGTGTGAGACAGCATCACCAACGATGCAAATAAAGGCAGACAGATGCTGAAAACTGAGACAAGTTCAGATTTAAATGTGTTATTTGCATTTTGTAATGAGCTCATTTTGAATACACTGGATTAAAGAGCAATAATGTCATTCAAATTTAAAGATGGTTTCTTTTGAAGCTGCAGAATGTGTATAAGTCAACCATTTTTTAAACCTTTTTTACTGTTTTTAAGGAATTTTAATTTTAAATGAAGGCAACTTGGACACCTTTATAAGTAAGAAACTTGTAAATATTTTATTTTTTGCTTAGATAATACTTGGAAAAGCAGAAATATTTTAGGTTACCACAAAAATCTAAAATATTAGACACCAGTCCAAAAAATAAAAAAATTCTATCAGTGTGACTCAGACTGGATACTGAACAGTAGAAGTAAAGATTTCCTGGATTCTCATATTTTTGGCAAGAATTTTACATTTAAATAAAATGTGTATAAACAAACAAGTAAACAAGAATTAATGTCAGATTTTGCTCACATTTTAGGTACATAAAACTCCACCCACTGCTGTTTTTCTACATCAAAGCAATACAAACGGAACATAATTAGAACATGATACCACACTGTATGGTCACGTCTTTGCGAAATTCAAATCAATTTTTGCTGCTATCTTACATGTGTTGCCTGCTGTGATAGCACTTTGGTTGTGCTTACATTATAGTAAAATCAATCAACCAGTTTCAATCAAAAGTTTGTTTTCTAGTATTGATATACCAGTAATCTTTTCTTTTGAAAACAATAACAGTATAGGTCAATTCAATTAAATTCAATTTATTCAAACAGATAGATGTGGTTGGATTGAAAAACAATAAATTGATTCAACAGTTAAGTCGAATAATCGTTACACAAGAACATTTAAAAGTATTTTTAAAAATTACATTATTGCAAAATGAAAAGCAAGTTCTAAAAACTTGGAAAAAAATTAAATGTTTGCATTTCTTTAATCATTTTTTCCTCCACTCCACTTTATGTCATTCTTTATGTAATTTCCTAAAATCACAAAAAAAAATCCGTATTTATTCCCTTTACAATAAATGAAATGTTAAATTCACTTGATAAAAAAGAGTAAACTGGTTCAAAACCCATTTGTTTGATTTTTCTTTTTTTTTTAAAGGAACATTTCAGACATAAGTTTCTATTAAAATGAAAGCGTAAATGTGATCTTATTACAGGGCAAAACAGGTTACCATCTTAACCCATGAAGAGCTTTTTAAGCAAAGAAACATTACAAAGATCACATATGCAAAAACAAAAAAACATGAACATATTCAATATTTCTTCCCTAAAAACATTTCAAATCATTTAAAAAAAAAGAAGCTCTTAAACCAATTACAGTTCATGAAAACCTGAAAAATGTTGATATTAAAAGCATGTGTGAACCATGTTATGTGCTTCCTTATAAACAAGCATAAATTGGTTGTTTTGACTTCAGGAAAACCCGAACAGATTAAAGTATTTAATATGCCACCTCTGTTTGAGTGCAGTCTGTGGAGCCAGAGTTCTGGTTTCTATCAACGATGACAAACAGCCCAGGTGGTGCATTAAAATGGACTCCAGGGCAGCGGGGGATTAGCCTGTGGTGCACCAACTCTTCCGGGACTCGAGCTCCCCACTTCCTCCCAACGGGGGCCAGTGGTCGATGTAACTTCCTGTTCGCCCATAAACAAACAATTCAATCAACTGAAGTCAGGCTGAAAATCCTCCAGTGCCACTTAAAAAAAAGGTCAAGAGAAAAACAACGCTTGCTTTTTTTTTTTTTCTTGCAACTGTGTCTTTGGAAGAAATACGACTGCCCTCTTCATCTGCATCTCCAGTGGAAGTGGAGGTCTAACTTAAGCATCCTTTTTCTGTCTATTTGATCTCACTGCTGTTTTCTAGTCAGTGCAGGCTGCATAGAAAACATGAAATAATTCAGTAAAACAAAGAGAATGTCACATCAAGAAAAAAGTATCATTAAAGTCTCACTCCAGTCATCTTTTCATCTATTGTGACAGCATTCCCAGTGGTTTTTAAATGAGGATCATGGTGTTTTTATATTTTTCCAGAACATTGTTTTTGCATAGCAGTAGTGGTTCATTATGAATTTGCCTCTTGAGTTGTTGAAACGTTGGTGCAGGGTAAGCCTTCCCTCTTTCCCATCATCCATCTGTTAACATGCTCTCCTATAGCTTACCGTCCCTCATACTACTAACTAATCATTACCAATAGGAAAAAAAAAAGCAGAGCAATATTGGAGCTATGCAGCTATACAGTTTTGAGCCACATACCAGCTTGGATGAGGAAAATTAAGATTTTCATGGATCTAGTCGTCTACAATTGGATGCATCAGAATGGAGTGGAGCGGGGAGCTTATGCCAGCACAGTGTATTTTCTACATCACAAATACGCTTTTTAAAATGGGATTTTATCGTCTGCTGGATGGCTCAGTTGGCTGGGTGTAGGACTGGCACACAATGAGCTTCATCCAGTGTGGGTCCTTTTATTATGTCTATTGTAAAGATCCTTCACGTTGCTGCCTAAACTATGTAACCACAAGGGAGTCCATACAAAGAATGTAACAACAATAGACAGCTCAACCCCTCTACCCTCCCATTCAGAATGGGAAATACCTGCTGGTCCCAGAAAACCAAAATCCCATAGAGTTCTATAGAGACATAAACAGTGATTACTCAGTCATTCTGTTTGTTAGAATAACCATTCTTGCTCTGCTGACTCTTTTTAAAATGTTCTTGCCAAAACTATATGTTCTATACATCAAGTTATTCAAGTTATAAACTAACCAATCAGATGTCTCAATAAGAGCATGTAGTGCCTGCTGGCCCCATCTCAAACAGTCGAAGCGTTTGACAGATTCTCGGACCAATCACTGCTTACTATTGTTGTCTGGTCCAAAAATGTTAAAATCGTGCGATATCCGTACCTCAGAAAAATGCTGACTGAATTGACTTAATTTTTTTGGAACTTGGGGTGAGGCATCTTCTGTTGATGATGTCACAGCCTTGTTTTGTCCATTTCCATTAATGTTAATGGAAGAACCTGTGGGCTCCAGGAAGTCAAAATCTCATCGACTTCGATTGAGGAATAGACAGCTGTTCCTCAATCGTTTTGTCAGAATAACCGCTCTTGCTCTGATACATTCTTCTCAACATCTTTCAAATCTGAATTTTTTCATGGATATATTTTTGTTATTGCAAGTTATTTCAGTTATAAATTGACCAATCAGATGCCTCAAATGTTTGACAGATTCTTCCAAGTCACTTTCAATAGAAGGGATGTGGACTTCGAACAAGCTCACTCATGACTGGGGACTGTATAGTTCCCCAAAAAACGTGGCTCAGACCAATGCGGACCAATCACTCTTGTCAGGCTCCAAATGGCGGCGCCCATATTAGGAAGCAATGGTGACAAATTTGGCCTGATTTCGTGAGACCTGTAGGTAAGGCACTTTCAATGGGTGTCATGACACCTCGCTTGTCCTTCTGTCCTTTTTCTAACGGTCTACGGGTCCAAGTCTGGGTCTCCATGTGCTGGTCCCAGGCCCAGATAGAGAGCAGGGTTGTGTCAAGAAGGGTATCCGGCATAAAACTCTCTTCCAAGCAACCTATGCAAATCAGTGAAAGCCGTGGCGACTCCTGATGGTATGGGCCGAAAAGTGAAGAGAATTTTATTGTCTGATCCTAATTCACAGCTATTTGAATAAAAAGAAATACTCAGAAATGCAATTTTACAAATATTTTTCTTTGTGTATGTCTTTTATTATCAGAAAAATGCCACTAGACCATGTTAAAAACACAATTTTTATTGGAGTGAAGGAGGAGGCAGGAGAACCTTCTGTGTGCAGTAGCTGTTCCGTATTCAAATGTATTTATCAGGAGAGCCGCTAACAACAGAAAATAAGAGACCAGAGTTCTCATCTACATGTGGATGTGTTTTCCGGTCTGCCATCAAGCAGTGGGCCCTCCCTCTGGCTGTGAAAACCACAACAATCACAAGAAAGACGCAAACACCGACCCGGATCGGTTCAGCAATAAAGTCAAACCGTGGAGCATTCCTCTGACATCATGTCAGTGCAGCGCACATCCTCACAACTCCGTTTGAACAATTTAAACATTCATAGGAACACAAGCACAGGAATCTGTCTGTCTGCAGTGAAGCAAAAACAAAACCCACATCACCCACACTGCTGAAGGGCCCATTTCAACACAGAGGGGGAAAGCGCCGCTGTTCCGTGGAGGCAGAACGCATCGTCCTCGGGTACGAACGCTGATCTCAGATTAGTTCTGCATGTCCCAGCCGGCACTTAGGGACAATGGACCTTGGCTTCAAAGAGCAAGGGAAACGCCGCGCCCTTCCTGTAACTCCCAGTTAGAAATGGCGTAGACATGAAGGAGCGATAACACATTGAAAAAAAAAATTTGAAGAGAAAAAAAAAACAATACAAGCTTTGGTAGAAAACTACAGGGCCGAAAAGAACAAATTTGCAGAAGGATGAGTAATGCTATTTACAAAGATTCAGGAAACAGTGGGCGACATGACCATATTGTGTTTAGCCTTTAGTTACCTCATTTCCTCTCCCTGCAATTATTTAGGACAATAGACTTTTACACAAAACTGACGCAAAATTAACTAGGGATTCCCCAGTCATGCCAACTGACAGCAGCTCATTTGTCACTTAATCCCTTGTCAGTATTCATCCGTCATTGTTAGTCTACAGAAAACCCACTTGGGTTTTTTTTTTTTTTTGTTTTTCTTGGCGCCTAAATGTCTTTAAAATATTACAAAAAGCTTTGGGAGAAGTTACACTTGTGTACTCCACTTGAACTTGCTTTGGTAGGTCTTCAGAAAGACAACAGTGATCATGCATCTGCTGAGAGGATGAACTGGTGATGAACTCTAACGTCAGACACATCGTGTTCAAACCCATCGGTAACTGTTTTAAGAACCAAACCGATCGCTCACAGTCTTACTGTGAAAGGTTTTTTTTTTTCTTCTGCATGTGTGGGAATTAGAACGTGTGGGTATGCAGCATACGTGGCACAACCCTTGAGCGCAGACATGCCCTTACTCGACTTCTTAATCTTCCGTTTCCTGCCCTCCCTCTCGTATCTCAGTATAACAACTTCACGCCGGCGTGATTCCTTTCCCCTGCTTTGCTTCAGTTTCCTCCTCCATGTATCACACTCTAGCAGCGTCTTCGCCACAGTTCCCTGGCTCACAGCCCCACCGCTCCTGCTGTTTCCAAAGGGGGCACTGCACAAAGCAGCACTTGGCTTGGTCCCAACAAGTGGGCCCACATACCTCCCAATCTCTAGATTAAATAGCACCAGTCTCTGAAGTCATTCCAGGGGCTAATGGCTTTTGTTGCTGGAATAATCCACACATCCTCTCCCACATCCTGGGGTTCCGCTGGCCTGTTGTGAACCCCGCCTTTGCCTTCTTAATTTCTCTCTCATCTCAGTCTTAATCTACGCCTCAAATTTGCTTGACCTCCCAGCCTTCCTATGGCAGAGCACACAGAGCTGAACCACCAGCGTTGAGAGTCATTGCAGGTGCTGTCTGAACCCTAATGAAGGCCCTCAATCTCCATTCTCCCATCACCACCTAAGTGAACCCCAAGCACCGGGGGAAAGAAGTGCCTGGGAGCCATCCTCATAAGGAAAAGAAAACATCCGTTCCACAGCCTCTGTATCAGCACTTGATGTCCATTCAAAAATAAACACCGCAAAAAGGAAGATTTTCGCAAGGCTGGATAAATATTTCACACGGATCAAAGAACTCTGTACCTCAGCTTGAGAAAACAGTCCTCCAGACCCTTGTGGCTGCCGTCTGTCGCTCAAAACACTTCAGATTTTAATATGCCATCTGAAAATCACAGCAGTTATGAGCTCATTTCCTGTCTGTGGCATTTTGTTCCTGTAAAGCCTAAAGGGGGGAAAAGAGAAAGTTGGGGGGGGGGGGGGGGCTGCCGCAACAGCAGAAGCGTGCTTTCAACATAAACAGTCTTTTTTAAATTTTTTTTTTTAATCAATTGAATTTTTTAAAGGACAAAACCAAGACAGCTTTTATTTGACTTTAAATAACAAACCTAAAACATGAAAATGGGTATTGTAGCAATAAAAGAGAAAAGACAACAATTATGGGATGTCTTATTCCAGTGATTGACTGTATAGAAAGAGGAAACACTCTAGAACAGTTAAATGAGGGTCGATGAAAGAAAAAAAAAAGGAAAAATGGAAAAAGAGGAAAAGTGTAAGAAAACACGAGTGGCTTGAGTGAGGCTTGAGTAAATGTCACATGCAAAGTGTAAAAAAGATGAGAAGTGTGAACAGGCCATCAATATGGTTTGGACAAAATATGATAAAACTAAATGCCTTAGATGCAGAAAATGAATAAATACAGACAGAATTGCAACTGTGAATGTGTTAAAATGAGAGCTTGCTGGTGCATTTCAAAGTCATATATGTTGCTGACATATAAAAAAAGAGCTGTAGGATATGACTAAGACAAATAATAATATACTGCTAATATAAGAAACACAATTAAGTTAGAAAGAAAGTTTGAAAACAGTTGAAAAGTGATGCTTAGAGGGACTTACAGGTGCAATATTTTTTCAAAATATACTTAAAATTTCAACAAAGCAGACTTGTAAAATATGAAATATAAACAGGCAGATGCCATAAAATAAAAATGTAAGCAAGATATTCACAAAAACTGGAACTTAAATTTAAGTCAAAGTTAAATGTTTGTTCATAGTGTGCAAGTATGCTCATTGACATGAAAATTATCTCTATTGTTCTTAATTAAAAGCAATAAGAATAATCACCATATCATCTTATATAGAGAGCTCACTGACTATTTAACAAATAATACAAATTTAGAGACCTGGTTTATTTCATAATAATTTTAAATATGTTGAAGATAAAAAGTAGACTTTTCCACTTTAGAGATTCAGAAAATTTAAAGCAATTATAAAAAACACAATAAACAGATATAAGGGAGTCAGCAAAACTCATTGATTGGTATTCTTTTCTAAAAACTTTTGATTATAATTGATTGGTTTCAGTGCAGTTCCTTAAAAATGAACAAATAAATTTAAGTTTTGATTAAATTGAAATGAATGATTTTGACTCAAGAATTTTTCTATAACAGTTTCTCATATTTAAATATTGTCATTCATCATTGTACTTATTTTATGGTTTTTTTTTTATTTTTATCAGTTCAAACTAAATACATTAAAGAAATAAAGAATTACAAATAAACTTTAAAAATGACTAACAGGGAACTTTTCAATGATTGTCACATGCCACACTTTTTTAGTGGGAAAAAAAAAATCCTGATTGGCTTAACCTTTAATGAATAGAGAAGTTTAGTCTGGCCAAATTCAATAGTCATAGAACTTGTATTTAGATCCTTCATAGACAGTTTTCCAATCGTCTTGACCAGATAGGGCATCATTAAACCTCCACTTTTTGAGAAATGCTTAGGAAAAAAAGTAAATTCTGAGAATTTTTGAAACCAACTTCAAAGGCAAGGATTGGAATCATCATGTCAATCAAAAACATGATTTGAGGTCAAATCTAAAATAAATATATATCATATGTCACACACAGTATAGTAGTAGTAGTGGATCCTAAATCTCAAAAAATAAGAAGTTGATAAAACCACAATAGTTGTGGTCCACTTTTTCAGAAAGATTAATCAATTTGCATTAGCATATATGGCTTTTTTGTGGTTAAAAAGCCACCTCAGTGGTGACCCAGTGAACTGACTGGGCTTCAGAAACTTAAATATGTCATACAGTTTGCAAGTAAGCAAGGCATTGATCTCTTATCCGGATTTTGTGATACATTTTCCTTAAACTTCAATTTTTGGGTCCCTGCTTCCTTTCAATTCTAAAAAACAACAATCAATAAAACTCTTATTTGCTAATAACAAGTGACTACAAAATACCTTTCAGTTGGCTTATACTAAGCCCGGTGTAATGTAACTCACCACATCTATTTAACACTTGACGGAAACATACTGGTCTGCAATGATTCACTTGGTTTTAAACCAGAAAATGTGGCATCCTTAATGTCTACCAATATTTTTGGAGGGAGAATGTTGGAGCCAGATTTAATTTATAGTTTTCAATCATGTTAAGTTTGTAAACTAAACCCTCATTATATTACAAGGTAGATTATTTGTGTTTTATAATTTTATAAAATTATGGGTCTGGATTCAAGACTCCTCTCCCTCTATCTGTGCTTACCTGCAGTCTTAGGTGTGGCTTTTAGTGAGTTTTGCAGACAGTGGCAGGGAGAAGGAAAAGGTTTATTGAAACTGGAAAGTCTGAATAAAACACTTTCTGATGTAGAAGAAGACAAAGTGTATTTCTTGCCGATGTGAGTTGGAACCCACCTTCCTCCCTCAAGAGTTATTGTGGATGCAACAAATATATTTTTACCCTTCTTAAGTTTTCTGATGTGTTCATTTCTGTTTAGTTTTAACAGAACCCCCGTTACCTGGCCATTCCAAGACTGGAGAACCCAGAAGGAACGATGAGAACATCAAGACGGGGAAAAGGGTGCACACCAAGAACAGCGTGAGCTGCAGCCAAACAGGGAGGAAGCAGTTTGAGGATGCTCATCTACAAAAATAGAAAAAAGATTCTCAACAAAAAAATCTGCTAAAATCTCTTCTCATCTTGTAAACTCTAATTAGTTGAAGTCTCTGAGACTTGTTGTCAGAACTCCACCTGGGCCTTCTGCAGCAAGCAGACAGGGCTAAACACGCGGTGTGGAATCACCCGCTGGACCAAGAGACAACTCAGTAAACCGGCAAGGTAGTCGCTATGGAACAAGAGGTGCCGTCATCCAGCATGGCTGAATAATCAGTTACAGAGAGCTCTTCATCCTCCAAGAAGAGTGGGAGAACGCGGAGCTTGAACTGGTGTTGTCCTCACCGCTGCAGTAAAACAAAACCAGGAAAAGGATCAGTAGATAAGGATGATTTCACTCTAAACAGAACTTGAGCTGATGCACCAAAAAGTGAACTTTTTTTTTTTTTTACTATACTTAGCTAAAAAGTGACTTCAATTCTGGTTTATAAAATAGAAAAAAGATGCAATTCTAATCAGTCTAATTCAAAATCCAGCACTATCTCCATTCTCATCCCTTTAACTGTTCCAAAGGTGTGAGCCAAGTTTTCTTCCATTGATTCACCAGAAATAAAGGCCTCCCTTGTGCAGCAGCTGGAGATTCAAGGCGCTACGGCTGTGCTGCTGCTGGATGAAAAACATAAAGAGGAGGAGTGGGATTACTGGAAAGCCCTGGCAGACCTGCCAACCAGACCCTGGCTTGTGAATAGGGAGACCCCAGCCCAACCCTGCCCTACCCACAGTGAACTGGCTCTTTCTAATGAACCAGACATCACTGTATTTCCTGTGCTTCTATAAAAATTTATGTTGGCTTTGCTTTCACTCCAGAATTTTTTTTTCCAGCCAGTAGATCCACTGGCCTATTGTAAAAGCTTCAGGCTAATTTGTTATAAAAAGCTAATTGTGCACTGAACCCCATCCATCACCCCAACTTGAACCATAGAAGCAAGAGGAAAATTTCCTCACGAAATATTGAGGGGCCAAACTTCAGTGTGGGGAGGAGGCGGTCCTCAGAGAAGAAAAGAACAGGAAATTTTATAACATACCTGCCAGTCTGGAGAGGAGAGTCCTTCACTGTTTTACGAGAAGACTTTCCAGGCCGAGACACAAGTCGGCTTTCAGTGCTTGCCCCTCGCTCTGGCCTGGGTTTGGTCATATTGCCACAGTCAGGTTTTTCCCCAACCTCAGTTTCCAAAGCAGAAAAAGTTTCTGTTGCGACTTGGTGCCAGTGGCCCACTGCCAGCGTGAAGGTGGACGCTGGCATGGGCATGGTGACATAGTAATTCCAGACTAAAAAATCTGTGGAAAAACAAGAAGGATTATGAGCAACACAGAGAATGTATTACTTTACCACAAGGTTTTATGGCATATGTTGAGATGGGATCAAGTTTTTCAGTATTTCACATCTGCCTACAGAATTAAGTCAGTTTTACCACATCAGAGTTGTGCTCACAAAACAACTTTAACATATCAAAAAGTGAAAACGCAAAGAACACATTCTAAAGATGGGATGAGATTCTTGTAATAAAGTAACTCAATTCAGTTTTAAATAATTTTGTCTCTTTAGAAAGAATTAGCATTTCTCATGCTAATGTGTGAGACACACATTTTCTAAAAGACCCACTCTGATGGAAATCAGGATTTTTAACATGATCTTGGGGCATTTTTCTGATGATGAAGGACACATATAAAGAAAATTAAGCCTTAAATTGCATTTCTGAGTACTTATTTATTCAAATTGCTGTGAATCAGATACAAACAATAAAATGCTGTTTGAAAAATATCAGATTTGTGATGTAGAAAAATACACTGTCCATTCTGGAATATCTACTTCTAGACATAAAGATCTTTGTATGTCTTCGTTTTCTTGGTCTGAGCTAGCATCTGGCTCAAAACTGTATGGCTGGATAGCTCCAACATATTTGTTGCACTGATAATGTTAGGTTATGGGTGTGAGGCTCTGTAAGCAAGCAGGGGAGCATGTAAACAGAGAGCTCCAGGTAACAGGGAGAGGAAGGGAGGCGGGATTATTCAGCACTATATGTCCTGCTCACACTTTTGTCTGTGGTGGGGACTGTAAAGCGCATTAAGCCTTAAAGGAAAGTAGATAAACATTTCTATGCGTAGAAATATATATATTTTTTGATTGCTTGACATTAACTCATTCTACTACAACATCAGAGATCAGGTCAACAGAAAACCAAAGTGAACCTTCAGAAATGCTTTGGTGTTTCTGTTTATTTGATACAATATTTACAGATTTGTCTCAAAGATATCAATGAATTTTAGAGTATTTTAATTATTCTCAATAAAAATGTATTTTTTTAAGTAATATCAATTAAAATAATAAATTGGACTTTTAAAGAATTAAAATGTGATTTTTTTGGGCCAGTTTCTGAGATAACAGTTTTGGTCTATAGTAAATGATAAAATGTTACTTCTGTGAGGTATCGACAGCTTACGTGTGTTTCCGTCCTTTGTAGGAACAGCCTGCTCCTCCCCACTCATCAGAACTACACACTCACTGGGGGCACGTACTGTGGCTTGCCATGTTGACATGGCAACAGGTGGTTCCTGGCAAGGGAAGAGGGCTCGATTGTTGATGGGAGAGCCAGCAGTGTAAACGCACAACCTGGAAAAGTTCACAAAGGGAAACTTTCAAGAACCATCAGCAGTAGAAAAGCCAGGGGGTGCAAACATATTACTGATCTTTGTTACCTGAGATGATTGTTTTTCATTTTATTATAAAGAGTTTCTGATGCATAATAAGGTTTACATTTCTATTGAAATAAATTTACACCTTATTTTAAAATATTTTCCCGAGATGTTGGTACAAAAATTCAGAAAGATGCTGAGAAGTTTTAGAGGATAATCACAAACAATTCTGAATATGAGGTTTGTTCTAAATCCCTACTTAAGTGCTTTTCTGAAATATTCTGGAATTAAATTTATAAATGTATATAAATCCTGTCAGACTAAGTCATAAAATACAGTCCAAAACCCTTTGTAACTAGCAAATCACAAGTTGATTTGTCATACTTTTAAGTCAGAAAGTGAAACCTATGATGATGGAAGGCATGAAATTAAGTGCAAAATTGTATTTGAGTATTTATTTATTCAATATTATATGAATCAGGAGCATATAGAAAATGCAGCTTAAAACAAAAGCTTATTTGTGACAGAAAACACGGTAGGCTAGCCAAAAGCTCCCTGCTCCGCTCCACAACAGGCAGGGAAAGGTTTCCATACCCACAGCTATGAGATGAATATCTAATGAACTTCTGCTGCTCTGCAGAAACAATGTACTTGAAAATGACACAGATAATCTTTTTTTTTTTTGGCTAAAAACGGCATAATTATAGTTAAAAGACCACTAGGAACGCTTTAAAATAGATCAAAAGATGATCAGAATCAGCTGCTCCTGCCGTCACTGATGCAGGGGCTTTCTCGAGGAATCCACCAATCAACACAGCACGGATAGACGCTAAATCCAATCATCTCAGCTACAGTAATCAACAACACACAAGGATAACCACAATAACTATAGCTTTGGAAACTTTTTAAAAACCTTGGTCATAATTGGAAAAACTATTTTGTAAATCCAACATATTTCCCGAGACAACATTGGAAAACAAAAATATAAAATAATGAGATGGTTACATACTTTTTGTCAGGAGTTAAATTTTTTTTTTTTTTAATAAAAACCAAGAATATTACTACATACCAAGCTGCTATATATAAACACATAAGCGTTGAAAATGTGATTTTTTTTTTTTGGCATTAATGATAACACTGACCTGTCATCCTGGTCCTTAGTCCATCTCAAAGAGCTTGCAGACGGTTTTGTTTGGTAGTGAATCCTAATAATGCGAGGAAACTGGTGAGATGACTCGACTCTCCTCTTTCTTACTTGCAGACTCCAGAGGTCCCTGCGAAAAGGCAGAGAGCTGCCATCTTCAGCACAAGGTGCATGGCTACACAGAGAGAAGATTTGATGCTTCATCTGCCACTGGGAGGAGGGCATGGAGAACAGGTTTTCCATGAAGGCAGACTGTGGATTTTCTGAAAGGATTTTTGATGCACTCTGTGGTAGGAGGCCCATGATGTCTGGTGAGGAGGTGATGTCCACTTCCTCTACCTTTGACACGTCGAGGTCACAGCAGTCCAACACTAAAGTAAAATCACTATTGCTGGTGGTGTGCCACAAATGGGAAGTCTGAACATCTACAGAGTCCCATGTCTTCTCCTTCTCCTCTGCTTTTGCACCAAATGCCAACGTATCCGCCTCCTGAAATGTGGCTCCATCCTGACAGCGTTCAGCCTCATCTGCTTCAGGCTGAGGCTCCAGGAACAAGACGATGCTGCTGCTGATGAGTCTGCTGTGGAGATGAACCATCAGGTCCAACACGTAGTGCTTGACTAGTATGTGGTTTGTGTTTGCCCGGAGAGGAAGGTCATCCTTATCGGGGTCGAGGTTTCCAGGGGGCTCCATGCAACCACATCAGGTCAATCAAGAAGTTAAATAAAGACTAATACAGGAGACAAAAGCACAACAGTTTTCCTTTGTTTGGATATTATTATTTTGTTTGTGCAGACATATGAATTGAGAGTACATTTAAAAAAAAATACTGAATCAGAACTACTGTCTAATTGGCAGCAGCTGGAAATAATAAAGGATAATTGCTATACCTTTTAAAATGGGGGGGGGGGGTGTTTGATGTATTTAGTGAAACACTTGGGTGTCACATCTCGTCGGTCGCGAGTTTTCAATCAAAAATATGAAAAACATATGCTCTTTATTTCGTAATTTTATGTTAAGTAATCACTGATGCCACGCAGGACACCTGTTAACTGCTGGGAAAAAGATGGCTGGATGGATGAATGAATGAAGAGTTCAGCTAAGTTTACATCCCAACCTCTGATTAAAAAATAGTGTCTAGAAACGTAACAGCAAAATATAAACATTAACTACAGTAAAGAGTACATTTGCATTTGCCAGTAGTTTATAAAACATTTAAACGGCCAACATACCGTCAATTCCGAGAACTTGGCTCTTGATTTATTCTTCTACCGCGCCTGATGTTTGTCCTGTTGAAGTCGAGTGCTGATGACGTCATATAGTTGCGCTCGAAGATGAATGTAGTTTTTAATATTTGAGCAAATATACTCGATATAAACTCTAAAAAATAAGCCTTGCAAAACGTATTTCTGCAGAATTTGTTGTACCATTATGTATTTTTCTGCAGTATATCCTTCTGGCTGCAATTACTTTTTTTCTTTATTTTCTTTTCTGCTTTAATATGTTTAATCGTTCAATATATTGCCTATTAAAAGAATAAAATAACAGTCATATATTACGTTTACTGAATATAAATACAGGCTGGTGATAAATATGTATTTTTGAAATATTTATACTTTAAATTAAGTTTGAAAAGAAAAATACTGAAATTTCATCTAACTGAACATTAGTCACAATTTCTTTTGACACATCTGTAGAGAAATTTCTTATATTTTAAATAAGAAATTTAGATTGAAACATATAGCATTTAAAACAAATTTAAAATTTTCAGTTTCCATGATATCAATCAGTTTTTACAGTTAAAACAAAGTTTTATAACATTTGGTTGAGTGTTAAATTTACTCAGTGATACAGTTTAATAGGCATTATTTCACTGTGTGGTTCCTTTCATTTAAGGCATTCTTTATGCAAAAGTTGATGTTAACTAATGATATATCTCTCTGCTTAATATATATTCTTCAAAAGCAAATTTTCTTTTACAGTATCATTTAAAAGGTTTAGAAAAAATAAACTGCACAAATAAATTAAAAAGACAGGTAAAAGTGTGCATATTAAGTTTTATTCATGTTTTTTTTTTTAGTATTCTGACAAATAAATACCCCCACACTGAATAAAACATTTGTAAGCTTTAGTGGATAGATTTTTCCAATATATCAAAGTACACAAACTTTAGATTTGTTTCAGAAAACAGGTTTTCAATTTTAACAACACAAATAATGTTGCTGATTTTTAAAATGTATTAAACTGTTTTAAAAACATTAAACAGTTAATACTAATAAATAACTCTTCTAAAGAGCATTAAAAGGTAGAAAAAAAGGTTTTCAATTTGTAAAAGTGTGAGTATATTTACTTTTATAAAATTGAACACACCCAATAATGCTTAGAAACTGTGATACTTCACTTCTGGAATGCAGTTTGGTTTGTATGGAGCAGCTGATCAATAGTCTGACAGCTCTTCAGTAAATAAAGGAATTTATTTTTGACACTATACATAATGAGAAATAGTCTGCTTAACAACAGGGAAACTAATAAAAAAAGACAGTAAAAAATAAGAAAACCACATTTCTTTTTTTTTTTTTTTACATACAGTTTTGCTGACACCTGTCTAAAATAGATTTCCCTAATGAAAATTGTAAATACTTTTTTTATTTGATGTTGTGACTCTATATACAGAATGTAAACTTATATAATTCTATATAAGCTACATAGCAAAACACATCATTTTTGCAGTAAAAAAGATACTAAAAAAAAAAAGATGGTAGAATTTAAGACATAAAATTGTACCCATTTATCCTCTCATCAATCCATCAACAATGTGCCTGTGATAGCTATCATATTATTCATGAATGTTATTTCAAAGTTTCTCAAACAACCACAAATATCGAGGAAACTGAACACCAAAGGACTACAAAGTGATTTCAGCGTGGCACAAAGTCTTTATCATTTCACTTGAACGTCCTTGATCCATTATTTACATACATCGCCGTATTATAAACATACAGCTTTATCAGACACACATCTTGGTCAGCAAAGGTGATCAATGCAGAGAAAATGTTTGCAGCATTATTACGACTAGAAAATTTACAGCAAACTGCTTAACAGGCTACATTTTTCTGTGATTGCCACTTTACATTTCAGGTGCTTCTTTCTCATTATATTTTTATATATTACAGTGGAACATGGCATCAAAAGACGGGACATACAGCAGAAAGTGATGCCCTTGGAAAATACATTAGTCCTCCTATGTGAACACGACTCCTGCACTGAGAATTTCGGAGGTAGTTCATCAAATCCCATTGTCATCCTTTGCCTGGGTGAGAATCACACTGTAACATTCTGTTGGAGCAACTTGCTGCATCTCAGGAGTTTTCCTCTTGAGCTCTGCGAAAACTCAAGCGTTTGAAGGAATCCCTGTAAAACAAACAAAAAAAAGTAAATGAGGCAAAAAAAACAAAAACAACTTTAAAACAAAAAAAAAAAAAAAACAGCATCTAATCTTATGGATTAAAGAACAACAACTAAGTAAATAGTCATTTTTATTGAAAGGCACCTTTTTACAAAAGTTTTCAAAAGTAATAATTTGTATATTTTTTGTTTAAATAATGTCTTAAATCCTGCAATACACAGAAAAATCACCTAAAACCTGTTCATTTTAATTAAGGTTTCACTTTTGTTTTTTGTTTGAGAAAACCTAAATGACACCTCTCTGGTCATCACCAGACAACTTTTTTTCAACCCAAAGGAAAATCTCCCAAGTAGTTTCCAGTACACTAATGGGATTCTATTTCTGTAAATGTGTTCCTGTTGGAAAAAGGTCTTTTAAAAGAACAGTGTTAAATTTGTCATCGGCTCCATCGAGGCTAATTTTCCACCCGCTCGTACTCGATTTCCTGCATGTCTGGTAGAAGTTAGAGCAGCATTTCTGCTGTTGTTTTGATGCTTCCTTCCCAGTTAGACACATTTGCACCAAATATTGAGAACTACATCGAATGCTTACATTTAGTAGAAAAGGCACCAACTTCCAACCCTTACATGGGACCGAATAAACACAAAAAGTGATGAATCTGTCTTAATGCTACTTCAATTTATAATGAAACAAACAGGTGTTCGAAGCACCTTAAATAAATAAATAAATAAATCCTTCAAACACCTTCCTTAAAAGAAAATTAAATGCAGTATAACAGAGGTGCATCGAAATTGCATCAAACTCAAACAGGTCATGTGTTCACAGGGTCTTTTGTGATTGGTGGGTTCATTCATTTTAAAACCCAATCAAGCCACTGGTAATTTAGAACTGTCTTAACATTAATCAATACAAAATGTAATGTAAAAACACTCTTAGATTGGCAGTTTGACCTGAAGGTTCCCGTCTACCTGTTCTCAAGTCGAGGCCGGATGATGGGTTTATAAAGCTCAGGAATCTTCCTCTCCATCATTGGCCTCAGGTTCTCTTTCAGGCGGTTGTAGTTCTTCTTCAGCTCCTGCTGGTACTCTTTCTGGTCTGATGTGATGAGATGCTTATTCTTCTCAACTGCATCACCACACCTACAAGAAAGAGGACATAGCAGGGTGACGCTACTCATAAACACATGAGAATAAGAATTCAGGCACATGAAATAGTGAGATAAAATTGAACAACCTGAGAATTTAAAACTCCACTGTTGTCAAAGAATATGAATATGATTTTTTTCAAACTGATGTTTGATTTTGAGTTACACTTTAAATGACACAAAAAACTGACCACTGAAAAAAAGAAACTGATGTCTTTTCTAGGTGTGAAAAAGGACAATGCATCATTATGAAGGGCCAGAGCTAAAATGAGTACAGTGCTGCGGTGCTTTCTTCCTTTCAACATCCCATCAGCACGTCAACGTGCAAAGAATCTGCAGGAAATTAAGGAAAAGGGGCTGATTGCAAACACATGTCAGAGTTTATCTCAGAGGGTCTAATGAAGGTAACGAGGAAACTGTCCTGTGTGAAACAATTCCCTTTAAAAACACAAGTGATAAGCTGCAATGACAGTAAAGTTAATTTATATATAGTATCTCTGCTTCTTTTGAAAACTTTGAATATTTACTTCATATAGTTGACACAAATTCTTTAGTATGTTTAAGCCTGATTTGATCACAGAATTAATCATACTAAGAAAAATAGTTTTAATATGAACTCATTAGAATAACTGTGGCATTTTTAGGTATTTAAGCTTCTTTGGATATGAATAAGTAGCATAAAAAATTAACTATTCTAGTCTTTAAATCAACTTTTGGCCCTTAAATTTACATATTAACTCATGTTAGATATATCTCTAAAAGAGCACTCTACTTTATTCATAGAAAGCAATTTTTTCTTTTAACCAGCAGATGCTAAAAAACAATTTCACGCGTGTTACCAAACTCCACAATGAAATCACTTCAGTCTTTCCGAAAAAAAAAAAAAAAAAAAAAAAAAAGCGCTCACGGGGCAGTCCTGACTGAAAACCGAGGGATTGTGTCCTCCCTGTTCAGTCTTTTCTGAGTCTGTGCAAATCTAGTATCTTTAGGCTTCTGTACTGTTCAAATACAGTACTTTTTTTAAGAGAGGGATAATCTTATTCTTTTTTGCCAAGTAAAAATGCATATTTTAGGCAATTTTATACTTTTGCTTTGTTGTTTATACATTATATCATGCAACACTCAGTTTTTTAACACAGAGTGGCTCAACTTGGAAAGGGTCTTTAAAGGAGAAAATACACTAAATTGGGCAGGAGATGAACTTCAAGGTTCAGAAGGCAATTCACAAATCTGTAGGGAAATTCCCTTTTTTTTTTTTTTTTTGAATTCTCTGTTTATTGTCTCATCCTGCTCTTTTCATCAGCCTTATTAAAGCTAAACCAAAGTCTGAATCTAAATCTCTGAGATTATACATTTTAAAAGAGGATTCAGATTGCACGCTGGAACCTGCGTTAGAGCTGGTTATGCCATCCATTAGGACAGACCAAAGAAATTGTGTAGATTTTTACAAAGAAGGGATTTTCCCTTTGAATTAAATGTTGGGAAAAGAACCGGTGATTTGAACTTTGAAAAGTTATTTCTTTTTCTGTTTTTATGTCTCTCTTATCAGTTATTTTATATAAGTTACCACTGATTTATCAGTTGGAACCATGATCAACTTTTACATATAAACTATGAAAAAATTGTTTTAGGACAAGAATTTAAAAAAAAAAAACTGTGACAAGAACACTGCCTCACGGCTGCACATTGAATACAGACATTTGATTGACATAATCTATCACACAACAGGATATTACAATGTTTTTAGTTCAGAGAAAGTAAGATGGGATTTTTGTGACTGCAACAGCTCAGGAGAATGACATTGAAAGCGTGCAGCTTGTTCAGATTTTAGACTAACTATAAACCTTCCTAAAAATCAAAGTAAATATTTGCCAGCCTTCTTGTACCAATCAAGGCAGCTGGAATGTGACATGGGGATAAGAAAATGAAAACACCACCTCTTGGAGGAAATGGCAAATTCCCAGAAGAAGTGAAAACAAACACTCAAATTCATAAACACACATAAATAAAACACAGCTGCAGAAAATCAGTGCGTTGTCATGGGAAGACTTAAATTATTCCTTGAAAGCTTAAAAAACATCTAAGACTTTGGGACCAAAAAAAAAAGGATTTTCTACATTAGAGATGATATTTTGGCTCATATCTTGTCTCGCTTGAAAAGAAGCTCATCAAGCAAATATTTTAAATTTTCTGATTCCTAAGTGTAATCTTGACTCCCTTAATCTAATAGTAATTTTGATCTTCACAATCAATTATGATAAGGACACTGCAACAAAGGTGATCTTTAATATTCTTTACCTCCACATTCCAGCTGGTTTTAGAAAAGTGGTCAAACTAATGCTAACTTATACTTTTAAAACATATTTTACAGCCACTTTTTATTAGTGCAGGACCTCGTTGCAATCTGTGTCACTGGGGTGCTGACCCTTCCATCACATCTTACCTCATTATAAACTCTTTAAAACACAGACGCAGTTTATTGTGGTGACGGAAGAGCTTTGGATCCGCTGGGATCTCATTCAGGAAGACCTGGCCACCTCCAGCGGGCCCTACAATGGAGCAAAGAGTGGAGGAAAGGAACAAAAAAACAAAGAGACGAGTTAAAGAGCGAAGAAAGAGAAAGCTAAAACTGAGTGGAGAAGGAAAGAAAGGAAGTGTTTCAGAGCACAGGACGGAATGCACCTCATTCAGAAAAAGAAATGACTTGCAAACCAACACATAAAGGGGGCCAAGATGTTGAATTAGAACATAAGAAAGACATCAGACCAGAGAAGGAACCATGATTAGCCTTTTGAGCGGCTAATATCACAGCTTAAACCCGCGCATACCCACCATTTGGCTCTCATTTTGTCCAGTACAAGCTCTTGTTATCCTAACTTATATTCATCATAAAACCACAGCATGCTCACATAATGCCTGCATCTTTAAACAGCACTGATAGCATCATAAATGCATCGAGCCCGGCCTCCGAGCCTCGGCCTGAGCTGCGGACCCACACACAGAAAGCCAGCCTCTGATTGCATCGAGACTTATATGTTTACGAAGCTGCTGAGCATTAGCGTTATGTATACAACCATCAAGTCGGAGCGAGGACCTGTCAGATTAGACGCTAGAAGATAAAGCATAAGCGGAGAGCATGGAGACGCTAAAGCTAGCATCATCATTACTCCAAAATTCACCGTGCTGGCAAACCTGGAAGCAATCAGATCACAAAGAGACCTCCGGTTCAGCACGCCTCGCAGCGTAGACATGAAAAGAAGAGGAGCATGAATTGACGTTTTAACTGAATTAGGTGGAAACCCAAGGAAGGCTTAGGTATGGATCAGGCGGAGGCTTTGAGTGTGAACACTGTCCGATGTCTCGTCTCCACCTGCAACTGGAACTACAATGGAAACTAAAAATAGCATGGATGGAAGCAAATCATTCAGTTATGTCTCTCTATTGAAACAAAAATGAGATGTTTCCCCATGTGCCACTTGAAGAGAACAGCTATAATTTGGTTATTTATGAAAGTTATCATCATCCCACTCCCACAATGGCTGTATGTCACGCAAAACAGTTATAAAAAGAGGCTTTATTCACAAGTCAATTACCTGGTTAACACTCCCACAGAGCCTTGTAGCAGCATCTGCAACATCTTAGCATCTGGTTGCTCTCATTGTGGCAACTGCTAGCTCCCTCGTCTTCTTCTGCATGTCCTCTATGGCCACCTCAATGGGAGTCAGATCAAACTGCAAATAAAAGGCAAGTAAGACTCTAATACTAAAAAAATTAAAGGACGTTTTACGTAAAAAGATCTGACCTCCTCTTTCTGAATGACGTTGATGCGGGTCTTGACATACGGGAAGGCGTGCATTGTGTGAGGATGGTCTTCCTCTTGTACTGCTCGTTAAGTTCGCCTCGAGGCCGTCCGCTTTTGGTGAAGGCGTGGTGTACATGAAGCGGCGCAGGTTGAAGTTTTTCTCAAAGTTTGTCAGACGATCTTTCATCTCGTAGTCATCAAAGTAAGGCTCAACATAAGTGATCTGAATGTACGCCTGAAGAGAAGAGGTAGATCATTTTCTTTTATATATATATATATATATATATATTATATATATACACACACACACTATCATTAACACTGTCTGTGTTTTAAAAAAGTTAAGGATTTATATTTCAGGAGGCATACTTTTTTTCATAGACAAATTTATAGGAAATTCATTGACCTCTGAACTTACCTAAATCTCTTTTTTTATTTGACATAGTTTTAAATTGCTTTCTTTTTCTTATCAATAAAGCATTAATAGTATTCAAAAATATAAAAACGTTTGTTTCATCTATTGAATCTAATCAATATTTTCTGACATGAAAATGACTACTATTATTATTATTACTCAAACTATTAAAATATGTTAAATAAAACTTCACAAGTTACATTTTTTCCATCATAATAAAGGTACTTCCCTCTTGGCCTTTATTTTGTCACACTTCTAATTGTACCTAAACTGGCTCTGTATGCGGCTCAATACCTTCTCTATAATCCAAATCACTTGAATCTAATTTTCATCTTTAAGGCAACATTTTCAAAAAGCCTACTCTGCTCTGATGACAAAGCTTTGAGGAAGCCTTGCCTGTTAGAAACACATTATTTTCTCTCCACTGTGAAATTTCAAAAACCTTTTTAGAAAAGGTCTATTATGCCCTAATGTATGGTTATTGATGAAATAAACAGCCTTCTGACTCATACTGCTCATGTTTGAGAACAAATCAAAAAGGCAGAACAGCAGCAAAATAGCACAAACAACTAAAATATTTATATTTTTTCCAGCCACATTATTGAAACTACCTGCTGTTACTTTCAATAAACAATACAAAATGAAATATTAACTACAGTGGAAAAAACAGAAAAGGCACAAAAGTGCTGCCACTTTTTGTGATCGTATACAACCCAGCATTATGATTGCATAATATTTCTGCCTTGATCTTCAAGGGGATCCCTTTAACTTGCACTTATATTTAAGAAGGAAAAGGAAAATTAATTTAAAAAAAAATCAAAAATAAAAAGTATTTACTTTAAGGCTTAGTTAACAAATCAGCTTTGAAAAATATATTTAAATATATTAAATTAATGTACCTTATTGGGCTTGAGCTGTTTTCTGTCCACTGGTGTTGAGTCCTTAATCATCACCAATGCGTCTTCACCAAAACACTGACTGTAGAAGTTCTGAATGAAGGGAAAAAGGAAATCTTTACAACTCAGTATTCTAATATCCATATGTCACGTCTTGTTTCTAAAATGCATGACACCAAATTTTTTTTTTTATCCAATCTTACACTCGGAAAATACAATACAACAGATATTGGTTTCAATGTTTCATTCCATTCAATTTTTCTTGTCATTTGCATAGTTCTATAGGACTTCTTTAGAGATCCACTCCAATGAAAATTGTAAGGATGTTTTAAACATATTATTGTAGAATTTTTTTCATGATGGACGACATGTATAACAGATTAAGGTTTAAACTGCATTTTGAGCATTTTTTTAATTCAAATCGTGATTAATCAAGAGCAGACGAAAACCCACGGTTTGAAAGAGCTCGCAAGTTTGTGATGCAGGAACTTAAACCGGCGACCCAAAGTCTTTCTGTTCAGCTCAGTTCAAATGCATCCACTTGCTGACAAATAGATCCATTTAAGTCTTTATTTTTCTCGCCTGAGTTGGCATCTGGCTCAAAACTGCACGCCTGCATAGCTCTGTTATAGCTTGCCCTTTTTTTTTCCACGCTAATATTAGTTTAGGGTTGTAAGCTAGCAGGAGAGAGTGCAAACAAAGAAATGCTGGGGTATCAACTAGGTTTAGACGATTTAGTCGACTAATCGACAAACTAAACTGTTTAAAATAGTAGACGACTTTTTATTAACAGTCGATTAGTCGTTATATATTATTTGGAGTCCTGTAGTAAAGTTGAACAAAGGACAGAAGCTGCACGATTCATTAAAAGTTTAATAAACTGTCATCTCAATTGTCTTTTTTTTTAGTTAGTTTAAAGCTAATGATGGTTAAGATGTGTGCTTTACATCCACTTTGCCCATGACCTGATTATTCGACTAATCGGAAAAAATAATCGCTGATTTGTCGACTATTAAAATAATCATTTGTGGCAGCCCTAGTATCAATACCAACAGCCCACCCAAAACACAGAAGCAAATTTCTGATGAACTACCGCTGTTCTGCAGAAGAAAAAAAAAAAAAAAAAAATCACACAGGTATTTTCAATTTTGGCTAAAAACTGCATAATCATAATTAAAATACTACTTTTACAACAGATAAAATTACAATTGGAGTGAAACTCTAAAGCTGATGCTAAGTTAGATGTTATCCATTCTTTTCTAAACCTCTCTGTCGATGTCTTTCCTATTTACCTTACTTCAATCTTAATTCACAAATAACACAACTCTCATGCAGACGCTGCTTTAGGTCCTACCTCCAGTCTGTGGGATATCTCTGGCAGATGTGTGATCCCAGGCTCCTTGTAAATGAACTCTCTTTCATCCAGGTCGCCAAACTTAGACCCATAAAAACCCACACGAAAATAAGTTCCAAACATCCTCTTAAGACCCTGAAGGGAAAAACAAAGGGAGGATCTTATTCACAACACTAAGTACTACGACACCACAGACAGGTTTTTCTCATTTTGGTAAAAGCCCTTTAAACCGTCTTTATTGTGAAGAACGCTTTAAAATGTTTAAGTAAGAAATGCGATATGCTTGTGAATTATTTTGGACAGCTACATTTTAGGTATTCTTCAAGCTTGGTAAAAGTATTCTGTGAACGAAAAACATTGCACAAGGAAGGTTCAAAATCTCCGAAGTAGGCCATAAAACATAAGCAAAAAGTTGCACAATTATATTACCTTATTAATGATGTTTTCAAAAGCTCTCTGAAGCTTGTCATGGGTGAAAGCCAGTTTTCTGAAATCTCTGCGTGCCTCTAAGATTGGGATGATGATCTTGTAGACTTCGTTCACTGCTTCATAAAGACCACCCTGACAAAGACCGCAAAAACATTTTTACTGAATTTAGTCATTCTTTCTTAGTGTTATAGACTTTATTTATGTAGCAAGTTAATAATTCTTCAGCAAAACTGGTCAGAAAACTGCTTCAATATGCAATTAAATGCTTCTTTCATTATCTAGGAATAAAATATTAATGTCTCACAGTGCTAAAGAGCTCAGCAGCCTGCTCCAGCAACCCCACCAAACCATTCTCTGTAAAGCAGCGTCCCGAGCACACGCCGTCCTCGTCTGGGGACAGGATGTCGTCCGACACGGCCGACTCTTCCAGCACATTGGGGGAGATGTTCTGGAGGAGAAAATCAGTTGCCCGATCAATCAGTTAGACCTCTTAATCAAATAATCAATCGAATGGCTTAAAAGGACAAGCTGCAAAGTGGCAAAGGAACTAATTTGACAGCTGTCCAATCAATGACTTGCTGGCTGCTTCAAGTTCGTTTCCTGTACCCGAGCACAGCAGAGGTCTTCTGTGGGAGACAGCTCATCAATGAAACCATCATGTCTGTTGAAGCTGTTTTCAGCTCAGGGAAAATGGCACTTAATGCGTTCCCACAAGAGCTTGTTTGCCTTTTGTCCCTCTATCTTCAAGTGCAGATGCATAAGAGCAAGCGCATATACCAAGAGACTTTATTTATATGTTGACACGATGGGCATACAGCTCCCCCTTTGGACACAAATATACAAATTTACACATACGTGAGGAGAACTGTGAAATAATTCTTATTTTTTTCATTTTCAGACTCATTGTAATCTGAGCTATTTAAGAGTTAACATTTCTTTTGTGTACCTGGAAGGTGACACTGCCAACAGGGAGGTACTTTGTGGTCCTCCAGCATGCTGAGATACTCCGCCACGAGGGCAGCAGCGTGGACCAGGCACATAGCTGCTCGGTGTAACATTTCCTGTTGTTGTGCTTCTCGGCCATGTTCTGCAGCCAGGTCAGACGGAGTCAGGAGACGTCTGGTAACCCTTTGCTATCCTGCAGGGAAAGAAGTGGTGGGGTCACATTTTCACTCTTTTTTTTTACTTTCTTAGGTAAAATTAAGATTCAAAATCTGTTTCAAGAGCAAATTAATTGTTAACAGTGCCAAAACAAAATGCATCATAAAGATGAGACTATATATAAAATAACAAACTTTTAAATTTATTACAAGTAGTACTGATTAATAAAGTGTGCAAACATATTTACAAAGATTTTGCAACACGTTCATTTAAATTTTAAATAAGAAAGTAAAAACCACTCCTGCATAAACCAAAAATAGAGACTCAATTATGAAATATTTGTTGAAATTTAGGCTGCAAATACCTAAAACAATGTTTAACGACTTCAGAATACAAAAAACAGTACACAAATTTTAAATAAATACTTAATAATCAGAAAGAAAGTGTGTTGATGCACTAAATGTGTAAACAAATTTCCCCACATAAATGACTGGAGGTAAATTCTGAGGTTAGGACAACTAAATGCACTCTGCAGAGCTGCCAGACAGACACTCACCAGGTGACTCCAACCCTAACCTAAACACATAGGTGGATGATAAATGACACATGCAAGCGACAGTGAAACATGTTGAAGGAAAGTGCCAGAATCAACAGCTGAACATGTATGCTGCCTTTGTCTCAATGTTTCTCCTCCATGTGCTCCCTCCCTCCCTCTGTCTCTCGCACACTGTGTTTACATTTGCATATACACAAAACCAGATCAGAGAACCAAACTGCTCCCACATGGTAACATAGTGAGGCCAGAAAATAGGGGGAAAACAGCTCAGACTACAGAGAAATTGGAGCCAAGGCTAAATAGAAGACAAACCAGACTGAGACGGAGGAGAAAGGATAGAAGTTATATGGATTTCAATTTTTACCTGTACATAAGGTCCATAAGCATCTCGGGGTCTTCCTGAAATGCCCTCATCTTTACCGTGTCAGACAAAATGCAGTTGAGGTTTCTCAGGAGCTCATCCACCTAGCAAAAACATAAAAAAGCAGCATTTTGACAGGATGTCTAACAAGAACCACAGTTGAGTGTGTTGGCCCTCACCTGTCAGGCAGCTGAGTGTTCTGCATTTCAACATCCTCTTCAGCGTAGGCCAGGATGGTGCGAAGGGAATGCCGCAAGTATCCTCCTGAAATCTGATGACTTGCCCACCAGTGACGCCAAAGACATGGTGACCTGCATCTTAATTCTCGAGAAGTTCTGTTAAAATCAAAGGAAGTGGGTGTTTATTGTTACAGTTTTTTTTTTTTGCATTTATTCAGTGATTTCCATTCAGTTTCAAAAAGTTTTGCTTTGAAGGATGCATTTACTGTAATCACTAATCAAGAAACAGTACAGACTGAATTATAATTGATTTTTGAACTTTCAGTATCCCCCACTACCGCAGTGAAAAAAACATAACCCTTTCTCGCGCCGAATTAATTTCCAATATGTATTAAATATATATATTCTGGACTGCAATAAGGAAAAGAAGTATTTGAAAACCCAGTGATTTTGTAAGTTTCCCCACTTACAAATCTGAATCTGGTCTGAGATTTTCTGCTTGGGGGCGTGTCCACTATGAGAATATAATCTAAAAATCTGGAAATTAAATACTTTATTTATACTGCTGGAAAATAAGTTTTTGACAACCTGAAAAATCAATATTAATATTTTGTACAGTAGCCTTTGTTTTGATTACACAGTTCAAACATTTCAATAGTTTTCTCTAAGTTGCATACACTGCAGGAGGGATTTGGCCCACTTCCTCCACACAGATCTTCTCTAGATCATCAGTTTCTGGGCTGTTGGTGTAGAAGACTGAGAACAGTTTCCCCTCCAAAGATGTATATTGTTTTTAGATCTGGAGACTGACTTGGCCACTACTTGGTTCATTGTCATGTTGGAAGACTCAACCATGACTCATCTCCAAAATCTCGCAATGCATGTAATACGCAATATTTCCATAATACAGTGCAGTCGCCCTCTCCCATGCTGCAGAAAAAACACCCCCATAACATGAAGCTACTACCCATGCTTCACAGTAGGAATGGGTTCTTGCATGGTATTCATCATTCTTCCTCCAAACACAGTGAGTGAAATTAAGTGTAATTTTGATCTCATGACTTTCTTCCATGACTCCTCTGGATCATCGCAATGGTAATTGGCAAACTTAAAACATGCTTTTACATGTGCTGGTTTAAGCAGGGGAACCCTCCGTGCCATGCGTGATTTCAAACCATGACATTTTAGTGTATTATCAACAGTAACCTTAGAAATGGTGGTCTCAACTCTTTTCAGATCATTGACCAGCTCCTCTTTAGTCCTCACCTTTCTTAGGGTCATTGAGACTCCACAAGGTGAGATCTTGTATGGAGCTCCAGTCCGTGGAAGATTGACAGTCATGTTTAGCTTCTTCCTTTTTGTAATAATTGCTCCAACGGTGGATCTGTATTCACCAAACTGCTTAGCAATTGCCACGTAGCCTTTCCAGCTGTCTGGAACACTCTACAATTTTGTCTCTGGTGACTTTGGATCTCTCTTAGGGCTTGGCCATCTAATTTAGGATAACAAGTGGAGTGGAAGTGGACTATTTAAATGTAAACCAACAGGTCTTATAAACTCAGAAATCTAGCTGATAGACAGGTAACACCTATTTACAGCCTGTAGCATAACAATAAATTATTTATTAAATTGTTATTACAATTATGTCTCTTACAGTGGACATGCACCTAAGATGAAAATTTCCAGCCCTTTTCAAAGGGGGAGAACCTGCCACATGACAAGGTTCAAATACTTATTTGCATCACTGTAAATTAGTGGCAAACAGCATGATGGGTTAAAGCTATTTTTTTTTTCAGTTTCACAGCTTCAGAAAAAATGACAAAAATATTACATATTAAGTATCATAGGGAGCAGAAAACAGATGACTTCACTGTCTCTAAACAAGCATAGTCCTTTAAGCAATGCAATATGAAAATAATTACAAACTGATCTTAATTATAAATCCCTGTATAGCAATATGCAGAGCAAAGGGTAGCTTCAAATAGGTCTTTATGAACTTGAAAAAGGTTAACGAGCAATATTAAGAAGCCAATAATGCTTAATAGGAGCACAGATATTATTGTCAGTCATTTTTTTTTTTTTTGCTTTTTTCCCTCTTTCTATTCATCCTTTAAACAATCCTTAGAAAGACAATGGATCTGAAAAAAAGACTTCTGTGTCTTCTAGAGGGAGAAACGTGTGAGAGAACATGTTCCCAAGTACGTGTGAAGTCCCATCAATCTCCAGCATGACCAGCTAAGCGGGAAATGATCTCCCATTAGCAGAGACATAATCACCAATGGATCATCTCTACGGCCCGTTTCTGTTCAACTGAGCATGGAGCCAGAGCCTAACCACCCATCACTGCCCTCAAACTCGGTGTGTGCGATGAAAAGTGGCTTAAACGATAGCTTAAGTCAACATATACTCCTATTTGTCTTTCTCTATCCTTGGTTTTCACCCCCCCCCACCTCTATAAAACTAGATATGTGAATCATTTTGTTGGCAAATTGTCATAAAAACTGAATTTCTGGGAATTTTTTTTTTTTTGTTTTTTATCAAATTTTAACATATCCAAGACTAAAAAAAAAAAACAGGATGACAAAGACAGACATAAACAAAGGACAAGGTAAGAGAATTTCTGCATGAACGAGTCATTTGGCTGCCACACTAATTTTAATCATAGCTCTTTCTGTGTACATCGTATAAACATGAATACAGAGAGGCACACTGAAGGGAAATATACTCTCTATAAACTGAAAATGTATGTTCTTTCATTAAATCAAAGACTGTAAACACAGGAAATATTGACCACAACACAAGTAATCAAAAAAAGTCACAGAAAATGAAAGAAGATACTACATCTTATACTTTCCCTGGATTTAGATCTGCCTTTCTTCATTTTCTACTATCACTGCTTCTCTATCTCCATCGGGATCTTCCCTCCAGGTCCTTTCAAATTCCCTGCCTCCCTGCCCTTAAGCCAAACACACACACACACTTCCACCAGTGCGCTAAAACATGGAGGGCGTCTGTCATTAGTTAGAAGGGGTTCGAAACATGGCGGAGGAGACAGTGACATATCGCTCTGCTCTGTACTTAGAGACACATCCTTCAGCAGAAACTTTCTGCGGGATGCTCAAAATAGACATGGAATAGACATTAAAGCCGAGCAGGAGAGGAAGAGCAAGGAAGATAAAATAAAGATCTAAGTGACTCCCGGCAACAGCAGATCTTCATAAGAACAGGGATAACAAGCACTTCTGAACTTTTATGTGCACTCAAATTAAAATTAATTTGACATAAATGCTAAATTGCATGCAAGATCTCATACTAGATATTGTAAATGGCTTTTTTTTTAATATATTCCTGGTCTTCACAAGAAGTTAAAAAATATTTTAGTAGTGATAGGTCATTTGGTGATTGCGCACTTACGCTGGCATTGCTGTAGCTGTATCTCATGATGAGATAGAGAGTGGCACAGGCCTGGCTTCGGTTCTCATCAACAGGGCTGCTGCAGTACTGGAGGACCTTCTGGCACAGGTCTGCACACTGCTCTGCCTCCTCCTCAAACAGCAGGTCTCCAAACTGCACACACATGCATGCATAAATCTGTATCAGCCTTTATATCCATGCACACTATAAATTATTAGTTTAGCTTAAAGATGGGCTGTTTCTTTTTTTTTTTTTTTTTTTTTTTTTAATAAGTACAGCTTTAACAGAGAAATTAAAGTCACTTCTAGAGAAAATACCTTGACGACGAGTGCTCTGAGTGTGCTGAAAGTGTGAGAGAGGTAAGTGGTGCTCTGGTTGCAGGTGATGGAGTGAAGCAACACTTTCAACACTCCACCCACTACACTGTCCTTACACTCTGCCAGTGGCACTGCCTAAAAGGGAGACAGAAAGAAAATGTGCCCTTTTTGTTAGATAAACAGTAGCAGCAGAGGATAAAAGTGAGTAACCTGTTAAATAACAACAAAGTGGGCTTTTAAAAAGCCACAAAAACAATTTATGCGTGCTCTTGTGGCTTTATAAAGAAAATAAAAAGCTTAAATCTTCATTAATGCAGAAAATAGCACATTTCCCTGGAAATAAAATAACAATAAATCGCCAACAAATAGTAGGTCAAAAACGACTTCAAAACTGAACAAAATATGAAATAATGAAGTAAACAAAAACCTAGTTCAGGGGTCATATTCATTTAAACACATACAAGGAGCAATGAACTCAAATGACAGTTCCATGCATGGAGGAAGTTTACTCTGAAAAGTGAGTACATTCTTATAAATATTCAAAAGAGAAAACTCCTGGACTTTTACGTAACCCATTAGTTTCCAGGAATTTCGCAGTTAGCAGGAGCACAGAGTGCGTAATGTAATCCAATCAAAATGATTACACAACCAAAGGATGAAAGCACCTATGTATACAGAAAGTCACAGCATAAACATTTATTGTATTTTCAATATAAACAACACTTCCATTTAGGGAGACTTTGGGATGTTTAACTGACTAAATAGAAAACTTTGATCATTACTGTGTTTAAGGTTTCTACACTTCTGCTTTTAAGTTTTCTAACTTCTGTCTCAGAAGTGAAAGTAAGGATCGTTTCAAAAAGGGTATTTAAAGAAACACCAGTATTCAGATTATTTATGACTCAACGAGACATCTTTACTCAGAATATGACCTAAAAATGATCAAACCTGAATGATGGTTTCCAAAATGTCCAACACTATGAGGTTAGCCTCTGTGGCCAAGTTCCCACTAATGAGAGCCTCTTGGTCCAACTCTGCTTTAGTCCTGAAGGAGAGTAAAACACTGGAATTAAAAAAGGAAAACACGTACTAACTCATGGGGGAAAGCTCAAATGTAGAAATAAACATACTTATCATGTTTGTCATTTGTTTGCCTCCACTGAGTCAGGTCTTTTCTCCAGCGCAGGTTCTCTCTCTGACCCACGGTCCTATCCATTCCTGACACATTTAAAAGTTAATCAAATGTTAAGCTAAATAGGAAAAAACTATACGAATTGTAACAGAAATAATGTTTGGGTTTATCGCGATGAATTACCAAAAGTTTTCTTAGCTATTTTATAGTCAGATGCACAAACTGGTTATTAAACTGTTAATACGTTGAGTTGAAATTGATTTAGGCCAAGCTTCAGTTGCCATATATTCATTTAAAAGAATAACGTTCCTAAAATCATGTGGGCAGATGCACACACCTCCAACTCGTTTCATCATTTCCCCGCGGGCTCCCATTCCTCTCAGCAGGGCTTCTTCTAACTGCAGTTTAGCCTGCTGAGATTTCTGCAAGGCCTGAGTGCTCACCTTGTCACTGCTTTGCTTACCCTGCAGATGTGCAGTCATGAAATACAAACAGATTGCTTTTAATATTCTGTAATAAGAAAGAATTGCACAAACACAGCAGCCGTTTTCAAGAAGATTTCATTTGCAATTTTATGAATAACTAAAAAAAAAGGAAAACAACAAATTTCCAACCCACCCTGTACTCGAAACAGGACACGCAGATGGTGAGGAGCTCCAGCAGTTTGTTGAGCTGTGAGGGAGGCATCTCCACTGCCCAACGCTGCACCAGACTTCTTTCAGCATTCTTCATCACCCACAGGAAACACACCAACAGATGACGACTGCTGTCTGCTGCCAGAGCGGCTATGGATTTACCTTGCTGCAAAGACAAGCAGATTCACATTACAACGGAGCGCTCCCCTCAAAAATAATGACGTGTATTGTAAATAAGAGATGGAAAAGTGATCCCCTAGATCAGTGATCCTTATTTACTATATGTTGAAGTTAGCAAACTGCCATTCCTGGACACACAGAACCAAAATCCAAGCTGGAGTGAAGAATTCTCCCAACTAGATGTGTTCGGTCTTTCACACAGGTCTCAGTGCGGTACAGTTCTGTAACCCATCTCAACAGGCATTAAATCTACTGTGGATTAATTTACCTTCATTCGTGTGATGATGAATCACTGCTAAAGACAGCTACTGTAGCTTCATTGTGTGGCACTTTGATAAATGTAGCCATTAACCTCCTGCTGCTTTAAATGTCCCACTAAGAACCTGGTTTCCAGGTGCCTTTTCTAGAGCTGGACAAAGCAAAAAACTGATGGTATACCGTGGAGGGGGAGGGGGTAAATTTGTATTGTTTAAAACAAAAATATTTCTCTAGTAAATATTAGAAAGGTCATGAATAGAGTTAGAAAGCAAATAGTCTGGAAAAAGAGGAACAAACGGTTTGGCAGCCATGTTTAGATGCATGAAGGATACCAGTCCAATGGTTCATTCATATGAAAACTACCTTTTGCGTAACATAATTTCTTGCAACAACATTCGAGGATGTAATTTGTGTGATTGAAAAAAAAAAGACAGGAAGAGAATAGCGGCATTTAGTCTGTGTTGTTGCTGTAGCTCCCGTTGATGGATGTGTTTGTCAGGAAAGACGGCCCTGTTCACTTATGATGGCAATACTTGCCCATAAACCATCTTTCACAGATGTGCGTGTCCATGTATGTGTTTGTGGGTTAGTGTTTTTTTTTTCTGGATGGATGTGGTGCATGTGTGCTCCTGACAGCTAATCAATCAGCTTCTTTGCAGCTCACCTGTTGGGAAGCAGAACATTTACAGATACAGACTCAAACAAACACATGGACATGTACTTTTGAACTTTGAAAGACAGCAGTAATCTTTTTTTTTTTTTTTTAAATCATGTAATCACAGACATATAGGAAAAACTTACCAAGGATGCCATAGACACCAGAACATTCCGCCCCAGTGTGTTAAAGGGGTTCCCCGCAATCGCCATGGCGATAGACTGATTGATGGGTGGGACGTTCTCAAGGTCATCTCAGAATCGCCTGTCTTGTTTTTCCCACTGCGTGTGTCAGAAACTGTGGAGGAAAATTGGACTCAAGTGTGTAAAAAGTGAAGGAGAAAGGAGTTTCAGTCTTTTTTAATCAATCCTGAACACAAAAGTGTTTTTGGCCATTTTGTATTATGTGAATATGAGTCATATAATAGCAGAAAATTGCTGATAAAATGAAACCTCAGTGGAAGCACATGCTCCAGCTTCAGAACCAACTTTAATGTGTTACTTTCAAATGTAATGTGTATGCTCTGGTATGAACTGGTCATATGTGTGGGTCTAATCATTATTTTGGCTTCAAAGTACCTGTGAAATCCAGGTAGTTGGTGGCCTCTATAATAATCCCCACCAGGGGGAGGTAGAGAGCAGCCACTTTGGCTCTGATCTCAGGTTTTTCACAGCGAATGTCCAGATCGTGGCAACAAAGCAGGCTGTTGATTGCATTAATAGCCTTTCTTTGGACCTTTCCCCTGCAAATATAGACACATCTTCAAAGCTGGACTTGTCATTTTTGTGAGAAAGACTTGATTTAATTACAAAGATTAAAGATAGTCTTTGAAGACAAGTTAATAGCAGATAAATGGCAACAGTTTGGCAGTGTGTGTACTTCAATACCCGTCTAAGTCCCCGTCTAGCGCCGCATTAAGTTCTGTTAGCAGCAGACCAGTGAGGTAATGTTGCTGCTTGAACTCATAGGAAAGATCAAAAAGTGCTAAGATCCGCTGCTGTTCCTGGAAACTACAAGAACCAGAACTCTGGAAAAAGGACACAAAAGAATGACAGTAAATGCAGTGTCACAGGCAGCAGAATTCAATTATTGTTTTAAATGGAATGCATGAATGCACACAAAATTCAACAATGTACAATGTGCAATGAAAATCCTAGAATTCTTTTTTTAACTGTAATAGATGTAAAGACGCTCAAAAAAGAGGCATAATTGAGGGTTTTGCAGCAAAGCCAGAGAAACTTAGTCTGACAGTTTTTGTTCTTGAGCTGTTCAAATAAACACCCCTTATATGTCCAGCTTCAAATAAGCAAAACAATGTTGTTCCATTAGCAAAGTAATCTCAATTTACTGCAATGTTTGTTTACTCAAAGTTTACAAGAATTTTTTAACTGTGTTTTTTTGTTTTTTAATATAATGGTCAACACCCAATGATTAATTTAAATGCAACCTCACTGGGTGTGTACTAACTGTCAGGCGTATTTATACTGGCTGCCTCTATTTCCTGAAAGACCAGAGCTTGGTTTTAGCCAAAATGGTGACAGCTATTGGGGCAAAAAAAAAAACTTACCTTGGATGAATTCAAGACAAATCTGTCATTTTATCTCAAAGCAAGTCAATCACTTATATAGTAATTAGTACAGTAAATAGTATATAATCAAAACTTCCAGTAAACTTGACACTAATAAGGTAGCTGAACATGGAAATTATAAAACATATTTTCTACAACTGTCTACCATATAGGACATATTCAAAATATGAAAAGAAGACATTTTTCTTGGACTAAGTGAACAGATTTCGGTTAGAAAATGTGCAAACCTGGGACGAGATGGAAGGGGATGGTGAGACAGGAGCAGAAGCAGGGCTGCTGAAGAAGATGCTGAGGTTGAGGTAGTGCTCATGACTGCAAAGGATTCGCAGGAACTCCAGACGCATGCTAATCAAAGTTGCCATTGAAATACTTTTTGCTGACATCTAAAACAGAATCAAAGATTACAATAAAAACTATATTCAAATAATGAATTATAATACAAGCTTTGCCTTAAAACTATACTGCATAATATTGCATGTATTACAGCAATTCTACCTGATTGCAGTAGTTTTTCACCAGCTGGAAGACAAATCCTCTGTCCATGAGAGACATCAGGTCATAAAGGAAGAAAGCCAAACTGATGTTGACTTTTTCTGCTTGCTCAACTTCCTGAAACAACAGTCAACAAACAACAATCAGAGGATCAGGGCGGCACTGAGCAAATCTTGCTGGACATCTAGCTGAGAAAGCTGATCTTTTGATACCAGAGAGGCAAATATAATTAGCACCTTCACAATAGCCGGTGTGTAGTGGCCACACAGACAACATGTACACTCCAGCAGGGACTGATTATCTCTGATCCAGGAGACAAGATGGGCAGATTTTCACCTTTTCCAGGTGAATTACAATTAAGATGAATTTAACTATGGTAATAGGTTTAATCATTTTTGATTATTCTTTGGTGTTTTGCATTAACATTAAGAATTTGAGATCAAATCTGGTAGCTTTATAGCAGTAGACATCTTTTCTGAATGGTGTATTTTTTTTAGTTTATTATTATATTTATAATATATTTATTATATATTTTATCATTCATGTGTAAAGAAGAAAACATCATAAAACATTGGTATTTTTTAAACCAGATTACTAAATACAGATGCAAAGAAACACAATTTTTTTTTCAATTTGTCAGAAGATAAAATCTATTTAAAATGTAGTATTATGAGACAGGTGTATTTCTGCATTAGATTATTGATTTCAATTTTTTGCATGAATCGTTTACCTTGTGCTGCTTGACGAGGATGGTGCAGATCTCGGCGGTCACCACAGACACAATGGTGGTTATGTCATCTTTAAATCGGTCAGAGAAGCGGCTTCTTCGAGGAACGCTGTGCTTCTCCATCTGGCACACATGCTGAGCCATGCTTTTCACCTGATTACAACAACAAACGTGAAACAAAGAAGAATTAAATAAGAATTAGTCTAAATACTATTAAGACAATACATGAAGGGGGTGCAGAGTGATCCCAAAAAGATATGACACTACTAAAATCAACATAAAAAATACATCTATTTTTTGTACAATGAAACACATCTAAAATATATGTTTAATTTTTTGAAATGCTCAAAATGTATCCTTAATTCCAAACTTTTAGGCATTTGCCACTAACTTTTTTGTCTTATTGCAGAGTATCTCTAAGGAAAATCTATTGAAACCAACACTACAATAATAGTACTAATAATACTTGACATAAATAACATGTAAGCCCATCACACAAAGCACACACCAGAAGCTCAAAGAAGAACCAGGCGTATTTGTAAGCATTCTCTTTGCAAACTCCAGTGCTGACCACCATCTGTAGAGCAAGCTCCTCATGAAATTGCTGCAAGAGAAGAAACACAGACACTGGAATGAGAGCAAGAAAAACAAAGAATGTCTCACTGAATAAAGTACGTGCTCACTGGTATCATTATTCACTTGACTGAAAGCTGACCGACCACTGGTGTTTCCAGTGTCAGACTCCCCCCTTGTGGTTAACAGTGGAAATTGAGGGTTGAAAAATGTGAACTTTGTACAAGAATACATGCTTTAAAGCATTTTCCCTTTAGGTAGAAGAAGCAAACTTAAAATAGTATATTATATTAATAGATACTAAAATAAAAGTTTATCAGTATAAAGAATATATTTTTTAACTGGTAACAACAGCTCCACCACATAAGTTATATAAACATAATTGTCAACGATGAACTCAACTAAGCGTTAAAATCTAAATCCTATGATAGACAGTTTCTTAAAATAACAAAAAAAAAGAATAAAAATCTGCAATAAAATGATGTTGTACGGCTGTAACATCGATTGAGTTTAGCAGTGCCCAAAAAGAGATTTTTATTTTGTTATAAAAAACAAAAACATGAACATCCAAATGACATATTCATGTCAAAATATTACATTCTTAATACTGAGATAAAATACATGTTGTTATTCAACAGTACCACCAAGAGAGGAAGACAAGACAAATATAACTTGGTAATTTTAATTCTCTTTTATTAAAAACATCTGAATATATGATTGATCCTGAAAAAAATTCTGGTTACAAGATTGTACCAAGACTATCCCAATACAGTTTATTCAGCAGTTAATGACTTACCTATATTAGTTAATTGGGATAAAAAGAAAAATAAAACATTCTCAGCAAAAACATTGGAAGATTAGAGAAAATTTATTTGCAGAGAAAAATAAGACCTTATTCTTTTGTTTTATCAATGTCTTCCTCAATTAAGTAACAATTATTCAGGAAATAAGACAAATAATTGCATAAATATAAGTTAGATTTCAAAGTGAATTCAAAGTGACTGAATATTGAAAGAAGACATCACCTTTCTGTTGGAGGGCCTGGTGCTTCCTGTAGGATTCTGATGGTTGTTCATATCCACATAGGTGGACATGCGGCTTCCTGGGATGTTGTGGCCCTTTAAATAAGAGGGTTAAACCCATAGAATTAGACAGATGCATTCAATAATAGCTTGTGGAATATTACAATACATACTGAACTATGACAATGTATTGTAAAAAAAAAAAAAAAAAAAAAAAAAGAAAATTTCATTGGTAAAAATTTCAAAGTTTTAGGCAAATATTTTCTTTTAAAGTTCCCCTCCAATGAAAATCATGTTTTTTGAGTTTTTAACATGTATGTGTGGCATTTTTCTACTGAAAGAGAAATAATATCATAAAAAATCATTTTGTGTTTGCATTTCCAAGTATTTCTCCTTTTAAGTCGCTGTCAATCAAAGTGCCCGAGAAAAACTCTGTTTGGATTCCTGAACCTTGCTTATGTAACAAAAGCTAGCTATCCCAAATGCAGCTGTAGGGGCCGGAAAAGATGACGTCTCACATCTGTGCTGTAAAGGATTGTAATTCAGTGAAAGGACATACTGATGTTAGCTTTCATTATTTTCCCAAAGAATCTGAGGAAAAAAGGGATTGGATTTATTGGTCACAGCATCGTCAATAATTATTCGATTATTTGCGGAAAAAGAGAAATTTTTCAACAGAACAGAGCCACGGGTGATTGCATTGCCGGCTCGTATTTTAATTGCGTCCAAGACGGGACTTTTTTTTAAGTTGGCTCACGTATTTTCAAAGAAACTGAAAGTAAAATACCATTAGCTGTCACAAATATGCTGCCCGCGTTTGATCTACCTAGGAGTGCCGCTGCTTTGTTTATAGCAGCTCCGCTTAGGATCCACCGGGTGGTTTGATTGGACACCGGAACCGTTCTCCTAAACGTAACTCTTCGTCTGCCTCTAAAAATGTCAGCACTGGCTGCACGCATTTACAAACTGACGTGCGATTAGCCCCTCTCTGTATTTTGGCATTTAATTTAATTTAATTTCATTTCATTTCTTGTTCAAGTGAATTCAACAATCAGCATGTGCTAGCATGAAATCAGTTATGAACCCCAGCTAGAGCTGCTGCTGGTGCAATGCAGCCTGAATGGTCATATTTATTTTATTTTTAGTTTTTCATAGGTTAACAAAGTGTGTGCCTCGCTAGCATGTCTAGGGGGATAAGGGGCGGGGTTACACAGCTCAGCACCACAAGCCACGCCCACACAGAGGAATTTTTGGAAACAAAGGCTTCAGATTAACAGGAAATATAGCTTTTTATTAAAAATTTTTGTTAAAAACTTCACAGTCCTAATTAAAACCCCACTGGGAATGTTCAAAGAAAATTTTAAAAATCATTGTAGGGGGACTTTAAAGATGTCTTTGAAAAATCTCATTTGTACCTTAGATGAAAGAATGCTTTTGACCTCAGCATCTTCAGCAGAGTTGTGAGGACCTGGGATGTCAGGGTTGCTGCTGCTACGGACCCTGGACTGCAGGAGCATACTGCCAACAGTGGCGGCGGTGGCACGACCCATGGTGCTGTAACGGCTCTCTGCTGCAGAAGTCACCATACCTGAACCTGAGCTCAAGTTCACAGAGGAAAAGATTGAACAGCAATTCTTAAAATGATGACAGTAAACACAGAAGTCCATTTAAAAAGAATTATGCTAGCACCTGCACTCTGCATGTTTTGGGGGGGATCCGGCAGACAAAAAACCCAGTACAAGTAGGTTGCCAAGAGGCTATTCCTTCCCTGCTGGTCCTTGACGAGTTCTGGACTGTTGTGCAGACTGTTGACGATGGATACCACTGACTCAAATGCTATCTGGGCAAAATTTGCTGCAGAAGAGAAAAACATTACAAATGCAATGTTCAAAAAAAGTCAAAAACAAAGGATATTTGACAAAAACTGCAAGCTTTAGCTAAAATAGTTAAAAATTTGAATAATTCCTCACCAGTTTGGCCAGCGATTACCATTGGCTGCATGATGAGCGTAAAAAGTTTATCCAGAACTCGATGGAGGAAGAGGACCAGAGGCTCCAAGCTGGAGGATGACAGTGATATGATGCTGAGCTTCAGTTCATGCTCCAGCTTGTTTTCTGGAATCTTCTCCTCCTTGACCCGCAGAGGAAACACGGCTCCACCCTCCAGTGCGTGGCAGAGGGTAAAAAATCGCTCTAGGTGGTTGTCCTAGTGGAAACACATACTTTGTTACAGTGCAGCTCTTGAAAAAAATTGAATTAAGAGCACCGATGAACAAGAAAGGAAAAAGTTATAAATTTAGGAGAGTGGAAGTAATGCTCGTTTAAATGCCTGCAGAAAGAGAAGAAAATTGTATCAGTTTTCATCTTTTACTTACTTGAGTGTGTACAGAGGAGACAGCCTGCACCTCTAGGTTAAAAAGGCCTTTGTGACCCTCCATCCATTTGACTGGAGGAACCTGAGGTGGAAGTTTCTACAAGGAAAAAAAAAACACATTATTCTCAAGCAGAGTATTTTTTCCCTGTGGAAAAAAATGGAGAAAGAATGCAAACTCATCAAAATAAGGCCACAAATTCAGCAGTTTGTGCTTTTGATTGCAAAGCAGGGATGCACATCTAAACAGCGTAATGCTCTTGTGTAAACAAGATGTATAGATGCTGATGTGTGTACCTCTGGGGGGTGCAGTGAGTAGTTGATAGGAAGTCGTTCCAAAATGATGGGTAGACAGAACTGACCAGTCTGCAGCCGGTCGCTGTTCAACATTGGTAGCCACTGAATTGGAGCCATAAAAAGATTCAACGTGTCAGCAAAGTCAAAAACAAAATATTTGATTTTGATCAAAGAAAAAAAAAAAGGGGATAAAACCTTACCGAGAATCCAATCAGCGTTTCACAGCTGCCACTTTGGTTCTGTTTCTGCTGGCAGCTGATGTGATAGAAAGTAAACAACAGGTGATGTCTCTCCGTCAAACGGGCCGGAAGAGAAAGCTTCACCTCTTCATAGAAGTCTGGGGATCTGAGAAGTTGTAAATAAAGGATAAATGCATAAAATCAAAAAAAGAAATCTGAAAAACAAAATGTAAATATTTTTTCAAAGACCAAACAAGACAATTAAAATTTAAGAGACTGGAATTTGAAGAACAAAATAAGATCAAAGAAATATTTGCATTCTTAGAAATATTGTTTCCTTTTTCCAACCAATTTTTATTTATTAGTTATATTTGTAAAGTTTAAGCAAGCAAAAATATTTCAGAAACTAAATGACGATTTCAAATTAGGTTAATAGTTGATAAGCCAAGTCCAATATTTAAATTTAAAATCTAGATTAAAAAAAAAGATAATACCTGGGTAAATCAAAAGCTGTGTAATATTGAAATAAAAACTGTCCAGTGGTTTAGTGACCCCAAATGGCAAAGTTTCACAACAAAATTGGTTTTAAAAGAGTGTACTTGCTTGTTATGGTAGGTAATCGGAGTATATACTTCTTTTAAAAACTCAGGGCCGCTGGATTTCCCAAAAAACACCTTGAAGAAAAGTCACACAAACAAAGAATTAAAAAAGATAACATCAACCTTTTACACCTTTATTTAGACTGATGTCGCTCAAGCTGCTCAGCTATAGGAAATACCCAAAAATGACTGTATCTCTCACATGTTGCAAGAAGGTAGTGAAAAAAAACAATGCAGAAAAATACTTTAAACATACCAGCTTAACTGGAATAACTGCACTTTAAAAAGAGCCAAAAAAAAACTTACTGGAAGGGCAGAGCTTGGGTCTTCACCACTCATAAACTGGATTTTAATGGTGATGTTTTTGGATGATGTAAGTCTGCTGACAAAGTTCAACCTCAGGGGATAGACGTACAACAAATTCCTACACACCAAAAAGAGAAGAAGCCCCAGGGAGAGCTTTAGTAGTTTACATACAAGCCTAATGTACAAATGAAAGAAAATGTGAAACAAAACAGTTCCAACGATCGTCACCAGAGGGCAGTATCTTATTAGTCACATCTACCAGTAAAGCAGAAGGAAAATTAAAGCTATTACCGGTACTTTGAATGAGGAATTCTGTGGTTTTTGAAAAACATAATCTGTTTACAAACCTGGAAGACATCCAAACTTTCACTTGGATGTTTTAACAAATTACAACACATACTTTACTCAACTAGACTATAATGCTTTGCAGTTTTCCAGGTCAACTGTGTGTTAATATCTAAAATATTTAAGTTGCGAAACTAACATGTAATTTCAGTTCTTAACCTAAAACAAAGGCAAAGCTGTGAAACCAACTAAAGCTCAAAATGTGTTTTTCTGCTTTCAGTTTCTTGGGTAAATTGTTTCAATGTTCTTAGTCTACATTAATAAAAACATCAATTAAAAATAGATATCTTTATGAGACAAGGAAAAAAAAAAAACATTAATTCAAGGTGTTTGTTTATGTGAGGTAGAAATGGTGACAACCCACCATTTATAAAGTTTTTATTCAAACTATAACATGAAAAAATATAAAATCTTGGTTTAAAGTGAAATAGCAAGAGTTATAAGGAATAAATCTGTAAACTTTTACTTTACAAGTCACAGAAGACCCCACTGTCCTTGTTTATGGTGCTTAAGTATTTGATAATAAGGAGCCAAGGAATTCAAATAAAGACAAACACTTGGTATTTCAACACTACCTTGTAACAGCAGTGAGCATGAGTGTCAAGTAATTTATTTTCTGTGTTTCAGCGAGTGCATTAGTAGCCTATGTGATCCAGCAGAATGTGTAGTATAAATACACAATGAATGTTACAGACATGATTTACAAAACGACCCTAAGAAATATCCGTAAAGAAAGCAGCTGAGATTGAACTTTAAAAAAAATAATAAAAGCACTGCCGTAAAATTAAATACAGAAAGTCACCTGTAAATGTTGTGAGGGACGTAGACTTCATTGGAGGGGAACTCCAGCACCTCCTTCACTGGCCGAATGTTTTTCTCAGCCAGAGGTTTGAGGGGGATCAGCTCAGGGGACAAGCAGGCCTGTGGCATGTCATTGAATGGAGCTATATCCAGCTTTATCGTACCTTGAAAAGACAACATAGATCAAAATTGAAGTTTTGGTTAAGCGATATAATATCCTGACACTGAACACACTGTCCAAAAAGTCAATACACAAACAGGAACAAACTAATGAGTGAAGAGGTCTACATTTCAGGAAAATGTGCTGTTTTGCTATAGGTAGATGAGAAGATCAATAACACTTTTAAAGCATCTGCCAGCAGAATGGCTCAGCAGAAACACCAAGCAGCGACTCTGATTTCCAGACTGAAGTCAATGAATGTAAAAGAGATCAATTGGTTTTGTGACCTATTGATTGGAGCTGTTTTTGAGCTCTTTGGTCATCATTCTCTTGGCTGAATATCAAGTCATCAGGTATGTCAGTCCCTATTCACAGTTAATTTAAATGGAACCATTGTAAATCAAAGAACATGTTGTAATGCTTTTTAAAAAATATATTAAAATGTACTACACTGAACTGTAGCATCATTTTATTCTTTCATTAAACCATTGCACAATTTTTGTGTGTGTGTGTGTGTGGGGGGGGGGGTAATGCCCTTTTGATTGACAGATGAGAGTGAAGTTGTCAGCTCTACAGCCTCCTTAGTAGACAAGCTTGTTTTTCCTGTATATTTCCTGTACCTTTCTCATTTTTGAACAAAAGCCAGGTGTGCAATATAATTTGGAGCAATGGTGCTGACTAGAGAGGTCAAATACAAGGTTAAAAGGTTGAGTGACCTCACCCATCCTTCACCTCTTTACCAGTTGTTGATCAAGATGCATGATAAAATACTAGTTTGGCTATCGTCCCAGCCATATTCACAAACTTGCACAATACAGCTGATAATACCAAACTAAAAAAAAGACTTAAATAAATGTAAAATGTTTAACCTGGTATCGTCTTGATTCTTGATGTTTTCTTAATGTCAGAAAGAAACTTTAGCAAATCCTCATCGCTGAGACGATCTCCCTCCTGACCCAAGGAGAAAAACAGGATTTTTTCATTGACCTTTGAGAAGCAACTGGGTGAAAAAAAGCATGAATGCTGAAACATTACAAGAATTTAATGCATTTCAATCTTTGCAAGGCAATAACTGCGATAGTAGGCAACAACAATGTGTCTTATCTCTGTAGAATGATTTTCCGTGCCGTTTGAGGAGGTGGTGGTCAGACCTGTTTGAAGATGGTGCTGATAGTGATGGAGGCAGGCTTGAAGCCACCGACTTGACAAAACTGCTCTTCGATGCAGGTGTAACGCTCCGAGTTCCTCCTGGGAAGCTGAAGTTTCCGGTCAATGCTGCTGGATTTACCTTGAAATTAACAGAGAAAAAGGTTACAAGCTAAAAAAAAATGGAAATCAATGGAATAAAACAATACAAGTTAAATTCATGAGATAGATGTTTGCATGTCATCAACTATCATACTAACCTGGTTTCCTACATCAACAAGAAATGTAAAAGTGCAAAATAACATTTTTTTGTTTTTTCATGACAGGTGCTTCAATAAAAAATATTCAAAAGTATTTTTCTCTTCTTAATCAAGGTAAAGCAATTTTGCATGTTATTGTATTAATAAATAAATTCAATATTTCTGTGTCAAGTGCTACAAATACAACGAACATTCATTTCTAAGAGTTGCTAAGTGTTGATCTTGAGCTAAACGAGGACAAATTGAATCGAATCATTTATTATGGCTTCAAAGTCCAAACAGCAAGACTATAAAAAACAAACAGAAACTCATACATAAAAGGTACAGTAATTATACATATAAAAATACTAAAACAAATGGGCATAAGAATCAAAGTAAAAACATATATTAAAAACTGAAAGAGTTAAAAAATGTGGCCATACCAGAACCTTCAGATTGAAGACTGATATTTAAGAGTGCTGTGCTTTATATTGGTGAAGGCTAAAATAATGTAATTCTCTGAGGCACTAAGGCGTTGGATAAAACCATAAGTAAAATGTCTCCTAAAAGACCCTGGAGAGTGTGAATATCAGCATCAACAAACAACTCAATAGTACCACACCACTGTGGCCTTTGCAATAAAATCCTCGGGGCATAATTATAATTAACTTGTAACTTTTCATGATAGATGGCCTGTAGTTAATCCACAGGTGTGGTGTGTACAACGCAGTACAGGAAGATTTAAATAAAATCATGTTTACATAATCAGAACATAAATAAAACCTGAGTGCAACAGGGTTTGCTTTGAGCATATAGAGCAGAACCTTGTCTAGGGATGTCATCATCATCAGTCATATCGTCATTAATTTGTTAAATCTGTCTAAAACAGACATGTAGCTCAGTATTGCACAATTTAAAAAGCATAAAAATTCAATGTTACACGAAAAATAAGCAGAGCACTCTTACTAGCATTGTATAAAACATCATTATGATAACTGGAACAGACATTTAAAAGCTCTTGCAAACCAGAGCTGCTGTGACTAAAAGTCACTAAATCATCTGCGTACATCAAATGATTTATTTTAAAACTACCAATCATACATCCGGTATTGCATGCATTCAATTCGTTTGACATATCATTGGCATAAAGACTGAAAAGAACTGGGGACCAAAGAACTAGGAAACACATGGTTCCCATCTGACCTGCATTTTCTGATGAGTGTACCACTATAACAAGATTGCTACAATTAGCCGTGGTACACCCCGCTTGGTCATCTTTAAAAAAAAGTTTGGTGTGATTAACTCTATCAAATGCCTTTAAAGCATCAGTAAAACACTTAAGCACAGACAAATTTTGCTGTCTATTCTTTTAAATTTCTTTTAAATCATAAATTCAAATGTCTGTCCCATGTTTAGCTTTACAACCAAACTGGTTATCACCAGAGCAAATAAAATAAAATCTATTAAAATATCTAGTAAAATAATTTCTAAAACTTTAGAAAGCACACTAGCTAATGCTATTGGTCTGTAATTGTTAATGCAATCAAGCTTGCCACTCTTGATTTTTATAACAGGAACTAGCAGCACAGATACATCATACACACCTCCTTTGGAGCTGTCCAAGTCTGGGACATATATAGCAGAATTAATGACGTCCATGATATTCACTGTTGCCCAAGCAAAAGGCATCCGGTATCGACCCAGTCTCTGGCAGAAAGCTTCTGCCTGGTTTCGCAGTTTCTCAATTTTGTCTTTGTTCTGAAAAAAATAAATGCATTCCAGATTTTATTGTCTTAAAATGTATGGAAAAAAATCATGTACGAGTATTTACATCCATCTTTTAAGTTGAAGTTTAAGAAACGTCTAGAACTTATCAACGTATCACAACCTTTGATTCGCTTTCTTTCATTGTCATGTAGGGGTCGGCACAGTCACTGATCTCTCCCTGTTGAAGAACCTTTTCAATCTGTAAGAGAGGAAAAGCATATTCTAGCATCCCAAAAATCAATCATTTGCTACTGAATATACACAGCATAATAGATTAGAGCATTTGTCTTTTTTTTTATGAATGTTTTGTTATGGTTTTGATGGAAATGCTACCTTGACGACCAGAAATATATCTGGAGATGGGTAGGTGATGGAGAAGATGGCCGATTTGGCCAGCGTAGACACATCCACATGAGGGGTGTGAGGCTTTAAAAAGTGTTTGAACTGTTCAGAGTTAAGATCACAGTAGAAGTTCTCTGATATCTACAAAAAAAAAGAAAAAAAAAAATGAAAAAAAGAAGTGACCTTCCTGTAAATGTCACCAACAGTACTTTCTATCAAAAGACAAAGGGAGTCAGACAGGAAAACAATCAGTGAGACGGATATGATGTGAATTTATGCAGGTCCTGCAATGTCAGCTTCTCAGTGCGCTTTTCCTCACAGAACTGACAAAAAGCGAGGAACGCAGCCCAATGTCCTGATATGGCTGGACCAGTCATATTAGACTCCGTGCACTGTTGGACTTCCATCTCAAAAGACATTTTCAAACAGACTTTATCTAAAATGTTAAATTAAAGATCCACTGCAATTAAAATGGTGTTGATAGTGTTTTTAACATCTTCTTGTGGTATTTATTTCTTTGTTTTCCTTATCTAAGCTGGCATCTTGCTCAAAACTGTACAAGAGGATAGCTCCAAAATTGCTCAACGTTTTTGTTGCACTACTAAATGTTATGTTGGGGTTGTGAGAGGCTCTAAGCTACCAGGAGAGAGTGTAAGCAAAAGGATCATGGGAAATGAGCGCATGCTTACTTCCACACAGTGCACAGCTCAGAGGTCAATTTCTAATGAACTTCTGCCGCTTTGCAGAAACTACGTCTTAGAAAAGGACACAAGTTGTTTGTTTTTCACTTAAAAACAGCATAATTATTATTAAAAGACTAATGAATACGCCCTTTTTGGGAAACAATAAAAAAAAACAATCAGAGTGAGTCTTTAAATCATTAGCATATGCTCTAGTAAGGTGATGGTAAGTGTAACCTAAGTTTACTCAAGTCTATGACTCAGGGAATAACTGACTGTGAAGTGTGTTTAAAATAGTAGAGTGGTACGCCACTTTAATTAATTTTAATTGAATATGTAATGTCAACAGTTAGAGTCAATAAACTCATACAACAAAGTTTGTGTAAACTTCTCATTCCTCATTTTAAATAAAGGGTATTTAGAGTCAAAAGAGATCAGATCAGTCACCACATCGTTTTGTTTCATACATTCAAGTGAGAATGTAGGAGTATTGAAAATATGATGGACACTTGGTGCTGACAAACTAGGAATCTTTAAATGCTCTACTATAGCCTAATTTGTTCAAAAGGAGTTGAGTTAAAATTCTTGTAAAACATATCTTCTAAAATAGGGTTAATCTAGACAAACACTGCTAAGTGAAGAAAAGACCTTTTGACAAATCTCTTGTCAAACGACTGCATAGCAGCCAAACCCACACACCAACAATCACAAAGTTATGCAAAGTATGATAAATAACATTCATTTCTACAGTAAAAGAGAGTTGAAACCTCAGTCTAAAACCCTGATCAGTTTATATACACATACCATCATAACAAGGCCACATAGACAGACAAGACAACCAGGAAAATGAATTTAAAACATTTAAAACAAAAAAGTCTCTGATATGCAGAATCTGATAGAGGAACGCTCACACAAGGAAAGGTAAATCTATCCTCTCGTACCCAGGAGAGCATCTTAGAGCCATTAGTCTCTCTAACAAGCTTGAAAACATGAAGGCCAGGCTGACAGTGGGGGGCAACCCCAGCAGATAAAACCTGATCTGATATAACTCTCTGCACTTAATCTTTCCAGTCCTTTTACTCAGAAAATGAAATCCACCCAGCTGTATTAATCCACAGAGTTCAGACAAACAGCAGCAGCTCAGAGAAGCTGAAGGGTAAAACCCCTTCATATTTTAAAAAGTACCAGAACTCCACACGACAATCCTCAGAGACGGAGACATATGAAAGGATGATGATATTAAAACAGACTTGAAGATTAAGCTGCTCCCTCATTATAACTAAAGAAGCACGACCACACTGAAGGATCGTGATAAGTGATCATGCAAAATCACTAACACTATGATGGGAAAAGTTTAATAAAAGCTCACATTTCATTTCTTTAAACAGCAAATACGCAATATTCCACTTTTGTATTATATTAAAGTATATTTACATCAATACTTTACAACTAGCCAAACAGCTCATTTGAGATACTTAATGGCAAAAAGACAATTTAATTCAAATTACTGCATGGCTACAATGTTTATTATGCTTTTTATCTGACACACAGATGAAGTCATCACACAACATTACATTTACAATAAAATACTCAATCCAATAGATGACAGAATTTTGCTTTTTACCTTTTTCTTTTCTTTCAGGTCATATAAGGCCATGGTCGCAAATATGGGCTCAATTTCAATTTCAAACCTGAGATGTCCAGAAAGAAAATCAAATAAATACACACCGACATCAAAAACAGATATTTAATTTTACGTCTACTGCTCTAACTTCATTGTTTTTATGTAGATTAGAATTTTAAAGGTAAGAAAATAAACAATCAGACAGTTGCCAAAATAAAAAAAGAGGATAAATCAATTTAACTCAGGTTTTAGCAGTTGTTTGGATCCTCCAAAGATGAAATTTAAATAGGAGATGATTTTTTTGTGAATTTACATAAAAAAAAAAAATAAAATTGAAATAAAAAAAGACAATTAACAACAAATGTCTGAATACCCAAACAGTCCCTATACAGCCTTTTTAAACCAGTATAAAAAAAAAAATCAAATAATGCTTCAATGAATTAAAGACAACAGTGTACTACAAAAACTTTGATATATGTGCAGCAGCAAACAGTCAACAGCCGTGGAAAGAAATTGAAGAGAAATGAAAATGATTGACATACTTGATACTCTGACACCGGATCAAGACGCGCTCTCCAACGTGCTCTTTAGGACAGTCAGGAATAGGTCGGATTTCCACAGAATCTTCCTGGAAAACAACAGTAAAGAAGATTGCAATGTTAAGGCAAACAGATCATCTGGTTGTTTACTAAAACAAAAACTTAACTTCAGCTAAATTTAAATGATTCACGTTATATTATAATCAAACAAAAATGATAAAGAAGAGTACAAACAGGCTGTAATAGGTAAAGGATGGTTTCAGGTGTGATGTTTTGCAAAAGGGTGTCAGCAAGAATGAAAGGAAAGGTGTAGAGGACTATTGTGAGAGCAGCCATGTTGTTGGTTTGGAGATAGTAATTCTGAAAAAGAGATAGGGGGCAGAGATGAAGATGTGGAGTTTTTCTATTTGGGAGTGACAATGATGGATAAGATCAGAAAAAAAAACATATGCTCGATGTTTTGGAGATAAATGCAGGCAAGCAGATTCAATGGTTTGGACACAGAGAGGACGGACAGTGATTAAGTTGGTTAAAGGATGCTGAGGTTAGAGCTGCCAGGAAAAAGGCTTCAAGGAAGAACAAAGAGGAGGTTTGTGGTTGTCTTCAAGAAGGACATGAGGGTAGTTAGTGTAAGGAAGGAGGATGGAGAAGATGGAATTAGATGGAGACAGACGACTTGGTGCGGTGACCTATAAAGGAAGTTGCCAAAAGTGACAGAAATCAAAATGGAGGATGGCACTTAAGCTAATAGTGTTTACATTAGAATTTTAAAAGTGTAAGGTGATACTTTTCAAAATGTATTTGAATAAATGAAGATCAACAAGTCAGATACACTCATTCACTGGTAGCTCGCTGATCTAGAGCCTTTGAAAATTTAGGCAAAATTCCATCAGCTTATAAACAGTCACTCTTCTTAAATATTAAGAAGTATTAACTCACAAAATTCTACTTATTCTGTCAAATGAAAAGAGCATGACAAAAGAGCTTAGATTTGTTCCATGTTGCAGCATAATAGTATGCAGACAGACACTTGTCGAGCATAATGGTGGCAGCTTGATATATAGAATTACATAATACATAAATCCAATATAATAATCTTGGAATTACCAAGTGAAATGCAAAAACATTTTAGAGTTAAATGCAAAAATTTATGTTCAATAACTAAAGCTTGGCTAAAAATCTGACAATAATTTGACAACAGAAAATCCATCAAAACAGGTGTGTTGCAGTGATTTGGTTAATGTCCACGCCTCAACCTGTGTGAAGTGTCACGCCAGAACCAAAAGACAGCAACACAAAAGAGATTTTTGCTTTTTTCCATTAGAAAAGAAAAAAAAACAAATGTTCAAAAAAAATGTGAAATGTAAAAAAAAGGTTTAAATTAAAGGTAAGCTGCAAGTTATGAAAGTATTCATTTTTAAACAAAAACATTTGGTCATTTTTTCTAGTTTTTAGACAAATGAAAGTGTTATTTACCTTATTTTATGTACCAACTTGAAAACAAAATGCTTCCATCAAACATAAAATCATGAAAAAATGTACAAAATATAATGTTGATTCATAAAATGTTTAGAAAAATGCAGTTTTTAATATAACTTTAGGATTTTTCAGGATTATAACAGTACTGAACAAACATAAGAATTAGAAACAACAATAAGTACAGTGGTAATGACTTTTACAGCTCAGAGACTATGCAGTCCCCTCAGCATCTCACCTCATCAGGCGGTGGATAGAGAGCGAACAGCTCAGGGTGTCGGTTTCCATTCCTCGCCTGCTGGTTTAGGCGGTCCAGCTCCTCGGGGCTGCTGAAGGCCATCAGCCCATCCAACCTTTTGTCCGGGGCCAAACATCGCAAGTTGAAATCAGACGAGGTCAGCGGACGGCCGGAGTCATCAGTCAAACCCTCTAGAGTTGGAGATTTGACCTGTGGCCAAAATGACACAAAAGTACATTGTGAGAAGACTGAATAAAATTGTAAAAAAGGATTTCATGTATCAGCAATATCAATCTTATGTTTGCTCTGGGCTTGATTAACATAGTGAATAACATTGATAGAAAAGTTTAGAGAACCACAAAAAAAATCATTTTAATTTTAAAAAGCCTGAAAATCATAGAAAACAATTTCTCTTTTCTTAAAACCAGTTCTACTTGTAAAGTACCTCCCCTCCCATCCACAAAGCAGACATTAGAAGTAAATGCTTCCTGCTTCTGTCACTAGTTGACATAAAGCACAACATGCTATTAAACTGAGCTGGACTTTCTTGTTTTGTCTTAGAAACAATTATGTTTATTATTTTAGGTTTTCAGAGCAAGGTTTATCCAGCACAGAAAACAGTGTAAGCTTCCTGTGAATGATTACACTCGAAAATAACTTGAATCATTTTAAAGCATGTATGTACAAGCCACTTCTGCAATACTTGTTCTTGTGTTTCCTTTTTTCTGATACAACAACCTATCCCTGTAGTGTTTTAGTTTTATAGATCTGATTTGTTGACCCTATGCTATGGTAGCACAACAGAATAAAATCTCCGTTCGCTTAATATCAAATTCTTTTGACCTAACAAAAACAAAGTAAAAGAAGTTGCATTTTCTTCACAAAAACAATAGAGAAGATTTGGTCAGAGCTCTTAAACCTAGAATTTTTATAATAAATAAGCATCCTAAAACAGCTCCAGATCATTCTTAAGATTTATGCAGACACATTTTTCTTTAGTAAATGAAGCTTTTTATTAGTGCAGCCACTTTAAATCAAACAACTTTAATATCAGAAGACAAGACCTTGGCATAAGACCATGTTGTTAGAATCTGTTAAACTCATATTTTACAAGCTCATCCCAAGTTAGAGTTTTTTCATATTAGAAAAAAAAGGAAATAACCAATAGCCTCCTTGTAAGGTGATTAATTGATATGTTTTAGTAAAAAATAGAGAGGTCTTTATAACTGGTGCTGGCTCCATATGGAGTTTTTCAGACTCAGCTTCAAGGCATGGCATAACTTGACTGCTCCCATTCCCTCATGTCACCCTTTCCTCTTGTCGCTTTCTATTCCATCATCTATCAAGCTCTCACACTATAGGCTAAGACTGACCGAGCATCCACCCTGTTGTGGCTCAAAGAGACCCCCACAACACAATCCCGGGGTTAAAGCAGGCTAGACCATCCAATAGTTATTAAGCGCTGAAGGACAATGAAGCTGTTTTACTCTATTTGGGACTCGCTCTCTCTCTCTCTCTGGCAGAGATGATGGGAAGCCTGCAGCGGTAATAAGGGGCCTTTTTGGGTTTGGGGTGATTAACCAGAATGGGCATGGGGGGAACAACAAAAGAGGGGGGCTGGTTAAGACTGGATGAGAACAGGATTGGCATTGGAAGGGAGAGACGGACTTGGATGACTGAAACCTCAATTCTGGGAGCTGCGGATTTGGCCGCTGTGAGATAGAAAAACAAGTGAAAGGGCAGCAAGAGAGGACGGGAACTTGGCCCAATATAATAACAGGGGCCGACTGAAGCAAAAACTCCCACTGAAAGTATAGCCAGTGGCCTTCTTGTACATGTTAATTATCAGTTGGTTGCACATGTGATGTTTTACATGTCAGCGGTTGACATTTTGAAACTAATTTGGTTAACACCACCTGTGGAGGTCATAAAGGCTCAAAACTGTGACAGCTTTTTATTTAACTTTATATGATTTTATTTCTATGAGAACCTCATAGACCACTAGAAGCATAGAATGTATTTCTTTTGAAAACAGGGTTTTCTTTAAAAAAAAAACACGATTACTGCATTAAAGATTATAAAATAGGTACAAATTTAACAAAAATAGGAAATGATGGACTTTCCTTTAATCTATATGCACCACAACTAAGACCACTTGAAAACCGATGATACATAAATATGTTAAGAATAACTGCAGAAAAATATATAGTAAGTTAAGTATAACCTTTGGATAGCAGTGGAATAATGAAAAAAAAATCAATATATTTAATAGGGGTGTAGGGGGAAATCGATTTGGTGATATATCCCGATATTTCATTTGGCGATACTTGTATCAATTCAAATAATGATATTTAATTAATAATTTATGAGCACACATAGTTCAGCGTATTACTGTTGTAAACTCCCAACCACTAGTTGGCAACAAAGCGCACTTAGCCTTTTAAATGAGTTTTACACACCATGACCAAAACAACAAAAAGATCTCCTAAGAACCATCATAAATCTTAAATGTTCGGTGAGGCTTATGACTTTGTTGTGGTTTTTGTTGTTATGGGACATGTACTACTTAGTTTTTACTTTATATGCAGTTTTGAGTTAGATGCCAGCTCAGACGAGGAAAATATTTAGTCATCTTCAAGTGGATGCATCTGAATGAAGAGAAGCAGAAAGCTTGCCATTGTAGGTTCTATGTCACACTGACGAGCTTTTTCCAACAAATTGAGTGATTCACATTGATTTAAAAGATAACTAAATACTCAGAAATGCAACTATAAACTTACTTTTCGTCCTCCATTAACAGAAAAGTGCCACTAGAATATATTAAAAACACCAAAAACACAATTTTCATCGAAGTGGGTCACTAAGTCAGTTCCCTAATCCTGGTATTTTAACTTTTAAAGCAGCAGCAGAGATAAATATGTTATTGTCATTATTCTGGATTTGAGTGTTTACGTCTGATTGTGCTTGATTACATATAAAAGCTGACCTGCCATGCCCGGTACAAAGTTTGGAAGTTTGGTGAGAGCCATAATGTTTGGAGTATTAAATGCAAATACTTTACACACATTCAGATTCCCCTGGCTTAAAGGGTTAGGAGCTCGCTTCCTTAAACTCTGAGTGTTCGTTCTGTAAATAGTGCAGATTTCTGTATAATTACGTCTGATCAGCCCCTGGTTAAACTGTCATAAAAATGTTGCAGTGCGCATTAATTCTCCATGGATTAGTGTCAGCTTTGCGGTTTTTAGTGAGCATTTGATCAAGATTAAAGTTATTTAGGCCTTAAACACCAGAATGTATTTGCTTGTCAGTTATCCTCACTGGTTTGTCTTTGTTTTCTGGCTGAACATCCGTCTCAAAGACTTGCTTCTGAAGGACTTTGTGAAGCCCAACTCGCTCTGAATACGTGCTCCAGCCATCACCTTGGCACCTTTATAAATACACAAGTAGAACATCAGAAAAAGCATACATATCTTCATTTCAAAGCAATATAAAATTCCACCAAAATCATACAGTGCATCTGTGCAGATGCAGGTTCATAATGTAGCAGAATTTAGGGCTTTACCTTCTAGAGACAACAAGCCATGGTTGGGTATAACTCTTGAGGCAGTCTCTCACATGTGGATCCAATTCCCCTCTAAGAAGTGGCGGTAAAGACAACAAAACACACACAGACTTTTGTGAAAACATTCACTATCTTTTCAGATCTTTACCTAGATTTCATAGTTAGGCTTCGTAAGTATAAATGCTCTAAATAAACTGAAATAATAAGGAAATAATTTTTTAAACTACTAATAATAAAAGATTTAACCAATTTTCTTTTAGCAATGACTAAAAAAACAGATCGTCTTCAAGCTTCTCTCCTTCATTCAGACTGTTCTTTCTAAAACAAACAGTCTTGCCTCTGTACTTGCTGTCCTGTGACCCACCCCTCTTCAGGTACAGAGTGTCGAACTGTTCGACACTCCTTCTCCACCTGCTCCACTTTCAGGTCATCGTCAGGGAAGTCTCCAAGTTCCTGCATCAGAGCCAAGTCTTCACTTCTTAACTGTGACATCAGGAACTCCTCCAGGTCCAAGGGCTCTACCGCTTCATAAGACTGAGGCTGGAGAATGCAGAGAAAAGAAGAAAAGATTGAAGAAAGTATTAGAAAATTTAGAGAAAGCATTCACAAATAAATATGTGTATTTAGATTCTACACTGATAACACTTTCTGGTAAAACTAAGGGGATTTCAAAAATAATCAAAAATCCAATCAGTGACAAGAGAGACCGTACACTCCTCAGTCAATTTAATAATAATGAGATAGAAAACTGTTGGGAAAATCGCTAAACAAGTTGAGACATGATGAACACTTCATACCAGTCTAGGAACAAAAGACTCGAGCCTGTCTAAGAATAGAACCTGGATCAAACCTGCTCCTACCAGACAGCTGATTTTTTTTCCATGAAAAAATCTAAAATCCTGCCATTAAATTTAGATTAATTTTAATGTAAACCAGTAAATTTTTACATGCATGATTTTGAAGCAGTTCTTTTATGTCCTGAACAGAAAAAAAACATGCATGAAAGAGAAGACGAGCAATATATCTTTAGAAAAAACTAATAAAACGGCACGTTTTTTCCAGATTCTGCTTATAAAAGAAGAGCCTACACAGAGCATGTGTGATGCAGAGACATCACAGAAGGCAAAACTGAAACTGGCTGGAAAATTAAAGTTAAACAATGATTTTTATCATGTATGAAACAGAACAGACATTTCTTTTGTAAAATAAATTCAACAAGTGCAAACATATAAATGCTATTCCCTTGTAGTAAGCATGCATGGATAAAAAAGCTCAGAATATTGCAGGTACTAAAAAAAAAAAAAAAAAAAAGATCACCAGTTCAACTTTAAAAGGCGAGGAAATTCCATTTTCTTTTAGACATGTCCTTGCACATGAACACACCCGAAGGCATATTCGTCTCTGCTAAACAGTTAGGCCAAATCCCATCACAAGCTATTATTGGTAAGAATGGGAAACATGACAAAACTTTAGTAACTACATGGAGTATCTATATCATTAGGAGTTTAATAACAGACTCCTATTGCAGAGAATCTGCACCTAAGAAAATGTTACAGCAGTGACTGTGTCTTCCTTCGGCTAAAAGTCTGTATTGGGGTGATTTCCAGCCAGAGACTTCAAATAATCACAGCCTCTTTGTCTTGTTTAGCACAGAGCTTTACTAAAATAAATGCATGCAAATGTATGCATGCTTCTGATCGTTCCTGCTCCTCTATGGAGTCATTGGAGGTCCCAGGAAGAAACAGAGCCTCTTAGTTAGAGTCGAGAAATGAAAATCTAGTCATCAAACAGTTCATACCAATGTTTTATGCAGCAAAACAAACATGCATCATCAATTACAAAATTTATATATTTTTAAATACTAAAGAGGTTTATAACATGTCGGATGTTTAAGAACAGAGACGACCTGAGAACACTTCAATGAACCCTAAGACAGAGCAGAAGACAAACTTGAAGTCCTGAAAGTACAGCTAGAAATCAACCTGGTTTGTTATAGTCAAGCAAATTAACCAAATATGCAAGCTTCACAAAGTGAATGCAGTGTTTAAACAGATGCACACTTACCCCTGCTGAAAACTGAACCATAAAAAAGGAAGTGTACAAAATGGCGCACTCCGGATATAGGAACTTAAGTAACAGTGTGCATCTACTGACGCTAAATGGTTTTGGCTGAAACTAAGCCCCGACCAAGTGCAGATACGCTCCTGACATCCATCCTTACATTTCCTACAAGTTGACAGCTCGGAAGAAACTGAAAGTGGAAGTTGAGTGAAAAGTTCCACACACAAACTTAAAGAGAACTTTACGTTTAGGGTAAATTTCCCTCAGAGCGAATAAAAAAAAAGTTTCAAGAGCAACCGTGTGTTTTTCAGCTTCAAACGAGAAACCACAAGACAGGAAGTGACATCAACAGGGCGTCCCTCCATCCATATTTCACAATGCAGAACAAAAATCGCAGACACACACACACACTAAACGACCAACATATATTAACAAATTTATTCAGAGGACTTAATTTCAAAATTACTGCACAAATATGCATGAGTTTTGGACATGGAGACCAGTTCTAGCACAGCAGCAACAAACATCACTCATCTGTCGGCTAGACTCGACTGCTGAATAATAGGAAACTACCATCCCAGAGATTATGGTATTAAAGCCCCTCTCTCAAATCCAGACATATTAAAGATTTGCCAGCATAAGCTGTAAGGTAAGCAGGCTCCATCCTGCGCCTGTCAGCTGCAGAGGCACTGACCCACTTCCCAAACAGGTTAGTGTTTGATGCCAGGAGCTGGGGTAGGATGGCCCAAGTGCTGTCTGACATCACCATTTAGGAACTAAAGAGTTCAAGTTATTGGTCTCACTGCAAAAAAAAAAAAAATCCCAGCTATTTAGAGCTATAGAAATATTTCAATAATATAAAATTTAAGAAAAAACACCTATATGGATCGAAGCAGGAATTAGAAATGGGTGGAGAGACAGCATTTGGAGTGTACCACAGTGAGAGTTGCAGGTAGAACAAATCTGTGTAAAGGATTACCACATATCATATTTCTACCTGGTAGAGAGAGAAGAAATCACAATCTAGCTAGTAGGATTTACCCACAGAAACAGAAAAAAACTTGGTTTACTTGCATTCATTCTACTACAGAAAACCAAACCCATCTAAACCACTAGGATAACATGTTAATCCATCTGTACAAAGAAAAAAAAAAAACAAATTTTTAATAAACTCTTGCAATCTTTACAGCAGCATTTATCTACCTAGAGGCAAAATTGTTGGAATTCTAAAACATAATCTTCCAGACTAGAGACGGCCCTGAGTCAGACATTCCCCAGGCTAATGACAGCAAACAGGATGATACGTTTTTAACACTTTAGGTGGGAAAGCAAAAGCATTAAAGCTGTTTAAGTGCAGCATTACATCAAATGGTCATCCTCTACGCGTTGTCTTTAAAGACATTAGTAAGAAATGTCATATTTTAAATACTGCTTCTAATCTTTTGTTTCTCCAGTTTGGTTATTTTAAGGGAAGGACATATTTATGTAAACCACTTTTTGTAAACCATTTTTCGGAGTATAAGTTTGCATAGTTCGGCTGGAGGAGCGACCAACCTATACTCAGGTGCGACTTTTATCAAATATTTTTCAATAAAATATCCTTGTGTTTGTTATTTTCCCACTCACAACTACTAAAGGGCACTGTATGTGTGTCAGTATTTGCTATTGACAACAATGCAGAAGAAGATGCGCCAGCTTCGCTGGATTTGTTCAAAGGTGACACAAAAATTAAACAATTCAATAGATTTAATGATCTGATGCAATATGGAGTTTAGTTCTATTTTTCTAAGGACCTACAACCGTACCAAAATAGTACGGTTCAGTCCTACTCAGTTGGTCCATTTTATAATGGAAAGGCTCAAAGTACTGAACCGGACTGTAGTGTGCTGCTCAGTGGAAACGAGGCTTTATAGTCTGAAACATACATGTTGTATGTGGGGAGCATAAATTGCCAAAGAATAGCCTTGTGTTTATTGTAAAGAAAACTCACCACTATGAGGTAGGTCGTAGGAGAAGTATTGGAGTTTGTTCTGGTGTGATAAGCACCAAGGTTCCCGCTGAAGTTCCGTCGAATCTCTGCAGAAGAGTGCCTGTAATGACCATAGTAGACATTTTAGACTGAATAGATAACACTGGAGATAACAATACATTATTATAATATGTAGATACAGGTACCACCGAGATTACAAAAAAATTCTGCACATTTTATCCCCCCATCTGCATCGTCTTCAGAACGGATACTGAACCATTTCCATTGTGAGCCATGGAGACTCTTTTGTATTGTTTAGCAGAAGGCTTTCTCTATGGGCCAGAGAAAAGCCTTTGCCATGCTGGCAACTATTCAGACAATGGAATAAATATGATGTCCTGATTTAAGGGTCGGGCTGGGCAGGAAATTAAAATGACACATGAAAAGGGAAGCTTTCAAAATACACTGGAGATGGTGTGTGTGCGTTTGAGATTTTGTGTGTCTGTATCTTTCTCAAAAAAGAGCGATGGAGCAAGGAATAATATGAATGGAGACTGCCTAAATGTGTTGAACACATTCCATCTCATAGTGAGCTCACTGTCCTTTTCTATGTAATTAATCCACCATGTCATTGGAGATCAGCCAAACTCAGAGCAGAAAGCCCTTTTTTTTCCTTCTTCTTCTCAGCTTCATGCAAAAGCAACACATTTTTTGGTTTATAAGCATGTGTGCTGCGTTTAATGTGCATGTGTTAACAGGTCTGAGTGTCACAAACTGTTTCTTGTCATATTTCCAGTCCAGTTAAAGAGCAAATACTTAAGCAAATGGGTCACATTGCTGGCTGTCTTCCTTGTGGTCAAGCTCATGCGCACATCAAGTCCTGTGGTATTTGTTACAACATCACTGTTTTTATCATCCTACAGCCATGAACAAAAGCAGAATAGAGGAATATGGGGATGCAAAACCACTGAAATGTTTATGCAGGCTGTCAGGGTCTAAAACACCCAAATTATGAATGAGGTTTAAACTTTTTGCAAAATCTAATGTTTCACACAATCTACTTGTTCAGTTCATATCAAAACATCATTGGATTTAAACAAAAAACTTGCTTGAGACATGAAAAATAACTATTGGTATAATCACTTTTCACGGATATGGGAGAGTTAAGTCTCAGACTCTTTGTTTGGCTGAATATTGGGTTAAGGAGGGAAAAAAAGAGATCTTGTACAATATGTTTTGCAATTGATGCAAAATTCTTCTCTTGCAGTTGGGTCTGGAACTGCACGAACGGTCTTTATGCTCTTAAAAAAAAAATGTAATCCTCCACAGAGTTCAGAGAAATGCACTGAAGCCCGAGTCACATTACTGAATGTCAAAGCATTTATTACTCCACACACACATATACACGTGCACGTGCATGCACAGGAATGCCCGAGCATAGTTTCAACTTTGGTCCGTCTGTGTCAGCAGCAACAATGACGTTGTGCAATTCTCACTTGTGTACTTTCAACTTGAGAAGTTTAACCCTGCAGGTGAACAAGCACACACCCACACATATAAAACCTCACTGACAGAGCACTGAGCAGGATTACTGCAGCAGGGTGTTTATTTATCTTAGACAATAACACATTGGAAAGTGGTTGCAAATGGACCTCAAACATATCCCCTACTTTCAATCCACACCCCGTTAAGCTCTGGTTTTATGATGTTGCTGATTTTATATAAAACATGCTGAGCAACAGTTCTCATTGTGTCGCATTGCATGAGTTGATGGACCTTAAAAGAGCAGCAGAGTAGGAAGAACTGCTCCATAAAGCTTCTTTACAGCAAAACCTTTCAGAAGTCAATTTGCTGCCTTGTGCACCTCTTATCTGATACACGATCTAATAGATTTTTGTTAAGCTTCTTATCATTCTAGTAGGAAGTAACTGGTTTATAGGAGTCATGTCTGCCACTAAAATTATGTACACAAACAGTCATCTATTGTAAAAGTGTTTCCAGTGGTCTTTTATTTATGATTATGCTGTTTTTTTTCAAAAATAAATAAGTAAATAAACGGTGTAGTTTCATAGGACATAGTTTCTGCTAGGGCTGGGTGATAATGACCATCTGGGTTTTGATGCGATACCGGTCAATATCGCTGATATCAATACCAATATTGATATTTTTCACAAATCTTGTGGATGTGACATGAACCAGGAAATCTCACTGGTTTTTAATCGTTGCAAACATTTGCTTTTTTTGTAAGTTTTTTTTTAATTACCTTATAAACATAAAAACAGAATTAGAACAGTATTTTCAATTAAATAGAACATAGTTTTTTGCAGGTATAGAAAAGTTTCAAACAAAAGAAATATTGATATCTGTGAGCTGGTATCTATCTAATATCAACTTGAGATCAATGCAATTGATATTTTGGATTTATCTACCCAGCTCTAGTTTCTGCAGAGCGGCAGTAGTTCATTAGAAATTTGTCTCTGAGATGTGGGCGGGATAATTGGCATGGAGTAAGTCCGCCCCTACATCCAGTCATCCATCTGTTTACGTGGCCTTCTGTTAGCTCACGCCCTCAACATAACATTATCGATGCATCAAAACTGGCGAGCAATATTGTAGCTATCTAGCATTACAGTTTAGAGTCAGATGTCAGCTCAGACGAAGAAAACAAAGACGTACATGGATCTATTTGACTATAAGTGGATGCTTCTACATCATAGAACGCCCCTAATTCACTGTGATAAAATAAGGAAGTATTCAGAAATGCAATTTTAAGCTTAGCTTTCTTTATATATGTTCAACATCATCAAGACAAAGCCACTAACAGGTGTCAAAAACACAAAAAAAACCCCATTATTTTCACTGGAGTAGGTCTTTATAACCATTAATCCAGGCTCATAACATTGTCCGGCTGGATGTATAAACTCAAATCTGTCTGCCTCACTCTATATGCTTTACAATCCCAGGAGGGACAAAAGATTTCAAATTAAAATGTCTAAAAACTAAAATGTGCTAACGCTTTAAAACATGCAGATACAACGATTAGGCTCCCTGTCTATAAAAAGAACAGGCAAGTGAAAGTAATCAGCTCTTGCCAGCAAAGCCAAGCTGACAGTGTTTTGCCAGCTGTAGACAAACAGCTTGTCATAGGAGGCAACATCTGTCTCTGTCCTCAGCAGGCCACTCTCCTGCATTTTTTGTCACAAAACCAAAGCTCTTGTCAAGCAGGAAAAAAAAAAAACCTCTGGATTTCTATCATTGAAGGATAAAAAAAATGGTGATTACTCAAATGTATTTTCTTAGAACCTTAGCAAAGCTATTTTTCAGACAGAGGACCACGTTTTAGTTACAAACTAAAAGGGATATATGTGTTTATACATATTTATAGCTTTGAGTAACCGAACACAAAGTTCAAACTAGTTCTTACAGTGTGTAGAGAAAAAGCAGATATTTCAAGTTGACCACTCGGATCCAAAAATAAGATTTTGGTTTGTTATTTTTCTTCAGCTTCAGATTTAAAATCTCTAAGAATACTTAAGTTTTATAAAAGGAAAAAGCATTTTTTGTTGTACAGATGTTGATGCTCTGCTGTAAAATGAGAGCAAGGAAAGTTCAGCAGAAGAAACTACCCAACATTATATTTATAATTGTCGGTGTCCAAAGTCAGCTCTTTGCTTCATCATTGTCTTGTTGCTTCCTCAGCAGTGGGAAGCTGATTGAGCTTTTAGACAAATGTGGTCATTTAGCGTTCTGTAGCATTTTCTCTCCAGCTTTGAAGAGCACTAAAAGAAAAAGAGAAAGAATAAAGCAGCTGATGTCATACAAAACTGCAACGACTCCTAATAGAATACAAAAAATAACCTAGAAATCCTCAAGTTACCTGTGAATTAACCTTTCCGCCTCCCTTTTTGCATGTCAATTTGTCAAATTAAGGTTGAAAATGTTGGGTTGTCAAGCGTTGGTCAAGAATAGAAACTCCAAAATGTTATTCCTACAAGAAGTAATATTTAACTGTTATTAAATAACTAGGTCAGGTTTATTGATTCATTGTGTTTGTATTTTTCCTTATATTTTACTCTTACTGTTTAATTACATTCTGCTCTATTTTAGCACTGGTCATCGCCAAAAAAAGCTTGATGGTGAAGGTCACACTCACCAACAATGACAATAAAAATATGCTGATTCTGCATAAAATGCTTTAAAATAGAATCAAGAAAGAAAACCAGATTACTGAAATCTTAAAGCAATAATTTCCAGTTTGGTTCATTTAGTACATTTTTTTTATTACAGAGACAACAGATGAAAAATGGCATTTTGGTTAAATCTGGTAAATTTGGAGAAATATGTTTCATGTGCATTGTTTCCAATCAAATAAACAAATAAATACAAATAAGGATGTTTATGATAATCAACATATTCCTCACAGTTAAAACTGATTATAATAGAAAAAAACTAAACTTTTCTTTTTTTAGTTGAGCATATTATCAGGTCAGTTGTTAAAAATGATTGGCAGTTCTTTTAAAATGTTGTTTATTTTTATTTATTTAACGTTTATTTATCCAGGCAGGACAGATTAAGAACATCATTCTTATTTGTAACTGTGGCCTGGCAAAAGGAAACCTTTTGAGAAAGAAAAAAAGAAACTAATTGTAACTAAAGCAGCTGTGTTTTCTAACACAGTTCTCCTTAAATATAAATAATGTAAATTACAATTTTCTATTGTAGTTCTAGTTTTAGTTTGGTAAACTGAACTCCATGCACTACCTTCACACCCAGACTTCTGCCCCAGATTGCTCCTCCTCACATATACACACCTCTATACACTCAGATTAGAGCTACGTCTACTGCATATACTGTATTCAGCATGCCCATTGATATATATTGTTATATTATTTTATTATTTTTATGAGTTGTAGTTTATAAATCTGATAAGACAGTGACACATGTTATTTTGGTTTCTTTGCAGCAACGGCCAATTAAATCTAAACTGACATAATTGATTACATTTATAATATGATGAGACAGAAGGTGTTAGGGCTGTGACAGGGTGATGATTTTACTGTCCTAAGAGACAACAAATATTATAAGGAAAGTCCAAATCGTACTCATTGATGTAAAGGAAAGAAAGGCATTGTATCTTTAATCAGGATGAAACTATTTATGTTCTCGCATCTTTTAGTCAGAATTATTTATAGACCAATTGTGGCCTTAATCTGTCACCAACAAACTCAAATCGTGATTTATTATGACAGAAAAACATGCCAGGAGAAAATTCCCTAAATATACTACTTAAGTGTTTTCTTTTTGGGTCCTTCTGATGATTCTCCTGTAGAAACGACTTTAATTGAATTTTCTTGGGACATTAAAGCTTTCTCCTCATTCCTGGATCAGATTCTGGGAGGAAACAGGAAAGTGTGGTGGTAAATTAAAAGAAAAAAAAAAGAACTCCAAAGGGATGTCCCCACTGTCTGACTCATCCTATCATGTATCTCCAGACTTAATGGGTCTTACCACTATCAGTACCATCTTGACTTCCTGTCAAAGGGTGGCACCGTACAAACACAGCAGTCATTAGGTCACAGGGGGCTCAGGGCATGAAAAGTCTCCAAAGAAACAAAATCAGCGTCAACCAAACCATTCCTCAGTATTTCTCCGAGTGTTTTTTCACACCTCACTTCTTAATTCAAAGGCCCGATAATAGACGTTGAGAGTTAACAGATGACATCTGCTGAAAACCCTGAGGAAATTAGATGAAACTCAAACCACAGCCCCTCCCAACCTAATAGCACCAAACGACACGAGGCCCCCAAAGCTACAGCTGTCCACACACCTGGTACCATATTTTTTTTTTTTTTAAAATCACACCATCATCAGGGTATCAAGTGCAACCTTTAGCCTTTTCACCTCCACACGATACATAAGTTACATATGCTGACATGCTTCTGACACAACAGTGTCTTCTTTTCAGCTCCCCTCTTCATGTGTTCATGGAAAAAAAAAACACATTTCCTGATTTAAAACTGCCAGATAAAAAGTGAAGTGAAACCAGTGAACGACAGAGGGACAGCAGCGTTCTCAGGATTTCCTTCAAACTCCTGCGTGATAGGGACGTTCAGGGAGGAAGCGCTCATGAGACGACAGACTATTTAACGGGGCGCGAAGAAAAGATCGTTTCAACCCGATAACAACGGACATCTGTGAGTTTGCAGCAGAGTTTTATCAGAGTCGATGCCAAAAAGAAGGAGTGCAAAGTGTCACAGCTGTAGAGAAGTTTGGGACCAATTTTCTCTGCTTTTTTTGGAAGTCACAAGACATTTTATGAAGTACAAAATCCAGTTTTGGAGTAAAAATATTAAATATTTATATGTTACAAACTCTTGTTTTGAACATGCAAATAAGTTTATCCCCAAAGACATAATTACATGAACAATATTTAAATCGGTTTGCTGTGTTTTCGGTTAAAAACTAAATTTGAAGGATTTTTCAAGAATTTTAAATGAATTCCTAGATCTGTCACAAGTTCCACTTTGTCTTTTTCCCTTTATCGCTCAAGTTGATAAGTGTTTCAGCATTCAGAGACATACAGAGCTGTGAAATCTTTTTCAAGGGGGTCCAAACCTTCTGAATTCATGTTTGCTTGTTCAGCTGCTGAAAGCTCACCCGTCGAGCTTAAAAAGCCCCCGACTCAGGCAATGGGGCAGTTATGCATTTGTGCAGATTAACCATGAGTTTGAAACACTGAAGGTCATGAAGACAAAACCAAATACAAGCCTTTAATGTGGGTGGAATTCTCATCATCATATGATTTTGTGGTGACAAGTGTGGCTCTCTCTTTCTAATATCATCTCTCATGATTTATGAATTTTAGAGAGAAGCCGACAATGACTTCTTGGTATTTAACATTTTGATCGATGTTGGATTTTAATTTATTTTTAGTTTTGTCATAACTAACATGATTAGTGTCTCTCAGGGTTCCTACAAGTTTCTCCCAGTTAAATTTAAGACTTTTTAAGACCTTTTTAAGGCCATACATCTCAAAATTTCAGACCAATTTCGCAGTCTATTTCCCATTTTATTAATTTACTCCCAATTTCTGATCAAAACTGTAGCCTCTTGTCATAGGAGCTCTTCTTTTACTTGTATTTCTTTTTCAAACGGGGGCAATTAGAGTTTTGGTGCAAAAAATGTTTTCCCAATGTTTGCTTACATAATTTAATCAAAAATAATCTTAGTTGAACATTTGTCAATTTTTTACATTAAATTTGAAATGGAAAAGTTTCAAGTAGCATAACTGTTAAGGCTCAGATATCAAAATTCAAGACTTTTTAAGGCTTATTAAGTTTTTATTTCAAAATTTGTAAATTCAATGCTTTTAAGATTTTTTTAAGACTCCGCAGAAACCCTGAAAACAACACCAAACTATAATATTTTTTTCATTAGTTAAAAGCCTTCAAAGAAGGTTAAAAACACTAAGCAAAATAACTTTTAATTAAAGACTCACCCCAACAAAAATTTTGTTTTGAAGTTTTTAACATTTTTCTGATGATGGAAGACGTATAAAGAAAACTAAGCTCAAAATTGTATCTCCAAGTATTTTTTTATTCAAATCGTTGTGTATCATGAGCAGACAATAAAAATGTAGTTCGAAAAAAAGAGAGCGTATTTGTAATGTAGAACAGACACTGGGTGGGCTCTGCTCCATTCCGATGCATGCATTGTAGACGGCTAGATCCATCTTTGCTTTCCTCATCTGAGCTGGCTCAAAACTGTACAGCTGGATAGCTTCAATATTGCAATTTTTGTTAAACCATTAATGCTCGGTTGTGGTTGTGATGTGCTTTAAGCTAGCGGGAGAGTGTGTAAAGAGAATGCTTGAGCAATGTAAAGGAGGCAGGGTCGCTCTGCGGCCCCTGTCTCACCCACAACTAAGACGTGAATTTCTAATGAACTCCTGCTGCTCTGCAGAAACTATGCCCTAGAAAATGACTGTTTTTTTTTTTGCCAAAATTAAAAAAAATAATAAACTAACAAAAAAACCCGGCACACGTAAAAGACCACTGTGGACGATTTGAAAAGAGCTCAAAAGAAACTTGAGCTTTGGAAGATTACAGAATTAAGACTCAAAATCCTCAAACAAATATGCCTCCCTTTAAGCGCTAATTTTCTGAATTAGTCCAAATCAGACCAACAAGTTTATCAAGCTATTGAAGATTCAGGCAAAACTGATGAAAATATAATAAAAGGCAGAAGTTGCATTTTCTAAGAGTGTAGGAAAAATACTGATTCAGCACTGTATTGCGATATTTTGTTTGCCAATGCTTGTAAACTTTTGAATTATAGCATTTTATTACAATGAAAGGTGTGTATTAATATTAAGGTAGAGCTTTTTTTTTCTAAGTCATACTCTTAAAAAAAAAACAAAAAAAAAACTGTTGTTCTGGTAGTCTTGGAATATATTGTGATATGTATCGTGAGACATGAATCAGGATACGTATTGTATCGTCAGACTCTTACCAATACACTAGGATTTTCAACATAATGTATTCTAGGATAAAAACAAACAAAGATGCAAAAGAAAAAATGATCAGTTAAAAATGAAATGACAGAAAAATTGGTTTAAACTATAACTTTACATTAATAATGAAAACTATTTTTTCATGTGGAACAAGCTGAAGTGTTTAATATGTTAATGCCAACGATGTTAAAGCTGACTGCATCTTCTGCTTAGTGTCTCTGCTGGCTCATCACTGGATTTAGGCGACTGCCCAACATCTCTCAAGCCACAGAGCTGGGCTCTGCAAAGCGCAGCACAAAACAGACAGCCATGAATTCTCCCCAAGCCTCCTAAACTGAGTATGGAAGTGGGGGAGAGGTCATTCAATTAAAAAAACTGAATGAATCGCTAACAATCCATTTTAAAAGAAGTTTATTGTTTTTAAAGCAAGTAGAGAGAAATGTTGCACTTTTAGACTTCTCATCAGTCCATTCCGATCATTTCTCTACTCAGAGCAGACTCTGAACTCCAGTCTTAAACTTCAGCGCATAAAACAGTGCAAAGGCACTCCCTCTGACCAGCTGAACTGTAACAATAGACGTTTGACAGAAACTTAACTATAAACACCTGCACATCAGCCCAGATGAGCATTTGTATATTTTTTTTATTTAAAGATCTGAACCACTGACGAGGTGTTAACACAATAGACTTCCATGTGCACACTTCCTCTACACCTGGAGAGGTTCAAGAAGGAACAATGATCACATCCCTCTTTATTTCTTTCACCTCTGCAGACCTGTTTTACCTCATTCACTGCAGGAAATGATCAAATAAAGAGGCACTGGATATAGACTATAAGAAGAGGAAATGACTGCAACATCCATGAACAGATTTATTCAGATAACAGAAGCCAGCTTTGTTCAACAGTTTTAGAACTTCGGCTTTTATTTTGAAATTTTTTGAAAATTCTGATCACAAATACTGAAAATATTTTCAGTGTGGAGTTAAGGGGAGTGTTCTGCAGGCTGCTTCTTTTCGGGACTTAGTGAATCTACTTGCATTAATACTCCAACATGTGGCAGCCTGTTCCACTCTGAACCTCCTCAGGAAGTCGAAAAATAAAGTCGCCCCCCCACACACGCACCTCTGTGGAGATTTATAACCAGAAGCATCCCGCAAGTAAAGCTGTTTGCCAGAACTGTGTACCTGTTGATCTTCAGGGCGAACGCACGCCGCTCTGCGCTGCCCAGAGAAGCCATCTCTGGCCTGCGTGCTCCACTCTCGCCGCCTCGCTGTCACCGACCGACGCGCCGCTCCTTCGCCGAGCTACAGCCTGAACGTGTCCGGCCGGCGTTCGAGCTGGCTGAGGCTGCAGCAGCAGCAGCTGGTTTGGGAGGCGAACTTCCGCATTTGATGAGAGACATCCCGTCAACGGCCACGGCACGCGGGAGGGAGGGAGCCGCCGGACTACAAAGGCTGGATGAGGCACGCGCGCTCCCTCGCTGCTGAAAAGAAGAAGTCTCACAACATCCCAATAAAAACACAAGCATTTAGCCATTTATTAAAATAGATTGACTTTAAGGAAAACTCTAGCTTAAACAAAAAACACAAACTATTCAATTTAAAAAAATAAATGAAAAATACTGGTTCAAAACACTAAAAGTGAGGAAGGCCGTAGTAAACTTTTTAAGTTTATTAGAGTATGCTTTAGTATAAATACAAGTACCAACTGTACTATCATAGGCCACACAGTGGTCTAGGAAGTACACCAAGTGAATACTTCATTTAAATAAATTGGAACATTTTGAGTTTCCAAATAATCAATCAATCAATCAATCAATCAATCAATCAATCAATCAATCAATCAATCAATCAATCAATCAATCAAATAAAACAAACTTAAAATCTAAATATATAAATAAAATAAAATATAAATAAATAAAATAAACTCAAAGAAATGAAAAAAATTCTAAACTTTTAAATTAAAACCAAGGCTGGTTTTCAACAATAACCCTCATCTTTATCCTTTAGTTTGTATAAGAATTCAGAGAGTACTTCCTACAGTACAGTTCTAAGCTTGCTATAACTTATACTAGTACTTAAGTATAATAAAATACTTTTAAAAAATGAACTTCAAGTGTAGGTCTGCTGCTTTTGCCAGGGGAGCGCACACGTACTTTCACACACACAGATATACATGCAGATTCTAAAATTAGAATACTAAAACAAAACCAAAAAGAAACTTCAAACATTAACTCAAATAAAATCAAAACTTCAAAATAAAACATTACTTTACAGTACACACAACTTAAAGTCTGGCTGGTTTTCAAGAATACCTTTGACAAAAAAAACCAACAGAACTCTATTTTAAGTTTATTTTGCCCGTGCTAAAACGAGGCTGTACACTTGAAGTTTACTTATACTATCAATATATTGTAAACCCAAAAGGCTGTAATTTAGTCCGAAAAAGTATTCAGTTATACTTCACTACTACATATGTAAAAGAGACTCGCTTTTCTTATACTGTTCTCAAACACACTAAATAAAATAAATTTTAAAAGTATCAAACTTGGTAACATTGTTGGACTATCATAAGATTAGTTTAACAAGTTTTAAGACACTTGTATAGATGTTTGAGTCGTATGCACATGTATTTGATTTCTTTTTTCCGAGTGTGGGTGTATTAATATAATTTGGGACTTCTGAATGTCTTTCCAAATGACTCAACACTTCCTAAATTCAAGGCAGAACAGAGACATGAATCTCAAGCTCCGGTGTGTCAGCATTTGTGTTGTGAAAAGTGGAAGCGGAAGGAAAGAACTTGTTTGTCCATGTGTCTCTGAAGCTGCTTGACTGCAGGAACTTGATCACTGAAACAAGAGGAAGCGTCTTCTCTTTTTTTATTTGCAGCGAAGTAAATTCCTTCTCAGCTCTTTGGACCCCCTTTAGACAATACATGATAAAGTGTAACTGGTTAAATGCCAACAAACACAAAAATTTAATATTGAACCAATTCTACTTTGATAGAGGATACAATTGAACTTGAATGGTTCAGTTAGAATATAAAGTAGATTTACAGATTTTCCTCAATGGTTTGAAACCTTTTTAATTGTGAAGTTCTGCAAAATGTTTCGGACACTTTGGTTTTGCTTTCAGGTTTGAAAAGAACACAAACATGTGCCCTTCAAAAATAATTTTGACTGACCTTTATACCAATAATGTGTATAGGGAAATAAAAAAAAATGCAGAGTGGTTTCTAGTGTAAACTTATTCCTTTTGTATTTATTGTACTTAGGAATGACAAGCCAATGCTACTAATATTTGTAAATCACAGAGGACACCAAACTTGCTCACAATTATCTATTAACCCTTATTCACCACTAGAGGTCAGTAATCACTAACTAATTGCTGGAAAAATAAACTAATAAAACAAAATCTGACAGTATTTAAATCTTTTATCGTTTTTTATTCTTATTTTACTTAAATTGTGCGTGTAAATATATTTGCTCAAAATGCATAAAATTATTTAATTTTCAGTTTATTGTATTACACTTGAGAGATATAGAACGTTTTCTGTCTATACTACATCTAGTGTGGAAAGTAACTAAATACTTCTTGAGACCAAATTAAAACATTTTAAGTTTACAAATAGATTTATATATTGAAAAAACAAACTTCAAGGATACTTCCTCATTTTCAGTACAGAGATGATATTTAGTTCATTTTATTTTAATTCTATTATTATTATTATTGTTGTTATTTTTAGTTAGTGGGGGGAGAACGTTTGCCATTTTCCTTTTTTAAATTCATTAAAGCAAAAATTATTGATATTTATGAAAGTGTTCTAGTTCTTTGAATCTATTTTTATTTGCCAAGAAATAACTTCTCTGTAGACAAACAGACGGAAAATGTACTTTGTGTATTTTAGTGGTTTTATTTTTTTTAGTTCAAAATTTCTGTATTTGTGTATCGAGTGTTATTGCATTTTGATCTGTCAGGAAGTAGTCCTAACTTGTTATGTATTTAGCATTAGCAGCTTGTCAGTGAAGGCGGAACCATTTGTTGTAGTTCAATAGTTTCCAGGGAACCTAAACCTGTCGGACGCTGTCAAGTAAAACAGTTGAGCACCCGGACACATTTAGGAAGAAACTTAAGCATTCTGCCGCTCCTAAAGGAAACAAAATTTGGATTTTTATTCCTTCTACACAAATAAAAGTTGGACACCCAGCACGTGACTAAAGCTGTGCAGGTTTGATTTACTGTTTTGGTTTAAATCTATGGTTTTCTGCTGACACTGCAACAAACACATTCTTCGTCTTTACTCTTCTTGCTTGGGTTTCCCCCTTCCAGTTCTAATATTAAATAAAATGCAAACATAAAGTGTAAATATTTCCCCAGTTTTTTTATTAGGAGTACAGTAATGTTGTTACAATAATCATAAATAGTGACTTTATCTCTTAATTTGATCCAACTTTCATGCCTTAGATTCCCATTCCATGATGGAGGAGGAAGATGACTGTCCAGAGTTGGTACCCATCCAGCCCCAGTCGGTTCCACCTGCACAGCAGATCCCAGTCACCATCATCACAGGCTACCTCGGTAAGATCTGTGTCATAGCTTCAGGGATCTTATAATAAAGAAGATTATGTTCTCAGACAGAGCAGCTGGGTGCATCTCCTTTACACCTCATCCTATATTGTATTCATAAACACTGCCTCTCTAAAAATGAATGAAGTGCACATCTTTGCAGGAGCTGGAAAGACAACACTCTTGAACTACATATTAACTGAACAGCACAACAAACGGATTGCTGTCATTCTCAATGAATTTGGAGAAGGTAAAGTGATAATTTTTGTCTGACTGAGTCAAAACAGTTTGAGGTGATGTTTTCCCTGACATTGGAGAACTAGAACCCGATTAAATTTAATATAAACACTCATATATTTTTTTATTAATAGTTCAGTATGGTGGTTTAAATGTGCAATTTCAAATATTCCATTTATCAAATTTATATAGGTCAAATAATTCATTACTATGATATATTTGGTTGAAATCAGTTTTGGTGATTTTATAACATCTTGTTCTTTTTCCACCTTCTTCCTGAAGGCAGCGCTCTTGAGAAGTCTCTAGCAGTGAGCCAAGCAGGAGAGCTGTATGAAGAGTGGCTGGAGCTAAGAAATGGCTGCCTCTGCTGCTCTGTCAAGTAAAATTTCTTGATGAAATCATATAATCCAGTTTTTTCTAATGCCAATGGCCTCAAATTCATCAAAATTGCTATATCTTTTTGCTTTGGATAAACAAGAGCCTTTATTTCTTTTATTTTGCTGAAATATGCCGTTGGAATAATACATTTAGGATATAAATATAGTAAAAAGTTCATCACAGTGACCCGCCTCAGAGATCCACTCTAGTTAAAAAATGTGATGGTTAAACTCCTGGGCTAAGACAAATACATATTCTGTTGATAAGTTTATGGAGGGTTTTTTTTTTTTGCCACATTTTTGAGGGATGAAAAGAAAAAAAATCCCACATTGTTGCATTGATGTTTAATCTGTTATTTAAACATAAGAGGCAAAAACAAAAAAGGGTGGCCTCTTTTTTTTAAACCCTTGTGCTATCTTATGGGCTCCAGGTGACATCACCCCTTATATTGATATGTGATTCCTCCATTGGGGTCCAGATGACCCCACTTTTAATGTAAACATGCCCAGGATATCACAAGGGTTAAACACACCTTTCTACTGATAGTTAAGTTGTTTGAAGTTGTTTTTTGTCTTTGTAGCATAAATTACCCCCCCTCTCCTTTTTTTTCTTCAGAGCAAGTAAAAAAATGTTAGAATTTTTGCATGAATTAGTAGAAAAACTGATTGATACTTTGTGTTTGTGATTTCATGTTAAGTACATTTCTCTTTGTATTTTGATTTTTTTCTTAGGGATAATGGCCTTAAGGCTATTGAAAACCTGATGGAGAAAAAAGGAAAGTTTGATTATATTCTGTTAGAAACTACAGGGCTTGCTGATCCAGGTAAGTTATAAGCAAAATGAAGTGTGAGACATTTGTTTAAAACATATCAAATCATCTTCTGGATTTTTTCTTTATTGTTTTTAACCTATAAATAGGTATTAGATAAATTTTGGGAAGATCAAAATCACAAATCCTTTAAAAAAAAAAAGCTGATGTTATTCTCACGTATTTACATGAGATCAGCTCGAAAATGAATGGAAACTGACATTGGCAACGTCTAATACATTCTGCTAAGATGCACTTTGCTGCATTGCATATGCATATTTTAAGTGTTTTTAAGGCTAGATGTTATTTTTGCTCTCATATATTTAAAGTTAAAGTCTCATTAGCTGTCACACACCTCGATTTGTGAAATGTGTTCTCAGCATTTGACCCATCCCCTGGGGGAGTGGTGAGCAACAGACACAACCGCTCTCAGGAACCATTTGGTGTGTTAACCCTAACCGTTGGTATTTCAAAGACAAAAGTCTAAACTTGAATTAAAGATTTTTTAAAAGTACATATAATTAAGGATTTAAGTAAAAATTACAAAAATAAATGTAAAAAAAAAACAAATTGCTTTTTTTTAAATAAACATTGTTTTTTTACGTTATATGAAACATTTTGTCATACTTCTTACTTTATATTTTATAATCTTATAATAACTTATAAGACTATGCTTGAAATTGTGGTTCATAAGGAGAAATACATTTTAAAGCATTAGGCTGTAGTTATCTGGCTTGAAACAACTGTAAGAGAACAAATGTCCTGGTGTTGATGAGTATGACTCAGCAACTGGCATCTCCAGACCTTAAATAAATAATCAGTGTATGTGAAGTTGCTGGAGGGGTCAGTGAAGTTGATGGAACCTGTTGATGTTGATGTTGCACAAGCAGCTCTGAAAACAACAGAGGTTACGTGTCACAATGTCAAACATGTTCAAAAAAGTTTTCACATTTCAACTGTGTCAATTTTAACTTGAATCTTGAAAATTTTAACTCTGTTCTCCAACACTTGTTAGTTTTTCTCCCTAAGAGTGACCCTAATGTTCTCATCATTCAGACTTTTTATAAAAACTGATTTGCAAAGCTCTTTGATTTATATTAATGTGTTTTTCTAATGAAAAATAGTCTGCACATATTTTTAAAACTTGATTTATATTCATATTTACATAATTGTGATTTATTCATACTTTGGGATTTTATTAATGATCTGTATCTATGTCTAAGTGATAAATGTCTGATTAGAAGTTATGAACCCAATAATGATAATTCATTTTCAGAGAATGGTATTGTTAGAGACGTGGTGGAATTATATAAATGTGTTTCCTCCCACTTCCTTTCACCTTTCAAGCAATCTATCGTTTGATGCCTAATTCTTCTCTGTTTGAGATGAATTTGTCAGGATGTAAACCTCTGTTGATTGTTTTTGCATTACTCTTTCTTTGATTGATTGAAATAAACAATTTCTAATTTAATTTAATTTAATCTAATGTAATCTAAAGATCATCTATTTTTATTAACATTTAGTTATACTTTTAACCCGGTTGTTTTAAACACAGATTCAACTCAAAATATCCATTCTCTGTATGTTACAATTCACTGGTCAATAACTGTAACTTATTTATTGTCATTAATTTTTTTAAAGGTGGGAAATTGAGCCACAAACTCACGATAATTAGAAAATAAGAAAGGTTTTCTTTTTTTCATCTTAGGTAAAGTACAGTAAACCTGTATTACCAAGTCCCTCTTGACTAATTTGCCATTACATTTTTTAATAAGTAAAGAGACATTCAAGACAAAAAATGTAAATTTTATCACAGACATGGGGCAAAAATCCAACAAAAATTTGTCAATAGCTTAGAAAAAAAGAACAATTTCTGCTGCCATTTTTGATGACCAACACAGATTTATTGGTCAGATTTGTTAAAAGGAAAAAAAAAAAAAAGTTTGGATCTACCTAGAAAAAGTTTTGATTTAAATAATTAAATGGGAATCTGTAATGAGATATACAATGGTGTACATTTAGTTCAGATGGGCTTTATCCATTTAGCTCAGTCAAGCAAGAGCAAGGACTCATCCCTGTTATATTTGGTCAAATAGTAATTTTAAACCCCTGATTTTTGAAGATCTTTTGGCTAACTAAGACTTTGGTGAGACAGAAACATTTTTATTAAGTATTTAATATTGAAATAATAACAAGGAAGCAATGCATAGTCAGGGATGTGTGGGTAAGTAAAAGGTGTCAGGAGGCAGAGGCTTGAGAGCAGGCTCGCCACTCACCTTCCCAGTCAGTCCAATAGAGCGTGTCCTCACTTAAACTGCCCTCCTCCCCCCGAGTCCCGCGTCACAGGCTCGTTATCGACCAGGACAGGCCTGTCATTGGCTCTGGCAGAGCTGACAATCACAAACGCCACAGGGGAATTCTCGTGCTTCCATTCAGGAAAGGGATTGGAGGATTCCTGTGAAACATGCCACTCAAAACTGTTTTCATTACACAGCCATCAAATATTTACGATACTTTCTTACTCCTGTTTGACAGCTTGACCAAAGGGTATTATGTGGTACAAGCCGTGGATGGCATGGCAACAGGGGATGCGTAATAAAAATTAATAATAGCAGCTGTGTCCAGAGGAAAAACAGAAACAAATCAAATGGTCTAAGAAAGCGCAGATAAATAAAAGTTTTTATGTACGTTTGCTCCTTAGCCCTCTTGGGGATGAAAAAAACAAAACTCATTTTGTGGATGTCAAAAACACAAATTTACGGGAATTACTGCACCTTAGATTACATGAAGCTGAAGTCAAGTAAAACCTTTTCATGTGGTTTTACTGTGAGTATTGTTCAGTTTTTGCCAGTGCTGCTTTAGGAAAAAAGAAGAAAATGTGAAATCCTAAACACTTGGAGAAAAGAGCACAATCTATGGTTGTCTTTAGCTGTTATGTTTGCAAGATGGCAAAAAAAAAAGGCTACTTTGAGAAGTTAAATAATTGAATGTGCATTTGTTTTCTTACAATTTTATATTTTATTATTCATTTATTTGTTTTATTTTAATACTTTGACATTTTTTTCAGGAGCGGTGGCTTCCATGTTTTGGGTTGATGCAGAGCTTGGCAGTGACATTTATTTAGACGGTATGTTAAAAGTCCAAAACAGACTTTTCGTTCTGCTTCATAACTATTTTGTTCATTTAAAGACCCAGTCCGATTATATTTTAAACTATTTTAAAAGCGTTCTCAGAGATCTTTTAATTATGATTAAAAATCAAAAACATAGTTTCTGCAGAGCGGCAGTAGATGCAACAAAAGTGGTGGGCAATATTGGAGCTATCCAGCCATACAGGTTTGAGCCAGATACTGAAAACATGGATCGAGTCGTGTACAAGCGGATGCATCAGAATGAAGCGGAGCAGGGAGCTTGAGGCCCACCAAGTGTATTTTATATGTAGCAAATGATCTTTTTTCAAACAGATTTTTTAAATTTTAACAATTAAAATAAAGAAATACTTGGGGCGCTGCACGGTGGCACAGTGGTTCACGCTCTTGCCACAGCAAGAAGGCTCATGGTTCAAGTCCCGGCCGGCAGTGGACCTGAAACAGAATAATCAACGGGGGAACTTTCTGAGTTAAATCTGCATGTTCTCCATGTGCACATGTGTTTTCTCTAGGTACTCCAGCTTCCTCCTATTGTCCAAAAACATGCTTCATAGGTTAATTGGTTACTCTAAATTGCCCTTAGGTGTGAATGCGAGTGTGTATGAGTGTGTGTTTGTGTCCCTTCCCCATACTGGCTACCTGTCCAGGATATATCCTACCTTCGCTCAGAAGTGGCCGAGTTTGGCTCCAGCACTCCCATGATCCTGAAAGGAATAAAACCTGTTCAAAAAATGAATGGGAATACTCAAAGGTGTTATTTTAAGCTGAATTTTCACCATCCAGTATTAGAAAATGAAACAATAACATGTTAAAAACACAATTTTAATTGGAGTGGGTCTTTAACTGGTCACTGTAATACAAAAAAAATATTTCAACCTTGCAGACTTTAGACATACCTCATTAATTGGCACACTATTTAAAACTTACTTAAAACATGGTTCATTTTTAGGTTATGCAGTAAAATTCGTATTTGTAAAAGCTGCTTTACACTGTAAATTGTGGCTTATATCTTCAAATAAGAACAGCAGATGGGAAAATTGGGGGAAAAAATATCACAGATTGTTTACAAATGTATGCAATTCCTTTTATCCATTAATGTTTGTCTTTCTTTAGGTATCGTCACTGTCATCGATGCTAAGTTTGGGCTACAGGTGCGTAAATGAAACAGATTCAAAAAACTTAAAGTAAAAGTCAAAGTAAAAAAATAAAAATATGTTTCTTTTTAATCCAGTCTAATTCATTTATAGAGTCTTGCTGGTCAAATACTGAGAATGGCAAAAAAAAAATCTAAACTGAAATTGTTACTTTACCTTAAAAGTATTTCCGAGCTATTTCATGTTCTCCTGAACATTTTGGCCTTGCTGTGCTACCAAAAAGGAACAGGACAAGTGACACTTGGATAATGGGCTCTAATTTAGAAGTGTCATGTTCAGCAAAGTGACACACTTCATGGCCCCCGTGCTGTTCTGTCTTCAGAGTACAGACAGGCAAGATGAAGGGGAATCCTGACAGAAAGAGGAGTGGATATAACTCACTGTGATGGAGTAATTGATACCGGAGATGTGACCACTGTAATTGGACTGTCGCATCCACTCACCTGCCTCTGCTCTCATCTATCTCGTCAAATATCTATCTGTCCAAAGACGAATCCATTCTACATTTGGCCTCTCGCCTTTTGAAAGACATTTTTTTTTTTTCCCCCTCCTGAACACAGAGGATTGAGAGCATCCACTGATCATTCTTTTAAACCTTAATATGTTTTTGGCCGTCTGACAAAGCTGTGTTGAGCTGGTCAGTGACAGATACATGTCATTTTGTCACTGAGGAGGTCAGGATCTAGATGAACACATCCTGTCCGTTCTGTTATTAGATATTAAACGGTTTGGGAAAAAGGCCTCATCCCACACGGACAAAGAAAATTGAAATACATCTCTTGGGGTTTCAGTTGTCATCTAAAAAACTGATTTTTAAAATTATTATTTAATATCAGAATTTCTTCTCTTCACTTTGTTTCTCATTAATTTATAGCAACTAATGGAGGAGAAGGCGGAGGGATTCATCAATGAGGCAGCAAGGTACTTTTCCTTTTTTTTGTTGTTCAAAAAAACATGAAAGAAGAAGTTCCTTCTCATAAATGACATTTTTCGAACACTCTTTCCCTACCATTTTGTTGTCCACCTTCCCAGATGCCATAGCTTGTTGTTGACATTCCCTCCATTTGATCATGTGTCTCCCAGTCGGCGTCTCCCAGCAGATGTGCGGTTCTGCTGCTAAACAAATATACCGCCATGGGGGAGCCAACCCTTTGCATTCTTTGTTTGTCTTTTCACCTCTAAGCTAAACACTTCCCAGCTCCCATTTGAGTTTAGAGTTTGCTCCGTGTACGACGACCACCCATTAAACTGAGTGTTTTTTTATGTGCTTATCTACAAAACTTTCTATATTTACAGTGTTTTATTGATCATCTTTCTCAGACAGATTGCGGTTGCTGACTTGACCATAATCAATAAGACTGATCTAGTGGCTGAAGAGGAACTAAATCAAGTCAGAGATACAGTCAGGTCGGGATCACTCATTGTTCACTCGTTCTCAAATCTGCAGATTGAAAAGTATCCCCAATTCCTCTCTCATATTAGGTCTATAAATGGTCTCGTCAAAATCCTAGAAACCCAGAGATCAAGGTAAGTTCCTGCTTTCAAATAATGTTTTTGTGAGATCAGGTTAAATGGCTTTTCTGTGGCCCGGGAACCCTGCTGTGCTCAGTGTAATTCCTCCTCAGATCTTTGTGCCAAAGATGAAGCTCTTCACGCACACAAACATAAACTGCTGGGCTCTAAGTAAACACCAGAGCTGCACCAGGATTCAGTTACCAAAGTCTTTGCTCTCTGACCCCCAGCTTTTTTCCAGCCGATGTGCGCGCATCCTAATGTATGTGCACACGCACTCGCCATGTTAGCATGTGGGGTGTCATCAAGGGGGCCCAGCACAAAGCAGTGGGTGTGTTTGGGCTCCTCCGTGGTCTCCTGCAGAGTTCAGACCTGGGTGAGCAGATGAAAGGGCGTGCAGCGAGGGGTTAATTGAAAAAACATTGCCAAAACATTCCGCCTGGGTGATGTTAGTTTGTGGCAAAAAGTTGAGATATTTTGTTTGATTTTCTGTCTCTGGGGGGTGGTTGGACTCTAAACTAAGCAGAAAGTAAATAACGTGAACCCCCTATGCAGGGTGGATCTCTCTGAAGTGCTGGACCTGCATTCCTTTGACATCGAGGACGGAGCAAAGTAAGTTGCTTGATTTGTCTAATGGATTTGTGAAGGATTTTTGCATGCCACTTAGAATAAAGCCGACACTTACATTTTTGTTGTTTTATAATAGATTTTCAATTTGGTAACAATTATTTGTGCAATATGGTGGATATTTTCAGAAGACTGTTGTTTTAAAGATCCACTTTGATCATCTTTTGATCGATTTTAAAAGCATTCCCAGTAGTTTTTTAATTTTTAGCTAAAATCATAAAAGTGCTGTTTTCTTGGACACTGCAGAGCGGCAGTGGGAGGGGCTATAGACGCTGTATAATTATCACTGGATGAAGCGGGGAAAATACCTTGCTCCAACAAAGTGAAGTCTCTTTAGATGCCATTATGTCTTACGAGCGTCGCCATTTTGGAACCAGACAACATTAGTTACAGATAATTGGTCTGAGTCATCGTTTGCAACCACTCGCTAATCAAGAGTGAGCTTGTTGGAAAGCCACACCCCTTCCACTGAAAGCGGGCTAGGGGGGAAACCGTCAATCAAACGTTGGAGGTTTGGCCAGCAACATGCTTTTACAGAGGCATCTGATTGGTCAGTTTATAACTTGCAATAAATAAAATATTAAATTAAAAAAATTGGGATTGACAAAATCAAATTTAAAAGAAGTACCAGGTCATGAATGGTTATTCTGACAAACAGAATGACTCAGTAATTGCTGTTTATTTCTCAATAGAAGTCTATGGGATTTTGGCTTTCTCGGACCAGCGGATACTTCCTATTTGGAACACTATATGAGGGGTGGGCAAACTATGGCTCGGGGGCCATATGTGCTCTTTTAAATTGGAAGAAATTATTTTGATTAACCTGAATATTTTTTTATTTCCTTGTAGTTCAGTTTCCTTCCCACAGATTGGGCACTACAAATAAATTCACCCTTGCTCAAGCACAGAAAGTTGGTCTGTATTCATGTAGTGTAAGATTTGTTGTTTTTCAGATATTCATGTGTGATTTCCAAGTCGGACAGTCATTTTTTCGATTATTCCAACACCCCATGAACATAGCATTTCATCGAGTTTGAGTTTTTCCCTGAAGGACATCAACCCATTGTTGAAAATGGGAAAACCACAGTTTTAAACAAAAAACTTTAACATTTTCTGTTTTTAAGTGCTTTTCAAACAAGGTTAAGGAATGTTTTAATTTGTCCAGACGCCGTGTTTTTATTTATTTATTTTTTTACAGGCGGAATTACCAAAACCCGCCACAAATCTTCTCTCGGTCCTGGCCTTTCTGTCAAATTTTAGAACCCTTTATGGCCCGTGAGTAAAAAAGTTTGCCCGTCTCTGATCTATATACGGCAGAGATGTTGGCATGGAGCAACCCCACCCCCCCTTTCCGTTTCTGAGAGCTCGATGCAGGAAGCTTGTAATGTGCCCAGCCATCACAAACAAGCTCTTTTTTTTTTATCAAACTGGATCTTTTATTCGTCTGTTCCTGATTCAAATTGATTTGAATAAAGAAATGCTCAAACATGCAATTTTAGCTCTTAATGTATGTCCTCCATCTTCAGAAAAATGCCACATGAGCATGTTAAAAACAACAAAAACACAATTTCAACAAGTCAAACAGGCTTTTTAGGATTAAACTCAACTCTTGCAGCAACTTTAGAAAGATTGGTTGCTGTAAATGTCTTCAGAATAAACCACTTTTTTTATTCCATATCTGTCTTACACTAATGCACAACATTCTGAGTGTTTTTTTTATTTAAAATTTTAAAGTGAAGAATTTAACCCCTAATACAGCCTCCGTGGGTTGCTTTTGTTATGACTATATGCACACCCAGCTCTCTAAAGCTGCTGTCAGGTTTCACACTAATTAACCAGCTCTTTTATTGAGCATCCCTCTGTTACACCAAAGGGACGATCATCACAGTGTCCCCCTGCAGAATGGAACCCGCGTTCATCCCCTCATGAGAATGAACTGGCCGCCGCGTTAAAGCTCTCGCCCCGAGTCAATGTCTCACGACCAGCTGCAGAGGATTAAAGCCGTGTGTGTCCACCGGCTCCCGAGGAGTTCCCCCTTGTCCCAACAGATAGCTCCTTTCCCTGTCTTTAGAGCCTCGGCCCCTCCTCCCCTGAGACCCACGCTGGCTGTTTGAAGCCGCCCCCCGCTGCTCTGCCTGTGTGGCACTAACAGCACGTGGGGCTCAAGCAGCTGGATGCAACATTTAGCCTCCTTGTGGGGTCAGGGAGAAGCGGGGGAATACGGGTCATAGTTTGTTTGCGGGGTTGGTGGGTGTCCTGTAGGACTTAATTGTCATTTCTAAAGCCTTCGCAAGTCCGTTTAGAGTTGTGTCATTAAGCGCAGACAAAAAACATGAGATCAAACACAAAGACGAAAATGGTTTTTGTTGTCAAGAAAATGTCATTAAAAAGTTTAAGCTTTTTGTGAAAGTGAACTACCTTTAGAGTAACCTTGAAATTATGAAAACCAAATGGAAACTGATCAGAAGTAAAGATCACAACTAAAGATTTGTACATTTTAGTAAATAGCATCTTGAAACATGATGACTTAACTGCAATTCTCTGTTAAGCCTTTATCCAATCTTTTTTCAGTTCATCCTGGATCATAGTAAAAAGAAGCCTTTTTCTCTCCCTTCACTTTTGCTGCAGGTGATCTCCTTAGCTGGTTTATTCAAGTACGACTTGGCTCATTTATAAAGTTTAGAAAAAAAATCCAACTTTATTTGGTGTTTGACATGATTTTTTATACCATTAATAATATTCCTTCCAATTGTCTTACTGGTAGCTATTCAGACATTATTTGAACGTATCTCATATTATTTGAACTATCAGCTATTTGTACTGATAGTGGTGTTGGTATAGTCTCAACTGCCTCAATAGACTGCTAAAATATGATATAACATATCAAAGAACTCTTAATGACAAAGAAATTTGATTAATTAGAACAAATTGATTGACAGATTGTCCAAGAAGCAACTATATAGATCAAAAGAGTTGTAATTATTTTTACAAATATATTATTCTGATGACAAAAAGGCTCTACTGATACTTGACGTGTGGTTTCTGGAATAATGTAATGTTTTTGAAGACTTTATGGAAAATAGTGTTTTAACATGCTTCTATGGCATTTTTCTTATTATGGAGGACATATATAAAGAAAATTATGCCTAATCTTGCATCTGTGAGTATTTCTTTATTCATATTGTTGTGATCCAGAAGCAGATGAAAAATGCCACTTGAAAAAGCTTGTAGCTGTGACGTAAAAGCTACAGTTAGCAGACCACAAGTCCTCTGCGCGGCTTATTCAGATGCATTTGCTTGTTGACAATTAGATCAATGTAAGGTCTTCTTCATTTTCCTCATCAGAGCTGGAATTTGGCTCAAAATTCCACTCTGGATAGCTGCTGTACTGCTCCCTGTTTTTTTTTTTTGTTTTTTTTCTCTTAATGTTTGGGGTGTGAGGGGCTGGAAAATAGCGAGAGAGCATGTAAAAAGATGAATAATGGGAAGAAAGGTAGGATTTTTCTGTGCAAATAGTCCTGCTGACAACTCAGACAAAATTCTAATGAACTCCTGCCAATCTGCAGAAACTGTTCTAGAAAACAACACAGATTATTTGGTTTTGCCAAAAACAGTATAATCATGATCAAAAGACTACTGGGAACTTTTTGACAATAATCAATAGATTGGTCAGACCGGGCCTTAGAAATTACAAATCAGAATATGATTATGTAAAAAAAAATAAGTAAAATAGTTAAGTAAAAAATATTAGAGGTGGTTTTATCCAGTTGCAAGAGAAAATATGCCAACGCTTCAGCAGTCATTTCTGTATGAAATACACATTATGCTTTTTTTAATCTCAGTCTTAATAACAACAATAGAGAAAAGGATTGCCTGCTAAAATCACGCCAAAATATGTTTCTATGTTTTTATTGAACACAATAGCGTGCCCAGTGTATGAATAAGACCAAATGATTCCAAAGGGTTCACATATTTTGTGCTGCAACTGTACAAGTTCGCTTCATCAGTTCTCAAGCAATTTCAAGCAATTAATTTAACTATTTTGACAAACTTCACAATTTATTGATGCAATGTGTCATGTATTGTATGTATAGATACAAATATGTCTGTTTATGATCAAAAATAATTATATGGCATAATTTACACATTTAACTCACTCTCTATATAGTGCATTTCTTTTACTTTCCCATTTTTTACATTTTCCAATCAAGTCACGAATTGATCACATAAAGTTTGATTTATTGGAGTATATCTCTTGTTTGATATTTTTTTGTGTTGTCTGATTTGATTGGCAGAAATAAACAAGATCTAAATAAAGTAGAGATTTAAAACTCTAGATGTTGCATTTTATTGTTTAATATTGTGCACAATATTTATATAATTAATCTTAAAGTTAATTAAAAAATCTAATTTTGACTTTTTAAAATCATTTTAATTGATATTAGCAATGCTTGTTTTAAAATTTGTATTTATCGATGAAGTAAAGCTAAATATCTCCGTATTTTTTTTATTTCTCTCATGAAAGACTTGCTGAGAAGCTCCAACTTGTGAAACCCACAAGACCTCATCTCGATAAGGTTTGGACTGAATCTAATCTTTTGTTCACCTCTCAGGGCTTTTCTTGTTTTGTTTGCTAATTTTTTTCAACACATCGTTTCCTTCAGGATAAAGGAGGATTCAATTTCTCAGGCTAACCTCGATCCTTGCATTACCTCAGGCATTGACACTGTGATGAAAACTCCCAGCCTGCTTTGCTTTTTGTCCTTTGTTTAGAATGAGGCGTTTGATGTTTTTGGTTGAATTACAATCAGAGCTAATCAGGGTCGTGCACAACTCACACGCTGAACCGTTCTACACTTAAATTGACCGGATGGACCAACCAGAGTCTTGTGCACATTCTGAGGCTGTACTGAAGGCTCAGTGTTTTATTCTGATTGGTCGTTTGATTTCAAGTGCTGCCACATGTCCAAATGTCCTCAGGCAAAACACTTGTAAATACATCGTTTGTGTATTCTCATTCTCTAAACTCAAGGTATCAGACTGGCTATTTCTATGAGTCAATCGATTGCAAAAACATGTTCTTCTACGAAGAATTGAATACTATCATATATATCTGGCATCAGCTGAAATCCTTCCCTGCAGCTGCTCGGCCTCATACTGTTTTCAGTTTTTATCACAGGATGAGGAGAGACGAGGGTTATTTGTGCGGGTAAATATCGGCATTGTTGTCTGTTTTCTCTCAAGTTGTCTTTCCCGCATGAAGCCCTACTGTTCCTCAGACTCCCTGCCCTATTCTCCACCCTCACATCACCTCTTTTCATGTAAATGAGAATGCTGTTTGTCTGTTGTTATACCAAATGACAAGGAAGTGTGTAACCTTCACACTTAAACACGACCCCCCAAATATCTGCCAAGTGCCCCTTTTAATGTGAGGAAGTGAGGATGTTGTTGTTACTTGATCTGGGATTTGGTTGCCGGGTTTCCTCTGCCATGAAGAGTCGTGGCGTTTGACGCATCCATTGCTGAAGTTATCTGTGGTTGTTAACATGCTTTTCTCTTTGGTATTAATCTATGTGAAATTCAACTCGTGCCTATTTCCCAGAAGAGGTACTACACAAAAAGAAACCTCACGTCAAGCTATTGTCATTTCAAAGAGGCCACATTGTCTTATAAAAAATGATCAAATAATGATATTTTTAAGTTTTATTTTATAAGCTTCCAAAGAGCAACACAGAAAATAAAAACTCTTGATTGGTGGAAAAATAATTATAATCATTTGCTTAAAAGCTGAGGTCCACCACTGTACAGCATAAAATATTAATCCGCAGAAATGTTCTAAACTTTTTTCAGAATTGAGATATTTGCAAGTTTAAACTCAAGTCAGAATGTGAAGAAATAAGGGCTGTATCTCAGATGCTACAAGCGTCAGGTTGACCATTGAAGTTAATGCAGCAAATTATGAAAAAAGGCTTTTTGGTTGGGACATTTTTAGAGAGAGGGTCTTTACTTGTTTATAAAAACTAAGAAGAAGCAACAGCAACAATATTTAAACAGATATAATTTTTTTAATAATATTTGTCAACAATATTCTATTTATCTAAGGAAAAAAGCAACATGACGGCGAAAACTGTCATAGTTATCCAGTATGGTGGAGGAGATGTGATGATTAGGGCGTTTTTGTGTTCAGCTCATTTAACACAATATATTTGAAAGAAGACTGTTATTTTACAAAGCAAAAACTCTGTTCTATGTTTATATTAACTCCTGACTGATAATTGTTTTTATTTAAGTGAGTGGAAACTTTTAAAAGCAACATATTCCAAATTTCTAGTGGCATTAACACCTGATGTAAATTGTTTTATTCCTGCAGAGTATTTTAACTGTGATGTTTGAGGTGGTAGGAGATCTTTCAGAAGATTCCCTGAATGCCTTTATCCAAGTAAGGATTTTTTGTCTTACATTTTTCTATTTCCTATACTAAGAAGCTCTACCTTAATAAATTACTTAAAGAATGCATTTTATTTTTCACTTATAAGGATCTTCTTTGGGAAAAGAAATTCCTCAACACAGAAAAGGAACCCATGACTGTCATTCGCTTAAAGGTACACAAGATCACTAAAGTTCCCCTGTGCTCTCAGTGATCACCAGTCTAGTCTATTGCTCTGTCAATGCTTCATTTGGGGTTGGACAATGTGTCACATGTGACTCTTGTTTTCAGGGCATAGTATCATTTGCAGGAAAAGACCGACAGATGATGCTGCAGGGGGTCAATGAGCTGTACGAACTCAATGAGACTCCTCAACTGTGGGAAGAGAACCAACGGATCAACCGGCTGATTTTTATAGGTGCTTGCCTACAGATACACACCTGTCTGCACCTCCTGTCTTTATTAAAACTCTGATTCAACTGTCACTAAATTCCCCACCCTGATGCTAACCTTACTTTAATTAGTAGCTCTGAACTTTATGTCGACCTCCAGTTTTCTGGAGATCCCGTGAAGACCACTGCTCCCTAAAGATCAGGGTGATTTAACAAGAATAAATCTTAACGAGGTCACAAAGACATTTGTTATTCAATTTTGTATGCATAAAGTTATCTAATTCTGCCAATGCAGTGAGTTCATGCTTAATTGATAAAATGACTTATTTATAGAGTTCTTTGTTTGATTTACAATGGGGTAAAAAAGTATTTAGTCAGCCACCAATTGTGTAAGTTGTCCCTCTTAAAAAGATGAGAGAGGCTTATAAATTTCATCTTGCTTTAACGATGAGAGACAAAATTAGAAAAAAAATTTCCAGAAAATCACATGGTCTGATTTTTAAAGAATTTGTTTGCAAATTATGGTGAAAAATAAGTATTTGATCACCTACAAACAAGCAAAATTCCTGTCTCTCACAGACGTGTACCTTCTTCTGTAAGAGGATCATCTGTCCTCCGCTCGTTACCTGTATTAATGGCACCTGTTTGAACTCGTTATTAGGGCTGTGGATCGTTGCTCAGGAGACGATCTGATTCAATTCACGAATCAAGCTCAACGATTCACGAATCGAACCACAATTCTTACTTTTTACTATAATGTTTATTGCTTTGTGAATGTTTTTTTACTGGATGGATGAAAATTTAAATTATTTGTATTTAATCACTATTTATACATTTATTTAAAGAAGGAGATCAGAATCAACAAAACTGATTTAAAAAAACCCCACAAAGATTCAGATAGAAAGAAATGCTGTTTGTCATTTTAAACTTTTTTTTTTTTTTGGACAATCTTCTGTTTAAGTTCGCAGTAACATAAAAGGGATACAAATCACTGATGTTTTGGATCATTTAAAAGCAAAACCTGAAAATTCTCTCCACAGTTTTCTATCCTCAGTTCTTCAATATTTTACATTCTAAGCTTTACATATTGGTGCAGAGACCATATGAAAAAAATTATTTTTTTCCGCAGCAGAATCAGCTGATCCATGTTGATTACATCTGCCTTTCAGCAGCGCAAGGCTGCGTTTCTTCAGAATAAGATGGTGTTTAGTTAATTGCATCAACTGTTGAAGAGTTACCAGAACCAATGTAAACACTGGAGCTAAAGCTCCGATGTTAAAGATAATCATTTTTTTCAGAAGTTATGTCAGTGAGTGGGACTTCAAATTCAGTTTCTGGACGAAAAAAAAGCTCTTGCTAGTTTTACTTTGAAAACAGGAGGTTCACTGTCACGAAGATGTTCACTTTCAGTGGTGGTACCGCTGCTTTTCCGGCTTTGTTTTAGTTCATAAGCTTAAAATACAACATTAATCTGCCTTTCAGAGCACAAATACATCGTCCCCAGATCATATTTTGACAATACTTTACTGCAATTTACTATATTTAAAAAGATCGCTAATCAGCGATCATGGATGTAGCGGATATTCGTACTCGAAATTTCGGGAGCAGATCGCGGATATCCAAGCACCCGGATACTCGTTACAGCCCTACTCGTTATTTATATAAAAGACACCTGTTCACAACCTCAAACAGTCACACTCCAAACTCCACTATGGCCAAGATCAGAGAGCTGTCTGTGGACACCAGAAACAAAATTGTTGACCTGTACCAGCCTGGAAAGACTGATCCTGCAAAGATTAAGCATCTCAGTGTGAGGAAATCAACTGGGGGAGCAATTATTGGGAACTGGAAGACATCCAAGACCACTGATAATCTCTAATTTACATCCAAAGATCCCCATACCTACAGTAAAGCATGGGGGCGGAAACATCATGCTTTTAGGCTGTTTGTAGCAAAGGGACCAGGACGACTGATCCATGTAAAAGAAAGAATGAATGGAGCCATGTTTTGTCAGATTTTTGGTGAAACCTCCTTCCATCAGCAAGGATTGAGGATGAAACATGGCTGGGTCTTTCAGCATGATCTGAACGATCCCAAAAACACTGTTCGGGTAACAAAGGAGTGGCTTCACAAGAAGCATTTCAAGGTCCTAGAGTGGCCTCGCAGGTCTCCAGATCATCACTGCTCTAGAGGAGATCTGCATGGAGGAATGGACCAAAATATCAGCAGCAGTTTGTTAAAATCTTGTGAAGAATTACCGGAAACATTTGACTGCTGTTGTTGCCAACAAAGGGTATATAACAAAGTATTCAGATAACTTAAGTTATTGACCAAATGCTTATTGTCCACCATCATTTACAAACAATTTTTTAAAAATCAGACTATTTGATTTTCTGGATTTTTTTCTCATTTAGTTTCTCATAGTTAAAGTAAACTTATGATGAAAATTACACACCTCTCTCATATTTTTAAATAGGTGAACTTGCACAATTGTTGGCTGACTAAATACTTTTTTTTTGCTCCACTGTATGTTAACAAATATAAGGAAATACTGATTTTTATCTAACTCATTTTTGCTTTTCAGGCTTTTGTTATACATTATTAGGGCTGTGGGATATATTTGAAATATTAATTTGACTGTCTACTCTGCTTTATTTATTTGTGCACCTTCCTTTTCACATCAACACTCATGTTTCCTTGTTGTCTTTTGCAGGTAGAAACCTGGACAAGGACATTTTGGAGAAACATTTCATTGCGACTGTAATTCAGAACTCAGAAAAAAACTAACCAAGCCTTCCTCTTATGTTCACATGTTGTCTCTGGAGCAAACTGCTGGAGCTCCATTTGAGACTTTCTTTCTTTAAAGAAAGATGACTCTTCGTATTGCTTTAAAATCTATTAGTTGCATTTCAAACTTGTGTATGGCTTAAAAAATGTACTGAGATATCAAGGCTTCAGTTTTGAAGTTCAGTGTATACGGATAATAATGGATAATTTGCAGTTTCAATTTTTGGATATTTTGCAACTCTGTAGTTTAATTATAATTTTAAAAATATATATTTAATGAAGGCATAGTGCACATTTTTCCACAGTCAAACATCTTCACACAATAAGATTTTGTAAAAACTTCCAAAATTTTAATCCAATGAACAAAAGGAATAAAATGTTGTTTTTCCTTTTATTTTATACAAAACAGTCTCTCATTCTTCCAGGAAAAGTTCACATGACTTAATTTGTATTCATTTATTTATTTATTATTATTATTTGGGTGAATTTGTGTAGTGCTTTTGTGTGCACACGATGCCTAAAATATCTTTGTGGTTTTAAAGATGTAAAAGACTTGCCACCACCACCCCCGCCTTCCTCTTTAAAAGCTTTGTCTGGTTACTCTCGTGTGAGAAGCATCGTGGGATGCGCACACAGAAGGCCTTGTCAGGTGAGGAAATAGGTGGAGTCGCTTCAGTTCGCTTATTTGCAATGGAGATGTGGTGACACTCGGGTTTGGCGCGTATCCGTCGGTGGACCGCGACTGAGCTTTGAGGTTGTGCCTGTGGTCATTCATCCTAGCCATAAAACCGAGCTGAGCTCCGAGCGCAGAGCGCGGCGCGCAACTCAACAGTTTCCTCCCCGATTGGGATGCTGATTGGCCTCGTTAGCGCAACTATTGCCTCTTTTCTTTAAAAGCTGCGGGGAGCCCCACCTTGGCCATCTTCATGGTCACTCCACCTGCAGGCATGCAGAGGTGACAGACCATGGGAAACACTTGGTGTTGTGCGCTCAGTCCCCTCAGAACATCTTACCTCTTGTTCAGAAGCTTCAAGATCTGTGATATCCAATGACAAATAGTTTAGGTCATTAAATCAAATCATTAAAGGTTCAAAAATATCCATTAAGATTGTTTTTAGAGTCACTTCAAAGCAACATTATGATAAAATGAGTTATAGTTTCCGTTTTTGTGAAAATTTCACCTGAAGTAGGCATTGTTTCTTTTGTTCACGTCACCATAATTATGCAAAAAATTAAGCTTCTAAGAAAATGACTTATTAGTAAGAATACAAGCGGCTTTAACATCCTTTTGAAGCATGAATTGGCTTTAAACGCACCAGGAACACGCAACCCCCACCGTTTTCCTCGTGGCTCCCCGGCGCGAGGGGCCACTCTGATAGGTCCAGAGTTGTTAATGGGCCTGGTCAAAAAGGGCATCGGCCTCCAATGATATAAAGTCTCAGTTCTCAGCTAAGAAAAGTCTCATAAAAGCCACATTTGCGCTTTTACGCACAGAAGGACGCGCGACTTGCTTTTACGCACGAAAAACTAAAGGCCGCATCTTAAAAAACTAAATGTAGCTATGACTCTTTCAAGCAAGTTTAAAACGCCCACTCACAATGGGCTGCTTTTAGGAGAAGAAAAAGTTGAATTAGTGGGTAAAGTTGAGGCTGTCCACCGTGGGAAGTTTGGACAGGAGCGCCGCGCGGACGCCGGATCTTCAGCAGAGGAGTTTGATTCATCGGAGCCGGACTCTTCGGGAGAAAGCGAGAACAGCTTTTGCAGTGAGGCTCCCATCAAAGGCCAGAGTAGCACGGTGAAGCCCCCTTACTCCTACATCGCCCTCATCACCATGGCCATCCTGCAGAGCCCCTTGAAGAAGCTGACGCTGAGCGGCATCTGCGACTTCATCAGCAACAAGTTTCCCTACTACAAAGACAAGTTCCCGGCCTGGCAGAACTCCATCAGACACAACCTGTCTCTGAACGACTGCTTCATCAAGATCCCGAGGGAGCCTGGAAATCCAGGGAAAGGCAACTACTGGTCCTTGGATCCAGCCTCCGAGGACATGTTTGACAACGGCAGCTTCCTTCGGAGGAGGAAACGGTTTAAAAGGAATCAGCCCGAAATCACCAAAGATGGATTTGTGTTTTATTCCAGTTTGGGCTGCTGTCGACCTTACGGGCAACATTACAGCATGCCGGGCCAGGTAAGCCGCTCACCTGCTGCCCCTGCTCATTGCATGCAAGTTCAGAACGGCCTTATGATGCCGTTTTCTTCATATTACCTTCTACCAAACGCTCCGAGCAGCCAGAAGAACCAGCTTAAAGACTCCAAGGCGCATCCGTGCGCACCGGAACCCAAACCTGGCCCGCTGCCAAAGTGCTCCTTCAGCATCGACAGCATCATGAGCCGACCCTCTCCTGTGACGCACCAGATGCCAAGTCCAGGGCGCATTCCTCATGGCGCTTTCGGATACAACCAGATCATGCCAAACCCGAGCACCTGTTTGGTTCCGACGCTTCTGCAGCCCTCCAGAACTCCACTCTGTCCTCCATCCGCCCTGAGCGCAGCTTCTTTAATGACTGACCACCTCATCCAGACATACCATCGCTGCTGAAGCTTGTTACACCATAGATGTGGCTTATTTCTCAAAGAAATGTGTTTAACTGCATAATATTTATGTGAATTGACACAGAAACGTGTCTGTAAATAGAAAAAGTGAACACACCAGGCTGTAATATATTTACACTTGTGGATGATATCTATTGTTGTTTTTTTCCATCACAATGAAATAAAAGACTTGAAAACACTCTGTTTTTTTAAATAAATTCTTGAAATTATTATTAAAACACATATTTTAGAATTTGAATTTATCTAACAAATATTATTGGAGTAAAATTGATTTAACTTTTGTGGTGTTGTGATGCGGAAATGAGCTCCAATGCAGTCAAAAATACATTTTAAATTTGAATTTAAATATAATGAGTTGTTAGACTATTCTTTTTGTTATAACTGTAAAGCTTAGTATTATTATTATACACTATACTCTCCACTCCAAAGTTTTAGAATTTTAATGCCAACCCATGTAGTGTCAGACAGATGCGTATGTATTGGACAACATTGTTCTCTGAAATACTGTGTAAATATACGCCAAACACTGTTTTTTTCCTTTTTTGCGTGCATATTATACACATTCTGCGTTAAATTTGATTGTCAGTGCGCATCTTTTTTTTTCCTAAATGCGCACTTCGTTCTTTCTGCCTCATGGGGGCGCTAATAACAAAGCGATGAAGCCGTCAGCCGTCACCTCAAACGAATTTGAACTTAGTAAGGAGTGTATGATATTCTGTATGTGGAATATTTGTGAATAAAGTTTATTCAAAAATTGCAGTTTCTGGTCAGGAAGTATTATTGTTATTTTTAATTATATTTAATTCAGAATTTTATGACAAATTTTGCTAGGGACAGCCATTAAATTATTAAGTTGTGGAATTTAGGGCATTTTTCACAACACAATATTATTCCCTGATAATATTTATAGGGAATACTTGGGACTATATCTCATAATACTGTATTTGACCAGCAAAACCGATGAAAATAAATTATCAACTTCTTTTTTTTTCCCTTTTTATTGCATGTTTTTGAACTTATTGCACTTTTTCATAAAGAAACAATGTTTTGTCATTCAAGCTGCCATTGATAACTGCAGTCATCATGGTATTTTCCCTCAATGAGCCCAGCAGTGTCCAGTTGCCCTCCTGGTTGACACAATTCCCCCTGTCCCATCAGCCAAATGGGGTTTCTATTTTGGTCTGGAGGCTCAGCTGATTGTAAGCTTTGAATACTTTGTCCCACCCCACTTTTTTTTCCCTTCTTGCTGGAGTTAGAGAAAGAGGGAGTTGTCCTCACAGCAGCAGAGGGGTGTTTTGCTGTCTCTCAGATCCAGTCAGTTCTGACTCTTATCAGCCAGTTTTGGATTATGTGCGTTTTCTATCATTAGTGACAGCTTTTCTTAAGATCCCTGTGTGGGACGGCTGCCCTCCTCGTCCAGGAGCAGCTCTCCTTTTACTTTTGTTTAATCTTCTTTTAACAACAAGGATGGAGACAAGTCCCATCCCAGTGGTGACGGTCCAAACCTCCCCCTTCGAGGACCAGCGGCCCGGTACCAGCGGCCTGCGGAGGAAGACGGCGGTGTTTGAGGGGAAGAGGAACTACCTGCAGAACTACATCCAGAGCCTGCTGTCCTCCATCGACCTGCGGGATCGGCAAGGCTGCACCATGGTGGTGGGAAGTGACGGCCGCTACTTCAGCAGAGCTGCCACCGAGGTGATAGTGCAGATGGCAGCTGCCAACGGGGTAAGAATAAAGGCAGAGGGGACCTCAGGGACTTCCGTGCATCTGTTCCCCTCCATCAACTTGCTTTGTGCTGTCAGGCTAAATTTATTTAGAAAATTACAAGATAATATGAATCCATCCTCCAGTGCTCAAAACAGTTTAGTGAAATAAAGTTTTCAAATCAACAATAGTGCTAAATTTCTTTGGATTATTCTAAAATTATATTTTTTATTTAAACTGGAGTTTACAGGAGTGAGGAAACTCCCTTCAAAACTCATCGGTTTAATTGGATAATTTCCAAAGTGGAAAAAAATTGAAGGGAACAGAATTTGTTTTTGAGTTTCTGCTGGGCCCAGCCAAATGTCTCTGATGTCAGCCTTATCAGCACTTCCATCCATCCTGCTCTGTTTTTCCTGCCTACGTTTGCCACACCTCCTCCTTCACTCCAGAGCACCACCCCTCCAAACTGTTCAGCATGATTTTTTTTCTCGATTTGGCCAATCGACCCACATAGAACATGAATTTCTATTCCACCCTTCTGCAGTGTGAACTATGTCGAGAGATGGCATATGAAAATCATGTTTTTTGAATTTTTAACATGTATGTTTGGCATTTTTCTTATGAAAGAGAACAAATGTAATAAGAAATCATTTTGTTTTGGCATTTCCGAGTATTTCTCCTTTTAAATCGCTGTCAATCAAACCGTCTCAGACAGGCTCTGTTTGAATCAATCAGCCTTCTTTACGTCATGACAGCTATGCTCCACATGTGCTAACCCTCATCTTGCCCGGCTAGCGTGTCTAGCTGAGGTATTGGAGAAGAGAAGATGGCATCTCCCCATTGACTGCAGTCAAATTCGCATTTCCGTGGTTGGATTTTTTGTGTAAGTTTTAAACAATACTTATAGTAGCAGGGCTGAGAACACTGGAAAATCTCCACCAGACTCAATGGAGCTTCTTGATAATGTGAACGGCGGCTCATTTGACTGCAGTCAATCTGCAGAATGACCGCCCGTTCATATGTGCCACACAGATCGGTCGTCTGGTAATCGGTCACAACGGCCTCCTCTCCACGCCGGCCGTTTCCTGCATCATCAGGAAGATCAAGGCGATCGGCGGCATCATCCTCACCGCAAGTCACAACTCCGGCGGACCCGGTGGAGACTTTGGGATCAAGTTCAATGTGGCAAATGGAGGTGGGGAAGGATTTTCTATTTCAAAGTCGACTATAGATTGCCGGTGGATGTGCTGGATGAGTTTGTGGATGTGCTTTTGCAGGCCCGTGCTCAGATACAGTGATGGAGCGCATCGGCCAAGTGAGCCGGACTTTAGAGGAGTATGCCATCTGTCCCGATCTGCGGATTGACCTCTCGAGGCTGGGAAGACAGGAGTTTGATCTTGAGAACAAGTTCAAGCCTTTCAGAGGTAGGGGTTGTCCAGTCAACACTTGTGTGTACCACTCTTCATTCTTACATTTTATGTCAAAAGTAATTTTCAATTAAGCATTTCAAGAATCTAGATAGAGGAAAGGTTTTTGCTCATTTTCACCCAACATTGACTTTATTCTGTGTTCCAGTGGAAATCGTGGACTCAGTTGAAGTGTATCTCCAGCTGCTCCGAAACATCTTTGACTTTTCGGCCATAAAAAGTCTCCTCACAGGACCTGACCAGCTGAAGATACACATCGATGCCATGAATGGAGGTAAATTCAACACGGAAATCGTCTTTGAGATATTGTCACAGCAAGTGAAATATTTTTTTCCCCTCCTCCTTCTTAAAATAGTGATGGGTCCCTACGTGCGCAGGATCCTGTGCGATGAACTCGGGGCTCCTGCTAACTCTACTGTCAACTGCGTCCCTTTGGAGGACTTTGGCGGACGACCTCCTGAGCCCAACCTGACCTACGCCACATCTCTGGTAGATGCCATGAAAGGAGGCGACTTTGGCTTTGGGGCCGCATTTGATGCAGATGGGGTGAGTTAATCATGCATCCAAAAACCATCGCTTGAGCGTGAAGTTTTCTGAGTTTTTCCAGGGGTGTCCAAAATTTGAGGCGTCGAGGGCTGGCGTCTTGCTGGTTTTCCAGAAACGATGCCTTATCTGCCGTTGATTAGCTGGATCAGGTGTGATTAGCCAGCTTCAATGGCAGGCTGGTTGGAAAATGTAGGACACCGGCACCTCAAGACCTGGATTTGGACACCCCTGCAAGAGCTGCTCATTGCTTCAGGCAACAAGAGTAAACCCACCACACTCTTTTTAGAATGTCTTCAGTCAGAGGCTACTTCAAGTCAAAAAAGGGAACTATTAACCTTTAGCAAATACAGTCACAATATCATTTAAGTAGAACTTTCTTTGGTTAAGAAAAGCTATGCAAATAATAAGTCTTGTAGAGGTAATGGACAGAAGACACACAACACATTTTGCACTTTTTTAAACTTTATTTTGAAATTTAAATTCAAATCTCTGCAAAGTATTGATACTTTCAGCACTTTGTAGAACATGGACACTTTGTGACCTTAATACTCTTGTTGTATGTACTCTATAGTAGGAGATATAGTCTGCTTTCATACTTAGACCTGTTGTATTACATTCTACTACATATTGTACTATGTATTATGCATGTGACAAAAAATCCATTTGAATTTGAATACAATACATTTTACACTTTTTTAAACTTTCTTCTTGTGAACTGATACTTTTAATTTGAAAATCACATTGTACAATCTATTACGATCACTTTTAGCCATGAACTACTTGTTTGAGAAAATCTGTTCTTTGATAAATGTACCACTTGGTATGACGTACTTAATTACAACTTTTAAAATAATCTTCAAAATTGAATTTTTCTACACAGAAAAATGCGTGTCGATTAAAAATAAATATATAATCTGAACGAAGTTGTTTATTATTAAACAATTTTGGTCAAACTTAATCCTAAAATAATGAAAACATTTAAATATTCTTATCATATGGAGCATAATCCTGTTTTAATCAAATGCAAGAGTTAGAAAAAACATTCTCGTATTCTATATCGTTGACTTTGTACCCTTTTTTAAAACTAATACTAAATCATGGTTATGAAAGAAACCAATGAGAACTACATCCATCTTTCATTTTGAACTATATTTTCCAGTTCATTTGAAACCAGCTGAGGTCTTTGACCTGATACGAACCGAAGCCAAGGCGGTCTTCTTCTTAGTACATTATTTATTAGTATTTATTTATGTATTTGTTAATTCTGACACAACCCTATTGGAGTCAAACACTGGTTTGACCTCGATGACCTAACAATCTGATTACTTTTCCATGTTAAGTCATCCAGTGGGCATTTCTATACACACTCGCACACGCCCCAGCTGTTGAGAATGATCTCAGCATCAGGGGCTGCTTTGCCACACCCTCAGGGATCTGAATCTCACTGTCACTGTGGATTGTTTTTGGGTCTCATTCTGACCTCACAATAACTCGTCAAGCACTGACCATGTTTGGATGTAAGTCGGATTTCTGGCAGTAATCATTTGCGTTTAGGAACAAGAGGAGATCTTTGATTTTTAAAGACCTGCTCCAATGAAAATCATGTAACATGTTCTTGTAGCATTTTCTCATGATGGAAAGCATATATCAAATCATTTAAGATTAAAACGGACTTTCTTGTATTTCTTTATTGAAATCAGGATGAATCAAGAGCAGATTAAAAATACGCTGTTTTTGAAAGCTCTTTTGTGACGCAGCAATGGGCGGGTCAAACACTATTTGGTCAGCTCTATTCTGATCCGTTGGTAGACAAATGGAAAGATCTTCATTTTTCTCGTCTATCGCATCTGCCTCAAAACTGTACGGATAGCTCAAATACTGTTCGCCATTTTTATTGCAGAGCTAATGTTAGCTTGGGGTTATAAGGGACTATGAGCTAGTGGGAGAGAGTGTAAACAAAGAGATGATGGGATGTCAGTGGAGGCTTACTTCCGCACCAACAGTCCCACCCACAATTCAGAGGCAAGTTTCTAATGATTATTTCTGCTCTACACACACTTTGTCTTCAAAAACGACACCGAATTTTTAATTTTGATAATTAAAAGACCAGTAGGAACACTTTTACAATAGCTCAAAAGATAACTTGAGTGGAACTATAAAGAAATAGACTCATTCTTGCATATTTGCAAAAACATCAATTTTGGTTTTAACTGGACTGACTGAAGCTGGAAAACAGAAATGAGCAATTTGCATAAATGTTTTGATGTTTTATTGACAAAAAGTGTTTAATAAGATGTTGTTCAGTGACATGCATTAACATTATTTATTATTGCCTAAATCTGCTTTTGCCGTCAGGACCGCTACATGATCCTGGGAGAAAATGGCTTCTTTGTGAATCCGTCAGACTCGGTTGCCGTCATGGCTGCTAACCTCTCCACCATCCCTTACTTCAGACAGCACGGCATCAGAGGCTTTGCGAGGAGTATGGCCACCAGCTGTGCCCTCGACAGGTAGACGAAGAACACACACAAGTACCCAATCATTAGATCTAGAGCGCCGTGTCACTCCACCAGGACATTTTTCACCGACGCCCACTGAGTGTAATCTCTCGGGGAGAACCACACCCGCCTTGAGATCACATAAACGCCCCTTCTCATGTGCACCCACACAAATTTACTCACTGACTATAAATAAATTGTCCGTTATGTAAGATTAGAGCCAAGCAAAGACTGCTGAGCGTGTACTCACAGCAATAAAATCCTCTCCATTAACATTGTTCCAACTGGAGAGATCCCTGCACGGCACCCCACCCAGGCCTCAACAGGGGGAAGTAGGTCATACATGCTCTTTAAAAAACAGAGATGGTCAATGACATCACCAAGCTCAAGTTAATTCATCTTTTAAATAATACAAAAAAATCTTCCATGAGGTGAGGAGGCGTAGCTAAACAGTGCTGTGTTAATTATTCATTTTCACCAAAACTCTAAAGGCTAAGACACAAGAAAACAGGGAAGATTTGGTAAAGAATGAAGCAAACTAAGTTTGTTTGTTGTGGATAAGGATGACTGCCAAAGAACAGCTATGAAAACACAAATGGAACCAGACAGAAGGTAGATCTGACCAGGATAAACAAGAAAAACATACAAAATAATATCAATGTTCAAATAAGGAGTGTCAGCGAAACTTCAAAAACCCCAAATCACAAAATTTTACGACTTCGTTTATTTTTTCAACATCTGCATCATACAGAAGCTTCTGTATGATGAAACAGAGAATAACAATAGCAATATTTAAAAAGGTCTAAAAATCATGACAAAAATTAAATTGCATTACACCCCTTTTCCTTGAAATTATAATTAAAATATAAAAAAACCATCTTTCACAATAAAAGTGTTGAATCTAAGGGTTTTTGGAAATCAATCTCTGCAGACTGAAAGGACAGAGAGCTAGATAAATTAGAACATTTTATTTAATATTACATGTTTTTGAGTGGAAAATAGGGTAAATTAAGGCAAATAAAAAAAGACTCACGTGTTTGATTAAAATTTGATCTTACTCGAACGTTAAAAATTGTAACATGGTTTGACAAACTGTTTCTGATTCATGTCATGAATCCAAAAGCAAAGAAACAATGTCTTTTAGGAAGTTCAGGGGTCATCATAGTAGTCACAGCTGTCAATTGCTGACCCATTACAGTCTTTATTGGTTCAGTGAGAGGTATTTTGTTTTCTATTGTTGAAGATTTTAGACATAGATGGGTAAAATTGCAGAAAGGTGCACACTTTGTTATTCTGTACTATTTTTGCTGCAAAGCTACAGCTTTTTTTTCTTAATACAAGCAAATAAAAAGAAATACATTTGAATTGGTCAATACAATTAAAACATAAATAAGCCGCTAACAATAGTAATAGTTACAACCACACTCTGGTATAATCATTGTTGGGGCTTCCGACAATAAAGAACCCAGTTTACTAATAGTTTCCATCCCATAATTTTCCTTCTTTCAGTGCTGCCATTGGTTGTGTTTGACATCAGGATACTTGAAAATCCTCAAGACTTTTCTTCTAAAGTGGAGTTTTGGTGGTTTATTTAGAATCATTGGTAACACTTTAGATGAGGTGCTGCAAATCACTAAATATAACGTTGACAAAGATTGTTAACACATTTGTTAAGCTTATTAACAGTTTATTGATATAGCCTTCATAAACAATGGTCTCATTTAAGATGATAATAAATCTTACTAAGTATGTTAATAAACTGTATTTGGCTTATTATGCTTATAAATGTCTTATAAACATCCTATAAGCACATTAATAATGTCTTATAAACATCCTATAAGCACATTAATAATGTTTGTTAGTGTGTTAATAAAGCTTGTCATGGAAACTTATTATAAAGTGTTACCGAATCATTTCACTGAAAAGTTTAGTTAAGGCCAAGCTTTAACTTCCACAAAGCCGTTTTTGCTGAAACTTCCATTTACTAGATTGAATGAGTCTTCAAACACCACTGGTTTCCACTGTCAACATAAACAGCCTCAGAGCATCCCTCTGTAACCACTATGTTTCACTGTGGTCAGGTGGATCTTTTCATGTGCTTCAATGTGCTTTATTGTTTCTCTTCACAACAAACTGTTGCCTCATTGATAGACCTGAAAACTCCACTAAAAAACCCTAAATACTCATTTTTACTGTTTGCACATTCAATTCCTCCAAAGTAGATCAACATTTACTCATACTTTCAGACCACTAATAGTTCGTTTTCAACTGATCCTTTCCTTTTCTGTATTTGTAGCCTAACCTTTCATACTTTCGTTGATTTTTTTCACCAAATACATTAGCTAATGTAAACCTACTTATGCCATTTATTTACAATATAAGTGCTCAAAATTTTACAAAATAAAACGTTCCACAATTTATCTCCTCACTTTACTGAATCAACTTTGTTCTTATTATACTGCTTTGCTCTGAAGGACATTTTTATCATGAATATTTTGGCCTAGTGGGGGTAGTACCTAACAAATCCAATCAAAATTTTAGCTAGTAACACTATGACTTTTATTTTTTTCAGATAAAAAGATTGTTGAGAAATTTTTCTTGCTTATATAATAATTTAAAATGAGCAGCAGTGGATGCAGTTTATTTTTCTGGAGATTTATGAAAGTTTGTGTTCTCAGAAGACAGCTTTGTAAACAAAACCAAGTATCAAAACGTTACTTTTTTACAGTTTTCTAGAGTTCCACAGACCTGTGTTTCACTTTTATGTTCTGCTGTGAGACAATCTTTTTTTTTTTTTAATAGATTTCAGGATAAACAAAGAGAGGATTGTTTTTCTAGAACAATTTATAGACAACTCTTTCTGCCTGTTTCCAAGCCACATTGTGTTTCTGTGCAATATAAGCCAATTAAAAGACAGCAGGCATCATGTGAAAGTTGTTTATTAGTTGAGTTAACCAATGAGAAGAATTGACTGCTGCCTCCTGTTAGCATGGGGAAGATGCACGAGGGACAAAAGAGTAACTATTTGACTGACAACTGCTCCTGTTAGCAGGCAAATAAAAATAAAAATACAAAAGAGCTTTTGGTTAACTATTAATAAATATCTTGAAAACAACATGATTTGGCCGCTTCAACTTAATCAAGTAAGTGAAGTAGGATCTTGTCTAGCAGAGGTGCTCCTCTCTATTGCAGACATAGGGGCTGTAGACACACAGACACACAGTGTTGTGGTGTAGCTCTGATCCTGTCCTAAGGCAGTCTCATGATAACTGCAATGATCAAACTGAAGGAGCTGCTTGCTTTCTTTCACCATCTCTTGTTTTGTCAGCTTCAGTGTATCTTCCACACAACCGCCCCTCCCACACAAACACACACTGACAAAGTGTCACATGTCCCACTAAGAGGGCTATCGAGCAGCACACATTCTTAACTGTAGTGTAGATAAAAATGACTTTTAATCAGCTTTTATATTGTTGATCTTTCTTCCTTTTTATGTTGATGTGAGCACAGTTACAGTAAATAATTTTATGAAATCCTGCAAGAGTATCTCTATGTACTCATAGTGCTCCAGGCTGTCCGACAGCTTTGTAAACAACATGTTATGTTGTGTAAGATGGTGTTCCTACGCCCAAATCATCAGCGCGCTCGAGGATATTAAATCTTCCTCCACAAAGTTCAGCATGTCTGCCTCCTCTGCAGTCCTAAGTGTCCATAAGCATCAACATCGGTGCAGGTCTTAATGCTCAGCCGTCAGCCACACAACAGCCACTCAAGTCTCTACTGCAGCACTGATGTATACGTCTGTATGTCTCTGACGAACTCCAGAAAGTGTTGAAGCTTAGCCAGCAAAGTGCTGTCAAAGCCTGGAGTCTGTCCAAGCAGACTCCTTTTTAGGAGAATATGTGGCTTCCAGTTCAGACTCCCGGTTGTGTGTTTGTGAATCATCAACACAAAATTCCTGATAACAGCTATTGGAGGATGTACAGTAATGTGTGTAACTGTGTGTTTTATTATGGGGGAAAAACACAACACAATTGTAATGGGATTGTCAGGGAAAATTTGTTCTTTAGAAAATCCGGTTATGTGGATATCAGGTTTGTTGCCTCTGTGTGCAAATACTGTGGAAGTGTTGGTGCTGTGAGGGAAAAAGTGAACATGAGGGGTGTTAGGAGAGGAAACATCTGCTTGTCCTCTAAAGGAACCAGAGATGGAGGTTATCTGGACCAAGAAAGAGTTCAAAAATCTGCTCGGAAGGAAAAAAACCAACGGAGAAAATTTAAAATATCTAACATAACTTTGTTTAATGTGCTGCTTTATTTTATATTCATTAAATTACCACTATAACAAAAAAAGAGTATATCACCTCTAATTAAACTGAAAAAAAGATCAGCAAAGGAAGCCTATAGTCAAATCTGCAAGTGCCCTGTTCCTGTGATATCCTATAAGTAGATAATGGAAGTTTAAAAAAAAAAAAGGCAATTATTATTGCAATTTCTAAAAGAAAAAGAAAAAATCTGATGTTTTAGTTTGTGCTCTGGCCACAAATGTTTGAAGCTTTAATAAAGCCTACATAAGCAGCACTTTTAGACTGAATGCCTCTTTAAGCCTTTAAGTCCACACTGAGCTATCTTCAACCAGCCAGGAGACAACCAAGGCCACTGCACTGTTTTTGGAAAAGATCAAACCAAGGCTAGAAGCAGGCGGTCTTATATACTGTAAATGTAAGGAAATATATGGAATAACTTTGTTTATTGTTGTAAGGGGAATAAAAATATAATGAAAAGAAGATAATATAGCTAAAAACCTGTTTATAGCACAGCTTTATCATGTAAATGCAATTGTATTAGTGTTAATGCCACCTCATATAAACAATTTTTATATACCAATAATGAAAATCACCATAGATAACTTTGATTTAAAAAAAAGATGGGGAAAAGATTTTAGATTAGAGATAAAATATAATTAAACAGTTGATTATATTTTTACAAAAAAAGTGTTAGAAACAGAAATAAACTTGGTATGAGAAGCATGAGATTAGATTAGAAAAAAAAAAACTCAAAAGGGATGAGAGACTTGCAGTATCTTATTTTCATCAGGAATATTTGTCTGTGTTTATATCTTGAATCTTAAAAGGGAAGTTGTGTGTCTGACCACCAGAGATGATTACGTACATGAAAGATGATGGGAAGCACCTGAGCTTAGTTCTCTTGTTTTGTATTCAGTATTCATAAAAAAATTATGTAAAAAAATAGATTTGTGTGTTCTGTCTCATCAGCAGAAAGAACATCACAAAATCAAAACTGCAATAAAAGAAAAGAATTTTATGGAAAAATGATTTCTAATCAGCCTTTTTAGTACTTCTGGGATCCCATTTTTCATATTTAAGCTCTCATTGACAATGTTTAGTTGTTGTTTTTCCCTCCGCTCATTTCTGTACATATTTGTTTCCATTTTTATCAACCTGTTGACATTGTTTCTATATTTTGAGTTTTTTTGTGAGAAAATATTGTTAACATCGCTAACAGCAGAGCTGAAAATGATCAGAGAAAGGATTACAACTATAAATATTAACAACTCTTTCAAATTTTGAAACTAATAAAACTATATCTTAATATTTTTCATGTGATTGTGATAGAGCACTGAAAACAAACTACAAAACGTTAAGTTGTTGGCTAAACTTTCTTTCAACTTTGTCAAACTTTAGGATAACACTGTCCTCTCTTTAGTTTGTGGTTTAATTGGTGCTTATCTTGGTTAGGATGCAGCATAAAAAAAAGGCCAAATGCTTTTTAGTGGGACTGTTTTATTTTTTTTAAGAATGCCAGACCTTCCGTTTTAGTGCTTGCATCCCGAGAGATAGATAGATAAACTCGGTTTATCCTTATTTGGTCATTTATCCCATCATCTTGTAAACAACTGTGTAGGACACGGGGGAGTTTATTTATCTAAGTGATGATTATGAGAACGTGTAAAAATAAGCTCCTGGAACCACCCACATGCTCGTACATCTCACCGTGGTTTCCCACAGATTGACCTGTCCACACGAGGGTTCTGTGGGCTTACAAGTGGGTTTTATTGGTATGTCCAGAAATATTAGCACAAGAAAGATGATGTTGGTCATGATATCAAGAAACAGAAGGAAACTACATACAAACATAATTTTTTTTTTCTGTGAACAGTTTTGCTTGCAAAGGATTTGTTGTGTCAATTTCTAAATACCTTAAATGGACTTTAAAATAAGAACAACAAATTATGCAGGGATTATAGTTAGCCATAATTTCTAAAGTTTTGTGAAAAGAATTGCTCTACCTCTAGAGAAAAATAAATGGGAAAGTTTACTTTATGCTAGTTGGTTGTACAATGGTTGACATGCAGACAGTAAACAATTTTATTTGACTTTTTTAATATTATATATTATAGATCAATGGTTATTATGAAATAAATTGGTTCAGTTCATCAGATTTTTGCCTCAATGAATAGATCCTTATTTGTTTTTAGCTGACTTTTTTCCTTCTAAATGTTTACAGCGATTGTATTACCACTTTGAATACCGATGATATAAGAAGATATTTTGCATCATCTAAATTAAATGGGTCAATGAACACACTTCGTCTAAGCTACAATTAGTGGTGGATGTGGAGAAAATACAATTTGAAATCTGGAAAAAATATTTCATCTTACTTTGATTGCTGCTCACCTGTTTGGTCGGGTGCAGCTAAAAAGATATTTTCAAACTCCAAATAGCTTCAAGTTGTAAGAGTTGCATTGGCATGTCCACCTGGTGTGAGGCTGAGTATAGAAAACATGCCTGCAAGACTCTTATGGTTCAGAGAGGAGCCTTTTTGTATTCTATGGAGGAAATCAACATAGATATGGCGCTCAGCTGGATTTTTGTGCTAAAAAAACAAAACAAAACAAAACCACGGAACAAGTGCACTCTAGATCTGCACTACAGCTGTGTTAATAAAATCAATTTATTGATCTGAATCAACCTAAGTTTAATAGATCAATAATCGATCCAGAAAAGTAGAGATCTGTATAGTCAGCTAGCCAGATGCTAACGTTAAGGTTTCCCATTGGATGGCTAATGCTAACACTCAATCGACCTCTGTGTGTGTGTGTATGTGTGTATATATATATAAATGATTAAATCTATTTCTGAATAAATGTGTAAACTGTTTAAACTCAAAATTCAATTATTCAATTGAATCAAATTAAATTGAGGGTATCAAAAGGATAAAAATAATATTGGAATTTACCTGATCCAGGCTCTTGTGAATCAAGTCAGATTTAATATAAAAGTTATTGCCGATATCCGGCCCTAATCCATATAACAGAATCCTTACAATCCATACTCGTTAACTTAACAGAAACCCAAAGTAAAACCAGTTTTAAAAGATTAAATAAAAAGGCATACTTTTATGTGAATGCTTAAAGTTTATTTTTCAGGATTTTCACTTTTAATTGTTGTGATGTATTGCACAGTTCATTTCCAATACTTGGCGGTACTTTAGGGAAAAACACTTTTTAAAGAACGACTTCCTGTTGTTTCTACTTCGAGTTCTTTTACAATCCGCGTCTATTTGGGACTTTTCTCTTTATTTATTTATTTTTTGGCTTATCCACATGGTTCGAGCGCTCAGAGTAAAGTATTAAATTGTCAACACAAAGCTAATTTTTTTCCCCATCTAATAAAACATTTCTTTTCTTCCTGATTGTTAAAGGAAATATCAAATTTAACCCACATCCCCAACAATGACTTTTATTTTACTTAGTAAAACATGACAAGGGCACAGCATTGGGAGTGTGCAAAATTTAAAATATGTCAAAAATTTTGGGTGATGAAAACTTGAAACTGAGTTTAGTGTGAAAGCAAGACTTTTGACCATAAAGACTATTCTATAAACTTGTCCCAATTGATTTTACCCACAATCCTGTGTGTCAATCTGCCAATACTGATTGTCCATTTAAAGCCTCCTAACAGTTACTTTTTGTTTAAAAATACTATCAAATAACATTATCCAATTGACCGCATATTAGCTTCTTGGGAAATTTGTGGTAAAAATATTTGTATTTTTATTGTATTTTAATGTTTTTTTCAGGCTCAGTGCAAAAAAGTTACAGTTTCAGGTGGGGTTATCACCTTTCCAGAGCCCATTAACTCAGAATTCTCATAGTGTTATGATGTCGGTCAAGTTCATAATGAAAAAATACGGCTCTATACTTTCATCTGCTCAAAGTTTAGTACTAAACTACCCGCATGCCACATTTCTGTGAGCACTTTTTACTATTCTTGCTTAAGAGAACAGCTGCTGCTCTGGAAAGTTTGCTGCCAAGGCAGCGGGGAAGAACTGAAACACTTGGGAGCCGTAAAACAAAAATCTGAAAAATCTGCTCCGTACAACCAGAAGAAAGGCAGAAGTCACATTACTGCGGTTTCAGTGTTTCCAGCAGTTCTCTTTAAACACATTTTACATGCACACACCAGGAGACTCCTTCTTTTTTATCTCCTACATGACTCACCTTCCTCATGAACATCCACTAAGTGGTTGGCTCATGTTCCTCCTGCTGCCTTTTACCTTATTAAGTTATTGGATGAGCTGCTGGCAGATCATGCCTGTCACGGAACATTTGGTTTTCTTTACTTTAAAGGTCAGAGGAAAAGCTTTTTTTAACGACTAATAAATTCTAATGATATTTACTGAAAAAGAAAAGTGCATTTTTGATCAAAAGTTCATTTATTTTGTTTTGTGTCTGTTCTCTGCATGCATGCAGGGTAGCTAAAGCCATGAAACTGGCTCTGTATGAGACTCCTGCAGGCTGGAGGTACTTTGGGAATCTGATGGATTCTGGGCGCTGTTCTCTCTGTGGGGAGGAGAGCTTTGGGACAGGTACGATGCACATGCACCCCATCCACACGTGAGGTTCAAAATGACAGATTTGTGCAGATATCTGTAAATGAAAACAACTATTTTCACAATGATGGAAAATTCGTAGATTCAAATGACAGGAATGACTTGGAAATTTTAAGCAGCTGTGTCTGAAAACTCCCCTCCCCTCTGCAGCAACTGTTGTTGAGGTGCCTTAAAAAAGGCTGGAGCTGGAGGGCTATGCTAGCCAGCTGCTGCTTGAGCTGTCATTATGCACCCAATGGAAATACTTGCACCAAGTCTGAGATTTTCCTTTTCCGTGGATCGCTAAAATCCAGAATTCAAGAATTAATTGCAATTACTCCACTAAAAAAACCCTATCTGATGCAATCACTGCTAAGACGTCAGCCACACGTCACAAATTTACCTCGCTTTCAGTCTGTCTCAAGAGTAAAACTGAAGCAGTGTGTCTCGAATGCCTGCAGCAGCTCCAGCAAGAGCCGTCTAATAGACGAGAGGGTCGCGACCCTGCAGAATGTGTAAATAATCCCCATTCTTCTGCTATAAAAGGACACACAGAATCTTTGCAACATGCTGACAAGCCACAATATTGTTGGTCTGATATATGAATATTACACAGATGATGTAACATTTGCTCTTGATATGGATTGCTTTATTCAAGGCACTTTATTGTCCTGATTTTACTTCAGTTTTTTGGATTTTGATCACATTTTTAAACTGCAGCATCAAAGTGAAAAGGAACACTAACAGAAGACGAGAAAAGCTGAAGAATTGATACGTGTTGACCTTCATGAGAAAGGGAGAAAGAGCAGAGACTTGGAAAGCCCAGAGGAACATGGAAGCTTGCTCTCTGTCTATCCTTGTAAGGCAAAAAGCTAAGAGGAAGCCCAGTGGAGTAAATCATCTGAGCCGTGCACCAGCCCCGCTCTTTAACGGCACATAAAGCATTTACAGAAGTAATTCAGCCACACGGTTCAGGCCTCGGTGTTTTGTTTAGACTGCTTTGCCTTCGCAGAGCATTTGACGTATATGGAGATTCATTCAGGAAAAGGAATAGGAATTGTTTGAACAAATGGTGAATTTTCTTACTCGTGCACAGAGGTGAGAGTTGAAATAGCGAGTCTCTGGCCCCTTAGGGTGTCGTAATGTTTTAAGATGTTCTATTCCACAAAAAGCAACAAATGAGTAGAGGCTATGAAAAAAAGAATGGAAAATAACAACTTTGTTTTGGCTGGGTATCTTTAAAATGGGTCACAGTGACATCTAATGGATTTTTTTTATTTTGAAAACTGAATGAATACATTTACAGATGTGCAAGCAACACAAAAAATAGACATTTAACTTCTTGACAACTGAATTTATTACTAGAATTAGTTAAATTATGGTAATTTTGGAGCTGGATGCATATTTGCTTCAAGGGATTAAAGTCTCACTAGTTTCGTACACCTGGATGGGTGAAGTTGGTTCTCTGCTGTTGATCCAATGAGCTGCAGTCAGTCATTCTAAAGAATCACTTGGTGGTTTAACCATCTAATTCGACCCCTCGATGCTGAGGATCAAACATTGACTGTATATGAGAACTGGACGGAATTTCTCACATTATAAACATGACGTCTCCGCTGGCTCAAAGAAGACTTTCATTGAGAAACAGCTATCACAAAGTCATTATATTCATCAGAAAAAACATTTTTGCTTTGCTACATTTTTAGACATAATCTTTCTAATTTTATTTTATTTTTTTCATATTTTTTGTACTACAAGCTATTAAAGTTTTAAACTGGCCAATCAGATCTTTCAGCTGCCCCCTCAAGTCAAACATTTAAAATGTTTGATTGACTGATTCTCCTCAGTTTGCTTTCAAACCATAGGGGTGTGGACTTCCAACAAGCTCACTCCTGATTGGTGAAAGTGGTTATCACGGAAACACTGATCAGATCAAGATGGCTTACTGATGTCTGACTCCACTACGGTGACAATGACTGATTGTCATATGTCATATGACTTATTTGGTCGGAACCATAAGTAAGCCATTTTCTATGGGTGACGTCACACTCACTCGGTCCAGTTCTCTCATACAGTCAATGGTATCAAGCAGAGAGGCAATGGGTCGCATTTTTAGTCTTTGCTATGATTTGATTTGGGATTGGAACTCACAATTTCACAGTTTTAGAGCGGAAACTCTTAAATTATTAAATCACTGACACTTTTCAATAAATACTTCAGTTATTGTTATGCCCATTTTTATTGAACTATTAAATCATTTTTTTGGAAATTAATACATTTAGTAAAAATAATAAGTATTATAATAAATTGCTTAATGTCTGCTTTTCTTTTAAAATTATATTTGGGAATTCCCTCAGCTTCACACAGAATTTTTTTCTACACACAGAAATGCAAACATCTACCTTAAAGCCACAATTATTTTACATTTTTTCCAACATTATTTCTTGGTTGCCATAGTTATACAACTTTATCTTTGAAATTTGGTAAATTTATAATATTATGGTATTAGAGTAAACAGTAACTTCTTTCCCATGTATTTTTGGAAAGTGACAATATGTATGCTATTGCAACCTTTTCACGTTTTTAGGAGAATAATAACCGTTATGTGGGTTTAAGACAACGGCTAAAGAGAAATTCCAAAGAGAAGGAGATGGTCAACATACTTACAGGGAAACTTCACTTCCTTTTCCACTCCAGACTGTCACATGGAAACACTGCTGACACATTCTTAACCTTAACAGACACCTTTACTGTGTCTGCTGTAACTGGACACAGACTGAAGGCTTCCCTTCAAAGGCCCTAAAGGCTTGATCTGCTGCTGAGTGTGCCTGTGAGTCAGTATCTCTGTAGGTTTTTAGATTTCTGATACAAAACATTGACATCAAATGAACAGCATCTACAGTCTGTTTCTTGTAACAACATTTTTTACCACAGAACTCTGCTTCTTGTACTGGGAGAAGCTGAAAGAGTTGACAGAAACTGCAGTGAAAAGGACAGAGTTGTGAGATTGGTCTTTCTCGTTCAGGTTCCGATCACGTTCGTGAGAAGGATGGGTTGTGGTCGGTGTTGGTGTGGTTATCCATCATGGCGGCCAGGAAGCAAAGTGTGGAGCAAATTGTCAGAGAGCACTGGGCAAAGTTTGGACGCAACTACTTCTGCAGGTAATTAGGCAATCTCAAGCTGCTCTACCTCACCTCCTTCCTGATCTCTGCTTTTTATTTCATGATTTTTTTAAATGTTTTTGTTTGCTGGTCGTCAGGTTTGACTATGAAGGCTTAGACCCTCGTGCAGCATTTTACCTGATGAGGGATCTGGAGACTGTTATTTCAGACAAAGCCTTCACCAGTCAGAAGTTTGCCGTCGGGGACCACATTTACAGTGTGGAGAGGGCCGAAAACTTTGAGTATATTGACCCTGTGGATGGAACGGTGGCTCGGAACCAGGTCAGTGCAGTGAACTCAGGAAATGCAGAATGTCATGTGACGATTAGTGAAGGGATGTTTTTACTAACTTTATCATTTCATAAAAAGCAGGACTAAAGACCATCCTTACTCACCACTTTTATTTTATATATCAGAGAATTTATCTTTTTTTTTTTTTTACAATTAGTTGTAAGTTTACATGTCGCTAATATACCTGAAGTTGACATAATCTGTCATTATTATAAAATATTTAGACTTTCAAATTATTCAGTATGTAACATTTAGGCTATGGATGGAATAAAAAAGTAAATTACAATATTAGAATAGTGTGAGATGTCACTCAAAACAGAGAAAGATTAGCAAAATATATACTCAAGTTTAAAAGCAATGATCACCACCAACCTCGACCAATCAGACAATCATTAATATGCTTCCCATAAAGAATCGAACAGTCGCCTGTCAATAAAAAGCCTCTGCTTTTAAAAAACAATCAGATATTACTCCCAGTACACTTTAAATGAAATAAGAAAAACTCTCAGAGGACTAATTTGTTTTTGACACGACTGCAAATTAGTCTGTTATTGTTCCAACCTTGGACCATTTTAACTTTGAGTGATTCAAATCCAACTTCCTTGCGTAACAAGCCAACTAGTGGGGAATTACTAAACGGACCTGGTTCCAGTTAGCTCTGTTTTTAACACAAAAATCTAATAGCATCTGCCCCGACCAAACTTTTTTTCAAAGAGGGACAAATTTGGTCAATCAGCCAACCTGGATTATTGAATCCTCACTGCTGATATTTAATGCAAATTAACTATTTTATGAAAATTCTATTGCAACGAGATACTTTTTGTCTCCTTACATAGAACAAAAATACATCTAAATGCATTTTTCCTATAATTACTGTAAATTTCTATTTTAATACCAGAAAAAAAAAAAAAGAAAAAGGCTGTCGGGGAAATGAAAACTTTTTTAAATCTGAGTTTATTTGAAATGTTACATATTATGAACTAGTAAATGCTCACTGCATCTAATTAAAATCATGTGAACAAGAAATAATTTGTTATATAACCACAGACTCACTTGTTTTGTATTTCACTAATGGATAGTTTACAATAGCTGCCTTTCTATTGACTATTAAATTGCACAAATTGGATTTGCGATAAATAATCTGTCTAATGGAAACGCAACAGCTTTGTAAAAATCCACTTTATTTAAAATACATTTTTCTGCTACAAAGAGGTGGTATCACCTCAAAATATGTTGTATCGCCACATTTAGCAAAACTGCAATGGTAACACTTTATTCAAATGTCAGGAGTCACGTGACCAACAACCGGATACCGCGCTTAGCTGATCTTGTGGGGATACCACAAGAGTTCCCACAGCATCACACAACTTATCAAAGTGTGTTATGTGGAATTGATGGATCCACAGCTCCTCTGTAAAATCACAAAAATAGCTTCATCTCTAGCCACATAGCTTGGTGTTCCATCGCCTGAATAAGACGCCAACGTCTCCTTTGATAGATGATCATGAGCACTAGTGCCGTGGCAGAAAGTTGAATGTATCTGCTGTAAATCAAAATATTGTTCACATTCATCGCCATGTTTATGATTTAATGGAAACAGTGTAATTGCGAAATTGTGTCTTTTGACATTTGCAGAATTTCTTTGCACATCTTTGTAATGGAAGAGCAGCTGTTGGCTTATATTGGAATGTAGCCAATCAGAATCAATAAATCGTCCACACAGTTTTTAGAGAGTCTTGGGGCCACAAATTATTGATTGTATGATAGGGGCCTGTGAGCCGGGGGAGATTTGAGTGTGGGTCACATTTACCCCATGGGCTGGACTTTGGACATGCCTACCTTGACGATATGATTTCAAGACAGCAGCTAACTATAAGTTATTTGTTGAACTTTAAAAACAAATTGCCTTCAAAATTTTGGACACTTTTAGGTTAACAAAATTACAATATAAACATAAATATTCTATTAAATTCATTTCTCTTACTTGTTTACTCAGAATATTGCCATTTAAAGTACAAACAAGGCTTTTTTTTTGATTTTGCAGTGATCTTTTTGCTTAATCCAAAACTGTTCACCACTGAAATTCATATTACTCTATATATAAAACAAAAAATTAACCAAAAGTAAAAAAAAAAAAAAAAATTGAGGTAGGTGATGATCCCTTAACAAAAGTTGTTTTAAATCAGATCAGGTAAAACCTGTTTGAATGCGTTGCCGACATATTTACTCTTTGGTTGTCAGTTTCATGCACTTGTGCTCCAGACCACCCACTGAGAATCTCCATGTTTGGACGTGACCATTGATCTTTCATTTCAGCCAAAAAACACGTGGAGGCACACGCGTGTCAAACGGCACATATCCATAACAAACACTGATAACTGGCTCAGCCTGTGTAATCTTTGCTCCTCTTCTCCCTCTTGTTCTTTGTGAAGTTTATCCAGCTGCCTCCTGTTCTCCCAACATATGAGTGGAAACTCAGGGTGTCAGTGCGACTCTTCTTCTGCCTAACTGTATACACAAAAACTCTGAGGTGGAACCACGACTTCAAAGACTGATATGTATCATCATTTTTTACTATCTTAAAATTTCAAAAAGTCTGCCCAGACTTGGCTTTAAGCAAAAAAATCTGCATATTTACCCACAAATATTTGTAATATTAACCATCCAAAAAAGTTGCGTTTGCCTCATAACCATCAAGCAGACACGTCGGCTCTCCTCTGCAAAATGTTTCATTCTGTCGCTGAGGCTACAGCATGTCCACAGCTAATTAGTCAGTCACTTTAAAGTGGAAAATCCTCAAAAGCCCAGTTGCCCCAGTGAATGTTATTGTAGCCCACATTCCTCCCAGGACAGAATTATATCAGCTGTCGTCTCACTTGCTCCGTCGCCATTGCAAGTTAGAAAAGTTGACACACAAACTCAAACAAGACACCCAAACACAAATGTACAGGACAAAAGCTTGAGGGGTTTGCACAGCTGTGGCATGCCAGCCTTTTGTTGGCGGCTACTGAACCTGCTGGAATAGTCGGAAGGACAGTACATAAACTTAGACGCAGCTCTCTGTTTTGCTGATTTAGTGATTTTGATAATAATTTTAATTAAAACGTTTTTTTTATAAACCATAGCTGGTATGTACATCCTCCCATAGCTACTGGTGACTGCTGTTTTTAACAAGCATTAGTCAGCCTGGTGATAACTCCCACTCAATTGTTAGAGATGATCTGGCATCCTCAAAGATAGAAAGACAGACAGTCGGACACCTCTCATTATCTGTCTTTAGCTGAGAGGAAAGAACAAAAACATAAACAAACTCAAACAAAGCTTAGAAGTGACAACCTAAATGGAAAATTCATGTAATGAAGGAGAACATAAAAAAGGTGCAACCTGGAGCTCCAGTCTATTGTGGCTCTTTGGCTTTGAAGAAAATAATGGCATAAATGACAAGTTTGTAGTTTAGTCAGTTAGGTTAATTACTTTTTATGTAGATTTTACATGTCAGATAACTAAACAAAATTATGGTAAAATGTTTAATCTACTGTCAGGGTGGTTTATTAGTAGAATAAGCTTAAAGAACGTATTTTGATAATTCATTTATATATTCTCTCCACTAATTTTTCTCCTTTCCTCTCTTTTGTTTGCACTTTCTTACTTTTTTATGCTAATTGTCTATGAAGTTGTTTTCATATGCTGACTAAAATTTTGTGAATTATTGAATGTGCTCTTGGAAAAAAAGTACATACTTTTAATCTTCTTCCTCATAACAGTGTCTAACTGCTGTGAAGATGAAAAGTTCTTAAAGTATGGAAATTTATTTAGAGGCATAGATTTTTTTTTTTATTTGATTCTACTTTAATGTTGTCATATTCACACTCAAAAGGGAAAAAGGATGACTGCACGCCAAAGTCATCATGATAAAAAAAATTAAATTTTGTATTTGAATTTCTTAATTTTTTTAATTCAAGTAAATATGTTGCAACAGGAGGAATTATTTGACAAAAGCTGTATTTTATTTTTGAAAGAAACTCGTTTATGATCCTTTCAAATGTCAAAAGACGTTACAAATAGAAATATAAAACACTGCTATTGTTAAATTATTCTATTTAACAGCTATATTATATAAATTAACATTTTAATTGCCACAAAAGCATTAATAGTGTATTTTTGTTGTATTTTGGTCAGTAAGAAATCAGACTAAATGGTTTTCTTAGCATCATTTGCTAGTCTAGTGTGGTGTTAATTTAAAAAAATGAAGCTCTGATCGATCCTCCTGTTTCCCCTCTTGACTGCTCCCTTTAAATTTTACATTTTGCATTTTACAAATTTAAAGATTAGGATTTTGCAGTCATGATAATTATTTAATTTGAGTCTGGTTGTTGTTTATCTGACATAAGTTGAAAAGTGTCAGCCCAGTAAAAGAGGTTTAAACAATACTTATATGATAAAAGGCAAATGGAGCTTTAAATGGGATGTTTGAATCTGATTTAGAGTTACATAATATTTGAATATTTAGGGAAATTTGTCCCTGCTTCACTTTACTCAAAAAACCTGTTTGAAATCACCATGTAGATGATACGTTTCTGGGTTCTGTATGATCAGAAGCTGCAGGCACAACGTTGGACTTATTACCAGCGACATCTAGTGGACATTTTTCAGAACAGCATTGCAAAAAAGTCACTGATGTTGATCATTTTTTTAAAATGTGACACAACATGCTAAATAATAATGATGTCGTTGTGAAGCAAACATTTGTTGATGATTCTGCTGTTGATAGGTGTTATGAAAAATAGATCAAAATGACATCTGCTTTACACTTCTCGTCTTGTTTTGCCTCCTGTTAGGGTCTGAAGATTACTTTCACAGACGCGTCCCGTTTGATGTTTCGGATGAGCGGCAGCGGTGGAGGGATGGGCGCCACCATCCGCATTTACGCCGAGAGCTTTGAGAGAGACATTGAGAGACACAACAGAGAGACTCAGGTATAGAGACAGAACGTTAACAATCACAACAATTTCATTAGAAAAGTGGCAAAGAAAACCCACATTTAATCTCAATGGGGTGTGGAAGCTCCTTCACAGGAAAACATCAAATTTTGTACTTTTTATTATTTCACTAGAATCTCATCTTTAGGTTAAAAAGGTTTGCTTTGCCTCAAAACTAAACATGATTTCAGATACAGATAATCATAAATGTGTTTTTGTGACTGTGATTGACCTGTAGACTTTGGAAAGTTTAACTCTTGGATTGGTTATATGGTTGGCATGACACACGGAAGGTTGTAAAGTTAGAGTCACAATGGCGGCACAATCTGATTGGTATGTATGATATTCTTAAACGGTTTATATATTTTAACCCAGTTTTGATTTACATTTATTTTAATAGCTAAACCTTTTATTTACTAATAAGGTTCTTTTTTTTTTTTAAACTTAAAAATATTTATGCACTGATAACAGATTCATAACAAGCACAGACACAATAACCTGTTACCTGTTGTATTCATTTCATGTGTCTCACAGATTAGGTATCTAATCAATGTAAAATTGACCTCACATATTTAAGATAATTGGAAAGGGATAAAGAGATTTGATGAGCTTATAAACTGCTCAATTCTAAAACACTTATGTTACATAACCACAAGAGGGACATTAAAGTTTTAAAAAAATTAAGTAAAAGAGAAAAATCTAAAAACTTAAGTTAAAACAAAATAATTTCTGGTTACTAACTAGTTGGCACCAGATAGTAACTGGTGTGCATCAGTTACTATCTGGTACACACCTGTCAGTAACAGAAATGTTTTTTTTAACTTTAATTAAAAAAAAAAACAAAAAACAACTTTTTTTTCAGTAATGTCCCTTTAAGGGGCTTTTTACTTTGTAAAGCTAAGCATATAATCTTTAAACTGTGTTAGCTGTGTTGAAAACATACTTTTTCACAAGTTATTGATTATTCTTTAGCTTGTACAGCTTTCAAAACAAGATGAAGCCTTCAAAATATTCAGACACTTAAAATATGTTAAAAACTATATGTGAACAATATGCTCAGAAAGCTACAAAGCCCCTGCAGGTGTTTATTTATTTATTTTACAAATTGTATTTTGCTGTAGGGTATAAATATGTATCATATTTTTTGGAGAATAAGTCGTGTAATTTGCACAGTTTGGCTGAGGGTGCAAGTTAAACTTCGGTGCGACGTGTTTGTGATTTTTGCAAAAAATAAAGAGCAACATCCTCTAGAGGGAGCCGTAGATGTGTGTATCAGTGTTTACTACTACTGACAGCAACACAGAAGAAGTGCTGTGTAGTCTTATGCCAGGCTCAGCAGAATTAATTAAAAGTGACATAGATTATGAAAACTTAAAAAGATTTAGTGTTTTAAAATGAAATAAAGAGTTGTAGCTTACTTGTTTGAATGTTCTGGTAATTTTAGTGATTGTTCATATGTTAGTTTATGAAGCTAAATAAGTGTCAATGTCTTACGGTAGTGAAGCGTGCATATATTCAGTCTATTATTGTCAATTTATGAAAAGTGAGTTATTGTTCCCATGTTTTGTTAAACTAATTTATCATAAATGTGAAACTTATACTCCAGCCTCACTTATAGTCCAAAAACTATGGTAGCCTACATGATTTTTTATTTTTAATTTCCAACAAATAACAGACAGAATACAATTCTTTGTAGTTTAAGACTAAAAACATTTGGTAAAATAATCATTTCAAGTTATTTTATTATTTTTTTAAACAATAAAGCATTACAGAAAAGTACACTTGAGTGCAATTTAATGCACATATGTAAAAGTAATAAAACAAATAGGTTAAATTTAGTTAATTTTATTTGGTCAATTCTCTCCAGATTTAGCGCAGCATCATTTTTGTTTCCTGGTTTTGTTTTCATATCATTCTCTGCACAGGTGGTGCTCGGTCCGCTCATCGCCATCGCCCTGAAGATCTCTAACATTCATGAGAGGACTGGACGCCGCGGGCCAAATGTCATCACATGAGTTAGCAAGGAGACACGTGCGTGTGCACAGGCAGAAAATGCATCTACCTGCTCACACTAAAAAAAAGAAAAGCTCCTGCAGTGACCTTATTCTTTACTAATCTGACATCTGAAAATGAAGTTTCTGCAGCTTCACAACAGATTTCATTTCTCCCTAAAACCTGGACTGAATGACAATATCCACTTTTCTTGACAATTATTGAACTGTTGCCAAAGATAAACAGGTGAAAATATGTCAACAAGTATGTGCATAGTGATTGCTGATGTCTGTTGCTTCATGCTCTTTGTTTCTTGTGCATGATTTTCAATGTCAGATTCTTTTTTTTTATGTCTTCCCTCTTTATATTATTCTTAGTTATTTTCCAAATCTGTTTTAATTATTTGGTTTTAAAACGGTTACACTTAAAATCCCAATTTCTATTAGTAGCTTAAACCACAATAATTAAAAATCAAACATGAATTTAATGTGAATTTGTTGAGCTTTATCTGCAAAATGGGACATTGCCAAAAATGCTTTTTTTTTGGTCTGATCTGTATGATGAAAACATATTTCTTTTTGTTAATCCAAATAAATAACAATGCCTGCTGTTCTTGCTTCCTTGGATCAAATCATTCCAATCAAAGCGGAATATTGAAAGTTGCACTTTGGCAGTGATAGCATATCAGACTCAGGCTGAACAGCTCCTTCTTTAGAGCCAAGCAGGAAAGCGTTTAGAGCTGTTGAGTGGAGATAAGACGACCGGGGTTGTTACGACCTGAAAGAGACACGGAGAGCTGAAACCCATAAACACACCGACTGCTGTCATAATGAAAAGAGGATATATCCACGAGGATGTGTTCGCTTGAGTCAGATAGACGTTATCCATCAGCTTTTATAGGTTATTGCTTCATTCGAAAGTCCTATGATGCTGGAAGTTATGCATTACTTTTTAACACTTGAAAATGGCTTTCTAACAAGACATATGAAACATGAGAAATTTAGTTTTATTGTTTTTTTGCTGCTTTCCTCAATGGCCACATTTTACAGAACTGTGCCTAAAACACGTCAGGACTGCAGCAATAACTTTGTTTTCTAAAACGTGTGGTCTGAACTCTAAAGGAAAGATAAGGAAAATGATTAAAGTCTAGAGGAAAGTGAGTGTGTTGTGAAACGTTACATGTGAGCGTCAGGAACAGGGACAAAAGGTGATACAGATGTTAAATTAGCTACTGGAAAAGTCTGGAAATTGTGGAAAGACAGATTAGGAAAGTGAAAATCCATTTATTTTAATTACTTTCTATGTTGTTATAAAGGTTTTATTTTATATTAAAAATGTTTATATCTGAATAAGGAAGTAAAACTGTTAATTTATGTTAATTTTCATGCACATCAGATTATTCTAAATGATCAAAACCTTTTTCAAACAACCCAGCCATAAACACAATCAGTTTAGTTGTATTTTCTTTATTAATGACAACGTTTTTCCACCTACTTTAAACATATATAACAGTGTCTATAGAAATGATTCACATTGAAATGTGCCTTTAAAATAAAATAAAATATAAATAATACTCTAAATTTAACTTTTAAGATTAGCAATCAAAAATTGCCACGTTTGAAGATTTTTTCATGTCATTTTAATCTCTGACATCTATTGAAATGTCCCCTTTAAACCCATTTTTTGCCTTTTTTTTGTTTAAAATATTTCTAAATGAAAGGATTACACAATATACTTGGGTCAATTTTTGTAGCGTGATGGTAAGGTCAAGGGGGGAAAATATTTTTTCAATAACGCACTGCAAAAAATGAATTTAAAGATAGTACAGGACCCTCCTTCCAACAAAAAAAAAATCTTTTGTTGTCTTGTAAGAAAAAAATATCTTATTAAGACAAATTTTTAATAGCAAAATAATTAGTTTAAGAAAACATGTACTTGTAAGACAATTTTTCTTACCCCATTGGTAGATTGCTTTACTTATTTAAAAAAAAATCTGCCAATAGGGTAAGAGCTTTTTGACTTATTTCTGTTCTTTCTTGTTTCTGCAGTGAATCAAAAACAGTTTCAATTTCAATAAAAGAAAAAAAGTTTTCCGTAGATTAACACTGAATTGGTTGGTTGTTAAATTACCCAACAGTCTTCAAAACTTCTCATAGGAAAACAACATTTCAGTAACATGTTTTAACCAACAGGCTGCTCCTCGTTGAAGGCTGAATACTAGATTTCATGTCCATGAAAAATGATGCATCTTCATCACTGCTTCCTCCAGCTCTCTGAAGTTGAACAACACAAGTAAAGTCCACTTTTCAGGGTTTTTTTTTGTCAGAAAGTCTCCATTTCTTCGGCTGGAAACCAGAATGGTTAGAGTGCAGATGCGGCCTCCTCCTGTTCCCCTTCATGTCTCTGTCCCTGCTGCATTTGTACAGCCTGACTGTATGGAGGAGGCTGCTCCCAGCACCAAGAGGAGTCTGGAATCTCGGAATTATTCTGGCTGTACAACGGAGGAGCCAGACTCATCGGCATGTAAATTCCATCGGTCTGGACAACTACCTGAGGCGTACTGACAGGGTAGTCCTGGCTTCTCTGACACTCTTCGTATGATGGAGGAAAGGCACTGGGTCTGTAGAGATGAAGAAATTGAGACAATTTTTTAACTTTTTTCCAGACTTATAAATATTTTAGTGTCATCTTCATTATTTTTTTTTACACATTTTTACTTACATTTTTTTTTTTTGTAATTTTTAAAAATTAAAACACCTCACCTGTGTATAGTGAAGATTTGCAGTTGCTCCACATGCCTTCTTTGATATAATTTGCTCTTCATGCTGTGGCAGAGGCTCAGAAAGACTCCAAAAAGCATAGCCAGCAAGCCAATGCCAATCATAACATAAATGACGATAGATCTCCAAAAGAAGTCATTCACACTTTGCATGGACAGCAGGTAAGCTCCCAGGCACGTCAACAAAAATCCTGCAAAAGGTAGAAGCATGCAGGCGAGGGAGCACAGCTGCTTCTTCATGATGGCCGCTTGTTTGCTCCACAGATCCCCCTTGTCCCTGTTCTTTCTGAAGAAGGGCTTTATGAAGCACTCATCAGCGAGCAGGAGCAAGCGCATGAATAAATAAATGAAGACACTGGAAAAGTTTCAGCTCCAACAGAAGCAAGAGCAACTAAAGCTATGCGAGCGGCTCTGTCCTTTTCTAACAAACAAACAGGAGATTGGGTTGTTCATTAACCAGGTCACAGCATTCCTGTACTGACGAAAAAACCAGAATAATCAAAAGCTTCAGTTCTTCATGTGGCCACTAGAGGCAGGTTTCAATAGATTGACTTATTGTTAAAAAGTCTAACTTTTTACCTAAATTAAACCTCAGCTTTTTTTTTTATTTAATGGAAATCAAAGTTGTGCTATTTCTGATTTTTTTTCCCTTTCTTTGCATGTGAATGGGACCATGAGCTGACCCAATGAAACTTCAACAGTCATCAATGTTATTGATGTGGGTGGAGCAAACTTTAGACATTTTTGCCTTGTAGAATCCAATAGGTGACCTCAGATATTAGCTCTCCACTGTCTGTAGTTTGAACCCAACATAATAAAACCGTTTTTTGTTGTTTTGTTTTGTTGTGTTTAAAATGTAGTGAGTCTTCCACATGAGCAGTCATAACAAAGTTATCCATTTGTTAAAACTGATTTGCTCATTACATGAGCAAAATCCTACCAGCTGCATCAGGTGGACTTTGATCAACTCCAGGAGTTTACAAGCTAAGAATACTACAAACTACTTCCATTCATAATATTGTTCAGAAAATAATTTTTTTATTAAAAAATTCTAATATTCACTGTTTATTATTCATTTTAATTTATTTTGTTTTATTAAATATGTATTTCATTCAAAGATGAACACTGAAAAAAAGTTAAAATTTAAAAAAGATACTGAATAATTCTAAAAGTATACAAATTGTATCCCCAAATTAGGTAAAATAATTATATTTAACAAAACTGATGCAACCTTACTATTGTTTTAGTCAAAACGAGTCAAAAATAAAATAAGGAAATACTTTGAATTTGATGCTTTTAAGGCATAGTTTATTTTGCCTCTGAGAACCAATAAAATATTTATGAGTTGATTTGACTTTGAACTGATTCAAAGAGTGAGTGAACACCCCTCGACAAGGACAAAACCTTGAAATCAGGTGTCATGGTTTCTGTTTGGTTTGTTGTAGAAGCTCACTGACTCCTCCCCTCTCAGGGGATTCAGTCAATGAACTTGTTAATAGCTTTAATTCCAACATGTCAAATATCATGGATAGCATTGCTCCCAGTAAGGTGAAGGTGATCTCTGGTAGGAAAAAATCTCCATGGAGAAATTCCATTCTGGTAAAGAACGGAAAAAGAGAATGTCGGAAATCTGAACGCAGATGGCGAAAATCTAAACAACAGGTAGATTATGACATCTATAAAGAGAAACTTCACTTATATAATTTACAACTGAGCAATGCAAGGAAGTCCTATTTTTCTGAAATTATTACCAAAAACTCCCATAATGCTCGGGCCTTATTTAATATAGTCGACAGGTTGACAAAACCCCCTGTGTCAGTGGAACCAGAACTTTACTCCACCAAAGCCTGTAATGACTTTGCCAAATTCTTCAGGGACAAAATCAAAAACATTAGACAAACAATTGTTTCAGCAACTACAAGTTCAGGATATGAACCCTATCCACTAGAAACCATAAACCCCATGGCTCAGTTTCAACCCATAAATAGTAAAGAACTGCAGGACATTCTATGTCAACTGAACTCCTCCTCCTGCTGTCTGGATATTCTACCCACAAGCTTTTTCAAAAAAGTTTCAAAGATCCTGGAACCAGCCCTGCTCCAGATTGTCAACTTGTCGTTAACATCTGGTGTTTTCCCAGAACCACTGAAAACAGCTGTAATCAAACCTCTCCTAAAAAAGGACAGTCTAGACAAAACTCAAATGAACAACTACAGACCGATATCAAACCTGCCATTTTTAAGTAAGATCATTGAAAAAGCTGTTTTCCATCAGTTAAATGAATTCCTAATAGATAACAACTGCTATGATGTCTTCCAGTCCGGCTTCAGACAGAACCACAGCACTGAAACGGCTCTGACCAAAGTGACCAATGACATACGTTTGAATACAGACAGTGGAAATATGTCAGTGCTAGTTTTACTGGATCTCAGTGCTGCGTTTGATACAGTCGACCATGCAATACTACTCAGACGACTGGAAAACTGGGTGGGTCTCACTGGGCCAGTACTAAACTGGTTCAAAACGTACTTAGAAAACAGGAAATATTTTGTGTCAATTGGTAACTTCACTTCTGAGCCAACAGAAATTACATGTGGAGTGCCCCAAGGCTCCATCCTGGGACCACTTCTATTTAACATCTACATGCTCCCACTGGCCCAGGTTATAGAGAACAACAACATTAGTTACCATAGCTATGCAGATGACACACAGATATATATTAGACTGACACCAGGAGACCGAGGCCCTGTACAGGCTCTTGGTAAATGCATTGAGGACATTAATGACTGGATGTGTCACAACTTACTTCAATTAAACAAAAACAAAACTGAGGTTATTGTCTTTGGGGCTAAAGAAAAAAGGTTAGAGGTCACTACAGAGCTTCAATCTATTCAACTAAAAACTACTAACCAGGCCAGAAACTTGGGTGTAGTGATAGACACAGACTTAAATTTTGATAAACACATTAAGGCAGTCACTAAATCAGCCTATTATCATCTCAAAAATATCTCAAGGATTAAAGATTTGATGTCTAAGCAGGACCTGGAGAAACTAGTGCATGCTTTCATCTTTAGTCGACTTGATTACTGTAACAGTGTTTTTACAGGACTACCAAAAAAATCCATCAGGAAACTGCAGCTGATTCAGAACTCTGCTGCTCGAGTTCTCACAAGGACCAAGAAAGTAGACCACATCAGTCCAGTTCTGAGGTCTTTACACTGGTTACCTGTCTCTCAGAGGATAGACTTTAAAGTTCTGTTACTGGTTTATAAAGCTTTGAATGGTTTAGCACCAAAATACATGACTGACCTCCTGACCCAGTATGTACCAGCCAGACCTCTCCGATCATCAGGATCCGGTCTTTTATCAGTTCCTAGAGTCAGAACTAAACATGGAGAAGCTGCATTCAGCTTCTATGCACCACAGATCTGGAACAGACTTCCAGAAAACCTTAGATCTGCTGAAACACTCAGTGTATTTAAATCCAGGTTAAAGACTCACCTGTTCTCAGTTGCATTTGATTAATATGTATTCAAAAGTTTACGTCCGCACTTTTTATCTATGCTTGTTTTAAATTAAAATCTTTTTACTTTCTTTTAATTTTATTTTAATGATTTGAATAATGAATGACATTTTTACTATTTCTTTTGATTGTTTCTTTTAATGTTTTATGTAAAGCACTTTGAATTGTCTCTGTACATGAAATGTGCTATACAAATAAACTTGCCTTGCCTTGCCTCACTAGAACAAGTGATGGCCAATTTTTGATATGACAATATAATCTTATTTTTAAAATTTATGTTTGACTTTTGTTTTAGCAAAAAGTTTGTAAAATAGCCACAAAACTATGCAGATCCATCCAGAGGAGCCACAGAATTCCTTTCAGAGTGAGAGGGTTGCTGGAACCAACCAAGTTGGGTGAAGGTGGTGTGCACATTGAACAGGCCACCATTTTGTAAGGACACACACTCACATTTATTTTGGAGGGTTGTGAAAATGAAATGAACAAAAGTAAACATCAATGAATATGAATATTCCAATACTTCTGTTTTGTGCTGATCACCTTCCGATCCCCACAAAGCAGTGGTTGACCTTACTGTAAATGGAGCACCTCGCTTTTTGGTTGGTTGGTAAACACCTCATCAGGTAATCATTTCTGTGACAATTTTGAATGGTGCTGTAACATGAATGAAATCTCCCCACCCCTCGCTGCCTTTTTTATGAATGCAGCGGTCGTCCGAGCTCTCGTCTGCGCTCTCACAGCGTGATTGTTTTATTAATCTTATCAGTCTTATCAGTGAATGGTTCTGCTGGCTAGATACTGCACCGTTCAGATGTTTTTCTCCTTATGTAACCCTCTCCCGTGTCTGATGCCAACAGCATACAAGACCAGAAGAGGGTAAAAGCATGATTATTTTGAATTTTTCCAGCCTCTTTAGTGCTGCTAGCACACAGCGTCTGGCCTGACATGAATGGATCTGTAGCAGAAAGTAAATTCCGAAACGGCACGTTGATGATATAATTTTCCTATTTTTACGTGGCAGATAGTCAGCAAATATTTAAAAACAAGTTTCCATCTGGTTCCCCTGGGACTCTATCAGGGCTCATGGGAATTTCAGTGTCTGACTCATTATAGCAGTTTCCCTGTAAGTGACAAATCCTACCTTGGAGTTTTCCTGCTTCCCTCTAGTGACTTGTTTTATTTATTCAACTCATTAAGTGGGAGTTTTAAGTTTTTTTATATTCATGTTCCAGGAAGCTAAGGACTTGTACCTGATCTGAATGCAACACAGAAAAAGGACATACAAAGGTAGCCTGATACCAGAAAAATACAAGTTTATTTATCAGTTTTACTAATTGTGGTAGTTGGTAATAATGCTGGAGGTCAGGAGCTGCTGTGTGTAAAGATTACCTATAACAGAGTGGTTTGACTCACTACTTTACATTATTTTAATGATTAATTTCCAACTTGAAAACATGAAATAAAAGAAGATTTAATGCAATTCAGTTCAGTTTGTTCATAAAGTCCAATTTCCTATCCAAAGATGTCCCAAAGCACTGCGAAAAAAAACAGAGAGAACCATCAAACCAACAGAATTAATTGGGATTAAATTTGAGCTTCTATTGAAAAACTGGAATTCCTGCTTGAGGGACTAACATTTACTTTGAAAACAATTACAGTATTCATCTTGGTTTGTTTTGTATTTGCAGTTTAATTTGAGATTTTCAACAGTTTCCTTTTTGATGAATAAATAACATGGGATGCTTTTGAAACCATCAAAGTTGTATTTTTAGAGTTTAAAACTTTCTTTTTAGCTCACATACGTTTGAGGAAAGGCTGAAATTTCAGCTCAGTGTTGTTTGATTACAAGTTTATGAGCTGAGGCAGAGGTCAAAAAAATGAAATGAGGATTCTGTGGCGGGCTGCCCAACGTGATGGTGCTGGCTAAGATGAAATAAAATGATAAAACGTCAGTATCTCTGCAGAAATGTACTTGATTGAATGAGACAGCCCCGCTCATCGTGACTCAGCTCAACAGTAAAATAATGAAAACTTGTAAAACATAACCTCACAACAAAAATAAGCACAAATCCTAGATTTTTATTGTTTAATCTGAATATTAATGTACTTTTTAAATAATATTTGGGACAGTTTGATATTATTCTAACCACGACTTGCCCTTGCAAAAATGTTCCTGTGCAGCGAGGGTTTCAACAAGCCCTGCTCCTCATTTACATTGAATCCATCCAAACAATGGAGAAAAAGTATATAAAGTGTATTTTTGGCCATCTTCTTAATTGGTATCTTGTGTGTAGTTTTGGTCTTTTGAAAAATTACTTTTTGCATAAACAGGTAACCATCTTTCTACGCGTTTTATACTCCACATTACTTTACTTTAGAAAAGGATAGTTACGTCCGGGGTCTGCAACCTTTAACAGCCATTTTCCTACTAATCAAATCCAAGCAGGCACTGTACGTACTTATTTTACCCCTTTGGGAAAATTTCATACTGTTTTGTAATGATTAGATTGTTGTTTTTATATTAAATGTTATACATATTTATGTTTTAGCATGAATAAAAAACACTATAAGAAAAGAAACTAGCATTTTCACAAAATCTGGAACTGGTTTTTTCTTTTGACAGAAGTTCATGTGACTTCCTTTCAAAATAAAAGACTTCCTGTGCTAAACTGGATTATGCTATGGCAGCTAATGTACTCCAACAAACGGTTTTAGACAACGCAGGACAAAAATGGTATTTTACAATGTCATATCTTAAGTTTACTCTGGTGAGCAACCATCTTTTTTTTTTATCATTAACTACTACTCTAACCTGAAGGTAAACATGAATTTATGATCCACTAGAAAGCGAATAAAAATTATTTTTAAACACAAATGTATAAATTGTATTTACTTATAATGAATAAATGTGAATTTAGGAACTTTTAAAAATTACTTTTATTTATTTTTTCAGCCAGAGAGCCACAGAGTAATAGAAAAAAAAAAAAACCTGTGTTACAAACTCCTGGTTTATGAGCCAAACTGTAGATTGCATGTTTTGTTTCTAAAATTCACATACACTTGCCTCTCTATAAATCAATATCTAGTCTATTTTGCTCATATTAGTTAAGCAAAACTTGAAAAATGTGAATTCTTTAAGAACAGTCTGAATTTTAAGAGAAAAAAAAGGTTTCAGTGTCACACGTGAAACAAAGTTCCTAATGAGTTCAAAGTGTAGTCCACTCACACCGTCTCCTTTTAGATCTCATTATTGAACGATAATAATAGACAGGATGAGGCAGGGAGCCATTAGTTGTGGGGAAAGGAGTGAAGGGCCGGATATTAATCAGATGGACTCTGATGATTAATCAGATGGACTCTGATGAAGACCTGCCATCCTGTCATCAATCAGACTCCAGCTGCACACTCAGCAAATACACATCTTCACTCATATTTTCTGCAGCTCATATTTATCACTAATTACATTGCCCGATGTTACTTTTGGTTGTTTGTGGACACTACTACAGTGTGTCAAAAGACCGTTTGGTTGCAGAATGAGTTGCATTAGACTGCCACTGGGAGCGCTGTTGTCTCTTTCTTTTTGTGTACTGTCAGTGCCAGTGGCAGCTGAGTGAGAGCCCTGCAGTTCTGCTTTGCACTCCTGCAGCGAGGGAGGATTTCAAACTTATAATTGAAACACTCCCTGTCTCATTCAGCGGCAGCCTCATCACACACACACACACGGCTGATTGAGTTAGGCACAAATGTGACTAAATGTGAGTCAGTTTTACACAGATGGAAGCATGGGGAATGTTTCTGGAAAGCACCTAGTTCCACACAGTACAAACAGACAACTATTTGCATGGCACACCATTACAAGTCATTATAGCAATGGGAGATGGGGCCCAGATGAAAATCTTTAAAGCTATAACTGACAGCACAGTTTTGACAAAAATGATAAGGAAACAACAGAAAGTGAAAAAAAATACAAAATTTCTGAGCAGAAAACTGAGTTTTCAAGTAGCTAAGAGTACACAAAAACATTTGTGTAACAACAACAACTGTTCCATTTGAAATTCTCACTTAGATTTGTACATTTGTAGAAGACATGGAGCCAAAGGAGACAAAGCTAGATTACATTTAGATTTAGAGGAGAGGGTATCAGAGAAAAAAAAAAAATGTGAATTGAAAAGACCTAACAACAAAGAATACCACACTTTTTTTTAAATAAGTTAGACCCACTCAGGTCAGCTTTGCCTCTTCTTAACTCAAATTGCTTCATCTTCTCATCTTCAGTTTTTGTTCTTTTGCCAAAAGTATTGGCTCACCCATCCAAATAATTAGAATCAGGTGCCCTAATCACTTGGCCACAGGTGTATAAAATCAAGCACTCAGGCATCCAGACTGTTATTATTATTAAAAAAAAAACTTTTGAAAGACTGAGCTGCTATTAGAGCTCAGTGAAGGTACTGTCATAGGATGCCACCTGTGGAACAAATCCAGTTGTGAAGTTTCCTCACGCCTAAATTTTCCACAGTCAACTGTCAGTTCTGTCATAATAAAATGGAAGAGTTTGGGAAAAACAGCAACTCACCCACCAAGTGGTAGGCTAGATAAACTGATGGAGAGTTCACAAAGCAAGGTCCATGAAGACATGGAGGATGGAGTTTGGTGTGGATGAACTGGACTTGCATACACAGAGTCCTGACCTGAATTCATAGAACACCTTTGGGATGAATTGGAGCGTAGACTGAGAGCCAGACCTTCTCCACCAACATCAGTGTGGGACCTGACCAATGTACTTTTGGAAAAATGGTCAAACATTCCTATAACACACCCCTGAAGCTGTAAAAGCTGCAATGTTGGACCAACATCATATTGAACTCCATGGGTTAGAAATGGGATGGCACTTCAGTTCATATGTGAGTCAAGGCAGGTGAGTGGATACTTTTTTTGGTAATATGTGTATGCTTGCTTTGAATAAATATGACTGAGGACAATTCTAATGTTGATGTTTTACCATTGTTCTAAACTATGAAACTGTTGTACGAAAATCAAAATTTAGGTCTAAGCATCTTGATATTGAACATTGATTTAAATAGCCATGGTGTTGCTTCAAGATCCATTTAGATGAAAATTGTATTTTTGGTGTTTTTAACCTGTTCTTGTGGCCTTTTTCTGAAATATTTGTAAAAATTAAGCTTAAAATTACATTTCTGAGTATGTCTTTATTCAAATCATTGTAAATTAAGGACAGATAAATAAAAGGTGTTGGAAAAGCTTGTAGATGTGATGTGGAAGCTACTAGGCAAGTCTGCTTGCCCCATTCAGGTGCGTCCACTTGTTGACAACTATTAGGAAGTGTACGTCGCGGCAACGACCCCACCCACAACTCAGAGGCAAAGTTCTAATGAACTCCTGCTGCTCTGCAGAAACTATGTCCTAGAAATGACACAGGTTTTTTTTATTTTGGCTAAACATGGGAAAATCGCAATTAAAAGATCGCTGGGAAAACTTTGAAAATAGATCAAAAGATGAGCAGAGTGGGCCTTTCAACACTGCAGACCTTTAGTCAAGTTTTTTCTTTATTGTATGTAGATAATAAATCTACTTCAGGTCCCATATTTTTCCCTGTGAAACCACATTATCCAGATGTGGGGGGCTGTATTGTTACAGAAATATAATGTTAGATAGCCGGTGTGTATGAAGAAAGGGAAAGCGATTTCAGGAACTCTTTTAAAACACAAGAAAATGTGACTAAGAGAGGTGAGTAAAGAGGGTTTAAAGACCCACTCCAATGAAAATGGTGTTTTTATCATGTTCTTGTAGAATTTTTCTCAAGATTGAGAACATATCTAAAATGATTTTATACACAAATAGCGTTTCTTTATTTAAATTGTGTTGGATATTAGGAGCAGATGAAAATGCGTGATTTGAAAAGATCAGTTTTGTCATACAGCAACTTCCACAGGCATGCCAAAGTCTCCCCTCTTCGCTCCAATTCCAAAGCATCCACTTGCAGAAAAATAGATCCATGTACGTCTCTGTTTTCCTCATCTGAGCTGCCATCTGGCTAAAAACTGTACAGCTGGATACCTCAGATATTGCTTATCTTTGTTTATTTATTTACTTTGCTTTGCTAATGTTAGCTTGGGCTTGTGAGGTGCTATAAGCTAGCAGGAAGGGTGTAAACAAAAGAATGCTGGGAAATTAGCAAGGGTAACTTCTCTTCCAACAGTACCACCCACAACCATTGACTTTAAGCCCACAACCCACGGGCAAACTTCTAACCAGCTTCTGCTGCTCTGCAGAAAATACATCTTACAAAACGTCAGGTTTTTTTAATTTTTTTATTTTAGCTAAAAACAGTATAATCAGTAAAATTGTGACTTAAAGACTTGGAACAATTTTACAGTAGACAAAAAATATATATATATATTGTTGGAGTGGGACTTGAAAACTTTCCGTGATGCTCTCCAAACTCTTGTTTGGTGTCTGTCGTTTTGTTGTTTGGTGTGCTCTTCTTATCTGTAGTGTTTCAGTGCTTTTTTTTTTTTGCCAGCGGTTGCGCAAACCCACACAGCTGTCTGGAACAGCCAGGCAGGAGGGGATCAATGAGGAGATCGATAGGGTCTCTGGGAGTCCTAATAGCCCTGTTACTGCTCCCTGACTCCCCGCCTGACTGCCTGATATAGCAGCACACTGGGGGTTTGGCGGGGGGTAGGTTCTATATGTGTACCATCCAAATGCTCTCCATGATCGCCCGCTGAGTCTGTTCTCACACTTTGGTCATGATACAGCCCAGCAAGTTCTGTGATTGTGCTCACTGATGGAGCTAATGGCCTTTTTGTGTGCTTCATGAGTTCACTTTGTCTTTCCTTCAAGTCAACTTGAACAGAAAACTGACAGGGATTCATATCTCGCTACAGAAATCTCCACTTCGTACATGATGGCTTATTTACATCAATTAGCTACTGTATCAAAAACTCCATCTGACTTCAGACAGTAGTATGTTCTTTACATCAGACATCAGATCAGCAGCAGTGATTGATGTAGTTAAAATAGACTAAAGGATGAATTGTTTTGTCCACCAGATACATTTACAGACATTGTCCAGGCCAAAAACCATCTGTCAACAAATCCTGCACTAGAATTTATAGGAAAATGTGTCATAAAAAAGGTTGGAAAGCATAAACATATGTTTCTGGAGTGGACAAGTAGCTGTGTGTTGTGCCCAGGATTTCAGCAGTTATTTCATTTTTGCTTTGTTTTTTTCTTAATTTACTCCCTTTATCATCCAAATCATACATACAAGGCTTTATCTTTCTTCTGCAGATTGACTTTATGATCCAACCAACTGCATTTAATCAAACATTCTGGAAAGCACCGCAATGTGGTTACAGTAACTTACAGTACCTGGTAGTCTCAAGCACACTTCCGTCCAAAATCTATCTGATGAGATTGGGACATGTTGAGGGTTCACGGTTATTGTGTGTTACATGTAAGTATAATTTAATTAAAATTATATATTTCCTGTCTGGCAAGAATTATATATGCCCATATTGCTTTTGCTTTACCTGGATACATTCTATTTTTAGCTCTGATGTGCCTCTTGAATTAGCAGGCAGGTGTTTCATTCAGCCAAATTGCCTTGAGTTGTTTTGCAAAATATGTTAATCTGCAAAACATGCTGTTTGTCAGTTTTAATTTATCAATGTGTTGAATGTGGAGCTCTTTATAAATTATGCTTTTATTTTGACATGCAAAGAAAATATTTGTATTTCCTCCCCAACCGTTCATCCATCTTTTCCTGCTTAGCCAGAGCTGGGTCAATGAGTCAGTAGTCTAAGCAAAGATACCCAGACCTTGCACAAAATGTCTCAAGTTCTGTCAGTCGAAGGTGCGCATTTGTTTGGTTATTAACAAGACCACAAGATACTTAAGCTCCTACACCTGGGGCTCTTCATCTTCCCCGAGAAGAAGAAGCCCTTTCCGGTCCGCTTGAAGGTGGTAATTCTTATTACAGCTGTTTCATACTTGACTGTGCCCCACCCCAACGCACATTGAAGGTGATGGATTGATGAAGCTAACAGAGCAACATCATCTGCAAAAAAGCAGAGATGAAACTCTGGGATCTCCAAATCAGACTCCCTCTGACCCTGCCTACACCCAGAAATGCTGTCCATGAAATTTTTGAACAGGAATGGTGACAAAGGGCACCCCTACTCCTTTTTTCAAGATGCAACAAGAACAGGTTCGACATTCTTCTGGTAATATAAACCAAGCTTCCACTGGTTGTACGAGACCATATGACCCTTAGTAAAAGGTCCCAATTTCCCAGAGTACCTCTCATAAAGCACAACATGGGAAGAGATTCAAATCTACAAAGCACATGTGGACAAGACGGGCAAGCTCCTATGAACCATTAAGCAATCTGTGTAAGGTGTAGAACCCATCCTCTATTCCACGCCTGGAACAAAAACCACAAGTTCCTCTCTTGAATCAGAGCTTTAACTATCAGGTAATTTCTCCTCTCCAGTACCTGACATCAACTCTCTCAGGGAGCCAGAGAGGTGTTTTTCCTGTAGTTGAAGCAAACACTCCTGCCCTTTCTTGAAAAGAGGGACCTCCACCCAGGCATGCTTGTCCAAGGACAGTGCCCCCCATCATCATTTGAGGTCATTGAGGCATGTCACTAAAGATAGGCCCGCAACATCCAGGGCATAAGGTACTCAGGGTCGACCTCTTCCAACCCTGATGTCGTTGCCATCAACTAGCTTTTAGACTACCTCGATGACTTTAGTTTGGGGAATGGACCAGCTTCTAGTTCTTACCAGAAGACATGTTGCCAAGATTCAGGAGATCCTCAAAGTACAGCCCTCGACAACATCCTCAGTTGAGGCCACCAGGTTACCATCTGCACTTTAGACAATGTTGCCATAAATTGCTTACTTCTCATAACATTGTACCTAGTGTCTGTGCTTCTGCACTAAACCATAGTGACTTTGCTTAACATTTTGAGAGTCCTGTTTCAGAATGGCACTCAGGACAGTACATGTTGCACCGTATGCGTCATGTACTCCGCTTAGCTTACACTTTTGTTCATCCTGAAGTAAACCGAGACCAAAGCTCTGAGGGGAACTGGGGTTCTCGAGTTTGGTCCACACCAGAATTGAGGTGAGCTTTCATACTTCAGAAATAAAAGAACTATAAGATCAGTGGAGCTAGAAATGTTTTATTTGATGTGTTGGACGAAATCAAAAGACTTTGGAAGCGTGGCAAATGAGAACAGTGAGGCGAAGTCCAATACATTTAAAGATCCAAAATACATGTTTTAAATAATTTTACTGTTTTTACTAATAGTAAAAGACCAGTTATTTTAGCTGAGGTGCTGTTGCTAATGTAAATTCTTAGTTAATAGCTATCATTTGTATTCCTGGTGGGGCATAGACAATCAACAACTTCCTGCCATTGTCGTCTGTCCTGGGCTATTCTTTCTAGCTCTTCCCAGGTTTAACCATCTGCTTGACATCAGCTTCAATGCCCCTCCTCCATGTGTTCCATGGTCTTCTTCACTTACTTCCGCTTCAGGATTCCACGTCAAGGTCTGACAAGTAATTGCTGGAGTGAAAGCATCATTAAATGCATCAGTTTTCTTCAGTTTGTAAACAATGGACTAGCTTTGTGAAATCCCTGATCAAATTCAATTAATATGACTGATTTTCTCCTAATCTTTATAGGTTTTTGTAGAGATTTGTTGTTAGACTGTATTTCATAGTCAACTGGTCCATCAGTTCATGCATCTAAATACCTGCGGGGCCAACTAGTTTTTTTCTTTTAGCATGATGACACTGTGGAAGAACCAACAAAAACACACAGTTGTTGCATCATCTTGTGTGCATGCACGACTCCTGAAGTTTGTTATAAAACAAAACAAAACTTTTCTTCTTTGTGTCAGGCAGCATATCTGTGAGATGGAGGATTTGCACAACTAAGCCCACTGAGAAATGTTGCTGATTTAAAGCCTTAAAGTTCCAACCTACTGCTCTGCATGTGTTATCTAGTCTCTGCCTGCTACCCCCTTCTGTGACGGCATTGATATTTGCACTGTGGTGTACAGCCTCCAATTCACAGTGTTCCCACTCAAAAATGAGTTGTGAGAAAGTACAATCTCCGAGTGTAAGAACTTTCCGGAGTCTGAACATGCTCCTCATTTCCTAGGTTTTCTGGATTCACAGTTCTGACAATAAGAGCGGATTAGCAAGAATGCTCATCCAGACTTACTGTTTTAATAAATAAGGGCTTTTTTGGGGTGTTTTTGGGTACTATATTACCCTCCACCCCAACTTGAAAACCAGATGGGATGAGAGAGACAAATAAACAGATGAAAGTCACTTTGTCTGAGGAGCAAACTGGAAGGAATTGAACAAAATGCAAGACGTGAACACGACGGCGCACTGGAGACAGCTGCCGCTGAGGTGTTGGTGGAGCCTCTGGAGAGCAAGTTACAGAACACCGAAAACAACACAGACTGGTTTTTACACTTTAGCATCAGAGAGTACGTCTCTTTTTCCACTCATGTGGGAATCAGCAAGTCTAATTAAACCTACAGATTACACACAGCACAGACCGCATCAGAAAATATGTCTCTGCAGCCCATTATAGCTCCCTATAAATAAACCCACGATGCCAGTCATGCACCACATACATCACATGCTCTGCATGTAAGAATGTAAAGTTCAAAGATTCGCATGTTGAAGGCAGATGTTGCACCATATATCCATAGTTGCCTGCATAAGGTTCCTCCTGGGTAAGATTATAGGATGATAAGGCCAGGGCTGTCCTGCACAGGCCGGGGGGGAGAGGTAATAATCGCAGCGTATAATTCAGGGTAATGAAGGCTCCGCCACTACATCAGCCATAAAGAATGATAGCGGAGGCAGAAGGTAGGCCGCTCACGCATTTGACCTCCACTGGCATCCCTCCAGCTTCTATAAATTTTTTGGTGTGGTCTGACTTCTGGCTAGAAGGGAAGAGAAGGAGGAAGGAGATGGACAGATGTGGATGAAAGGGAGGATAGCGAGAAAACAGATGAGTGACAGAGGGAAAGGGGGTTTGTGATTTAGCCTTGGCAAAGACACAAAGGTCAAATCTTTGTGTTTGATCTTCTGAGAAATAGACTGTAGTTTTCTCATCCTTTGAGACCAATGAGGTTGAATGGTGCTCCATGAAGCACAAAGCCTTGGAAAAAGATGAAATGGTTTTTCAGATTAATTACAATTCCAATATGTAAGGATACTGTTATATGGGAATGATTCAATCCCAAAAATAAACTACAGCAGCCATTAGCATAAATTAGGGGAAACACTCAGACACCTCTCACACTGCTGTCTCCCACTCAGGGCATCCCATCTCCCGGCTTCCCCTCCACTTCATCAGCATGCAGTCAGTACAGCGGAGCACTGTGGGCACACTGGGCTGCGTGGCTCTCTTCTACATGTCTCCTAAATGACAGTAATTATTTTCCTGGGCTGCAGGCGACTCATGCATGTTTTATTTCCTCCTCCACCTCCCCCATCTGGCTTCATGGCGATCTACGGTGCATATTGTAGTGGAATGAAAGAAAAAAAAAAAAAAAAAAAAACAGCATATCATTTTATTTCGCTGCTTACCTTGCTATAGGTCCCTTTGGGGTTATCCTGCTTCGGCTCTCGCAGTGGGGCCCGGCCTTTTATTGTATCAGGGGAGATTTTGCTGGAACTGACAGATGCTGTTGTGCTGGTCTCATGATGGTCTAGACACAGATAAAGATACTTAGTAGTGTTTTGCCTATTCTGGCTCCTGCTTTGTGCATTTTGCCAAGAAATGGCCGCTATATGTTTGACTGCAAAGCTCGCCAGAGGTGCAAACAACAGAAATGATTGTTTAGGGTGCGCTTATGATCAACAGAAACAAAAACAGAAAACTTAATTACAGGAGCGAACGTCCCACACTCCCTGAATTGTCAGTCACAAGTTGACAATATGACAACATCTCATTTGTGAAAATGAGTCATGGAAGACAAATTAGTGTTTATTTTCCTTTTCTCCTCAGCACTTTGGAAAAATTTGAAACATTAGACCGTTTTCTTGGACTGATCCAAATGGTAAATGTGAAACAGTAAGCCTAAATTAAATAAACTGGAGCCAGAGTTTTATTTGCATTGCAAGTATAATATCTTTTATATCAGAGCTGTCCAGCCGTACAGTTTACAGCCAGATGCCATCTCGAACGAGGAAAACAAAGACCTACGTGGATCTAGTCGACTACAAAAAGAGGGAGCTTGTAGCCAGCTGACTGTAGCTTTTGTGTCATAGCTATACAAGCTTTTTATAAGGGTATGTTTTCAACTGCTGCTGATTTACAATGATTTAAATAAAGAAGTAGTCAGCTATACTGTTTTAAGTTAACAGTTTTTATATGTCCTCCAGCAAAAGAAGAATGTTATAAAAACATGAAAAAGCACCCAAAAACATTTTTTTATCAGAGGGGGAGTTGCAAAATTTGCATAAAGGGCCGAAGCGGTGACTTGGTAAGACTTTTACCTCCTTCAAAATGCCCCTTTATAAAGAAAAAGAAGCTTATTTTTCCACAAACTGTACATTATGAGCCCCTCCCCCATATATTTGTTATTTGATTATGACTTTGAATATGACTTTAATTATATAGCACTTTACAACTACCAACTTACCAAAGTGATTCACAATAAAAGAAAGAAGACAGTTTAAAAAATTGACAAAATAAAAAAACAGCATACAATTAGAAAATCAGTCTGCAGTAAAAATATCTAAAGATACAAAAAATATAATAACATTTTAAAAAGATGCATTTTTAAATAACATTTAAAACTGTTCAAGTCTGACATCATGCGAAGTTTTGCTGCCATAACTGAGGGCCAGCAATGAATATGAAGTCAGGTTGCATCGCGGCGCAGTACTTGACTTTCTCGCCTCACAGCGAGAAGGTCCTGGTTTGAATCCTGGCTGGGATCTTTTGAGAGGAGTTTGCATGTGCATGTGTGTGTGTTCTCTCCGGCTTCTCCCACAGCCCAAAAACATGCTTCGTAGGTTCGTTGGTAACTCTAAAGTGTGAATGGGTGAGTGTGTGTGTGGGAGGGATTCTGTACCGTGTAACAGAGGGGCGACTTGTCCAGGGTGTGACCCGGCTTTGCCCAACAGTAGCCAAGATAGGCCCCCGGCAACCCCGTGACTCCAAAAGGGATATAGCGAGTTAAAAAAAAATAGATGGATGGAAAATTTTGAAGTTGGAATTTTCAGGTCATATAAATGTTTTTTCAAGTCATGTTTTTGTTTCAAAGTGAATTCTCCAACCTAAATGATCAAAAATTACTATGAATTTTCCTATTTGGCAGAGCTTCAGTCCTTTTTGTGTCTCACATAGTCATGAAGCTCTAAATGACTCACTTGGCTAAGATGCAAGTGAGGCAGGACCACTGTTTTTTATCCATTTGATATCATTAATAGCTCTTGACAGTTGATGGGGCAGAACATTACCTTTTTCCTGGGAAAATTCTAACAAATCCTGCATTATTGCATCATTATTGTTATTATTTTACAAATATTTTCCTCTGAATTTTTAACAAATTCAAAGTAAGCTTTAACTCACTGTTTGATTGGGTTAAGACACTAAAATGACTTCTGGGTTTGGTTCAAAAGACAGCTTGTCTTCCCTTTCATCAAATTCAATTCTCCTGTCAGAACAGAACAATTTGTAGTCATCTCTTTTGGTTTTAAAATCTGATTTGTAGAACATCTAATGCCTGTTGAATGGTTGCTTTTGGAAGAAGGAAAAAAAATCAGATTGGAAACAATGGTTCTATTCACATAAAATATATCAAATAGTTTGTTAATCAGTGCTTTGTTTGAAAAAAAAAACAGCGTTATTAAAACTTTATTCTGACTTGTGTAGCTTGTGAGGTTGAAAAGTATCCTCAGTCTTTTCTGCATTGGAAAAATAGGAAATAAGTTGTGACTAAATTGGACCAAAAAATGTTTTTGGAAAATATTTTGCCTGAAATATTTAAACCAGGGGTCTCAAACTCGCGGCCCGCGGGCAATCTGCGGCCCGCAGGATGATAATTTGCGGCCCCCGTCTTCATATGAAAGATTACAGTTAGTGCGGCCCGCAAGGCTGATATGAATGACAGTTGTTGTGTGCTGAGCTGAACGAACCAATCATGGTAAGGTATATGGTTCTGGAGGGCGGGACATCGGCGCGCTGTCCGAACCTCCTCAGTCTTTAATTCATTCCTCCAATCGGCTGTGCGGAGGAGGAGCCATGAAGCTGCTGGAAGTGCTTTCTCACTGAACTGGATTCGCGGCCCTGCTCCCTCTTTCGCCACGTGACACACAGCCTGCCGCTTATCAAAAAGCGTGTTCCTGACGCCGCCAACAATCCTGCGCACGCATCAAATATATTCCAAATATTGTCAGAACCCCCAAAATCAGACCTCGCGAGCGCTTTTTCCTCCTCCACGAAAGAAAAAAAGTCCTCGCGAGAGAGACTGACTACTTCCGCTACTGTCGAGTGATGCCCGCTGAATGCGAGAGCGAGCAGAATCACCGGAGCAGCACGGTCACGCACGCAGCAGCAGAGGAGATTCTTCTTCTATGGTGCTTTTACCGTTCATTAACGCTGCTGCGACTGTGCGTGAAATATGGAACCGGGTTGAAGACTCAGCGCGCCGCTCAGAGCGTGCCCCGATTTGTGCGTAGAGCTTGAGACCAGATTAAAAACTTGCGTTGCAACGCGCGCTCCAGACGCGGAGGCCAGGAATTCTGGTGTGCAGTGTTTTTATTGAGCTTTCAGTCAGCGCTGCTCTCTGCTCAGAAATGAAGGGGTTCTGTAAATACAGACGTTTGAAACTGAATAAAAATAGTTTTCTCTTGGCCAGTGTTTGTCAGGTATTTTCTCTTTGACACCCCCCCTCTCTCCCCCCCTTCAGCTGAAAACATCAATAGTATCAGTTAATTTGCTCAAGTTAAAGTATATTTATTCCTCAAAATATTGTACTTTTTATTAATCATTAAAGAATTATATAATAATATAAAAAACTTCTAAATAATCGGTTTTATTAATTTTCTCTTTCTTTTTTTAGAATACTTCCAAAACTTCCAGACAAAGTAAAAACAATCTTTTCCTTGTTTCTCTCCACATAGTTTGATGAATTCTGTCTTTTCTCAGAGATTCAGTTCTTTTACATTGGTTCATTGTAAATTGAGTTTTAGGTTTATTTTGCTATATTGAATTTTTATTATCAACTACTATGTAGGATTATGCACAATATTCATAACTAATGTAAACATGTTTTTATTCGCATTCCCTCCAGGGGGGCGCGCCCCACCATTTGAGAAACACTAGTGTAGTCATTCAGTCAAAATGTGGTTTCTGCAGTCGTCTGTGTCTGCTGTATGATCATTGTTATTATTTTAATTATTAATGATTGATTATCTAATTCATTTTTTAAAATTAATTAATTTAATTCATTCATCATTTCGTGTTAAAAATAAAGATATTTGAGAAGACATTAGAATGTTTTATCAGCGATTTTCTTGTGGAAATCCTGATGCGGCCCGGCCTCACCCAGACTCTGCCTCCAGCGGCCCCCGGCTGAATTGAGTTTGAGACCCCTGATTTAAACTATATAAGAGAAAAAAAGAATATGGTAAATATATTTTAAATTATGAACAATATTTTAATTTAAGTGGCTTTTGTACCCAGAAATAGTTGAAACATAACAAATGAAGATATTTTTTTTCTGATTGCTAAAAAAATGCAAAACCATCTCTGCCACTGCTCAGTCAAGCTTTCCTGATTAATGCATCCCATTCAACCTGAGAAGGTTGCATTTTTTTCTCTATTCATGGCACCACGTTGAGTGTCATGCCGTACTGTGACATGAAACTAGTTTGGCGTGACTCAGGGGATCTCTAATACCCCTGCAGCCTTCATAATGAACATGTGGCTTCTCTCTCTTGGGCAATATTTAGCGTAATTCATAAGCAGAGGACGGGGCATTAGCCAGATGGTGTTGTTGTGTGTGTGGTTTCCTTTCTCTGGTCATCTGTTAGAACTGCATTGGTGACAAGATTCCTGTGTTAGGAGACAGCCAAGATATTCACTTTCATGATCTATGCAATTTTCTTTCTGTCTGGGTGTGTGTGCGGGGAAAGTAAATGACTGGAATGCCTTTATAAAACAGTTTTGGAGAGTTTGACGTGGATAAAATAATATATTTTTAACATTTAATGTTATAACCCGTTTTGATTGGCAGTTGGTGAAGTCCATCGACCTCCACCCCAACCTGGAGACACATGTAAAACTTGCAGATTATTATATATAAATATGTTTCAAAGATTGACTAAAAAATCTGTGAAATTATTTGACTGCCATGGGGAGAATGGCAGTAATATGGGAAGAATACCTTTTTTCTAATGACAGTTTTTTATTAAAAGACTTTGATGTTTATCTGCTTTTTTGCATATTCTCTTTTTAACATCATTATTCTAAGCATCTCGTAATGTTTATCATGTTTGCATGGAAACTGATTTTGTTCGCATACTTTTTTTCTGAATTTGTAGCTATGGTGAGAAGTAATCAGATATTGGTCAAATTAAGACAGCACTGACATTCTGTAGTACTTACATAGACAACAATAATCTAAAAATATTTTTTTTGAACTTTTTCCTAGTGCATGCACAGATGAGATTTTACCGCGAGGCGGCACATCCTGATCACAAGATCGAGGGGTAGCACAGATTTATGGGCGGTCCACTAAAACCGAAAAAGATGACGTATTTTCGATTTGCGCATGCGCAGTAAGTGTAGATAGGACAGAATCACGGTTAGGATAGATTTATTGAACACCGGCACACGGGCTTAGACGCTAAAATTTTGCGTTTGCAGCTATAGCACAGTCGTAGTACAGTCGTTTCCCCACCAGTCTGCGTTTGTAGCACTGCTTACAAAGCCTGTTTAGTGGTTGAGTTTCGGGGTGGGTTAGGGTTAGAGTTAGGAGGAGAAGTGCTCTGGCAGTGGAGTGGCAGTGGAGATGGACTCCGGCGTCAGTATCATTGCTGTTCCACGAACATGCATTTATCAATCAATTTTGACCAAAAGTTAGTGTATGTCTAAGCGCGTGTGGCAGATTTTACAGATTTTTTACTGCCGTCAAATCCTGTGGGACTGGGCCTTTAGTGATAGGGTCACCCATAGAGATCTCGGAGTAGACGTTGTTGCGGGCATGTCCAACTGGGTTGAGGACCCGGAGAAGACCCAGGACACGCTGGAGAGACTACAACACTCGGCTAACGCCTTCTCAAAAACACCTCAGGGTCCCTCCAGAGGAGCTGGAGGAAGTGGCAGAGAAAGGGAAGTCTTGGGAACTTTGCTTAGACTATTGCCCCAGGTGAGCAAAAGTTGGATGGATGGATGGATGCTATATTCAAAATTGTGCCCAACATTTTTATCAACACGATGGTTGAATCATGTTCCAAGAACAGTCAAGCTTGTCTGCTCCATTTTCACTGAGGTGGAGGTTCTGAGACATCATATCTACCCGATTCGGCGACTGTCTTTGACTTCTAATCAACTTCATACAAACTAGAGGTAGACACAGCCGATGTTTTCTCCACCACCTCCTTCTGTAATTGCTCAAAAACAAGAGGTTAATTTGGTGAAATAACCTTTGTTTACAGCTGCTAACCTTTCAGATGTCCTCTATGACTAAACCAACTTTTTTTCTCGGAATACATCAACATTTTAAACTTTAAAAAGGTTATTATTGGGGTAAAGTGTCCATCTTTTCAACACGTTTTAAAGATGCCCATGTCTCACATATATGGAAGTGAACAAGCTCACATTTGAGTGTGTAGTCACACACAAAAACCCATTCTGATCAGCAGCTCAGCCCTGTGTGGCTCTCACTTTGTCAGTGGAGGTGTCAGGGTCCCCATGGCAACTGTATAATGGGGCAGGCCTAATTCAATCCCAGGGGTGAATGGTGAGTCTGGCGGAGAAATGCTGAAGGAAATAGGGTCTGGGTCTGAAACCTCTTCAAGTCAGAGTTGATGCATGTGCGCCTCCACATCCTCAGCATCCTGCCTACTGTCATTCTCAACTTTCACTTTTCCCTGTCGATTTTTCATCCTCCTTCTAACCGTGTTTACTTTTTTTGCTTTTTGGTAACTACTCGCTTCCACCTCCTTCTCTTGCCCCTCATTTCTTCCCTATCTCTTTGTCCTGCTTTGGTTCGTGTTCGATCAATGCACACCCGGCTTTCTCGCCTCTATATCTCCCACTCTTCCTCTGACATTCGTGAACCAGATAGGATTTCATTAGTACCTCTGGATCTTGTTGTGCTGCTGTTATTCCTCGCTGAATAAGGCAGGGATTAGTGCCAGAACTTGAGACAACTTCTTTAATAAGCTTGGATGCAGGAGTCCACAATCACACGTTCGCAGGCACACACGGTCACGCATCCGCAAAGGTGTGCAGGAAAGGAGAAAAAGATCCTAGTGCAATAGGGAGGAGGCAGGCATCACACCGTTTCTATGTTGTTATTACCGTACAAAACCAATCATGCAGCCCGGAGAGAGGTGGGCTTGCAGCTTGTTATGGATGGAGCAGTTTGTTACCGGGGGAGAACAGTGCATAACTCCTGTCACTGGTTCTGCATATAGAAAGGCCTGGGACTGGCCGGCGGCTATCTGTGTTTGCAGATTGGGGGAAGGGAGGAAGGAAGTGGGTTTCTCTTTGTGAGCATTTCTGTTATCCCTCAAGTACCGAAGAGAAGAGGAGGGAGTGTGTGAAAACACCACAAATTAACAGAGAATTGAGACTGGTGCTCTGTTGTGTATACTGTTAAGTACAACAAAATAAGTTCACTATCCCTGTGCTGGAATATCTCTAGCGACCACGTTGAATACCCATGTGATTTTCGCTACGCCACTACATGAGAAGCTCTGCAGGAGTGTTTTTCGCAAATACAAGCCAAAGCAGCGCTGTTCACACAGCCATGCTTAGGCTCAGATGCTAGCCATTACACTGGCTTGAATGGATTTCTTGTGTGCATGAATAGCTCAGTGAGAAGAGGAGGGGGGCGAAGAAAGTCTATGTTTCCTCTCCATGGGTTCAAATTGATATTCATAGGGGCTCTCCACACCGAGAGCACAAATGTCAGTGAAAACGGCCTTGATATATGCTCTCATTCTCCCCTCTTCCTGTCGCTCCATCCTTCTTTTTTCTGCTTCTCTTCCTCCTTCTTTTGTTCCCTTTCGTCAGAAGCACGCCGCCTGCTGCTGCCGGATACAAAAAAAAAAACAAGCAGACAAATGACAGAGTGAGTGGTGCTTTAAGTTGTTACTCATTTAAGCTTTTAATCAACTAGCGCTGGAATGTGAAGACTGCCTTCTGCTGAAAAGCATTCCCACCTTGACTGTTGTGGCGGCATCCACTCCCCAGACCCTTAAAGAGTCTAAACTGCCAGACTGTATGAAACTCAGCACTCATCAAAGCATTATCTATGTTTTTTATTTCTATAAAACAAATTTGAAGATAAAAAATATTAATCAAGTGTTTTTATTTTCTCCAATTCTAAACTTTGGATTGATATAAAATACTTGAATAGGTTTCTGGTAAGCAGGTGAGCTAAAAAGTGGACTGAAAATTGAATCTCCTTCTGTAACTATTCAAAAACATGAAGTTCGTTTAGTGAACTGACCTTTTCTTTACAACTGCTAACCTCTCTGGGTCTCCTTTACGAGTAAACCAACTTCTCATTGGAACACACCAACATTTTTGGACTTTAGAAAAGCTTTATTATCGGGTAAAATGTCCATCTGTTTGACGTATTTGAAATATGCCCCCTATGTCTCACAAACGCACGAGTTTGTATTTACACACATATTTCTGCTGCTCATACTTCTGCTGAAAAACATTCCTACCTTGACTTTGTTGTGGCAACATCTACTCCTCAAACCCTCAAAACATCTAAACTGCTAGACTGTGTGGAATTCCACACTCATCAAAGCATTTTCTATGTATTCTATGTCTACAGTTTGAAAAAAAAAAAGTCGTCAATTAAGTGTTGTTTCCTTTTTCCTCCAGTTTCTTAACCTTTATACTGATCAAAAATATTTCAACAGGTTTTCAGAAGGCTGTGGGGCAACAAATTTGACCAAAAGTAGCATTAAGTGGACTACTGCCAGCGTGTAAATCTCTGTATTTTTGTTCAAGACCCACTCTGATTAAAATCATGTTTTTGGTAACTTTAACATGTTCTTGTGGTGATGGAGGACATTACGTAATTTTGGGACTATAAGTCGCTCCAGAGTATATTTCACAGGAGTCAAAAAATGAATAAGAAAAAAACATGTATAAGACGCATCATCCAGATAGAGCTGGGGCAGCTGGGGGTGTTAGACAAGCCAGAGGCGGGGTCCACATCCATGGACAGGAGCCAAACAATATTTCATCAAGGTGGAACTGGGGGGCACCTTTTTTTATTTTTTATTTTCATTTTTGGAGGGGGTGTCTCTATCTGGAAATGGGGACAACACATGAATCACGCTGCACCAAAATTCAAATTGCTATAAATCAGGGGAACAAAAAAACTACTGTTGGAAAAAGCTTGTTGCTACAGCGCAAAAGTTTCAATCGGTAGGTCACAAGCTCCCTGCCCTGCTCCATTCCAATGAATCCACTTGTAAACAACAAGATCCATTTGAGTCTTTGTTTTACCCGTCTGACATCTGGCCCAAACTGTACAGCTGGATAACTCAAATAATTTTTGCCATTTTTTTGTACTGGTAATGTTAGGTTGGGGGTATGAGAAGCTGTAAGCCAGCAGGAGAGTGTAAACGGATGAATGATGAAAATTAAGGGTGGGCTTACTCCATGCCAACAGTTCTGCCACAACTCAGAGGCAAATTTCTCTTCAATTTCAATTTCTATTAATTTTATTTAAAACTTTTGCTAAAAACAGCATTAATGATTAAAAAACTAGTAGAAAAGCTTTTAAAATAGATCAAAAGAAGATCAGAGCAGGATTTTAATGACTGTCCTTGCGACCACTGTGTGATATATTGTATTGCTCTGACTGAAAAGTAACATTTTAAGTGAAAGTAAGCTGCTTTTTTGAAGCTAAGCTGCACACAAGCGACAGGTAACGCTCTCCCACACCAACAAGAAGGCGTTTTCTAAAGAGAAAGAATTGGGAGTTCACCTCATTGAACTGACACGCACACAGCAAACACCAGATGAGGCCCATGCAGTGTAGCTGCATTTTCCAGGGCACTCATCCCTGAATACGCTACCGGTTCCAATGACATTTGGCTGACTTGTCGCACATAGCTTAGTATATTCCAGTAGCTTATAATAATTACCAATATTGGAACCGATAAAACATTTGTGGGCCAGACGTTGTGAAAGAGTAAAACTAAATGGCATGTGTAACTTTTTTAAAAGATTTTTATGTGCCTCGGAGGCTCGTTCATCTGTGCATGAAAATGGTGAGAATGTCAGAAGATGTAAAAAAAGATGGCACTACAGTGTGTGCTCAGGCTGTAACTTATGGCCTTAACTTTCTCACTCTGTCAGGCGCTTTAACCGTCTGTCCTGGAGGACACATTAACTTGGTATCCTTAAATAAAGTCCTTTAAATAAAGCTGGGGGAGTTAAATAATGAGAAAGCTGCTCCCACTGTCCTTTCTGTTTTTAAATGAACCTCTGCCTTTCTTATTAATGTCCCCTTATCGCTCATCACGGCCACTGACCTGCTGCTGTAACCCCTTCCCACTCAACCACACGAGTTGCTCCGGCAAGTGGTCGGCACAGAAGTAATTGAGGGCAATTTTCAAATTAAAATTTAAACCCCTCGTCCATCTTCATGTGATGTGTTGGGGAGGAGGAGAGGGATTTTGGGGGCTGATGACTTGATCAGGTTTTGTGAGGCAGGCAGGTACTCCGGCTGGGAGAGGTGGGATGATGAACGAGAGGCATTAATCTCCGTGACAGAGAGAGAAGAGTTAGCAGTGGCGATAGCAGCGCTAACGGCTTTAATTAGCATTTAATCAGACGCCTCAGGGCCGATGGAGGGGGAGAGAGGAGATCAAACTCCATCGGCCTTCTGTAAGATGAGGAGCACAGGAAGACAGTCCCCAAGGTGGCCAGGCTGAAGCTGCAGGCAGCGCTGAAGAACACTTAACTATGATCCTTTTTGTACTCCTGCAATGATAGCAAGCTCAGTGCACCATGAAGGCCCTGGACCTTTTGTAAAGAGCAATAATGTGGAAAGAACACAGACCGCAATCTAGATCCTACATGCTCACGCTGTGAACTTTTCTTGGATAGTCTGGAATTAGTGAGAGGAGCGCCGACAGCAAGAGAGATTAGGACAAACCTTTGGATAATGCAGAATATTAGTGAATTCACTAATATTATTTTTTCTGCAAGTCTGTCAAATATGAGATAAATCAGTTTTAGAAAGGGATACAGATCCTACTGGCAAGCATACTGTACATGTTAACAGATTAAAAACAAACAGGAAATTTTGCAGAAAATGATGATAGCATTTGGAAAGAAAAACATCCAGAAAACATGAAGAACAGATTTTTTTTACTCAAGTTCATCTTAAAATTTTGAGTTGAAAGATTCTTGGGTGATCTTCAGCTCTGTATCACACTTCTAACTGGTTTACTATGATAATCCCTAAAGTTCAGACTCGGGGTTGCACTTAAGGGGGGTTCCCCTTGTAAAGCGACAACTAGAAAAGCAACAACAATGGAGATCATCCAACAGCTCGTCTTTTTTTTTTTTTGCTTTACATGGTACATGGTTGTATTACAGGAATTTAATGCTGTTTGAAAGAAGATTGGGGCGGCTAAGAAGAATGCTGCCGTCGTAAAGTGGAAAACGGAAGCGCTATCTTAGTGCTATGTTGATGCTTTCCAATCCCTTTTTATGCTGCTAACTTTATCACTTTCTCCTTCTTATTCTCAATTTATTTTATTTATGAAATATAAATTTGCAAAGAACCATGTAGTAATGGCGACTACCTGTTGAATCTGGTTAGAAAAAAAAAACACTGGAATATTTGTTTTGTGACAAAATACAAAAAAAAAGTTTCTGCAAAACTGAACTCTGCATTCAGAAAGCAGACAGAAGAAATATTTACAAGAATAAAGGTGAAAAAGACATTTTGTTCGTCCAAAAATACTGTCCAACAATCTGAGTCTAGAACTGCAGAACCAAAGGAATGGCTCAGGGTTATCCAGACCATCCTAAACCACTGGCATTATTTAAAAAAAGAAAAGAACAAAGGAGATAATGAATTTTTAGGGTTTTGGAGATTGGATGGAGCTTGTCTATTTTTATGTTTCTAAAAAAAATAAAAAATTGAACAGATAATCATTGAACTGAAATCATATTTTTACATGCACAAGCAACACTTTCCCCCCTAAAACAATGATTTAATTCATATTTTTAGAACCACCACTAAACTGTATCAGTTTGATCAATGGAAACTATTTAAATTTCAATGGACAAAAAATGATATGACTTTTTTTAAACTAACATCTGCATTTAAAATAGTTGATACAATTCCTATCAGTGAATAAAACTTTTTGGTAATGAGAAATGACACTGCAATGCCTTTGCCTGAATAAAATTGAATGCAAGATACCAACACTACTGACTGGCTGCCATCACCTGGCAACAGAAGTGCAGCAGCACGTCTGATACCCAGAAATATCCTGGTTTAACTAAGAAAAATGTGCTTTTTATGAGTGAAAAAAGTGCTATAAAGGGTCCACAGGTACAGAAAAATGGCCTTGCTCTATTCTGAAGTTGTGTTGCAGAGTGTGTGCCTGTGAGAGGCAGAGAGAAAGAAAGAAAGAAAAGTGATGAAGAGTGCTCCAGATAGCAGTTTTGATGGTGATGGTGAGGAAGAGGGCTTTTGGCATGAAAGAGGCCAGTGTGTGATCATAATGTCATTATAAGTATACAGTAAGACAGACTGGAGGAGGCTGCAGCACCGTGCTGCACCCAAGGGACGTCATTACCAACTGAAACTGAGCAGGGACCTGAGTACAGGTCAGACACACAGGAAGTGGGCTAATGCACACACACATCTGAGCGAGTGTGTGCTGGCAGGCGTGCACACACACAAGCAGACATCCGTCACATAAGAAATGGACAGTCCCGTCTTGCATCTGACAGGGGAGTCATGCTTTTTCTGCTAAACCTGACGAATTCTACAATATCTAAGTGGACACCTCTGTAGACAAATGTACCTCATTAACGGAGCCCCACAGATGGACAACACGCACACACACACTGCTGCGGACTGAGAGCTCGTGCTGCGCTAAGTTGCAGTGTGTATACCGGTGTAGCCGTCTGCGCTTCATTACTGTTCACACACAGACAGTTGCAGTGTTTTTGTGTCAATGTTTAATGAGGGGCTGGGAGTCTGGGGACCTTACTGCTGTCAGGAGCTCCTGTAGTCTGGAGCTACCACCTGTTCCCATTCGCTCCCTAAAGGCTCCAGCGCACACACACTCGTATGAAATCACACACAGGCATGCAAACAAGAAGCACACACACACCCCAAAAAAAAAAAAAAAACAACATGTCTGCACACACACTTGACAAAGTGCATACACTGATTTAGTCATCCTGTGGCACCACTGTCAGGGCTGGATCCATGTAAACAACTTATTGTGGCTGGCTGAGCCTGGCAGACTGACAGAAGCTACAAAGGCCGTGGGGATGTCAATTGATACATTTCAGATTTCCTGTCAGCTCGCCTCAGATGACAGCGTGAAAGCTCCTGCCAGTGGGACCGATCCCCCCCCCCCATCACCATCACCACCACTGCCACTGCCTTACTCTGACACCGCTTCGTGATGGAGATCTGAGGCGGCCGATTGGCTCTTCCTCCACGCTAACCCCCCTCTCCCGCACGTGCCGTAATAGCCACTGACAGGACAGCCGGCGAGCGGGGAGCGTTGGCACTTTCAAAGGACGCCCGTGTACATTTCAAAAAACTAACTTTTATTAAAACAAAAAGAACAAAACAAAAACGTCAATTATTGACTCATTAACAAGATTATAAAACAGTGATTTAGTTACATAAATAAATTGATATCGGTGTATCAAATCTTAATTTCATAAGCAAGTATACATGGGTCATCGTAATAAATAAAAGAGAGCAGAAGATTTCCTACACAAACAGAAGAATAAAAATAAAAACAGCTAGAAAGACTCAGAGGAAATTGTTTCTGAAGACGAAAGACACTGGACAACGTATCTGTTCCACCAAGCACACATGAGGAATTACTTTCGTTAAAGCATGAGTTACACAGCCATTCTCTTACTAATTAAGGACACTAAAGCTGGGACCAAGGTTGTTTGACTCTCACCCCTTAAAAACGCGTTTGGTTGTTAGATAGATCTTCTGTTTGGTTATTTTAAAGCGTTAAGACAAGGCAAGAGAAAAGGCTGCTTTTATCTTCAATCAACACAAGATAGAAAAGTTGCACAGGAAATTAGAAAAAAGGAAGAAAATAAGGTGGAAAAAGGCAAGAGGGGAGCATCGCAGAGGAGACACTGGAAGTTGCAGTGAAGTAAAGCATTTGGAGAAGCATCGAACCTGAACTTTATGATCAGGGTTGTTGAATCCTGCTTGTGACTAATAGTGACACCTTCTTTGTATAGATCTGGACACAAAATGCTTTTTTTTTTTTCTTTTAGAATCAGGTGTCCATCCAGTATGTGTTTTCTCAATACAGGATCCCACAGGAAAACCAGGCTACAACCGCTTGCATGCATTAAAAAATGCTAGTAAAAAAACGTGTTTTCTTTTTTTAACGTTTATCGACTCAATGAACTACTGAGACTAAAACCTGCATTTCTGACTGGATCCAGCGTCTGAGGGGTGAAAGCCTCGTGCGTCCAAAAACAAAGAGGCCAGTCTTGTCCTTTTGATATGTTCTGTTTGCAACAAAAAGAAAGGGAAGACAGAGGAGAGGAAAAGAGCCAGAGAGGGAGAGAAAGAGCAAATTACAGCGGCTTCAAGTATTTCACATTACATAGAATACTCTGTATAAATTAGTTAACATATACTTTCAGATCCTCCATATTCAGACATATACTATGGCATATATACAGAGTACAATTAACGCTTGCTCGTGTTTGTGTCACGTTTGAAGTCTTTCTCGTGTCGACAGTTTGTTTTCCGCCTTTTGTTTTCCTGCGTAGAGAAATCCCTGAGAACGTTCTGGTAACTGGAGGTTCCACACAATGAACTATAACAGTAGAAAGTCAAATTTCCATGATTCACATGCACAGAGGGGAAGCGACACTGGCCCTAGTCTGGAAAATACCATGCAAATGGCGGCTGTTGAGGGGAGAGAGGGAGGTGGGGACCGAATTTGGGCGAGCGCGGAAACGCTTCTTATCAACATTAGTCTCGGCAGCGAATCCCCTTTTCAATTAACACTGTCAGGCTATCATGGACGATAAATATCACGATAGCACAACTGGGAGCAGGTTCAATGCCGTATCATGAGGTAGTCATCTCCCTCTGGGTAATGTGTTTTAACAGGAAAACTCAAGGATAGCAGTCAAATGTTGGCAGTTAAAAACCACAGCGGTGCTACGGAACTTTAATGAAGCAATAATACTCATTATCTTTGTCTAATGTGTCATCACTGCGCACTGTCCTCTGTCTGGAACAGGTTCTCATTATGGAGGAGGCTTAGATCACAATAACAAGAGTTAGCTAAGAGCATGGTGTGGTGGGGATAATGCCTGGAGCCCAGAGAAAGCTAATGGCTGCTCAAGTGCTGCTTGCTAGTATGAAGAAATGCTGATGGCGGCTTTCTGTTAGTGGGAACCCAAGCTGCGTCGAGCCGAGCTAAGCTGTGCAGTGCCGCCCAGAGCCCACCAGCGAGGGTCTGGACATGAGGAGGCGCTCTGTGTGGTTTAAAGCCTTAGTTTCTCTTTGAGGACGTTTGTTTTTTCTTCTTGGTTGTCTTTTTTTTTCTTTTTTGTTTTGTTTTTCTTTTACACGAGCTTTATTGTACAAGGGCTTCAGCCGCTCGACAACATGTAACTCAAATGGACACGAAAAAAAAGGGAGGAAAAGATGCTAAAAAATAAAAAAAAAAAAAAAGCCTTTTCACTTTTCGTCTCGCACACATGTAGAGAAACACACAACATTCACAATGTGACAAATTTCCTCTCTTCTGAAAAATAAAAACACGTCTGTACACGGAGTAGGAATAATATTAATAATAATAATAGTAATACTGTTTATAACAGTAACAACAGCAAGAACAATAATACCGCAGGTGGCTCTGTTGATTTTTTTTCTTCCTTTCTGTTTTTGCTTCATTCTACAAGTCACATCCCTCTTTTTACTCGTCTTTTAGTCCAAAGGAAGTTCAAAAGGCAGAATCAAGTAAATAGAAAAGTCCTAAAGTGAGAGTGGAGCCTTGCTCTCAGCCAAACCTCTCCCTCACGAGCATCATTAGTTTCTTTTTGCCCTTATAGATCTGTTTCAGGTTGTCTATGAACTGGGTGAACTGGATGTGTCCGTCGTGAGCCATCATAAACGTCTCCCGGGCCTTCCCCAGGAACTCTATGAACTCGCTGTAGTGCCGCGGGCTGATGTGCGTAAGCCGCGAGTGCGTGGTGTTGATGTAAGCCCCGATGGTGGCGTCCAGCAGCTGCCTGAGCGGCGCCTTGTCCAGTGACATCAACTTCCCAGAGTTCCTGCGGCTGTGCAGAGCCGACACCATGCCGGGCGTGGTCAGCGTGCACCGCCGCAAAATGTCCGAGAGCACTGTGGCGCACTTCACGCTCTTGACCACTAGGGGAATGACAGCGGCCAGCTCGTTCTTGCCCAGCGAGTGGCTGAGCGCGCAGGCCCACAGTACGTCATTGATAGCTGGGTGCGTGTCCTGGTTGTAACTCAGGTTCAGATGAGCCATAGCTAATGTGGCCAGCTTATACGCCCGCATCGGGTATCCGCGGTGCTCCATGTAGCGTGCAATAGTGAACAGCTGCGTGTAGCTCATTCCTGTGGCGGCTGCATCCAGTACAATCTGGTAGGCTGTCTCGAAGGCAATGTGGTCCTTTTCACAGAGTGTAAGAGCAGAGAGGGCGCAGTTCTGGGGGTCCTTCATGGCACACTGCAGGGCCAGCGTGCGCGCCGATGAGGCCAGGTTCTCCTGCTGGTGGCAGTCAAGGTGGAGGCGGACGATGGTGCTGTTGGACATGACGGTGGTGGCCACGATACTGGTGGCTTCCGTGGGGGTGAAGAGGGTGAACCAGTTTTGCATGATGCTGTCCAGTGCATACACCCCTGCAGGACGCAAGCCACGCACAGAAAAGAGAAATGAGTAGAAACGTCCAGAACAAAGACTTGTTTGATCTTGTTGAAAACTGACTTACCAACTTCAGTGGCACATGTTACTAACCAGCGGACCATCTCTCTTCTTCTCCAGTTCAGTGTGGACAGAGTTATTCTCATCACCTGAGGAGAGAAGACAGTGATGGTGGGGGGGGTGATTATTACAAGAATACAACAGAGAATCACGCAGGATATTTAAAAAAATATATACCAGAAATGATTAAAAAAGTTACCTGTATGTCAGCCTCCTGCCTTATGCTAGGTTCATATCAAAAAATGCTGACATTAAATTAACTTTAACCAGTCTGGAACTCAGATTTGGTAGTGACGTATGGATAGCATCCTTTTCCAAAGCCAGAAGTGCAAAACGAGAGAAATCTATTTATTGCGGTTTGCGCCCCTGCACTGGTTATAGCTCAGGTTAGTGTTAGGAATAGGGTAGCGTATTCTCTAAATATTGCAGCTAAATCGTGAAGAATTTTTGGAGCTGTGTGCGTTCTTTTGTGGGAGGCTATCGCTTAAGTATCTTTTTAATCCTTTTTTTTTAATTGTTTTTTTTTTTTTTTGTTCTTTGTTTCAAACACAAACAAAAATGAAAATAAAATAAGAGTTTGAAAAATACAAATATAAGAATTTAAAAGTACAAAAATACAAAATAAGCATAAGAATCTAAAAATACAAATATGAGAATTGAAAAAAATAAAAATATACAAGTAAAGCAAACAATGTGCTTGAAAAGGAGTGGGTAGAAGAAAATTAAAATTTTTATTTGTTTAACCAGAACAGCTGTTCAAATTTGATCCATAAGTTCTACCACCCTGCTTGTTTTTATGCTATCCCTGCTCTACTGATTGCCTAGATCAGGTGTGTTCAGTTTATCAGAACTTGCAATCAGCTGATCTGTGCAAGCAGCTCAAGAACCATTGTTGGGCATCTGGGGTGCAGATTTGATATTCTTAGAGGAAGTCACATTTTTTTTAAAGTTAAAGGTGTATCACAGTATAACTTCCAAAGTTCAAAAACCTCAAAAAAAAAAATCTCTAAAAAAGGCATTACTGTAAGGAAAAACACACAAGCTGAAAGATTTACTTAATTTTCATCAATCCAATCATTTCCTAAGACTTCTTCAAAACTAAACCTTAAAATTGAAAAAATACATCTGGTTTTAATTTATGCATACATTAAAAATATTTGGCAGTCATTTACATATGAATTATTAAAAGCTCTACAAACATAGTTCTTTAAGAAAAACAATTAGTGCAAATACTTTCATTACCAAAAACTATAACACTTTAAGTTTATTTCATTAAGTATGATTGAGTATAAACATTTAAAAATATACTACATATCATGTACGTATAGTTAAGAAGCATAGTAACTTCTTCAAACTAAACTGAAATTTTTTTTACAATATTTAGACTGCATAAAAAATGTAAACTTCAAGTATATACTGCCTTACTTTAGCAGAAAACGGAAGTAAATATACTTATAGTACTTAAAAAAACATTTTTCAAAGGGTCTTTCCTGACTGTGCTTAGTTTTTCTAAAACATTATGTTATCTAAAAATTCTCACAAATACAAAATAAGTATACTGATTGAATAAATTTAGACATAATTGCTTTTAGTAGAGGAAAGCGTATCCTCATCCTTATAAAGTTTTGCAGTAAAAAAAATACAAATTTCTGTTTGTAAAAATGCAGATTTTTTTGTTCAGTAACATGGAAGTAAAGAAAAAAGAGAGAAAACAATATAGATAGAAAGCATTATTCTTTTTTTTCCCCTTGATGAAAACTTTTTAGTGTGGAAAATTACAGCACTTGGTTCTGTGTGAACTTACCTGCAGTCCCAGCTCTAGAGAAACTTTGAGAAGAGTGATGTCAGGGAGGCTATCCATTAGAGTGGCGATCTTGAACGCATCCTGTGCCAGTTTGAAAATATGAGACGAGGAGTGAATGTTTTTCTGGATGGACTCCAGGACCGTCTCCAGCTTGCGACTGTCACCTATAACGGATACAAGCAGGAATAGTTCAGACGGGACACAGATACCAGCTGCTCCCACGCCCAACTTTTACCCCTTTTTTCTTTTCACTTTAGAACAAAAAGTATTAAGTCAGCCACCAATTGTGCAAGTTCTCGCACTTAAAAATATGAAAGAGGCCTGAAAATTTCATTATACCTCAACTATGGGAGTCAAAAATAAAACAAATTCTTGAAAATCACACTGTCTGATTTTTAAAGACTTTATTTGTAAATTATGGTGGAAAATAGGTCAAAATTTGGTCAATAACAAAAGTTTATCTCATACCTTTGCAGCATACCCTTTGTTGGCAAAGACAGCAGTTAAACATTTTCTGTAAGTCTTTATAAGGTTTTCATTAACTGTTGCTGGTATTTTGACCCATCCATTCATGCAGATCTCCTCTAGAGCAGTGATGTTTTGGGGCTTTCCTTTTGTAATAATTGCTGAATTCTTCACACCAAGCTGCTGAACTATTGAAGATTCAATGTTCCCATCCTGTTGCAGGTCAAACAATTCTGTTTCTGGTTTCTTTAAACAGCTCTTTGATCTTGGCCATAGTGGAGTTTGGTTTGTGACTGTTTAAGGCTATGAACAGGTGACTTTTATATAGATAACGAGTTTAAACAGGTGTCATTAATACATGTAATTAGTGGAGGACAGAGGATCCTCTTACAGAAGAAGTTACAAGTCTGTGAAATCTTGCTTGTTTGTAGGTGACCAAACACTTATTTCCCCCCATAATTTGTAAATAATATTTTTATAAATAAGGCAATGTGATTTTCTGTTCTCATTTTGTCTCCTCATAGTTGAGATTTACCAATGATGAAAATTACGGGCCTCTCCTTTTTTTAAGTGGGAGAACTTGCACAATGAGTGACTGACTGAATATTTTTTTGCCCCCTTTTTTTTAAATGTGCATTTGCAAACAGTCGTGCACCTTTGGCGGCAGTGAGCATGGTGGAGGCCAGCTCACACTGTTGAGACTCTATGTGGCTGAGGGTGAACCAGCGCGGGTAGCGGTTGGGGACTACAGACACAATGTGGTGCGGTCGGGAGAGATCACCAGACGAGGCCGTGGACTCCAACACGGGCAACCTGGAATCAAACAAGAAGCAAAAATGAAGTCTGAACTTTTCAAATACTTCAAATTAAAAGCACGAGTAAGGGCGGGAGCAGAGTTTCACAAATCATCAGAATCAGAGTAAGCAGCAGACAGAAAAGAATACCAGTACAGACAGAAAAAGTCCTCATTATGAAAGTGACTTCAAAATGAAAATGACTTCAGCCATCATCGAGGGATTAGAGTTACCCTATCCCTGCAATTTACTTTCAACCTAGCAATTCATCATGGAGAAACTGAGGTGTAATTAGTATTTTCTTCACTCTAATTGGTTGTAATGAAGTCGGCACTGAGCAACACCTGCTTGTGGATGGAGGGGCTTCATGAGTTTCTGTGTCTCATTATAATAAAACTAAGCGGGCCAAGTTCTTCACAAGCATCAAGAGCACAACCCGGTTACCACTGTGGCCTGCTCATCTCCTATTCTGCTTCACTTTTCTTCCCTCTGCTCCCACCTCACTTTCAAAGGTCTTCTTTCCTTCAGAAGACAGCACAACCTGGCCTTCTCTCAGCCAATCACAAAGCTAATTGAGTCCATGGGGAAATTAGGGAATTCACCTTCCAGCCCTGTAAGGCTGGACACACATCAAACAAATACCAACACACATCAAGTGAGGAGAGCCAGAGCTCACGCGCACACTCGCACGCACCAGCGATCCGATAAGACACACACGCACCTGCCCTTTTGAAAACACATCAAAGCCGCACAGTAAAAAGCAATGTGATGCTAAATGCCAGTTTCAATTTCAGAGCCGAATTCATGTGATGCCGCTGCCACGTGAGTGAAGCCATGCACAAAAACAGCCTCATCCTCGCTCGGCTTTGCACATGAAGGCACCAACGGAGCTCGGCTCTCAAGGGTGGGGAGAAGGTGAGAAGGGAAAAAAAAAAAAGCAGCAGCCAAGACACAGGAAAGTGTGAACACTGACACTCGCTGTAAAATGAAGATGCTTGGAAGTCCTCGCGACAATAAGCTTCATTCCACACACAACTGAAGAGCTGCTAAAAGCTTCTTCCACTCTGGGGCCTTCTGAAAAGATTCCTGGGGTGCAGAAAATAAATAGAAAAAGATGGAGGCCTCATCAACATTCCTGTCTTTGTTTGGTTTTCACCAGAGAGAGGCAGAGGCCTCCGTTGAACTGGAGCTGGAGAGGGTCGCACTACTGAAAAGTGGCCACCTTAAAATGCATGACGGCAAATGGGACTGCCATTCCTCCACGGGGAAGACAGGATCCCAAAATGTAGCCACAACTTTCAAATTAGCTTTTTCTATTACTAAAAAAGAAATGTGGATATAATCGAAAAGAGGAAGAAAAATCGTGCGTTAAAGAGACGATCAATTCCTGTGTGTGTCAGTGAGGTCAGGCTCTGGTGTCAAATGGCTCCTGCAGCACTTCAGCATCGCATCACACCTGAGGGAGACATCGCAACACCGCCAGAGAAATGCAAGGGTGACAGAGTGGCGGCAGTCTGCAGAAAACGGAGTCCAGACAATAATAAAAAAATTAAGAAAAAAACAAATTTATCCCAGCAGAGGGATGAACAATACCTGAACGCCAAAATAAAATGTTCACACACTAATGAGGGGATGAGAAAAAGCAGTCCGAAAGGTTTTTGTCTAAATCCTGAGGCCCTTTTGGGTTTCTGGTCTGCATCACCATGACTACTGACCTCCTTACCCCCCGCTCCTTTCCCCGACTCACTGTAAACACCCTTCACTTTTCACAATTCATCAAGCACACATCTATCAGGTCGGAGACACGTCCGGTGGAGGGCCTCACTTCTTTACACAAACTCCTTCAGGGTGAAATCTTCAAGATGGGTCAAGGCATTCACGAGCGTAGAGGTAGAACGCGTCTCAATGATCAGCTTTTCAAAGCTGCATTTGTGGGAGTGCAGATAAAAGTGGCTGACAAACCAGAATTTTTTCAATTATTTTCTTTTGTTCATTTACAGTTAGAACATAAGACTGCACTGCGATTCTAAAATTAAATCCTTATAAATCGATAATGTCTTAATTTGAAAGTCAAAAATATTTTACTCAGAAAGCGGAGAATGAGAAATTATACTAAGACATCAAATACCTTTGAATGTCACGGCTGCATTCTCTGACCTTGCTCATCCTTCGCCAGGATTTGATGATGCATATTCAAATTTTATTGGAACATGCGGAGAATTAAAGGTTACAGATTACAACGAGGATCTAAAAATTGTCAACTGCTGGAGATTTGCATCTTTATAAAACCTCGCCGGGTAGCAGGTTGCTGAGATTTGTCCTTTAAGCTTCCGAAAAGTTGAGAGCGCGACTGATAAGCTGTACGTTCAAGAAAAGGTGCAATAAAGCGCACTTTTTAAAAAATGTTTCTTGAGCTGAGAAAGTCTGGGCTACCCACAAAGTAGTGGCATCGTCGGTAGCGCTCACATGACATATGCTGCTCTCACAAACACCAATTAACCTCATTCAAAGTGTGCAGAAACACACTTACTAGCTGTGTGCGGATGAGAAACTAGTTTAAGAGCAGCTGTGAAAAGAAGGAATTTAAAAAAAAAAAAAGAGAAAAAAAAGTGTTTGTGTGTAACACGTACTCTCCATCTCCCCTTTTATCAATGATAGTGCTGTAATAGGCCCATTAAAAAAAACCCTGGTTACTTTACCTCCCCCCTTTAGATTTAACTGCCTGCCATCCCGTGGGAGCAAGAAGGTATATGCTATCACATTATACTACGCTACATTACACACATTCATTTTGTGCTGAGTAGACACCCCCGGTTCCCAGGAGCGCCCATAAGTGGCCATATTATTCTAAATCTCTAGTTTCACACCAGAGAAGTGAGAATGGAGGGGGGTGAAGGGAAGTGGCAAGGACAGTGGGGGGGGGGGGGTGACTCAGGAAAACCTGGTTTGGGACTTTTAAACACACCGCAGCTGAATGTGCTGAACCTGAAAGCCACGCTGACAGAAACGAGCCGTCTCTTTTCAGTTTTGTAAGCATTTTGTTATTTCCTGTTGCCTGCCATTCTGGCAACTGCAGTAAGGTATGAGAGATGTGTTTGCTGCCTTTTTTTTCCCAGCTTTTTTTTTTTTTTGGTTTGTTTTTGCCAGCACTGGAACTCACAGGCTCAGCTTGATAACAACACAACAACCATCCTCTCCCCTCTCGCGTCTCCTTTCTGGTCTTGGCACACACACACATGTATGCGTCTACCATTCCTCCTCATTACAGCTGTGCTAATTACACCCTCATTAATGTAATTAATATTCACTGAACCAGCTCCCACAAGTCAAAACATCAAAACACGGCAGAGCAGACTGATTAACACACATATGCACGTGCGTGTCGTCCACTGATGGATCCACCGCAGGAGCTTAATATAAAGATCACACGGACGGCGTGTAAGCACAAGCCCTCCACAGCACAAATATTTATTGTAGTGTTGGATGATCATTTAGGAAGTCCTTAAAATTTTTGCTTTTTGTCTTTTAGGACTATTGAATGGGAGGATTTCCCCAAAAATGCATCAACACTTCAGGCTTAGTCACATGCACTCTTAAGCTTTGTTTCCACTGAGTGGTATGAGCCGGTATGATACTAAAAGATTGAATAAATGAGAGATCAGTTATTTATGTTTAATCATTTCTGTTTAGCTTTTTAACATGTCAAGCTTTAGGCAAAAAAAAGTTTAATTTACTGACAAAAAGTCAGAAGAAATGTTCTTTAAATTTGTATTTTTAATTGAAAGTTAGTCAAATAAAAGTCTCCAAAAGTTTTTTTTATTTTGGTAAATTACAAAAGTGGTTAATGTTTTTAGAGATGTAGCTTAAAATGTTTTTGTTTAAAAAAGCTCAGGTTATTCTAATCGTTCTGAGTTTTTTAAATAAATTGATTTGATCTAAAATGTTTATTTTTAAAACTAAAAGTAGAAAAAAGCACAACAAAATCCTAATGATTAAAAACATAATGTTTGACTGTCTTATATTTTTGATTTAACTTAACCTGCTGCAGCAGGAGGACTTTTTTTGCCACATAGTAGGTTTTATTTTGAAAGTAACTATATGGAAACATCTAGACACCGTTGTAATCCAACTTAAATTGTAATATTTAAAATACATTTTTTAAATAAATGCTTAGCTGCCTAAAAAGCTTAAATAAAGTGCATTTTTAAACGATAAAATAGGACTTTGTGGCTCTTTTTAGGTTCTGGTCTGTAAGAAACGTATGTCTTCCAGTAACCTTGAGGCGCCAATGGTCACCTAAGGACACCATGACAAAGGAATGTACCATTGTCTGTTGAGCGAATGTTAAGTGCCTTTGACAAAACGGTTCTTGAAATTTCAATAGATCTTCTGCCATATGGGTGATGGTGTCATACGGGCCTCTGATGGCGCACTCTAGTTATTAGTGAGATGGGAGCACTGGTTCCTTACTGACCGCATGCAGATCATGTACAGATGGGCACGACTATAGGATATATACATAAAATACTGATTGTCTAATATCCTATATTTCCAGGTGTATTTTGTGTGTTGCTGTTTGTGTCTCTGTTGTTTTTTGCTTTTTTGTTTTTTCTTAGGGACCTGTGGACATGGCAGCGGTTGCATTTGAAATTGTAACAATTCTTTTGTCCGGTCCTTTTAAATGATTAAATAAAATAGAAATAAATAAAATAAATAATTTTTAATGCTACATAATAATTTCTTAATTTGTTATGCTACATACACATCGGGCATACAATGTTCACACTGGACTGCGATAGCAGTGCAAGAACTTGCAGTTGGAAGAGGTTTGGTGCGAAATGTCCAAACATTACAAATCTTGAAAACCTTTCTCCAGGCCTTTTCTTTCACAACTCTATTCCAATAATTTCCTTCATCATCAATCTTCAAACAGTTGGCACTTCCATGTTTTGAAAGGACCCATATGTTACTACAAATTTAAAGTCCCTGATTGGTCAAAGTTCATCTGATATAGTCTTTAATATGTGTTTGATTATTCCATGTTTTGTGGAGCCTAAAAACTGACTTGAAGGTTTACAAGTTTTGAACATGAAAGCCCAAAACGCACATTTAAGTAGACTTTTCATATGGAGTGATCGCTTGAACACACATTTCAGACCCCAGTGTGAAGGTAGCATAGCATTTAGACAACAACCCATTGCCTGCAACATGCCTGAACAAAAAACATATTTACTTTATATGCTCACCAGACTACCATATTTTGTGTGGACTCCTGTATGCCCATTTTACTGACCTGTATCCACCCGTAAGGGCAGTTGTGACAAAAGGTGTAGAACTCACCGCATGGCTCTCAGTGCAATTTTGTACGCCAGTTCAGCGTCGTGAGGTAGGAGGGAGGTGAAGAGATAGCGGGCAAAGGTGTGCATGGGAACACTCTCTCTGTGGACAATCTCTCCGAGGCCAGAGTACGGGCCGGCTGTTCAAAACACACAAAAAGAAGTGGGTCTGTTAGTGACAGAGGAGGAGGAGGAAGCCCACTAATTGCATATTTTCACTTTTTGGATGCAGAGTCATGGTTTCCACTTCCCCTCCCTCCAGGCAGGAAGAAGCAAAGCCACGCGGCATTTAAACAAACTGTGACGTCAAATTGAAAAAAAAAAAAAAAAACCCATATGGTCGTGTGTGCAGACTTGGCCTTGTGCCCTCCTCCCCCTCTTCCTGCCCTCCCCCTCATCCCTGGTGAGTTATTTTAAACCCCAACGGGCCTCTAAGCCACAGACCACATCACACAGTGGCGCGGCTGCAGCCTCCAGGGGCCCACAGAAGCCTCTGTTGCCGGTCGCTCTATTAGCGATGGAGCCAGAGGTGGGTGGTCGTGCCTGGGATGAGGCAGAGCTGGGGTTTGGGTGGGGACTGGACTTTGACTGGGTTGGGCTTTCAAGGATGTGCCGCCACCACCACCACCATCACCACCACCACCAACCCAATCCTTCTCTCTTCCTCATAACCAAACCTTATTCTGTTCCAGTTCCAGCCCTATAAATGCATTCACTTCTATGTGTGTGCGGATATGTGTGCTAACACAATACCCCTGGCGTTACAGTGTAAAGAGCTCATTTTGGTCAGGCCCAGGACAGCTCAGCCTCTATTTGCACCACAGAATGAAAGGATAATAAATAGTGAGCTGGAGTCAAATGTGTTTTTCCTCTTTTAGCAGAAGTGTGTAGGCTCTTGGCGTGTAGGTGGTTGAGAAATGATAGGACTAAGGTGTGTCTATGTATGTATGTATGTGTGTGTGTGTGCATCTGTAAATGTGGAGACAGCTGGGAAATCTGGAGAAAATAAAAGGAAAACGGTAAACCAATTTCTCTTATATGACTCACTTCAAGACGGAGAAACAATTTGCATCTCATTCACGCATTCTGTTCAGTCGAAGACTTTATTTATGGACTGAACAGCATTATACTTCTTGCTTGAGCTACAGTTGACCAAAAGAAAAACAGGGGGCTATTTTCCGCACCTTCCAGCAGAAAGACGGCCTGTTTTCGGAAGATTTTGACCAGGGAGTCGTCCAGCTCCACTTCCTGCAGCTTGGCCAACAGCTGCTCTTCATTGCGACACACCTTTTCTTGAGCGTACAGCCCATCGGGCATTACTCTCTGCTGGCCCAAGCCAATCAGAGCCGTCTCCACCGCCAGCGCCATGTACGATTCACCGTCTCCCAGCAATCGCTGCACAGGCATTCGCTGGAGGTCTGCTCTGCTCACAACACTGGAACAGTCTGGAAAGGACAAAGAGAGAGCTTGAGTTGACTGGACTGGTAAAACAAACAAAAAAAAACAAATAAATAAGAACAGAGCAGCTGTAGAGAGTTATAATCGCCAGTGTACCTGAAAGATCTAAACAGATGTTGGCGCCTTCATCCCCCGCCCGTCCCGACTCTGTCAAGGTGCTGAACAGAGTACCGATGGGATCCAGAGGGTGTCCCACCCAGCCCTCCATGTTGGTTATGGAAGTATGGCCTTTATGGAGCAATTCTGGAAAAAATAAAGCACACATAAACTTTAAATTTTAAGATTAGATTCCCTATCCAACCATCTTTTAATTTATGTTAAAAGTGTTTTTTTTTTATTATGATTAAGTATTTTTTTTTAGCTCAAATCAAAAAGCGTGTCCTTTTCTAGGACAAAGTTTCTGCAGAGCGGCAGGACTCAATCAGAATCTCACCTCGGGGTTGTGAGTTGAACAGAGTAAGCCCATCCCCACTTCCCATCATCCATCTGTTTGCACGCTCTCCCACTAGTTTACAGCCCATCAAAACCCCAACCTAACATTACAGGTGCAACAAAAATGACGAGCAAATGACGAGCAATGTCGGAATTAGTCTGCAAACGGATGCACTTGAGCAGGGAGCTTGTGCTACTTCTACAGGCTTTTTCCAAATGGCATTTTTTTGTCTGCTGGTAATTCACAACTATTTGAATAAATACAAACTCAGAAACATAGTTTTCTTCATATATGTCCTCCATCATGAGGAAAATGTAACAAGAAAATGTTGAGAACACCACAAATCACTATTTTCATTGGATTAGGTGCTTAAAAATGAGAGGAATCAAAACAAGCTTAGTATTACAGAAGGACCATTCTGCATGAGATTAATATTTTAGAAGTTTTCAAAGCCACATTTAAGCTAGTTATATAATAGACAATACACTTAATATTTATTCTTGCATTGAATATGGTTGACATAGATGACAGTCAAAATCTTTATCTTTCATTATCAGGACTATAAAGAACTGTTATAGCAGTATTTGTAAAACTAGTTGTAATTTAAATAAAAGTAACAATATCCTTGCTCTTTTAAATGAAAAATATATTTTTTTCTATTTAAGCCAGATACTTATCGTAAAATAAATAAATAACTGTTTGGTACCTCAAACCTATTTTCATGTCAAAATGTGCTGCATCAACAAATACCAAACTGCTCTCACCTTTTTTGTGCCGTCTAAAGTGCTCCAGCTGCCTCTGCTGCTGCCTTCGTAACGTGTTCACAACAGCAATGGCCAGTCGCAGTGCTTCTCTGGGGTAACCGTGGGAACGCAGGGCATCCACTCGAGCGCACGCCGTCGGGACATGTTCTGAGGGAAGTACAGTCCCGTCAAACACCTGACACGTTGAGTCAAACTCCACGGACCCTGTCAGACACCTACGCGCAACGCAGACTCACCGTGCCATAAAGGCCAGCCACGCGAGTCGAAGAGGGAGCCCTCCTGGTTGTCATGGTAACAGTAGTTGGCATAGAGGTCACTGGCGATAATGTGCTGGAGGTGTCGGTCCTGCCAGTGCAGGTCGCAGGCCTCGATAGCTCGTGTAAAAACAGTCCTGTGGGGGCGCATCTCTGCAGAGAACCAGATGTAAATGCAGGTATGTTTCCATTAGATGTTTGTAAAATTTTGCACAATCTGGAAACTTTTGAGCAACAGAGGATTGCCTTTAAGTGTACTTTTGAGAAGTGTTTCTGACCTTGGTTTCCATGAGCACCCTGAGGCAAGGAGTGGGTGAGGTTGGGCAGCTCATTGCCGTGGTTTCCATCCTCCCAAGGGCAGACGTCTACGCTGTTCCATCTGCGCAGCTGGCGCAGCCACGACGACTTCTGCTCCTGCTTACAGTGGGGGTTCAGTACGATGCACATCCACAGGGCACCTGGAGGCAGGACGTAAAGACAAATTTAGGCTCTAATTGAGCGCTGACGTAAAGAAGAAGTCAAACAAAGTGAAGAGAGAATCCTTGATTTAAGTTCTGCAGCCGTCTCATACTCAGAAATGTAATTCCAATGCAACTATTCAGAGGCAACAGTGCCTGCACACACGTCATTTCGCAGAAAATTGGAACAAAAAGAATATGAAAAGTGGATATGTCTCTGGGGATACAAGCTTGCTCAAGGATTTGACTTCAGGGGATTTGTGCGCATTACAGAGGGGTGTTACAGCTGGAAATTCTGGGAGAAAGGAGACGGACGAAACGAGAAGAACTCAAAGAGAACAGGGCAGGCGAATGAAATGACAGCCAAGATTATTTGCACAGAGCAAAGACAAGTGAAGGAGGTTGGGCTTTGTGTCTGGAGTAGAAGAAGAAGACAAAAGAGCGGCGCTGAGAGGCAGCATTCACCACACATCAGGGGGAGTGATAAGGACTTGGGGAGAAGGGTTTGAAGTGTGGACTTCAAAGAGCCGGCACACACACTTCCAAAAGTACGTGGGACTGAAGCAGATGAGATCACTGCGCTGTCCTCGCAAAGTGCAGAACAGGAGCAGAGGGAGGAAAATCATCAACTACAACAGCAGCCGTCCGGACAAGAACAACAAAGACAACAGAAATGCTGTCTTAGTGAGCGACTCGTTGGTTGTGTGGTTCATGAAGACGTTGTTTTGTCGCAGGTACAGAAAGTCTGTCAAAAAAACTAGACATTATGTCAAATCAAACAAGTATGCTCTCTGTCACATCAACTAAAAATATAATGTGGAGTGTTTGAAAGCGCCGCAGAGGTGAGGCGGAATTAAACGCCTTTTTTCATTCCGAAGGATCTGTGAGGGGTTGAGCTGTCAGCGCGCACGCATGAGATCGTGGGCTTTCTTGGAGATGAGAGGACAGCACTGGGGGAAGAAAAAAAAAAAAAGCGTGTCTTTGTGTCAGACTCTGATCGTGGACTTGCTAAATCTGTCGGTGCGTGTGCGTACTGGCAAAGAGGTGTAGTTTTATAGGACTGTTTTTTTTTTTTTTTTTTTGTCCCTCACCAAGCTCATCCCAGAGCTGCCTGTACTTGTCGGTCATGGTGGTGCCCTGCTGTCTCCACAGCGCCAGCCGAGGGTCCGCCATGAACTGCTCTGTGATCAGCGTCAACATCCTCGCTCCGTTGGAGTCACGCATCTTCAGCATCTCTCTCACCTAGAGGGGCACAAAAAAAACACAGTCACTTACAGTGACACAGCATCATTTTAAAGCAAAACGCATGATAATAATCTGTTTTTTAAACTGTTTATTTGATTAAAAATATGTTTACAGTATTATCTGCTTTTCCAGAAAGACTATATATATATATTTTTTTTCTGTGTGACAAAGTTAAAATTATTGATTTAATATATTATGTACTGTATGTAAATCCAATTACCAGTATATAAATTTATTAGTAGTGATAATTACATTTGTTTAATTTACATGTATGTGGATATATATACATGGAAATTTATGTGTGTGTATATACATGCATCGTGGCCCCAAAGTGCAATTCACATCAACCGGAAAACCTATATAAGATCAAAACTAAAAAAGCAAATCAATTAATAAAATTAAAATTTAGAAATCAAGACAAAATTCCAGAAAAACTAAAAGTAAAATAAATAAATAAAAACTTCTCAGGAAACAAAAGTAATTTCTATAAATCAAAATGAAATGAAATAAAACAAGAAACCAAAAAAAGTATTATTGGATGTCTCTGGCTGATAGAAAATGAAATTGATGTTTTGGCCCAAACTGCGGTGAAGAGTTGAGTCAATCACTAAACTTTTGCAGTTGTTTGTGGCCAGAAGCTTAAAGAAATGATTCTGTTGGAAGTTATTGCCATGTCAAATAACTTCCTGTTCAAAAGGAAAGCAAATATCATCATCCAATCTGAGATGTCTTTTTCCAGTTACTTGTTTGGTTTCATTTTCTTACATTTCATTTTGATATCTGGAAATTACTTTTGTTTCAGAAACATTTTTTTTTTTCATCTAGTTTCATATTTTTGGAATTGTGTTTTATTTATTTGGAATTACATGTTGTTTTCTGGAATTTTGCTTTGGTTTTCGAAGTGTAATGTTTGTTTGATTTTTTTGTTTATTTTAATTACCGTAATTTGCACTTAAGGGCCACCGTATCATGTATGCATATATACCGGTATGTGTAATTGCATATCTTACTTTATATCTTTTTTTAAACAAATTTACAACTAATTATTCTAACTTGGTTTAATTTATTTACTGTACAGATAAAGATGTTGTTTGCTTAAAATAACCTGATTCAAAAAGTGAGGCAAAGTTTACTCTACATGGTAATGTCAAAAGCTTAGAAGAAAAAAAATGCAACTCAAACTGAATCCAACATTTTTCTTCACGTTTTGCTTTTGAACTTTCTTCTTGTTCTGGATTTAATACTTTGATCCCCCCTCTTCTGTTTTTAATCTTTTTGTCGTAATAAATCTGAATTTTTCCCAGATTAGTTCATTTTTCTTTTTGGAAACTACTTTTTTTTTACTTTATAAGTAAAAAAAAAAATAAGTGTAACAAAAAAACAAAAACTCCTGCATTGTTGTCCAACTCCTACTCTCTTCTTCACTTTCTTTCTTCTCACTGGGACTTTTTTCTGCGATACATAAATTGCAAGAGGGACTAGTTTACAGTAAACTACAGTGGTCAGCGCTTTCCTATAGCTGGAATCATAACTGCGCTTGGGTGTGGGGGGAGATATAAAATATTAAACTAAACAGCAACTTCAAAAAAAAGGAGTGTATTTTTCAGTGGAAGGCTGTAAATCCAGAAAACGGTGATTCTTAACTTTGCTGCTCCCAGCAGACGCTCTTACTTGCGTGCGTGCTTTTATGACTTGGTGGGCTGGTATGCAATTATATAGGGTGCGCACAATGCTTAGTGTCTTAGCATCAATGCAAGCATATAAGAGGCTGTCACTTTTTTGTGCATGTGCTGCAAAAATATGAAAACAGGCAACAAAGGACATGAAGCCCAGAGATATTGTGAAAGCCGCGCTGGTTGGATGATAATGGCCCTGGCGTGAGCTCTTTACATAGCTCATCCCGCGTTAATGCCGGCCGGGCTGTGTCGCTGCAACAACAGTGAAGCACGCGGATCCCGTGTAATCATTTAAACCTGGCTGCATGGCGGTTTACAGCCATCCCATTTGGACACGTCTCTTTTAACTCTCTTCTGCTCAGAGACAGCCTGGCCTCTAATGTATGTGCTTTATGTATTTATTCAAGCGTCTTGAGGGAATAAAAGGTAACACGAGCACATTATAGTGACTGAAAAGACACCTATTAAAAGCATGCAGTGAGACTACAGGTAAAAGCTAAAACGGGAACGTGCGCATGGCTGAGCGTTCCTGCAGCCGTGACCAACAGTTGGCAGGTTTTTCCGCTCCGTGTGCGGATGAGTCAGGGCTCCTGGGTTCTGACCTTGCTGAACAGCAGGTTGAGCTGCTTGCCCGAGCCGTGGTATCCGCCCTGGGACAGGAAGAGCTTCACTTGCTCCTGAACCTGCTCCTCGTCCAGGTGCCAGCAGTTTTCATCGTCCACGCTGGCCCCAGCCGTGGGGTCCGGGGCCCCTGTGCACGTGCAACACACAAAGCTCTGGATTATGCTTTGAGCGAAACATTTACAGGTGAATAGAATAATAAAATCTGAAAGGTGTATATTTAAAGCTTTTTTTCTCAGACCAAATGAATGCAACATAATCATATGGTACGAAGCAATCTTACAATAACAGAAAAAAAACAGGAAACCACATAATAATACAAGAATGATAAATCTATTTTAATTATATTAACAATTATATAACAGTCAATCTTCACTGAAAGAATAATAATCAAGCAAAGAGACTGTTTAAGCATTTGATTGAACTTGATCTTCAGTCAAAAACGCACATAAAAACAAATGTTACAGCACATCTACTTTTTTATTCTTTAAAAATCTGATGCTGCCTGCATAGAGGTATGCAAATTAAGATGCTCAAGTGACTGGATCGGCACCCAGCCCAATGAAAATTGTGTTTTTAGTGGTTTTAACATCTTTCTGTGGCATAAATGAAAAGTTCCGCTTAAAACAGCATTTCTGAGTATTTCTTTATACAAATAGTGTAAAAAGAGTTTATTTGTGATGTAGAAAATACGCTAGGTGGGCCACAAGTTTCCTGCTCCAAGCTCTCAATGATGGGAAGGGGGGTGGGGTTGCTCCATGCCAACAGTCCTGCCCACAACTCTGAGGGAAATTTTTAATTGTGCTTCTCTGCAGAAACTATGTTTAGAAAACACCAGGCTTATTTGGTTTTGGCTAAAACGGCATCCTCATAATTAAAAAGGCCACTGGAAACGCTTTACAACAGATCTAAAGATAATCAGTGTGGGACTTTACACACTTGTTTACTGACACTTCCTCCTTCTTGCTCTTCACGACAAAATTTAGCAACTGTTCAATAAGCAAACTGACCAGATAACTGATATTTTCACCGTTTACGAGTCCAAATGTTGAGTTATTATTTTTATATCCATTAGAACAGACATCCTCAAAAGTGCAGCCTGGCTCTGCCTCCTGTCCGCTCCACCTAGCGATCTGGAGTGTGTTCAGAAGCAAGAATGGAGCTGCCACTGACAGTCTCCTGCTGTCGAGAGCATGTGTGGCAGCTCTGGAATATGCCACAGCCTGACGCTGGGCTTCAGTTTACATTTCCAGAGGTTTCGGTTGAAGGCTTTAAGGTTTCTTTGCGTTCGGAAATGTCTGTGTCACTTTCCTTTTCAGGGATTTGTTTTATTTTAGTTGCCTTCTCTTAGCTTCATGTCATCCTTTTTATGAGTACTGATGACGTTTTTATTAGTTCTGAGAATTAACAGCAGAATCTTGTTGTCATTCACATTCTTCAGCATTAAAGCAGCATAAAAACACATGGTATAACTTTTATCTGTTCCACTCTTCCTCTGTTTAGAAGCAAACCCATGTACACCGTTGATTACAGCCTCTGCTGGACTGTGTGCATCCCATTAATAAGTAACATCGATCCTGCCACACTTTACCTTCATCACACAATCAATAGCTGCGCAGAGAAAGGAAAACACGTGATCAAAGATCCCCACGGCCCCCACACCCTCGTTTCCTCACCGTGAACCTGGTTGATCTCTGAGTTCTGCGACAGGATCTCGTCGGCCAGCTTTTGTGCGGTGGGCAGCACCTCGGTGTGGTGGACCGAGATCAGGTACTGGACAAACTTCTGCAGCTGGTCTCTGCTCATTTGGAATAAGGTTTCCGAGATGGGCAGGTGCAGCTTGACCTGCTCGGGTTTTCGTACTCTGTAAAGGGAGAGCGCCACGACGTGGGCGCAGTAGAAGATGTCTTTGTTTCCGCAGGTGCACGTCACGGCCGTTATCTTGCAGCGGTCGAAGCTGACGCTGACGTTGCAGACGAGCTCCGGAGACGAAGACGTGGCGGGGTCTGTCACCGTTCCGCTCAGATGGAAACCTGAAAACAAAAATAAGTAATCATTCGATTTCATTTAGTCGACTTTCATTATTGTTGATTGAAACACTCTCAAGACGTTGAAAATTTCCAGTGAGCAAACGGCCACACACCGTTTCTTTTATCACACATTATGATCAGAACTGATCTGATTTTTGCCCTTGCGTGAGAAGAGTGCGAGCCTGATGCAAATCAATCAAGAAGCATGAAACTGATAATCCATAGAAGTAGAGATGAGGAAAGCCAGCAGTAAGTGCAGCTGCTCCAGCATGAATTATACAGCCTCTTCTTTGAATATAATGCTTGATCTCAGCCTGACTGCATGATCCGGAGGTGTGGCTAGTCATTATGCAAGGAATGAATATGAATGAGTCAGGCCGAGTCCCCGTCCGCAGCTTAAAACACACACTTATGAGCATATGAAAGACGGAGACGTGCGCGCACACACCCCGACTAAGTGTGAGATCATGATTTATTAACAATGGGAGTGGTTAAGAACGACGGAGAGCGGCTCATGAATGCATTTATACGCTCCAGAGAGATCGCTGAAATCCATCTGTGCCATGCAAAGACATACATATCGTTAAAGTTTATCAAAGAGCTGAGTGTGCAGATCCCAGTGAAATAAAGCATGCATTAGCGTCTACATCAAAGAGGTTTCTAGGCTACTGTGCTGGGTGAGAGGGGAGGGGCTAGAGCAGAATATTTGATTGGGTTAGGGGGGAAATTGGGTGGTACAAACATAAACACAAGTCGGGTCAGGTTAGGATTTTTTCCCTTTTTATTCTTCAGTGTAGATGAGTGTAAAGAAAAGAAAAAGATAATAAAAATGAGGACAAAGCCTACTTATAGTGTCAAAATGCAGCTTCGGTTGCATGTCAGGGTGTAAGGGTTAATCGACTTAATCAACATTGGCAAGTTGTTAATCGAATGCACTTAAATCATTATAAAATAGTTTCATAGTCAAATAAATCAATTATATCAACACTAGAAAAAACCATTTAGATTGAGGCAGGCTTATTTCACTTTAAAGTAAAAACGTCCTCAAGGCACATGTGACGGCAGCAAAAGATGATCAGGTCATCATAACAGTCTGATGAGTGGAACAACTTTGAATTTCACAGATGTGACCAGTGTGGCATAATCTTCTAATAATGTATTATTTTGATGTGAAAAAACAACTTAATGAATCTAAAATATAAATGGATTTACCATTAATTCTTGTTTACTTGCTAATTTGTACACATATTTAATTTAAAATTAATTATCTGAGGGAGACCTGGTTGCAGACAAAATGGCGGCTGAAAATCATAAGCCGGAAGGAAATCCAGAACTGGAACCCACCCCCAATCCCGCATGTGCGCCGCACATTTTGGTCAAAAAAACTTTTTTTTTGGTCCAAAAAGACTAATACTGTATAATCGGTGACCCCAACAGTTAGGTTGTTTTGCGTTTTAGGCTTTGAACCTTTAACACGTGTCTATGTCTAAAACGCTCTTTGACATCCTGTAATTCCTTACACGATCGACGTGAATTAGCTGATCTGCAGAGAAAAACGTTTTTGTGTTAGTAAGCATAACTTTAAAGCAGCTTTTCACCAACACATTACTAAAATAAAGTGTTATACTCCATCAAAAAAAAACTATTTTCTTTATGACAAAATGAGCTGATTCACATTGATTGCATAAAGCATGTGGCAAAGTCAAGGCCCGGGGCCAGATCCAGCCCTCAACATAATTTTATGTATTTTTTGTTATTAATGACCCAATGTTATCTTGCGCTTTTTTCTAACTTGTATAATTATGACAATATTTTCACAGTGAATAAAATACTGAAAATTATTAAAGGTTTAAATTGATTCATTCTGGAATAATATTCCTTCCTGTTTTTATTCAGTTATTTTAAAAGGTCACATTTTTTAAAGTTATACAACTTATGTTTTAGAGTTTTCAATAAATATTTATCCTGTTCAGGCAGCGACCTAATGTGTGTTTTGGATTTTGGCCCCCTGTACGATTGAGTTGTATGAAGCTAACGGCAGTCAAACGTAAACACTCGTCTGGAGCTAAAGCTCTATAAGTCTCAATACAGCATTTACCCTCTTTTTGACACATTTTAAGCTAATCCTGAACACTAAACCATTTATTTACATTTAAAAGTTTAAATAAAAATGGCTAAAACCCTGAAATCTTGTGGAATTTTTGCTTCCGGCTATTGATTTTCAGCCGCCATCTTGTCTGCCATCAGGTCCTCTTGGATTATCTTGCAAGAAATACAGGGAATATAGAAAAACTTCACCTGCACTGTTCAGTACCAGGTATTTATCTCTGAGTCACACTGGTTGAATTTTTGGCTAAATGATTTCAGGTCGATAAATCGAATCCTATCGTTAAAGATGAACCAATATCGACTATGAAATGTATCACCAACCACAAATAATGATATGAATCGAATCGTTGCATGTACAAAAAAAAGATCTGTCTCTATTATTCTGATTGATTCTGCATTCACAACGGTTATGAAAAAAGCACAAATGTTGTAAACGTGCAAGGCTGTATCAAAGCCCGTGCCCTTTTACAAAAGATTATCTGCAGAACTAAGAAGTGTTCGCTGTGAGTATATCTCACAGGGCAGAACTGCAAAAACATTGCCATGGAGATATGTTTTTTTCCATTCTCTAAGCCAGCTGGCAGAGGAAAGTACATGTTCGTTAACAATATCCACACAAGAGGGGTGTGGATCAAATATGGCAGGCGCTCGCATCTGCGCTGATCAAAGCCTATACGTCTACAGCTGTGGGAGAAAGGCGAGGAAGAGGGGGCCATACCGAGACAATCTTAAACGAGACAAAAAGGCTTACATGCTGCAGCTGTTGCAGCACAGAAAGCATACTTGTTTAGCAATGAAATGATATACAAATGAGCAAACAAGCTTTTAATACTTGCTGATAGCTTGGGTGTGGGTGTGTATTTGTTAGCATGAGTCAGGCTTGTGTTTCGAGAGTGGCCCCTGGTTCAGAGAAAAACAGAACATCAAAAACATGTGGGGCTCGGAGAGCTCAAAGGAAAGTGAAGCTCTGATGCAAACTCCGGCACGCACACGTGCACACGCACACACACATGCGATTCACAGACAGTTGTAAAAGCAGCTGGACTTTCTTCGGCTGATGTTTGTCTTTCTAAACGGTAAATTAAAGGAGATGCTTTTACAAATATACAACATGTGTAGGACGAGGAGTTTGCAGATGATAAAAAAAACTCGTCCTTCTGGTAGAAAAATGTCTGTTGTGTTTCGCTTTGCTCTACTGCATTCTAGGTCTTTCACCCTTTCAGCCCCTTTGCATCTCCCCTCACTCTGTCCACACTCCCACAGCTCTTTCACTCTCACTCTCTGACAGATGGGTAGGTAATGAGTTTCGCCTTTCCCCGTCCAATTGTCTGGGCACCAAAAACTGACCTTCGCGCCAAAAATGCCCTTTTAATTTAGCCAAGAGCTGAGTACAGGGATATTACTGTTTAGACACACACAGTGCTTGCACACATACCTCTCCTGGTTGAGTATGAACTCCTTTCAGTGTCTCATGTGCTAGCTATTAAAGATCCTGGTTCCCCCTTTCACCCAGTCCAACCAGAACCCCCTCCAGGAGAGGAGTTCACAGCCTTTTTCCCGTGCATCTTCAAGAGGCCAGGGTTGGCTTTCAAAGTAACCATGGAGGCCAATTTTAGAATAGGGCCTCAGTGAGGTTGCCCTAGAAACCCCTCCTGACCGCCCTGGTGAAATCACACTTGGCCCCGAGTGCTCTTCGAGGCTGCGGCAGCAGCAGTGTGCGACCGAGTGGGCACGAGTGAGGGTATGTATGTATGTATGCGTTCAAATACCACAAACTCCTGTGGACCACACACAGCCATCGGAGGACCGGCATCAAAGCATTCCTTCAAACTTCTCTTCGCTGCAGCTTTCGTTGTGAAATTGTATAAGTGCTCAAGAGGCCAGCGTGCACTCATGACCAGCTAGGACCACTTCTGTCTCCTCAGCAACAAAAGGGGCTCCAGACATAATGGATGTTTCTTATTTGACAGAGCAAAGACACCGACTGAGACCTTGCCGCTCCTTCATCTGCTGCGATGAGAGCGCTACAATGAGATTAATCTGAGCAAACACATGTCAACATTTACGTTTAAATAGATAAGGAAAATGTAGATATAAAAGCAGAAAGGTTATTACATTTACAGACTGATCTGGATCATAACTTCCTGCCATCTAAATCTATAACACCATTTGGTTTGGACAGTGCTCCTTTTTTCATTTGGGATGCATTTTTGTAACGTGACCATTGACTGTAGGAGAGGACTGGACTGAGTGACCCCTCCCTCATGGAGTTCCAAACAAGAAGTAACTCCAAAAAGCAAAAATCCTGCAGACGTCTATTGAAAATAAACAACTATTACTCAGTTAATATATTTGACAGAGTAACCCTTTCGGATCAATCACTGCTTACTAATGATTTATAGTTCTTACACATCCATTTTGTCAAAAAAAAAAAGGTGACTGAATTAACTTTATTTCATTGGAACTTGAAGCAAGTCGTTTCTATCAGTCAACCTCTGATTGGATGTCACAAACGGGAAGACAGCTGGTTTCTCTTGCATCAGGTTTATCAGTCCAGGCAAGAAGGCAGGAGCCAAGAACAGCTAAAAGTCCACAAAGAGTCAGACAGGCAGAGTTCAAACAAGAGCATGGGGAACATCAAGAAGAAACTAGAATTGTCAGGGTCCAGGCGAGGGTCAGGGCAGGCGGCAGGCAATCGGAGAGGAGGCAGAGTCAGGTACACAGAAGATCAGGTCTAGATAGAAACGCTCAGTAATGCAGGCAGGGTGGCACAAACAATGCTTCCCACTGTGTGAGGCTCTGTGCTGTGCAGTATCATGTGTGTGTTATTGTCAATAAGTGTCAGCTGAGTGGCATCCAGGGAGTGTGTGCCTGGGCAGCGACCAGCAAAGCTAGCTACACTGTCCACTGGGCGGCTGGCTAGCATAGCGAACCAGCCCACTTAAACCAATGTGGGAACACACAGGTTGGGCCACCACGGAAACTGCAGACAAACCCAATTGGGGCCCATAATTTCTGCTTACTTTTAAAAAGATATGGGGCCCACTCGGCCTTGCTTGCTGGGTGTCGAAGTCTCCTTGGGCAAGACACTGAACCCCACATCGCTCCTGGTGGTTATCAGTTGGTATCAGTGAAAGTCAGGGGATTGCAATCAGTGTGTGAATATGTGTCTGCATAGGTGAATGGACTGTAAGGTGTTGTTTACCATTTACATCAGGTTCAGTTCTTATTTAAAGTCTGTGAATGTGACAGATCCATAAAACTTGATTTCAGTGGTGGTTAAGACAAATGAGCTGGTTTAGAGGCAAATCACTAACAGAAACGTGAAAATAGCGAGAGGCCCATCTAACTACTCAGATTCCTCTCCGTTTTTCATCAAATAACCCAATTAGTTATATACATACACAAAGAATCACCTAAATCCCATTCTGCCTTAGCAGCGCTCTCCAAGGCCAACAGGGACCACCTGCAGAAGACTGAGCGCTAACATGGGATCCTCCTCCGTTTCCACCAAAGGCAGAAAACCCCACAGAGGGAAAGCTATTGGACTGGAATCCAATCTGTTTGGCTGGATTGAATGAGAAAGCCCAAGTGAAAGGAGATCTTAAGTAAAACTGAAGAAAAGCAAAGCTGCAGTGCAGGTCGGGAAAGGGTCGAGAAGCGTTGGGCAACCCCACCGAACACCCTCCTTCCCACCCACAGCCAAAGGAGTATTTCCTGCATTGCGGCTCCTCAAGCCGGCCCAGTTAATGATGTTACAAAAGAAAATGGAAGGCCTTTCAGCATCTTGGAGGGCTGGTCCGTATCCGTAACAATACATGCTCGCCTGTGTGGTCCTATAAGGAAGAAGTCATACGGTGACTATAAACACAGATCAGTGCTTTCGTCTGCAGGAGTCCTTGCTCCAGGCGTGTGCGTGCATGTGTGTGTCCTAGGTGTGGGGCAAGCGGGAATAACACTCCGGAGCTCCAGGGACCGCCATATTTGTATCTTCAACCCACCGGTGGAACGAAAAGCCTTTTTCCTCCCAGGGTGTGTTCGCACCACATTCACACACATGCGCCTGTGCGGCGACGCAGCCTCCATCCCAGTCTGAATAATTATCCCGACAGACAGAAGTGAGCATAAATTAATGTTTTGAGATATTCTATGAATTTCAATGCCTTTACTTTCGCTTAGGATTCTGACAGCAAAATCTGAATGCTAATCATAGAGGTGGCAGAGAAGGCCCGTCTTCGCACACACGGGTGTGTTTGCGTGTGTGTGTGTTTGTGTGGGTGATTGGAGTTGTCATGAGCTGGTGGTTGAAATGACAGCCAACTACATGGCTACTGCCATTTAGTTGCCATGCGGTACATCAGGAATGACTTGCAATTTTCTAACTATCACTTTCAAAATGGATTCTAATTTTGTTGGATTGCGCCTGTCAGGCAGAGTTGGGTTTAGTGCTACGCTGACTGATCCCAAAATGGTGTTGAGAAAACCAGCCGGAAAGTACAAGGACTGAGACTCCAGAAAAAAAGGTTACGGGGACCATCGAATCGGTCTTATTTGTCATCAATTTTAATTAAGTACCGTATATTGTATTCAGTATATACATAGAGCTCAGCATAAGTAAGTACACCCCTCTCCATTTTTCAGGAAACCTATAGTATCCTTTCAGAATCAATACTTTCTATCAGATACATGATAATTTCATGTATTGGAGTTCAACAAGTGTTCAATAAAACTCATCCTTGTGGAAAGTTTGGAAATTGTTCTTTTGTTCATTGAGCTACTGATTAAATTGGTACATTTTAAAGAGGGGGTACTTATTGATGCCGAGCACCGTATACATACACGGCATTCCCACCTTATTCGTGGGGGTAAGGGACCGGAGGCATATGTGAATATGTCAAAAATGGCTTTCTCCCACATGTTCAGCTTAAAGATAATTGTTACCAATTTGTACTGATCAAAAAACACTTCTTATAATATTTTGTAAAACATTTATTAAAGAGCCTTAAATATTTGCTCGACATAAAAGTTTTTTTTTTTTTTTTTTTTTAATTCAGGTTGGGGGCAACGCGAATAAAAAAAATGTGAATGAGTGGGGGAACACTGTATGTATATAAGCTTTGAATTGCATTTCTGAAAATGTTATTTAAATAATGGTGAATCAGGAGCAGACGAAAAAATGCAGTTTAAAATAGATTGCTTTTGTTGCGTTGTTTTGTTTTTGAAACAACAATGGGCGGGGTTCTCCACACCAATGGCCCCGCCCACAACTTAGAGGCACATTTCCTATGAACTACTGCTGCTCAGCAGAAAATCTGTCCCAGAAAAAAACACAGGTTTTCCAATTTTGGCTAAAATGGGTATAATCATAATTAAAAGACCAGTGGAAACTCTTAAAATTAATTTAAAAGATGATCGAAGTGTGTCTTTAAAAAGAATGTTCTGGAGGATTTTCTTTAGGTTCAGTGCATTTCTTTTTTTCTTTTCTAAAAATGCACAAGAAATAGAAACGTTGCCCTTTTTAGGACTGCATGTAAATTTAAACAGGTTTATTTGCATCATAGATGGTAAATGGCGTATACTTGTATAGCGCTTTCTACCCTCCTTCGAGGGCCCAAAGCGCTTCACAGTCACAGACCCATTCACCCATTCACACACACATTCACACACTGGTGGTGGCTCCGCTGCGAAACACTGCGCATCCCAACCAGAGGCAATTCAGGGTTCAGTGTCTTGCCCAAGGACACTTCGACGATGGGCGGGCAGGGAATCGAACCCACTATCCTCCGATCATGAGACGACTGCCCTACCACTGCACCACGGCGGCCCTATAATAGGTTCATTATAATAGTGAAAAGTTAAGACCTTATTACCTTATTGGAAATAATTTACATTGTGTTTACAAATTTTCCTCAATCCTTTACAAACGTTGTATTTGTTGTGACACTTTAGCATCCTCTGCTAATAGTAGATTAAAGGTGACTAAAATTATGCAAACCCATGAAAATGACAGAAAAACATCCAATCACCTTCCTTCTATTAAAACCCTCTATATCTGTATCGCTGACCAAACAAAAAAAACAGTAATGAAAATAGCACAATCTATTTTCACATTGTTGTATTATACTCTTAAAAAAAGTTGAAGAAGCTATAAATTGGTTGTAGATAAAGAGCTGAACACTAACACAGATGTAGCAGGGTAGAGTCCCTTTAAAAGCACATTTGCATCCATTTACAACAAATTTGGAGCACCTGTTTGGCACTGGTTCAATGTCCCTTTTTCTTTTACAGGTCTCTTTTAAAGTAAAAGGCACCAGATAGTCCTGCCTGTGCATTAACTGTACATTATCGCAATCCGTGTGCGAGGTTCATTAGCTTGAGTGAAATTCCTGCTGACTGAAAATGAGCGTGTGTAATTAGCAGCGGTCTGTCCCGGCAGAGCCACCCAAGCTTTACATGGAGGTAATGGGATTCATGGAAAAGCCGTCGTCTGCTGCTGCAGAGCTCAGGCATGACTTTAGTGATAAACCGGTGAAGCTGATGCATCGCCGCTATTAAATGTATAGAACTCAGGATTCAAAGGAGCTTTGCTGTAACCCTTGTGCTATCCTAGGCATGTTTACATGAAAAGTGGGGTAAATATATATATATTTTTTTAGTATTTTTGATTTTCACTGGTGTCCATGGCAGACATAACATCCTGTCCACCTTTGTCATGAGAGTGATCACACGTCAATGTAAGACTTGCGTCATCTGGACCCATAAAATACCATAAGGATTAAACACCTACACTGATGAAAATTGCTTTTTTTAAAACATGTTTTTGACATTTTTCTCATGATGGAGAACATATATGTAAAGAAAATTAGGCATAAAATGTAATTTCTAAGCATTTCCTTATTCAAATCATTATAAATCAGGAAATAATGCCATTGTAAAAAACGTATGGGTATGACAGAAAGCCAGTTAGATCTTTGTATGTCTATTTTTTCCTCGTCTGAGCTGGATTCTGGCCCAAACTATACAGTTGGATAGCCCCAACATTGCTCGCTTTTTTGTTGCATCTGTATTAAAATTGGGATTGTGAGGGGCTGTAAGAGTTTAACTAAGTGATGATTGGAAATGGGGAATCTTCACTGACGAATTTCTAATGGACTACCAGCGCTCTACAGAAACTATATTCTTGAAAGCAACTCAGATTTGTTTTTAATATTTGGCTAAGAGTCCATAATCATTATTAAAAAACACTGGAAACACTTAGATCTAAAGATAATTGGAGTAAGACTTCAAATAGTGGGTCAGTCCAAAAAGTAGACAGAGAAATTGGGTTTGTTGGGTCTTGCACACATTTTAGACATGTTTATAAAGAGCCACTAAATAATGTGGCTTTTGTTTAGTTTAAACTCACACTTTTTGGGAAGAAAACGGCTTCAAAATTCTTATTTTGGCACACAAACCACAAGAAAATGCACTGAAAGCATTAAATAAATCTAGTAGAACACACACAAAGAGACACTGGAAAAGCAAGGGTGGCTTAAGGCCTAGAATTTGTTCACATGTGAAAAATGGCTGAGGACTAAAAGCTCTGGACTAAAAAAACTACAGCCTGACTGTGAGCGCACATGTGCAAAAATGTGTTTTCAGCTCGGCGTTTCCACGCCAGGAAATAACCTTACACTCTTTACCCTTCCCAATTTATTTGGAAAGTCACTCCACCAGACGCAGACACAATTCCAGCCTTTGACACACACGCGTGATGCCTCCATGCACGCAGCGGCTCATAGCAGTCAGCCTCCGTCTGCTCACAAACAGCCCCTCCTCTTTGCTTTTTCTCTCTCCAATAACTGACTCCTCCTCCTCCACCCCCACCCCCCCATGACACACACATACACAAAATGTTGCTTAGCCCTAAGCTGACCCGTTGTGTGTACTGACGTCACACAGTAGACAAGGGGAGGCATCATTCCAGACAGACACACATACGCACACGCGCACACATATACACACCGCAGCCGAAGGGGAAGCTGCATTCCAGCACAGGCACACAAACACACATCACCACGCCTGGCGGTGGGAAGCTTGGGGAGCGCTCAGCTGTAGCAGGCAGGCGGGGTGGAGGATGGTGATAGTGGGGGGGAAGGGGGGAGCTTCAGAGGAGGAGGAGGGGGGGGGGGGTGATGGCTCGGAGCCAGTGTTCCTCTGAGCTCAGCACTTCCCCTTTCAGCTCCAGCCAGCCGCCAGTTTGCGTAACGCAGCTCCTGCAGCCGTGCTGGCTTGCGTTTAACCCCTTTCCTGCCAGAGTCACCGAGGTCACACTCGGCTCTGGTCCCTCTGCCGTCCAACGCCACATCCTGGTTTATGCCCCCCCCCTGTCCAACATCCCCGTTATCCCAGAGATCAGGCAAAACAGAAAAAACGGCGGCAATGGTTTACACACCTATCACAGTGAGTGACCTAGATCTATTCAAGTCCCAAGCAATTCTCTAAGTAGCAGCGAGCATGTTAACAGCTGCTCTGACAACCTTAACCCAGATTTTTTTTTATAGGTTTGCACGTCACAAAAGAAAACATGTGCATTGTGACACAGCTTTCCTTTTAGGCTGTAGACCCTCCGATCTGCTCAGAACTCATGTGAACAGGCGTGCCCACTTCACAGGGACTTAAGGCCTGGTACGTCAGGCACCTCCGTCCTTAGGAGACACTGTGAGAAAGTGTGACAGCTCACACAAAGGGCTGCAGACGCATTCCAAGTTAGCAGAACAGGCAGGGATCTGAGTGTGTGTGTGTGTGAGGAGGATTCCTCTCACATCTAACATCTCCTGACATACGTCATCCAGCATCCCTCAAAGAGCGCCTGTGTGGAAGCTGTGGCCCTGTCAGAGATCCTGCACGCGCTCTTACAAGACACACCTTCACTACACAAAAGTAAAGCAAACATCATTGAGGGCCTCTTCCTGGGAGCGGGCATAACCGGGATGAAGACAAGGGAGGGATGGAAGGAGAAGGGGAGGAGGGGGAGGAAGAGAAAGGTCGACCGTGTCTCTGCTCAATCGACGTGGTCGATTCACTTGCCTGCAGGCTATTCCTGTAAATATTGACGTTGATGTTAGCACCACTCTCTTAAGGATAAGCTAGAAAGCGAGGGGGTTAGATTTACTCCGCGCGAGCTGCAAGCATCAGAAATCGCAAGCTGCGCTCGGCCTTCTCCGAGTGCATCGAGGAGAGACGATGAAAGACTGTCAGGGTGAGGAGCTGCAACCACATGAGGGAACTGAGCTCTCTCGCTAGGTTTACAGCTTTCACTCTTCGCCCTCTCTGGATGGTTAAGGTTTCCACTTCCAAGCTAAAAGCAGGCAGATGACATCAAAACCTTCAGAGATGCCTATTTCCCAGAAACAGCTCTTATTTCATGTAAATAGCCGCCTTTCATGGGCAACATTGAGATAAATTGCACCCTGCCGGACAAAGGGGAGACAATAACCCCCCCCTTCTCCTTTGTTGTCATCTGTATCTGTTGCCATGACAACATATATCTGCCCAGAGTGATCCTGTATGTGCATGTGCGTGTCTGCATTCATGGCTTGTATTCGTGGGGGCACACAGCATGCATGCATGTGGGCAAACACAGAGGAGCACAAAGGAAAGTGAGCAGGTCTGCACACATCGAAACAAAAACACAAATATCTCTCTGGTTCTCTGTCAAACACATGCGACACCCAGCCAAGCAAAAGCTAACAGATAACAACAAGCCACAAAAAAAAAAAAAAAAAAATCCAGGTTAGCCTTCCTTTCCAAACTCAGTTGCCTTGTGGGAGGCAGTAGAATTTTATTATTAATTGCCAACTCAATAAAAATAGAAAAACTAATCCAAGTGTGACAACAATCTTTCCAAAAACATCTAGAGGTTCCCGTCCAGCCGTTGGGGAATTAACCTGCAGCAGGGAGGCGGTGATGCTTGAACTAATTTAAAGTAGGTCAAAGAATCACTCGTATCCTTTCAACTTTATAAAGAAAATAAATGGATTTTCTGCTTATATAGATTAATTGATGTAACCAGACAATAAACTAGCACCCTCAATGATTTTATTTTGGATGCCACGTATGCCAGAGGGGAAGGCAGGGGCATTGTTCAGAAACCACTGAGGAGGGTGAAAGGCTCAGCTGAGGGGGCACTTTTTCCTGCACCACTGCAACTCCATCAGGAGACTCAGAGTCCTGCATATTAATCACTGGGACAGAGGGATATGTTTGCCTGTGTGTGAAAGAATCACCTCCTGTGGGCAAGTCAGCATTCACCCATGAAGTAGGTCATTGAAATTTGCCCAAATTAGGTCAGTGGCAGTCAATGGGTGCCATCCTGAATGAGAGGCAGGATGAGAGGAAGAGGGGGGGTACGGGACGGACCAAAAGCCTGCACGGTTAGGAGAGCGGAACCAAGCAGCTTACTTCATCTTAGCTTTTTACACTTAGTTAATTAAGGTTGCACTGGTCTGCACAAAACACACACACTAAGCTCGGTCCAAATCAAGACCCATGAACTGTTTTTCTTCTCAAAAAACCAAATCAGGAAGTTTATTCAATGAATGTTTTAAAGACCCACTGTCTTGGAATTTGTTTTCATAATCTTGGTGACTTATATGAGGTATAATGAGTGACAATATATGCAGGTAAATGAGCTTAATTGCATTTTAGAGTATGTCTTTATTTAAATCATTGTGAATCAGGAGCAGACGCAAAAATACAGCTGGAAAAAGCTTGCAGGTGTAATGTAGAAGCTCCTGCTGCTCCCTCCATTCCAATGCATCCACTTTTAGTCACTGTTTTTCTCACCTCAGCTGGCTCAAAACTGTACAGCTGGATAACCCTGTTGCACCCCTAATGTTATGAAGGGGTTGTGAGGGTGTGTAAGCTAGCAGGAGAGTGTATAAACAGATGGATGATGGGAATTTTTGCTCTGCAGAAACTATGTCCTTGAAAACAACACATATTTTCTTTATTATTTTAGCAAAAAAAAGCAAAATCATAATTGATTATAACTGGGAACACCTTGAAACCTTCAAAAGATTATTTTTTTAAGCAGTAGTTGCGCTCCTTACACTTCACTATCCCTCTATAAAAGCCTCACACACTCTTTATTCTTCTTTTTTACCTTTTATTGTAAGGAATCTACAATGGGGGAAGGAATCTAGTGGCAAGAGAATTTTTTGAAGCCTGTGTCACCCTGTCATTTTCTTTCATTGTCCTTCATCTGCCAATCAGTGTGCAAGAAACAAAGGCAATCCAAAGGAACTTTTATTGCTTCCCAATATCCTCTGCACACAAATACATAGAAACAATAAAGAAGGTAAAGGGGAGAGAATCTGGGCCTTAAGGGAGAAAGGAGCTAAATATTCAGAGAGTATAGTTGCAAGGGTTTTCACAGAGGAATTTGATGAGTACAGTCTGGGCTCCCTTGCCCCCGTTCCAATCATAAGAAGTGTGCATCCCAGTGTAGCTGTGGGGCGCACTCTAAACTTCAGTCTGTCCGCTTTAAGTCACTCATTTCAGAGCAGTCACACGTCAGACAGTAGGAAGAGCTCTGACATGTGTCTTTTGTGCGCAGCGTCTGTTCACAAGAGTGATGGAGAAACCTGGGCCTGCACCTAATCATCCGAGCCTGCACCCTTGTGCTGACAGCAAAAAGAGGTTGGGGGGCGGAGGAGGAACACTGGCTCTCTTCTCTGGGCAACGATCAAACTTGAGCTCCCGGCTTGTCTGGAGATGTGACAAGGCCCATTTCCCCTTTCGCTGCTTTCCCCGCATCCTCCCCCTGCTGCCAATCATGTGTCATATGCTTCACACTCTCGCCAGATGCACGCTTCTGTCTGCTGAGCTTATGTGTTTGCGCCCAGCCCCAGCCTGTCTATGAAAGTTAAAGGGATGCAAAGAAACGGGAGGACGGCGTACAAAAAAGGGGAAGACGTATGCAGCCGGAAAGCTTCGGCGGGACTGTTCAGCCAGAACTGACTGAATATAAAGGGTGAGTGCTGCTTAGAGTAAAGTGAGCCACAATGAGTTACAGTGACTAATGCTAGTAGCCAGAGAGAAAGATGCCTGGCTACAGAGGCTGGGTATTGGAGCCAGAGAACTGAATTGCAGCCAAACTGAATGAGGCCTAAGTCCAAATATGTTGGGACGTTACCAAAGCCCCAGCAAAAGGCTGTTAGAGCATGGAGGAGGGAGGCAGGGCAGCAAGTAAGTGGGCAAAAAGTACAAGGTGAGAGCAAAGAAAAAGAGAGGGTAGGCTTCTATAAAGAAAGAGGTTTGAGGCTTTTCAGTCACAAAGGGAGGGGGGAATAGAGAGGGCTGCTTTGAGAAGACTGCTGAGAGTCAGGAAGAGCTGGAGCTCAGGCTCAGAGGCAGGGCCAGCACTGAGCTGGGGCTGCAAAGAGAGGAGCCAAGGCTGGAGGCCAGACGAGGGAGGAATGGAGTAGAGGGAGCGGAGAGTTAGAGGAGGCTGTGGCAGAGCTGGGGCTAAGGGCAGGGGCCCCAGCTTTAGATTTAGTCAGCTGTTCTCCTGGCCAGCAGCTGGAAGAACGAACGGAACAGGGGAGGGTGGAAGAGTGAACAGAGACATTCATGGGAGACCTGGTAAAGCGGGAGGTGACGGGGAAGGCTGGATGGTGGAGGTTTGGAGAGAGGACAGTGGAAAAGCCATTAGATTCCTATGAGAGGGAAAACAGCACAGGGAGCAGACAGACTGACAGAAGGTGGTTAAGGCTCACTGGCTTTGACCACTCTTCTTCCCAAAACCCTTCTCCTTCTCCCTTCCATCTTCGGCAAGCCATCCTATTGCTGCCTTTTCAACCAGTAATGCCTCAACAACAGCCCCGCTATTCATTATGCATGACCTGTAGGCGTGGCGCTAAACACACACAATCCTGATCCTGAACAGGTGACCCACACAGATGCACACACAAACCGGAAAAGCAAGGTCTGCTGCTTGGGGTGCACTGAGCGACAGACAACAAGCAACAGCAGTCGTTCAGAGGAAAGACGTAAGAAGGTGAAATAATGTATTTAAAGGACACACATACTTTCCATAAAAGCTGAGAAATGAGATTTAAAGTAGGGTACAAGAGACAAGGTGGTGAGGGTTCACCAGGGGGCGAGCAGCCACTGCTAGCAAAGCACTTTACAGCCTATTATATTCCATTCAGATGGACCGGGGCATCGGGGATAAAAGCATTTAGTCTGTGCCTTGGTGAATGACTCAGCACTTGGACGCTTCACAGGTGGACCCCCTCATAAGTGCACGATGCATGTCAATATGGTAACTCACAAGTGCAAAAAGATATTCCTGCATGTGAGCCTTTTAGTTTTCCCTCATCATTTATCTCCTTTGGTCCATCTCAACCTTTTAACCTCATATTTGCTATTATATCTGAAGTAACAACCACACCAGGTATGTGATGCATGCTCAGGAACATGCTAAATGCATGTTCTTGAATGTGTTTTCACATTGGACAAGCAGGGAGGGGCTTCTTCATCTACTTTTACTTTATTTTAACTGTTTACTACCACATCTGCGCCACCTACAGGTAGAGGAGGCATGGTACGAGTGTTTTCTCTCAGTTAAGCCTCCCGTCCACTGAGCTGTCTTCACGACGTGTGCGTGGTGTAGACCGCTAGCGTTTCATTGTAGTGTGATGACTAGAAAAGCAACATCAACGGAAGTCATACTTTACTTTTTGTACATCGTGAATACAAAGAATTTAATGTTGTTTGTAAGGAGATTGTTGGCAACTATAGAAGAATATCGCCATAAAGAGAAAAACAGAAATGCTAGCTTAGCGGTATTTTCCATCACTTTCTGCTACTCAACGAATGGCAGCAGCTGCTGCACCTCAACTGTCCTGTCACATTTTCCTATGGACCTACAACAAATGGTGGCCCTCAAAAGGTATGGGTCGAACTGTTTAATAGGTCAATTTTATAATGGAAATGCCCAAAATACCGGACCGGGCAGTACTGGCCCACTCCGTAGAAACGAGACATTAGACTTTAGACAGGATTCAGATAGGTAGAAAATTACAACTGGGTAAAAAAGACAAGAAAACAAACCCCTTCCAGAGCACATATTGTGCACAGACCTATCTTTAAAATTAGGTTTGAGTTTTGCTGTGCTAATCCTCTTCCCTTCTTTCCTCTTCCTCTCATTTACCGTTGTTATGGTAGACAGTTCCCCCTCCTCTGTCTCCTCCTTCTATTGCTTCCTCTCCATCACTCTTGTCTCTACCTCCACCCATCTGCCCTTTCCTTTTCGTTCTACCTCTCCGCAGCTTCATCCTCCCCTCGGAGGTGGTTAATGGCACAGGGATCCAGCGTGGAATATAGATCAGTGTGAGATGGATGGGGCACCAGGAGCTCCGGCCAGTCCCGTAGGTCCCAGACCAAAGATTAACTAAATATTAGCTGACAGGAAGAGAGAGGCAGGGACACAGCTGCAGCTGCCAGTGCCACTGCTGGCAGAACAAACGGCAGAGGCTGTTTTTAACCCCATTCGCTCTTGGGAAGAGAGACAGACGCCTGCCATCAACACACGGAAGGCAAAAATACACAAACTCATTTGGGCAAACATAATGCCATGGATGCACATGCTATCAAAGCACTCGGGGAGAAGAAGTCAACTAATCACATTCTTCCTCTCCACCCCCCTGCCCTGCCAAGGCGGATGGCAGGAGAGGTGGGGGGGGTGGAAGAATAAATCTTTATTAGGCAATGTGTCCCTGCTTTATCGATCGCTTGGCTCCTTCCCTCCCCTTTTCTCACTCAGCCCCCACTCTTTCCCTCCCCTCCTTTTGTTATTTCAGGCGTGTGTCTGCCATCCAGTTCAATTGAGTCAGGGTGTACATCAGAGAGGACCATTACCCATGTCTCCCTGGGCTGGGGCTGTCACTGTGTGTGTGGGAGGTATGGGGTGAAGCGATTCAGCCACCCAGGAGGGACAGCTAGCCGGTTAACGGCTAGCCAGACAGACAGATAGTGGGATTTGGGCAAGAATGCAGACAGACAAGGCAGAAGGAACACACAGTGGCAGACAGTCGCTCTCAACTGTGCCAACTTTTAACAGCAAAGATGCTATAAGTAGCCCTAAAGATGAACTTCAAGCCTACTCTTCTACTAGTTATAGAGAAAGCTCAGAGCACATGACAATGAAAACTCTAAAATACAACGGGATGAAACATTAAAAGTATATCTCATCAAGAACTGAAACTTTTATATAATAGCCTTTGGCACCAGATGGGTTTCTGAAAAGCGCACCATGCTGAACAAAAAAAAAAAAAAAGGTCCTGGGAAAAACATAAAACTGCAAATGATTTAACAACTTCAAGGAAAGATGCCATAGGAAATAGGTCAAGTCTTGTTTCTCTCATAATTCTACACAGTAAACACAGCTTCTAAATGTAGAAACAGTGTTAGCCCCGGAGGTTTGGATGCAGACTGCTAGCATTGAGCGTGGCAAAGACAGCAGAAGTTAGCAAAACAGCTAACCTTCCTCTGGGTTTTTAGACACAGGAAAGGATGCAGGAAAAGCAGGTATTAGTATGAGCAACACCAAAAAAAAGAGTAGAATAGCAATGAGGAAAAAAAGAAATAAGTCCTTCAAGGCAAAACTCTTTACAGAGGCAAACTGCATTCCTGCAGCAAATGAAAGCCCAGCCTTCCTTCCTTTAAATCACCCCTGTTCTCTTTGTTTCTCTCATGCCTGGAGAGCCTTTCTAACTTTATTCAGCCCTGCTCTGCCTCAGAGCGATGAATGCATATCTCACATGCCACACAGCCACGACATCACTGGACCATGCACAGCGAGAGGCACCTTGAACTCCAAGGACCTCCTCCACAACAATATACTTGAGCTTTATGGTAGAGATGATAGAAAGGGATAAAGCCCTCCTCTCACTCGGGCTTGGATTCCTGATTCTCCTTCAAAAGATTAAGTATATTATCTATCTTCATTTTCAAGTCGGAAATGGCTCTTTTGATTTGCTCATGCAAAGGGATCTCCTTCAGCTCTGTACTGTTCATAGTGAAACAATAATGTAAGCATGGGCACTTTTTTTTCCCCACAAGTTGAGCAATCAGGCACAAGAGGGGCAGTCTGACCAGAATGACCTCTGACATCAGTAATTCCCTAAGGGTTAAGTGAAGAGGTCACCACTGGGCCACTTCAATAATGGAAGAAGGACCAGTCAATGAGTGAACACCTCTGTCGGTGTGTGTGTGTTTAAGAGGGGTCAGTGACAGGTAAAACCCTTTTTCTGCTGTTTATTCTAAGGCGCCTACGCGGTGGCGCCTTGGCAATATATGTCTTAAAGGAGGGGTGCAAGTGTGCGTGCATCCACGAATGGAAATAAGATACGGCATGAATGATGACAGACGGGAATGTCATCCACTCTCTTATCATTAACAGCTCACCTTTATTCCGCCTGACACACTGCCATAAACACCCTCATAGAGCCATTACCACACAAAGGCGTACACCCACACATTCGTATCCTCAGACAGATAAAGAAAGCCCGGAGAATGTACCTTTACTCTCCACGGCTGTGCATCTAGTTGCAATCCACCCAAAAAACATTTTACATAAGAGAAAAGTGTGTTAGTGTGGTTAATTTATATCAAAGCATCTTTTAAAGAAAACATCTAAATGAATGCGCTGTATAACACACAGCTTTCAAGTAACTCGGTCTTGTGATTTCACAATAAATGTTTTGGGTTGATCCAAAGCTGTCTGCCTTCTGGGGTGAAACAGCTGTTGACCAAACTACACAGAGGCTTTTTTCAGTGGCAACACAGACAGGATAAGCATAGCTTTGCTACAAGCTGTTCAATATATTCATATATGTAAGGCTTGTGGAGACAGTGCTGTGGGCTGAGCATCGGTCTGCTTTGTGCTTATTTCAGCAGCTCATTGGTGCAAAGGAGAATTTATTAAAAATAGCCTGAATCAGACAACAGAAGGCTGAGCACTGCGTTCCTCTGTTGTTGTGATTATTGCTAAATCGAACCGAGCCGTGGCTAGTAATAAAAGTCATTACAAAAATTGTGGGGAGGGGGGTGGAATCCTTTTAATAGTGGCTTTGTCATCGTGGACCTAAAGCTTGTTTTGTCTACTGTTCCTGTTTCAGACTCCGCCACTGAAGAAAGACTTTAGGAACCAAATGTTCCGTGGAAGCGGGTATGAATTCCTAGACAGAGTCTGCCAGGCCATGAGCTTTACTGACGCACTCCTAACTGCCACAGTCTGGGACCGGAGACAAGGCAAGCTGGAGTGGAGACTGAAGCAGACATTGCAAACCTCATCTGGAACTTTATTACTGTAGCTGGTTTATTTAAACAATGGCCAACCCAGACCAAGCTTCTTCTCTGTAGCAAATATAAAGAGTGTCATTTTAAAGAGGGCTTTTCTTTTTGGGCGTTGGGTTAAAAATCCTGGCAATGTTGCCAATTTTGGGGAAAATGATTTAAGGGGAGAGCTATTTCTAAGACCAGGAATAGGACTGGTATATAAAATCTGGATCTAGTAAGGTGGATAAAATAGAGTGGGGAAAAGCCACACAAAATGCACTCCTTACTTAAGCTGCCAGGACTGTCTAATGGTACATCTTGAGTAAAATATTGGAAATGCAAAAGCTAAGTATAGAGGAAGCAACATTGCTGACTGTAGGACATAATGGTTTATGGCGGAAAATTACTTGTCCAAAGGCACATCTGAGACCAAGGCTGGTAGTTTGGAGCAAAGAACAATGTTCCCATGGAAAAGTAAACCACTAGATCAACCTATCAGGTGCAAAGTGTCACCGTCAGTTAGAATTTCCTCTACAGTTTCCATTGTTTGTTGGGAAAATTTACAGAGAAAAGAAAGGTGCTTTGGGTTCACTTTTTGCTGACAATTATAGGTGCACCTTAATTGGATTCTGGATCTATTAAGAGCACAGCCTTGGAACACTTATTGGAAATGCCAGATATTATTTGGTAAGGCAGTGTTGTATAAAAAAAAAACTCCTGGGTACCTGTGTATGATTTACTGAAAATAATAAAAGCCATACACAGTTTATATAGCAAACCCATTAAACTGCAAGGCCACACAGAAAGAGAGACCAAGTTAGTGTTTCCATTACACAAAAGCTGAAAGGTATCCTATCGTCTTTCCATTTAGCCGTGATGGGACAAAGCCCTGGAATCTCTCAGCTGAACAGAGTAGGCTACTTTCTCATATGACTCTTCACATGCATGCTGCTGCCGCTGCCCCTCTCCCTTGGACAGCCAGATGTTTACATTTGCTCTGGGCTCAGCCATGTTTCCATGACGATACAAGGAGAGTTGTTCACATGCCTAGGGGTAGACCTGAGGCACAGCATACTGGATCATTGCTCCATCAAGAACCCTACCTTGGAGCTTCGTTCACAGATGGCATATGTTTATCTGATATTGCGATGACCCATCTAAAAATAGAATATTCCCAAATTACTTGTTTAAAATTAAACTGACTGATACTTTCTAAGGCCCTACATCTGCTGGACCTGCTCTACAAGTACAACACCTTGGTTTCTCGTACCTCAGAGCCGTTTTGGAAGCATTCAGTCTCTTCGTCTTTGGTGGTAGGTGTGTGGGCTCATTCTCAACGGGCATTATAAAAAGATAAAGGAACTGACTAACCTAACAGGAAAATAAAACCAGAACCACCCACATAAGAGGACACAGCCCACACACAAACAAAAAAGAATTAGCCCCCACTCTTCAAAAACTCAGGGGAGCCTGGCAGTAAAGTACAGACGACATGCTGATGCAAGATCAAGGTTTTAATCGTAAACTCATCGTCTTGGACAAAATGCCTGAAATATCAATGTGGGTACTCAAGATGCTTTTGATTGGCCTTGTGGAGGAAAAATGTATGTTAGTGTGCAAGTGCACATCTCTGTAAGGCATTTAGCCCATTGTTTTGTCAATGTTTTGTTGATGCATCTTCTGCATTGCTGCATGTAAGATGAGGGCCAGAGTTCCGTCTGAGTAATAAACCAATACCTCACAATATTTACAGTAAGCCGAATAACAGTTCAAGAAAATATCAAAGTTGATCTTAACGGTTGAACAAACCGGCATTTCTCTGGATTTTCTCTGTCTGCTTTTCAGTAACAAAGAGTAAAATCAAAATACAGGGAAACACCCATCTGATAGTTATTTCTGCATTTCATTGACACCATGATAAAGAGGGAGAGAGAGAGAGTAGATGACGCAGAAACCTAATTAAGATTCTCCAGAGCATGAACAAATTAACCTGAGTTATGGGCATGCAGACACAAAAGACAGACACACACATTTGCATGCACACACACACAAATTTGTATCTGAAATAGGTGAAGCCGAGGCGGATGACATTCACACTCAAATAGGCATGACTGTCATGGACATTCAGTGATATTTCAGGCAGAGCAAAAGGAAAGTATTTCAGGCCATCTAGCTTAACATCACCTCAGTGGAAAATACAGCAGGATAGGCAACAGAATATACGAAGTGAATTTAAAACAGCCTTGAAGTATTCATCTCGTCAGTCAGATTTGGGGCAGCAGCATGTTAAAATGACATGTGGTCTCATGTGAAATATTAGCCTAACAAGAAGAACTGGATAAATAGGTTGTAGCATGTAGCCTATGCTAATGAAACTGCAGAGAGCAACATATGCCAGGCAAGAGCATGGCACTCCTTGGGGACATGGGCTTATGGTAACAGGATGGTAAGAGTTAGGTGGTGGTGGGTGATATGTTTATTTTGTGTATGCCATTTGTGCATAAATCCCTGTGAGGCCACGGACAAAGGTTAAGTAATATAAAGGTGAGGGATCAAAGGGGGAGGAGTAAGACTGTCCATAGCCTGAATAAATGAGACAAAAGGGGACGAACTTGACCCACTCTGGAGTACTATAACAGGAAGGGAGGTAATGAAGTGCAAACATGCTTTGTCATGCCATGGAAGAGCCATAGGATTAGAATTCTATAATTAGAGGACTGGGCTCCATAATACTAGCCCTCCTTTCAGCTTGATGAGTTGCTGAGTCTAAATTACACAGGGGGGGCCAGAGAACAGATGCTGTGATCAGAACCAGCAGGACTAGAAGTTTTCTATAGCTGTAAATGATGCTCAGCTACCACTAGACACACACCCAATCAAAAGCTAATGGAAAGGGAACTTACCACTCCTGTGAGATTGACTGACATTTCATATGACTATTGTGTTTTTGTGATGGATTTGAAAGCTTTTTTTTTTTCCTTTTAAAACACACTTTTGAGATCCCACCCCAATGACCTTTTGATCTATTTTAAGAGTGTTCTCAGTGGTCTTTAAATTATGTTTGTGTTGTTTTCAATGTTTAGTTTCTGCAGAGTGCCTCTGATTTGTTGGCGCAAAGTAAGTCTTCCTCTCTTTCCCGACATCCATTTGTTCACACACTCTCCCGCTAGCTTAGCCACTCACAACCCCAACCTAAAATAATCAGTTTACTTTAAAACAGCAAGCAATATTGGAGCTGTACAATTACAGAAAATGAAGAAAGACGTACATGGATCTATTTGTCTGAAAGTAGAGGCATCAGAATGGAGCTTGTGGCTGCCAATTGTAGCATCTATAGGTCATTGCTATAAAAACTCAAAAGTGCAATTTGAAGCCAAATTTTCTTCAAATATTTCCTTTTTAATGGAAAAAAATGCAATAAAAACATGAGTTTCATTGGTGTGGGTGTTAAAGATACAACATTTGTCAAATTATCCAAGAATTGTAGTGGTTGTGTGATGAGTAGATTGAAGGCAAACGCTGGGTTGTATAGTAACCCTGATACAACTGTGGACCAATGGCTTGCAAGATAACACTTGCACTCATATATGCATATTTATCCCAAAGGCTGGCATTGGAACAGATGAGCTCGCATGGGAGAACGAACAAGCCATCCATCTCACTCCCTTTCCATCTCTGCGCTTCATTCTTTACTTTCACACATTCCCTTCACTTGCAATCACCATTTCAATGCCTCTTTCCTCTTTTGCATCTTCCACCCACATTTTCCCTCTAGGCTTCCCTTCTTTTTCTTGATATCACCCTATCTATTGCTCTTCCCCTGAAATGCCATCCCCCTGTTTCTAACTTCCACAGCCCTGATGTATGGAAAGAGACGGAAGGGGAAAAAAAAGGAAAGGCATGTGATTAATGTCTTTGAGAAAAAGATAAATAATCACAGGAGACTGGGGGCTGGTAGTTGGCCTTAGGGGAGTAAATATGGAGAGTTTTATAGCTGCTCACTTGGGAGAGAGGGAGGTGGAGGAATAGATGGGAGGGAAAGCAAAGGAAAACGGCGACAACAGATTCATTCAAGTATATTAGCTTTTCTCATACATAATAACCTCCTCATCTCTTCCACTGCGCTACTGTCTTTCATCATCAACACTGAATCCCATCCTGCTGACAGCACAAGCACATGGACTGCAGCACACAAAGCCACGCATGCACGTTCACGTACACACATACACACTATGACAATCACCCTGCACTTTTTTTTTTCCAGGCCAGACCAACGATATGGGCCAATACATGTGGAGTGTGATGTGGTTGACAGCCCCCCTCCCAAGCTGCCCTGCTTTTAAGCACTCATCCTCCAGTGGGCCGCCTGTCCCCTGGAGTAGATTGCATCTTTTATTTATCATTTGCTTTCCTTGGCTTTATCTTCCCCAGCACAGAAAGAAAGAAAGAAAAAAAGTGAAAATTGCAATCAGCATAACATGCCCTCCCCCTGCTATGTATTCGCTTGTCATTCTCCACTCTCTGTGAGCATGCAGGATGAGACTGACAGCCCATGCAGACGAAGACACATACAGAAGCATGCACAATCCCCCTCTGTTATCAAACGTCCCCATGCACACACTGACACACATACTTTTCCACACACACAAAGCCTCAAATAGACACGGAAAGTGACACCGTTAACCATTTTGTTGCTTTTTGAACACACAAATCTGGTCACGGACACGAGACACCATTTTTACCCCCCCATCACCTCAGGCTGTGTGCTTAGCTTTACAACCTCCTCTCCCAAGAAAAAAAAAAAAAAGAGTGAGGCACATAAATGAGCCTAATGCTGGAGAATCCGGTAAACAGGCCAGAGAGGGAGGGGAGAGCTCCCTGCCTGTCTTGCCTGCTCCATGGCTACTATTGTGCACTGCACATTCTCTGAGCCCACAAGAGCTGAAGCCATCTCCACACAGATTCTTTTGGGGGGGGATAGGAAGATAGTAAGCCAAGAAGTGAGGGAGGAAGAGGGATGGAGAGGGTGAAGCAAGCAAGCAAGCAAGGAAGGAAGGAAGGAGGGAGGGCGGAGGAAGATCATGCATAAAATCTTGTTTGCGGAATGCATTAAGATTCAGATGGACTGGGGAGGGTAATGGGATTAGAATCCTGAACCCTTTCCAAGGGTGGGGAGTCGGATTGACAGCTGAGTCTATTGCACTGACGAAAGCAGTGAAATATTGGAGCTCTGGCAAAAGCAGGGGGTTGCAGAGGCACATTTTGGTTTGTTTGTTTTGTTTGTGCCTATACAAATGATGCAAGTGAGACAATACATCTATATTTTTTGTCATGCAGTCTGCAGAAAGCTCTCTCACAAAGGTGTTTGGCAAACAAAATAGAAGCACTGTGGCTTTAAATCACCGTCCCTCCCACCCTTTCTAAATATCGTCTATTTAGCCAGCGGTGAAAAGATATAGGGGGCTTTTGTCTGCGTACCCAGTGGTGGGGGCATGAAGAGCTGGAAAGACACAAAAATAGGAACAAAGTGCTAAGCTTTCCAATTGCTTTGGGCCATACAGTGCGCACAGCTCAGTGGGCAAAAACAAGAAGAAGTGAGCTACTATTACGGGCTTATCTGAAAATAGGCTGTTCTCACACAACTCTGCATTGATTTCCATCCAAGCAGGAATGCAAACAGCCAAAGTGGTATGTTTTTGTTTACTGTAGGCTGTTTTTTCCCCAGTCCACTCACCGACTTGTAAGACGTTGTCCACCCAGCCACTCTCCAGGAGAGTGACACCCCGTAGGAAAGGCAGCTGGGTCTCATCATTATTGTCCCCGCTAGTTCCACTTTCCTCTCCTCCGGCGTTGAAAGAAGAATACATACAGATCTCCTTTTCGCTTCTGGGAAATGACCAGTATACGATCCTGCGCTGGACGGGCTCCGGGATCCTCTCGAAGCGCTCCTCCACCCTCTGAAACGGCCACTTCTCCGCGACTCGACGTGCCGCGATGTCGAGCAGCGACTCGGGGTTGTGCGTTTTTCCGTTCCCAGAGCCTCCCGGAGCGGAGCCCGCACCGCCGCACAGGACTCCTCCAGCCCGCTGCCCCTGCCTGCATGCCGAGTTGTAGCCGGGCCGCCAGCAGAGCCGCTTGGCCGGGGGCTGCTGGACTCGCTCATCCATGTTCGCACCGCTTCCAACCTGAAGCGCAGCTCCTCTCCGATCATATAAACGGGATAAGGAAGAGAAAAGGGCAATCTCGCACCGATTGTTTGCCGTACATGGACGGACTTTCCTTATTTGGGAATGTGGGCGGCGCCTGCGAGTTCCGTGAAGTCCTTTGTGTTGTCAAAGTAACGAGGATGGGCGGGCTCCTGGAACGCAGCCAGCGCACGAGTGGCGCTATAAAAGGAACTGGAGGCGGAATTCCCGAACGTCGGCAAATCCTTTGTGAAGCCGTTCGGGAGCAGGAGGGCGGAGCCCCGGCGGCCGACAGCCTTTGAAGTTCCCTTCTTATTTGAGTTTAAAGGCGGGGACTTAATCCAGGGGCGGCCTTGTAGTTTCCCACAGGGGTAAGGGGGGCAAGAAAACCCTTTTTTTTCTCCTTTGGAGCCTAAGCTACCACCCCAGGCTCCAGCTTCTTCAATAACAACATCATAGTTGTTTTTTAAGCTTAGGTCTGAAAGAAGTTTTAGCTGTCAGGAAGGGAAAGGCCGTGGGAGGAGAAAGAAGATATGCAGCAGGGCATGCCTGTCTTCCAAAGTCACATCAGTCATTTTGGTTAAGCTGTTTAGCTCACTATTGCCAAATCCAGCATTGCTTTTGTTTATTCAAACACTGTAAAAAAGACAATTTCTCTTCTGTGTGTCCTTTGTGAAATATTCCACATATTGGATTTTGAAAAGTAAATTTTCCTGAAAAAATCTATAAAAACTTAGAATCAGATCAAATATATATATTTTTAAATATTAGATTTAATCTTTTTTCTTTTAAGTCAACATAATAAACTCCATTATTGTGCTCCCATTTTTTTGTCATTTTACCCCCCCCCCCCCCCCAAAAAAAAAAAAAAAAAAAAAGAAAAAAACAAACAAACAAACAAAAAACAGATATTATTAGAGTGGTAGCAGCATTTTAATAGAAATTGGCATTTTAGTTGTGGGCTCAACTGGTGACACAAAGAAAGCCCAACCCTACTTCCATTTCTCTTTCTCCCACTGGTTTAAGTCTCATTACCACTGAGCGGTCCAGTCCCGTACAGAGCAGTAAGGAGTGGTGCGGTGCAACACATTGTCATTCCCAAGTTGTCACATACTAATGTTCTTCTGTTTTCATTAAATCCCGGGTCTCAACTTCTGGGCCGCAAACTGAATCCAGTGCTGGGACGCGAAGCACTCCGTTTCCCTAAACAAGTACCGATAACCTAGCCTGTTATTCGTTCGCGTTGAGTACTGTGTTGGGTACCCGTCTGGTACCGGGTCTGGTCAAGTACCGCATCTTGTACAGCATCCAGTTCCAGGCTAGGGTTAGAGTACTGGTACTGGTTGCATCCTAAGGACTATTTTGAGTGTGGTACTGTAGCCAGTACTGGGTCCCAAGGGTCACGGACCCTTGACTTTATGAACACGCATAAATCATCAAAAAATTACAAATTGGGGACACCCAAAACGTCAAAAAGTGAGGGGTCCTTAACCAAATGTCAATGACTGAAGATTTGGGAATGAGAATCTATTACACGGTATGGTCCAGTTAATTCTGGTGAGCATTCCACTCAGTTAAACCTCGCTTCTACTCATTGCTTCATTGTAGTGTGACGACTAGAAAAGCAACAACAATGGGGTCATCCATCTTTTTCTTGCTTTACCTCTGGTACATGATGTGTAACAGGAATTTAATATTGTTTGAAAGTCGTGTTTAAGATGAATACATTGGAAACAGTAGCTTAAATGAGTGCTATATTGGAGTATCCTAATGTTCATCATCACTTTCTGTCAATCAATGAGTGGTTATATCGACTCCGCCCCAATCATACCTTTCCACTTTCAAATTGTCTTACAGCCAATGGTAGCTCCCCAAGAGGTACGGTTCGGTACTGTTTAATGGGTCCATTTTACAATGGAAAAGCTAAAACTAACAGACCAGACCATATTGTACTGTACCAGACTGCTCAGTGGAAAGGAGGCTTTACACCGTCAGCTTAAACCGATGCACATGAATGAGAGCAATATCAGAAATTATCCAGTTGTACAGTTTTGAGCCAGCTCAGACGAGGAAAACGAAGATGCTTGGTGGAGCAAATGCTTCTAGAATATGTTAAAAGCATCACTTTTTTAATCAGAGTTGGTCTCTAAACAGATTTTTGAAATTTGACGTTGTATTTTATTCTGCATAAAAACAAAGAACAGCTTAAATGACTGTATGCTGCAAAGTCCTTTAATTATATATATACACAGCAATTTCATGCACCTCAGTGCAGCTGTTGTAATAGTAGCACCAACAGCTAACACTTTCTTCTACTGTGCATTGCTCCATAATTCTAGGATATAAATCTAGACTCAAATTTATGAGGGATTGCTTAATGTTCCTTCCCTAAAGATATTTGAGTATTTAAATGTGGTATTGTTTTTGAGGCTTGCTAATTAGGGAGAAATTAATTAGTAAATGGTTAATTATAATAACATTTTGAATGTAAAAGTTGGTTTATAAGTGATTTATTACGTGATTTTCTATGGATTTGAACAATAAAACATCTCTCAATACATTTTTATTTCAATTAACTTTACTGCTTCATCTATTGTTCAGATGATTACTCTGCAATTACAGCACAACTTTTAGCTTTTTTGGATTAACTTCTGTTACAAATAATGGACTGATCATAAACTTTTGTTTATATTTGTTTGGATCAATTTATTTTATTTCTTTTGCAATAACTATAGTACTCAAATTGAGCTTGTCAACATAAACTTTTGTTTTTTTCTTTTTACTTTCTTGTGGGCATTGTAATGTCTACCAACAAGGTCCATCTTTGTTGTGTCAGAGAAGTGTGGGCCTCATATCTATAGGAGAAAAATACTCATCAGGGTTTGGGTGTGGTGAAATTCCCACATCCCTATACTGCCTTCTTTGCTTTGCCATAGCACAAGCTAATGTTTATGTGGGGGGAACCAGCAGTCTGGGGTTGATTTCCTTAATCGTCAACAAAAATTGCTGGTTAACCAGAATGGGTGTTTACAATGCATCTGTCCGCTGCATGTGTTCACAGCTGCCCCTCTCCCTACTATGTGAGAAAGTCTAAAAGGCTGGCCTTTGAACTGCTCTGAAAGTGATCCATGCAGTATAGACAGAGCAGATGTGGCCTAACCTGATTTGGTTTCAATACTTCCCCATAGGAAGTTCACAAAGCCAGCAGGTCCTTCTTTGTTATGTTGGTCATTTTTCTCAGAGGGCCAGGGGAGCCTTTTGTTTTTTCTATCTCGGATGCTGCTTTTATGTTTTATTTTATTTTTGAGAGGGTAATTCCATACATTAATGGGAGATCTAGGTCAACCATCTAATGTACGGTAACAAGAAAAAAGTCTTACATTTTTGCTTGAGAACTTTTTGCTGTGTTTGTTTATTTGTGTTACAGGTCTGTTCTAATACCGGTATCTTCATTCAAATAAAACTAAAGAGCAAAAAAATTATAGATTTACCGAGTTAAGCATATTCATCTTGATAACTGTATATTTTAAATTTGATACTATAAGAGACTTAAATGATTGCATCTTAGAACAAAATAGGTTAAATCGAGACAAACATGAATATATTTCATAATTTTACAAAGTTAAGGGACTTAACTTAGTATTTTTTGAAAAATAAATATACATTTTCTTATACAATTACAAGTGGAAAAAATTTAAAGCATTTAAAACGACAGATAAAAATGCAATTTCACCAATCACTACGTTTCACAATTTTTTTTTTTTAAATTTTAGTAAAAATATAAACGAATAGTTTTGTATTTACAAATGAAAGAAAGCTACATGTTTAAAATCTGCATACAATATCAGTTTTATTCGTTTAGGTGCTAAATTACGTTTGAGAAAAGAATTGTGAGTATTCTGATTTTTCTCCGGTTCCGTGAATGCCTCTTCGGTTGGGAGGGATTTACTTCCCGGAAGACGTGAGTGAGAGTCCTGTGGATTGACGGGTGCCTAAACCATTTCTACAATCTAGTGAGTTTATCATTATTTTTTATTACAATTTTGAACATTACAGAACAAATCTATAATCCTTATTATAATCCTTTATCTTTTCAGATATAAAACTCTTGCACAAAAAGCCTAGAGTCGACGATTTTGATTTTTGGAAGTCAGGCCTTTTGATTGTTAGCTAGTTAGCTAAGTCGTTCATCGATGTTGAAGAAACTCAGACTGAACTTTTCCCACTGATAAACTCAATTTGTTGCTTCTTCGTTTGCATTCTTTCGCTTAATAGTTTTAACAATGTATCGGCGTAAAAACTTATATTGTAGAAACGCTAGGAGCTAATGCTAGCTTGTTGTGCTAGCTTATTCTGGACGTTAGCACAGTGCTAAATGCTATGTAACCAATGTAGTGCTAATTATTAACAACTTACACATTTTTGAAGCCTTTTGTTGGGTGGTGCTTATCATAAAACAATGTGGCTTAGCCTTTGGTTTTCTCCCATTGGTTATATGTGGAATATGCATAAATATACCGTATATATATCTCATAAACAGTCCATGGTTCTTCTGGTAAATTTCTGCTTCCATCATGGCTGAATAACAATAATAAAACAATAACTACTAGCTCACAAAGATTTTATTTGAGGATTTTTAAGCAAATATTTTAGAATTACTTAAAATGTTCACTGTATGAATGCAACAATAATTCATAGTTAGATTAATAAATTTGTTGTAGTTTCCACTTTTTAAATACTTATTTTGACAAATTATGTGATTCTTTTTTTTGTGATCTTATTTCGCCCTAAATACTGGTTAAAATAAAAACAATGAATCTAAAGCAAACTAAAAAAAAAAGAATAATTGTTTCCTGTGTAGATGTCAATTAAAGTACTTCATTTGTCAAACTTGAAACATAATTTTAGTTACTCTGTACTGTAAGATTGTATTACTATATTAAAGATATTTCACCCATCTTAAGATTATTATTTTTGTAAACTCAGTTCCTTATATTTATTTTGCAATTGAAATAAAAGCAATCAAAGCAAAATTTTAAGTAAATTGTTTTAAATCTTAAAGTAAATCTAATAATTATGAAGTTATAAACTACAGCCCAATCATTTCGGATTTTGGTTGTAATACTCAGTCCCAATTAGAAGTACACAATCAAACCTCAAGTGTCATTATGAAAGTTGTAGATTTAAAGGTGATCTAATTCTTTTTTGTAAATACTGTTCTTGATGCTTTTCCTCAGGTTTGCATAAACTTGCTTGCTCCAGACCAGGATGATTGATGTTCGAGCATGGGCAGAGTACATAGTGGAGTGGGCTGCCAAAGACCCCTACGGTTTCCTCACCTCTGTCATACTGGCTCTAACACCTTTCTTCATCGCCAGCGCGTTGCTGTCCTGGAAACTGGCCAAAATGATCGAGGCACGTGACCGAGAGCAGAAGAAAAAGCAGAAGCGTCAGGAAAACATAGCCAGAGCCAAGAGGACCAAGAAGGACTGAGCGTCACACCAAGAGAACGAGGGCACATAAAAGGGATATGAAACCATCATAAACCACTGCCTTCCTTCTTCCAAATGACGTGGTGTCCTTCCTCGTTCAAGCTGTCAACTCAGGGCTACTATGCCTCATGCATAGGAGGCGTGGCGTTGGCCCTACAGACCTTTGACAGTGCTGAGATGGACACTATGGCCTACGGAAGGCTTGTTCCACTGAGACTCTGGTCAGCAAGAGCTCAGCGGTTGTCCAAGTGATGTTTTTATATCAACACCTGTAGTTGTGCAGCTGTTATAACACCTTGCATTCCATTGTTGACACCTCGGTTTGACTAATTTGACTTGACCGCTTAATCGTCTTCTGATCTTGCGATCATCCCAAAGTATTAACTTTTTGTCAATAAAATCTTTTATGGATAAAAATGTGAACTTTTAGAGAAAAAAAAAGTCCAAGTGCTTTTGATTTTATAAACATTAAAAAAATGTTTAATCAGAAGGTTGTTTACTTATATAAAGCCTTCATTTTCAAAGAGAACGCATTTCAAAGAAAACTTTAAAGTTGCACAAAGTGCTAAACTAAGATACACAAAAGTCACATTTATGTGTTCAAAATGTTGTTGAGACTAACTGGTAACCATGGATGCATACACAGAATAATAAATAGCTAATTTTGAATTGAAGTCATTCATTTTTTTTCTATGACTAGACAATAATGTTTTCATCAACAGACAATTTGAACTTGCAGACAAATATAAAATATACAATGAACATTCTTGCGCCCAATCTGATATTCCTTTTTTACTAGTATAGACTTTAAAAAAAGCTCTCAGAGAGCTAGGTAAGTATTAACATAATTCCTTTTATCTTTATCTTGGTATCCCCTCTCGAGTTAGTTTTGTTCGGCTTGGCCCATGTCATTGGGGATAAGACTGGTGATCAAGTTGGAAATGTTTTGGGCTGCAGCTCTACATCCTTTCTTTAAGTTACGTTTTTAACGACAAGAACATTTTGACTTTTTTTTTTTAGGCTTTATATTGAAAAAAATTTTTTGTTTGGGGGTACTTGGAACATTATGATAACCATGAGTGTAATTTACTCCTCTTAAAACTGTTTATATTATTGAAACAAACTCAACCACTATTAAAAATTGGAGCTTTATTTAGACAGAAATATAAAACTAATTTAATCTCTACAATGTACAATAAAATTGTGGCTAGTGGCAAAAAAAGACTATTTAAATAAAGAATAAAATATTTTGATGGCACAAATATGCCAGTATTGAACAAAAATACATTTTATTTTAGATTAAGTCAAGAACAATTATTAAACCCTTTTAAAAAATGGTTTTAACAAAAAAACGAACATTCTACCTTAATAACATACCTGGTTTTTTTGGAAGAGAGTCTGGTTATAATTGTGTGAGTGCTGTGTCACCATTCACACCATTGTGATTCTGTTTCTCTTTCCTATTTCCACTTCCGTACGTTTTTTGACACTTAAAACTCAAGCATACTTTCAGAAATTTCTGAAATCTTGTTATCAAAAAGTTCAGCTCATTAGGGACATTCTGCTTGTACTTTTGGTATTTAAAAACATTAACATTTTTGAGATTTTACACAATTCATGCGATTTTTCAGCCCAGGTTAAATTCTATGGGAAATCTTCCAAATTTTTGTGCACCTTTAAAACTTATGCAATATTAGTATAAAATGTTTAGGACATCCATGCTTGTACTTCTGGTATTCATACTTTTATGCAATTGTTCAGTTTAAGAAAGAAATTATTCAAATTATTTGTGCACTTTTGAAATCAATGCAACATTAGTATCAAAACATTCAGGACTTTTGAGAAAAAAAAAGGTTGACCCTTTTAATATCCGTCTTTGAAATGTACTTTATTGTCCTTTATCTTTTACATAAATTTGCATCACCTTAAGTCAAATATTTCTTTGTTCATGAGAGATTAGACACCTTTTTCCTTTGCTATTGGTTGTAGAATGGATTGCTGTTCTAAAATTTGCATATAAAAATCTTCAATGTTTTCATTATGATAGAAAATTTGTAATATATAAAATACAGTCTATACAGTATTTATATGTCTTCAAAACAATTTATTTATGAACAATATGTTTTGCAAAAAAAACAAAACAAAAAAACAATCACATCTGATTCTCATTTTAAATAAACCTAAATTTAATTCTAACATTTCAGCTGGGTTTTTAATCAAAGAAAACAGCAAATCTTTTCATAAAAATACTTTAAAATAAACCCTTCCTGATTGGAAACAAAATAAGACAGCTTTACCAGTTCTTTTGAATTTACAGGATTATTGATTTTAAACTACATTTCATTTAGTTAAGTCCCCACTAACAACTCTTGGCTTTGAAAAGCTGGCTAACACACTTGTTCCAGTCATGCATTGATCTTCAGGGTGCTGCAGTTCCACTTTATGCGGATGTCTCAGTCTATTTTTTGGAAGTGGGCATCCATGAACCAGGCTGGAATGTGTTTGCTGTGCTGACTGGCTCCTCGCTGATCTCCTGCCTGCCAAAGTTAGCGGCAGCTGCGTGCCCTTTTGCCACAGTTTGTGCTGGAGCCACCAGACCTTCCTCATACTCTTTAGTTTGCAGAGCCAGGTCTTTCTCCTCCACCTCTTTGGCCTTCAGCTTGATTTGCTCCCTTTCAGATTGATTTGTCAGTATTTCCTGTGTAAAACAAAACAAAAAAAGAGAGAAATAATCAGGTTCTACCATTTCTAATAGATATTTAAGCATGTAGCCATCAACAAAGTATAGTAACTGATGATGTCCGCTTGTCAGTGATTCTGATCTACATGTGGAAATACTAGACAGCTGTATAAATAACGTGATCTTGTGACCTGGCACCAGATATATGTCATGAGTCAGCAAGCTTGCAGTATTTGCTACAAGTTTGATGTGATGTGGTGACAGTCTGTGACAGTTCCCCCAAACGAAAGTCCACACATACATAAAAATATGGAGGAAAATTCACATAAAAAGGAGCTTAATTGTTACTCTCAGTCTTAACGTTCATATTTATCTATATTACTGAAACAAATCACCTGTTATGCAATCAATAATAATTAAAAATTTAATCATGGAATAGGAAAGGCTGTTAAATAGAGGTAGAAGTTAATATCTACATTGATGTACAACCATTTTGGTTCCATAAGCTCTCGCTTTTTCCGGTTGTTACAGCTGCAAATGATAGGAAACGTGTACACATTCTTTCTAAAATCACTGGTTTTGCAATGGAAAAAAAATTCGACTTGATGAAATAAGTTAAGATGTTTTTTCCCCTTTGACATCTAACTTGCACAAATGCGTTAAAAGGGAAATTGAGGTTGTTGAAGAAAAAAAGTAGATAAAATAATTTGGTTGCTTGAGTCTATCCACTCTAAAACTAACACTTTGTTAAAAAACCTTTTACATTTTACAATAAGCTTTTTTGTGTAAAAACAGCCGATCATTTTTGTCAATGAGTTTTTATGTAATTTTTTTAAAGAGTTTTTTTTCATCCTTATTCTTTCCCTCAGTCTAGCCTCAAAGCATGATGCTGCCGCCTCCGTGTTACCCTGTAGATGTGGTGCTGTTCTAGTGCCAAATACATATCTTTCAGAATAATGAAAATATTCCTCGACTTTGTTATAGTTTTACTATAAATTGTGGCAGATGTTTTATAGGGGCTTGAATATGATCAGTTACTTCTCACTTCAGTTAAAAGGGGTTCCATTAAGGGAGGAAAAAGTCCTGGACTAATTTTTACATAATAAAAATGTAGTTTTTTTTTTGTAAAAAATAAAAACAGGAGACGTAGAGGAAAATCCTTCGAAATTATATCTCATATCTTTTCTCTTTTTGAACACAATCGAGTTTGCATATGTCTGTGTACGGAAGATTTAAAGATGTGTTCAGAGCACAGTATTACTCTATGGATCCTCCTGCAGAAAAGTGAACATTTTCTTCTTTGTTTTGGTTGGAATGCCTGAAAAGCAGATGAGAGATAAGGATGTCCTCGTGAGTTTCTAGGAACTAATATGCTTTTCTGTTAAAGTAGGGCACTCATGATGAAGAAAAACCTACATGTACTATGTATCTATGATATAACGTTTTAATACATGTAGAGTGAAAAAAAGATTTAAATAGACTAATGAGATAACGATAGGAAAAAATGTATTAACATTTCACTGTATGGTGTAGACAGGCAACCCTCTTGTGCTGCTGCTTGTGTCCAGTGATGTGAGGCACACCCAGCCAAAGAGGAAGGGAGGACTGGGCATTCTGCTTTTGTGTCCTGGCAAAATTAAAGGACTGGAAAAGAGAGGGGAGAGCAATGGCCAAAAAGGCCTGCTTTGGGGAGGGAGACAAACATACTGAGCTGCTTTTCCAGCCTGTTAATGACAGGATTTAATCCAATCAATTTATGTTGGTTTGGACCATGAAGAGAGGGAGCGTGACAAGGGGTAGGGTAATGTGCTGGGAGTGAAGTCTTGGCCACATCAGTGCTGTCCAGCTGTCAGAGGCAGCTACGGGGCAGTCGTGAGGCAGAAAATTGGAAGAGAATGTTCTGGCAGTGGAGACAGGGGGATGGCATTGGCAACTGGCAGGGACTGCGGACAGAGAAACAGTAAGAGAGCCCGGGCACTGGCCTTCCAAGGGATTTCCTATGGACCCGCGCTTTGCCAGCCAAGAAATTTCTAGCATTCTCAAACTTAAAGAGCAATAAACCCAGAGAGAGGCAGGCGTGGAGGAAAACGCGCTCCTCCGTCGCTCCCATCCCGGAGAGTGCCAGATATAAACCACCAAAAACCAAAACGCAAGCCTCTGTGTGGGAAAAAAGAAAGTGAACTAGGACATGGCGTCTGTCTCAGCTTCATCTGCTGTTTATTTTAACACCTGTCCCCCTAAATTCCTGGATTGAAGTTGAAACTGTAAGATGAAACAAATCAAAGATTTTTCTCCGCATCTTTGCTTCCTTAACTAGCCCCCCGGAGTCCAGCCATCAGCACAGTGGGGATGCTGGGAGGGAACGAGGAGGGGGGTTGGACGTACTTCGATAGAAGGGGGATCTTTCCGTCTGCCTCGCATCCAAGCTGCAAGAGAAGAAAAAATAAAGGAAGTGAGGACACCCACACAATTACACGCAGCAAAAACAACTCCTGCAGTCATGTTTACGGCGCGTGTCAGGACAGCAGAGGAGCTACTGGGGAAGCGGGCTCAGTGGAGACTGCGTTTGTGCGACATAAGGAGACACACATACACGCGGTAAACTCAAAACATTAAGATTGCTTTGGTCTGAGCAGAGCAGGGTCTCTCACCGCTACGTCTCAGAAGACGGAGAGAAAATCTTCATTGATCTTTACGTTTGAAAGTATGTGCTCTGTCATTCCCCATCAATACTTCTGTCCCTCATTTTCCTCCCGAGTAGAATCGGATCTGTCTGTCATCTTTTTTTTTTCTTCCTTTTTTTTTCTTTTTTTTTGTCTTGAAGAAACTTCGGCTGAGCTGGCAGCGCAGCAGAGCAGGTTGAAGGCAGCGCGGAAGAAAGGCGGTGAAAGATTTTGTAACTCCAGCTAGCGCAGGGATTCTGGGCCTCTTTTATCTCTTTCCTATTTGCATCCTGATGAAAATGCATGAGGGATGGGGCGTAGCAGGATGGGGGCTTTAAGGTGGATCAAGCCGGAAACAGTTTGCATCCAGTTCTACAAAATGGGAAACATTTCATGGTGCCATCAAAAGGCATATTTGATAAAATCCAATCTTATCTAAGAAAAAAAAAACTACAGCAACAGATTAGCTCCAAAAGATGCAACCATTCTGTCATTTATCCATGTTAGTGATGGTTAAAATATGTAGCAGTGATGCTGCAGTCCAAACTTACCATCCCACTCCATCGGAATGCTGCCCTCTGCGTATTCATACTCTGCAGGATTGGCTGCCTCCACCATCCGTTTGGCACGGATATTCTTCCCTGAAAACAAAAAAAAAAACTGTAAGTGTAAGCTGAAGACGCTCGCCAAATCCACACAACATGTGCAGGAATACAAACACTAAGAAGTGCCGACACAGTGCTCTCTATCTCCTGCTCAGAGACGCACAGATACAGACAGATGCACAGACACACAGAGGGATGACAGCACAGTGACAGGCCATGGATGATTACCTCGCAGCCCTCGGGCCCTTCGTCTCAGATCTCGCTGAGTGGCTCCAAATCTGGGCTAAGCCTTTATGCAAATCAGCTTTACTTTACCCCAACCAACCATGGCCCCCCCTCTTCACTTACAACCTCTTCCAATCGCGGCGCTCCGGCTAACAATGCCCTCCAAAATCAACGTCAAGCCGTGCAGGAGACAAAAGAGGTCAGATATCACAGAGAACAGGAGAGGCATGAGCTGCATTGAATATTAAGTGCTCCTTTTCTCCCTATCTGTACACAGCACAACGCTCGCTAGCAGCAAGGCCACCGCCAATTATTTTGGTCAAAACTGCTGATTAGACAAGTTTGGCTGTCACACAGTGACACGGGGAGGAGGGCGGGTGGGAGGCGACACAAGAGAAGAAGAAGGAAAAGAAGAAGATTCATTCGTCTGTGATGGTACAAATCATCTTTCAGTGCTCTCTAATAGCAAAAGCTGTGTTTTCACGGTTTCTCCTCACAGGTAGTGAGTGGGGCGTCTGTCCGTTGCCTCCGTACCTGTGAGAAATGATGAGGCAGGGAAGGCGGAGGCAGAAGCAAGGAGGGGAAAGAGTGATGATGCATGGCAAACGTGGCTAGAAGGAGAGAAATGGATGGGCAAAGGAAAACAACACGCTCCAAAACACAGACAATCTGTCAGGATTCCATCACAGCTCCTCTGCAGCTGACTGGACGTGGACAAATGGAGGCAACCATCTCCACGCAGCCTGCAGACTGATGACCTTAATGTTTACTTCAGCCAGAACAGATAGGTTTGGCATGAAGGGGGATGAATGACGACGGCGCAAAGAGTAGTAAAAAGTTGCCTTGTTTTTGGAGAAGTTCTCCTGCTCCTCCTCTGTTTAATGAGAAATTCCATTTATTGCATCCGTTCTAAAGCCAGTTTAGGAATCAGGTCAGCTAATTAGGCTAGAAAGGCTTTGGTTGTGCCCAGGTCTGCATTAGATTGCCACTGTAGGGACGAGGTTTGTAGCTCCGTCTTTGCAGCACAAAAGGACTGCAACACGCATCAGATCTGCAAAACTGACCCAGCAATTCGTAAAGAGCAAAACGTGCACGCGTCTGAAGGTCCTCCGAGAGACAGTTTACTAGAAATCCCTGAGCTAGCGCAGCAAAAGCTAAAACAAGCATAAAAAAACAGCTGGGATCTCTTGGCAATACTAACAAATATTTTAACAGGTATGCTAATTAAGAGCAGATCATATTCCTGTTTACTATGGTTGTCAGCATATAGATGTGGTTCAGTAATGTATGCAATGCAGCTTAGCTACAGCTGATAGATGAAAGGAGTACACAAACCTGCTTTTTTCCTCTGTCTCTCTAAAGTTGTTTCTCTTTCTTACACTTAAACATTTTCTATTTTTTCTCTTTATCTACATATTTTGATTTAATTTGATTTCGTTTTATCTTAAAAAAAATAAACATGGTAAACAAAAAGTAATAAAGTGCTTGAAAAGGGAGTGGGTAGAAGAAAAATTATATTATTCCCCTAATCTTACAATATTTTATTACATATTAAACATACAAAATAAGAAAAAAGACTATCCCGAAGGCCTGATAGTCCATACTTTTACTCGTTAGTCTTTCCTATATGTTCATTTTGCTTTTTGTTTTGGTTTGTTTTTAATTGTGTTACATTTTAACTCATTTTTTGTGTTTTCCTTACACAAAGTTGTTTGACATCAAATTTCTTTTGTAGTAAACATTCTACTTTTCTTTACTTAAAGAAACACTTAAATAAAAATTGAGTTTTTAAGATGTTTTTGAAGCATTTTTTTCCTTGATAAAGAGTGTTTACAGCTGCAAGAGAAAGTATGTGAACTCTTTGGGAGTCCCTCACATTCTGTAAAAAGTGGACACATGATGTGTTGTTCCTCAATCTAAATCACAACAATTGAGAAAAACATTGCCTGCTTAAATCACATCAAAATATGTTTTCATGTTTTAATGAACTCAACTGTGTGTCCAGTTTATGCATGAAACCAAGTAATTCCAAAGAGGCTCACATATTTTCTCCAGAAATTGTATAAACAGTTGAAATTGTATTTCTGAATATTACTTTATTCCAATTGTGGTGAACCGGGAGGAGATGTTAAGATGTTATGTGCAAACGACAGCCAGTGGGCTACAAGCTCCCTACTCCGCTCCATTCCATTCCATCCTCTTGCAGACAAATGATGGATTTACATCTTTATTTTTCTCGTCTGAGTTGACATTAGGCTCACAACTGTACGATGCTTTAGCTCCAATATTACTGGCCATTTTTGTTGCATGCTAAGGTTAGCCTGAGGTTGTGAGGGGTGTAAACTAGAAGGAAAGAGTGTAAACAAAAGGATGATGGGAAACAAACGCAGGCTTACTTTGTGTCAACAGTCCCACCCACATTTCAGAGGAGAATTTCTAATGAATTACAGAAACTATGATTTTTTGATTTTGGATAAAACAACATAATATAAATTAAAAATCTACTGGGAAGGTCTTTAAAATAGCTCAAAATATGATTGGTTTTTGTATGTTCTTCAAAATTTTTATTAATTATTTGCATCATATTTGTAACGTTTAGTAATTTTGATTTATTTCTATTTATAGTTATGTTGTTCTCCATATCCAATAAAGCTTAATGGTTTGATGTTATCTTGCTATCATTTCTAACTTGTATGATTTTGACAAAGAATATTTTTACGGAGAATAAAATATTGAAAGTTATTTAAGGTTTAAGTTGATTTATTATGGAATAACATCCCTGCCTTTTTACTATTATTTTATTATGTTAAAAAGTTACAATTTTAAAGTTTTAAAAATGGTCATTCTGCTAGCTTTTTGGACTATTTTGGCATAAACTAAGATTATTTAAAATATTTTGGAGTGAAGCTAATATTTCAGCTACATGCTAGCTGTTTTGGGTAATTTAGGCTTTTTTCAGTTTTCTGGGGTAGTATGAAGTTTAGCAATTTTTTCAGCATCATGCTAGCTATTTTGGCTAACTTACGTTTTTTTTAGGCTATTTTGGTATAAAACTAATATTTTAGCTGGCTATCAGCTTCAGAGGAGTCAGCTATCAATTTCAGCATCTTCAGTGGCCAAATTCAGCTTACAGCATTCAACTAGCATTATCGCAGGTAATGCTATATATCTTGTTTATAATTATGTTAAAAAGTTACAGTTTTATAGTTTTAAAAATGTTGTTTTAGAGTTTTCGATAAATGTTTATTCTGTTCAACCTGAGGTGTGTTTTGGATTTTGGCCCCTTGTGCGATTGAGTTTGACACCCGGCAATAAAGTATCCACACATTTTCAAAGTTGGCTCAGTCAGTTTTATCTTAATTTTTAAAGATTCTTCTGCACACATGAGAAAGATGAAGCTGAAAAGATTTTCAAATTAAGAAATAATCATTTCAACAGATCATGAGTTTTGTATTGTGTGAATCTTTAACAATCTCTTTCCACTTTGAGAGAGAAATGTATAGGGATGCTGCTTGGAGCGCTCAGCAGCCCCTCTTGTGACAGGTCTGCCTTCTCATCACTCACGAGGGGGAAACCTATTTACCAGTTAAACACACACGCACACCTACAGGCACGCACACACCCACACACAAACACAGGCTACAGAGACGGCAGATTAACCTGAGGGACAGGAGCGAGGACGCTGCCTCTTTACTGTGAAGGACAAAAACGCAGCATTGCGTTGGAGAGGGGGGAGGGGCCAGCGGCAGGAGGAATGAAATCCCACAGCATAAATATTCATGAGCCATCTCACCTGTCTGAGCACAACTCATCTGTGAGCCCAGCAGAGGAACCTGGGGGGGAGGGGGAGAGACAAGCAAGGAAGGGAGGAGACTGAGGAGCAGGATGGGTGAGGGGTTGCCGTGGCAGCTGCACTTCAATCCTTCCCATTCGCTGCGACGAGACAGGATGCGCTCTGAGGGCTGCTCTTTGAACCCTGAACACACTCCATCACCTGCTTCAACACACACACACACTCCAAACCCCCAACACTGCACATCCGATCCCAGGTGAATACAGCTGGAGGCGACCTGAGGGGTTTTTCACCTCCACAATGTCATTGCAAGCACGCTGGGCTGTCTCTCTCACCGTATGCTGAGCTATTGCACTCTGGACAGCCCCGAAAACTCTCGCAGAACACCTCACAAGCACCTGACGCATCAACAGCCCAAGAAGCTTCCTCGCCTCAGACAAAGACCTCAGATTGCAACAGCGCGGCATTCGTCACTCCCTCTCAACAGAGAGCATCTCTCTCCCAGTCGGCGGGAAGGGGGAATTTCAGGTCTCACACAGTGCTGGAACAAAGAGCCATCCTGGGATGGCGAGTCCATCAACATGGATTCAGCCAAGTTTATTCCCCTCCAGCTGAGTTGTGTGCAGCAGAGGGAAGGGGGGAACCGGAGCCTGCATCGTAATAGACAGCTTTATAAAGATAAAGTGATCCGAGGAGCATCAGTGATCAGCCAGGCACAGACACAGAGACCCTCTCTCCTTCCTTCCTCTCCCTCTCGTTTCCTAAGGAAGAGATGTTTGAGGCCTGTAGCCATGGTTACCCATTAGCCTAACATCCAGAGATGCTGGGTCGGATTTAGAGCGAAAAGGCCAGCCATTGTTTTGCGTCCGTTCTGGCAGGAAGAGGAGCAAATTCTCGGTTCGGTTTGGACCTCACTTTGCTTCCTCCAGCTGATGCTTCTATAGCTTTAGCAACTTCTGTCAGTGCAGGAGAGTAGTGCTGCCACCAAAGGCTTATTTTAATAGTCAACTAATCGGGTCATGCGCAAACTGGATGTAAAGCAAACATCTTAACCATCGTTAGCTTTAAACTGGTGACGATAGCTGAAGATGCTAAAATTGATAGCTGAAATCACTGAAGCTAAAAGCTGAAATTACTGAAGCTAATAGCTGAAAATGCTGAAGCTGATAACCAGCTAAAATATTAGTTAAATGCGAAATTAGCCTAAAAAAAATGAAAAAAAAAGATTAAGTTAGCTAAAACAGCTAGCATGCAGCTGAAATATTAGCTAAACTCCAAATTAGCCAAAAAGTAAACCCTTAATAAGTCAAAAAAAAGCTTGCAGAATGCCATTATAACTTTCAACTTCACAACACTCCAACACCATATAATATAAAGTTACCACTAATCGACAATTCAATTAGTCATCGACTACTTTAATAGTCATTTAGTCATCGACTAATCATGGTAGTCCTCCAGGAGGGCAATGCAAACATGGATCAAACCACTTCAGCTCCAAAATGACCTTTATTTAGCATCTATAAGGGCATGAATTTTTCTAAATTCAGGCATTGAGGGGTTAAAAACATCCAAAAAAGAACTAACTGCAGGCACGGTTGAGGATCTCAGAACCCTCTCCTCATTAGCTGCTCCCCTCCGTGACGAACATGACGCGTAGAGCTCCTTCCTGCTTCTAAATCCCACATGGATGATATCCAAACTCCAAGCTGTCCACCCCTTTTTGTCTGTTCACCTTCGCATGTCAACCTTTTTCTTTTTCCGGCCTTTGCACCTTCACCCTCCCCTCTTAATATTAATCTATCCCCATCGTTTCTCTTGTCTGCCACTTATTTCACCTTCCATCTGCCAGATAGCATCCTTTCCCTATAATTTCACAATATGTCAGCATTTTTTTCTTTTTTTTTTGGGTTCTTTGTCACTCACTCTTCTTCTCCTTTCAGCAGACTTCTCCTTCCCTCTCGTCCCTTTTTTTCTCCCTACGTGCCTGTCTGCTTTCTTAAAATATTCTGCAGTGAATGAGCAGCAGCGGGAGGTTCCTCTTAGCTTGTCTGTTAGTCCTTGCACCTAAATTTCCTCATTTATAAAGACGGTGCAGAAACATGGAGTAAAAACCACACGAATGCGTAATTCTAATAATTTAAGATCATTGTTGCTTAAACGAGAAAGGTATAGGAAGTGATGCAATTCGCCCATTAGGCTACAAATAAGTGTGGAGACAGGTAGAGCCAGTGCATTTCATTTGAAGCCAGATCTGCTGCTGGCAAACGGTGTTTAATGGACCTTCAAAATACTTGATCCTCTGATACTGGATCAAAGCCTGCTTGAAATGCTTCGCCACTGAAAATAAATATTCCCATCCCTCATTTTCACCAGCTATTTCTCCAAATGTCTTTTTAATGAACTAGTTAAACCCCTCAATGATGCATCGCCAGATGCATGCACAAACACACGCTTGGCCACAAATGTACAACTAAATCCGGCGATGATTAAACAACCTTTATATTAACCTCACGCATTGCGAAGTCTCTAATCAATTAGCGTGATTTAGTGACGCTCTGGACATAGCTGCGCCTGCACACACTGACTGGGTGTCCTACTGTAGGATAGACTTTCCTTCATCACACCCAGGGGATGACTTGTGGTAGAATAAACAGCCATTTGGACCCTCGTCGCTTTCCAATGTGAATCTTTCCGCCGAAACATGAGGCTTGAATCAACGCTCTGATGACACACAGCCATCTGTTGTTGTGTTAAGTGTGCTAGGGCATGAAGTGGAGAGAAAGCACACAATGACTGATGTTTTTCTCTCTTTTTTTTTTTTAATACGAAGCAGATAGATAAACATAAACACAGGGTGTGTAGTCGGCTGCATGAAAAGACGCACACGATCACACAAAAGTGCAACAACACACACCTCCTATCCTTTAGTCCCCAGAGTCGGCCGTCCTGAAATAGCAGAACTGAGGCCTTTTCAGTTTTTTCACTTCATAGAACAGAGCTGGAGAATCAAATAAATAATGGACAAAGAGAGAGGGGATAGTGATAGGACGACAAGTCAATGCCTCTTTTCTCTGCAACGGCGTGGCCCGCCTCTGAAGAACCTCTGAATCTCCTCCATTCTTCACACAGCGGAGAGCCAATAGATTAAAACTGCATGGCACACACTGCTAAAATGAATAGTGCTAAAAATACATCCTTTTCACCGAGACATGAAAGGAAACTGCCTTTCCCCTGTCCAGTATTGAGCAGCCATTGATTCCAAGACAAAGGCTACACCTCCTCAAAGAGGTAAGAAAAATAGCAATCATACAGGCAATTATTTTCAAATGTGCCTGCAGCCGCCGATAATGTCAGCTCGCCTCTCTTCCTAAATAAAGGGAGGGATGGGTTTGGCGTCGGGGCTGCGGGCCCGCTGCTCAAGACGAACGAGCCCATCAACAGAGTGCTCCGCTTTCATCTGGGCGGCATGACATGGCGCCCCCTTGCAGTGCGAGGCGGTGCGAGGCCTGAGGGACAGAAGCACGCAGAAAGAGAGGAGAATATAGATTCTCCATTCGGCTCTGTGGGGACAACAGCAAGGCAAAGACCATCTAAAACAAGTGGCCAGATTGCCGGTGGTGCTGCTGCAGCCCTGCTGCTGACAGGACTCGCTGGGCCTCCACGAGCCTATAGCGTTAGTCCTCTCTGAGGCGGGGGCACGCAGCAGGCTTTTGGAGCTGCAGGGTCTTTTGCAAAAAAAAGACAGAGAGGGAGAGAGTCTTTCTTTCTTTCAAGCAAACTACTTTAGAGGCAGGCTTTTTCATTTTGATGAGGAGCAACATCTGAAGAGAAGGGTTTAGACAACTCTCAGCTGGGCCTACCCCTCCACTCTGCTGAAAACCCTCCTCTATTTTGAATAGAAATCTTCACTGGAGTTACTTCAAAGGAAGAAAATCCAGAGGCAGCGATGCAGGGGAGGGGAACGGGAAAGAAGGACAATGTGAAGGCAAACATTAAAAAAAGGGGGCAACGTGAGGGAGACTAATTGAAATCAGATTGGACAGATCTGCAAAATTCCCCAAAAATTAATTTGCAGTGTTCCACTTCTGCCGAAAAGCAACCGTCATGAAGCCTGGCCTTGTTTTAAAGTAAACAGACTCAGAGAGGTAGAAAATAGGGGCAGCAAAGCATACATGAAAGTCGAGAGAGACGGACTGTGCGGCAGATCTGGACAAATGTGCAGAGAAAAAGCTCCTCACCTATTTCAGCCACAGCGTGTGAGCTGCAGTGGAAAGCCCTGCAGTCCATGCCTTAAGGCCCTGAGCCCACGCTTGGCCTATCACTTCAAGATCAAAAAGAGCTCGCTTTAGCAAGACATATGGACTGAATAATGCATCTGTTTTACTTCCACAAGGCTAAACAGGGGGAGTGGGGGGAAAATTGCAAAGGGTTGCACCATATTTATCTTTAGGTTTATTAAAAGTGCACGTCATCCCATGCGTGCGCCTTTTCTGGTTGTCATCGCTGGATTTGCAGGTCCCGAGTTTTCTCTTTCATCATGGACCAAACAGCCTCTGTCCACAGACAGTCAATGTGACAAGACAGAGGTTTTATTTATTTATTTTAAGCCAACAATGTCTGACAGAAAAAAACAGCTTCTGTGTTGTATATAGTTTGAATGGTCTGTCAGCCAGAGGTTGAAAAGCAGACTGGCAATGAATTATAAATATGAGTTGGGTGCAGGATTTCCCACAAACTGCTGAGAAAAGGTGAAGCACAAAGTCAAATACAATCAAAAGGAGAACAGCCATGTAAAAATGTAGAAAAGTCTGGTGTTTATCCAGACAAAGCTTCAAGAAACATGAGAAAATCATGTAGGTGGTAAAAACGACTTTACTTTTGTAAATTAAAAACATACTATGTGAGGAAAATAGCAACATTTTCACACATTTCTATTAATTCTGATAATATAGTTGTTTCCGACAAGTTAAAATGTTTAACCAGCATTAAACCTGCAGCTATTGAGTGTTAAGTGTGGAATTCTAGGAAAATAGACTTGATTATTGACCCAATATCCGCTTGGATTAATCATTACATAAATTCCATTCAAATATCACATTCATAAACACCCACTATAGACAATTAATAAAATGTATGCAAAAAAAGAACGCACAAGTGTTCCAAAAATTGCTAATAACCAAAATATTGATACATCTAAAGTTACTATGTCCGATGCGCCATCTAGTGGAGATAATTTATTACTACATAGGCAAAAGGGTAAATGTAAAGTTAGTAACAGAAAAATCCAGACACTGATGCATTAGCAGGCTGATATGCGGTTTGTTTGACATTTAAAGTATAAATTAAAAAAGGCTAAGATAATACATAAAAATAAATAATTTAATGAAAAAGTCTGACTCTAAACATTTCACCCAAAGAGAAGCTTTAGTAGACAAATAAAAACCACATACTATGTTCTGTGTATTATGTATCTTCACTCTATTATTTGCTTATTTGAAAACTGTAAGCATAATATAGTGTATAGTCTAATTATTGGAAGAAGTCTCAGTGTACCTGTCCATGACTTCTGCTCAGGGATGAAGTAATATTTATTTCCTAAATGGTCAGTTCCGACGTGCTCGCGCACGTATCCGAATGCTCGTCTCAAAACCCCGATAATCCTACTCATGTTGACGCGGGAGTCCAAAGCTTCAGGAGATTCTGAAGGTTCTGGAGAACCTCAAATGTTTCTCCTTAGAATGGCAATGTCCTCTCTTGTTTATGCAAGAGCTCCCAGGCTCAGTCCGGCTGAGAACAAACAAAACCTTTTCTGATTGGTTGTCTTCTCTGCCCTAACCAATCACAACGTTTGTTATTCAGGGACCATCAAACATGGCGGGTGATTGTTGTGAGCAGATGTAAAGCTAATCGAAATGAAAGCTAAAACTCTGAAATATTTGGGGACATTCGTAATTATTGACGTTTAGTCGATACAGTTACACATACTATAGTGTTTTATATAAAATAATGTTTAGTCAGTTTAGTAAAATTTCAGTGCGGATGTCAAAACCTTCAGATTCAAGGGATAATGTTAGCATTTGGGTACATCATTAGTATGGACTAAATTAACTTTAAAAGTTGCTTAAATTGAAGCAATGTTAGGATTTCTGACAGCAAGGCAGGCAGGGCTGGATGACCCTTTGAGGCTGAGACGAGCAGAGTCAACAAGAAGGTGAGTGGGTTTCTGTTTATTTACTATTTTCATTTCCCCGTTTTTAACGTCACTAACTAAGTAGAAGAGAGAAACGCTGTGGATGCAGTTAGCACTCGTTTAATCTCACTCCTCCATCTAAGGACAACGTTACCTAATAAAATAATACATCATTAGGTTCATTAAAATAATTTAATTAATATTTAGTGAGATTGTCAACATTGTATCTATTATTAACTCTGAATTATTTATTCTTGTAGTCATACTAGCAACAGTAAATGCTAATAAAAGTACCACTAACAAAATCTGTCCTGATTAAACTCTTTCCTCTGAGACAATCTCACATTATTTACAAAGTCTGAACTTTAAAAATGCATTTGAACAAGATAAGCCAGAATGCAGAGTTGTATATTAACACAAAATGTAAAACTAGGATAATGAACTATAGCATTCTAATAATAATATATGTCTGTAGCCATGTTAATTATATGCAACGAAAACATGTTCTATTATTGTTTACTGCCTTTTTAATAGAAAAAAATATTTTACAAAGTTTTTTTAAAATGGAAAAAAAATCAATGAGTAGATTAATAATCTTGATAAATTAACTGATACATGTCAACAATTTTTTTTTTGTAACACAAGAGTCAATCAACTTTCTGCTTTTTTTTTTTTGTATTATTATGGAAATATGTGTTTCTCTTTTTCTATGTCTTCTCAGGGTTCTCAATCTGAAGTTAAATCCTGACAGGGATGTGGATCGAATCCATGGAAATGGCATTAATAGCATTGATATTGAGACAATCGAGGGCAGATAGTAAGTGATTTCATGTACAACTTCTGTACCCGATTACTAAATTAGTAGTTCTTATGGCAATTCAGTGTTTTTGAGTAGAGAGCTGACTTTGGAATCAGGTTTTAAGACCCCCACTGGAAGAATTTAGATGTTCTTTTGGGCAGATGTAAGGCAAAATGCTATTCCTATGAAGTAATTAGTACACCATCTTTAAGGTTTTTGTACAAAAAAAAAAAAAAAAAAAAGACTTATATTTATGTTACAAGACAAGTTTAATTTTTACTCTCAATAATAAATAGGAAAGAATAAGAAATCCAGCTGATTTAGGAGAAATCTTTAAGTGCAACATTAAAAACTGTCTACCTTCCATTTATTAGCATGTTATCCGGAGGTGCAGATGGAGTGATAGTCATCTATGACCTGGATAACTACAGCAGGAAGCCACAATACACATGCAAGGCAGTATGCACAGTTGGCAGGTAAAAGCTGTCTATTTTGTCCACTAGAGGGCATCATTTCATAAATGTTCAGTAACAAGCTTTTCTATAGATAATAACACTAGCTGGAAATAAATATGCTGTTGTTTTTGTGGATTTTAATATTTTGCAGGTCCAGCCGACATGTCCATAAGTTCAGTGTGGAGACAGTTCTTTGGTATCCTTATGACACTGGGATGTTTGTCTCTAGTTCCTTTGACAAAACCATGAAAGTTTGGGATACAGAGACTTTGAAGGTGAGATGTGTTGTCTTTAGATAGCTATTGTTTAAAATTGTATTAATCCACTATCTTTTTGTGAGCTACATTTGTAAAAGTTATTTTAATATTGTGTCACTATTAAAGTTAGAAGTGCTCCTATAAAATGCAGACTTAAATGGTACTTTAAAAACTATCTGAAGGTAAGAGACATAAAAAAGCAGTTCATAACACCTAAGCTTTGGCCTCTCGATATTTTTTCTTTCTTTTTGCCTTCTCGCTTTCTTCTTTTATGGCTTTTACCTTTCCATGCCACTCTGTCCCATATGGCAGGCTCAGTGCTGGAGTTACATTGGCACCACAAGTACCTGAAGAGGTCAGGGAAGGGACAGAACAGGACCCACCAAGCTTTGAGCTCCTTTGTTTTGTTTTGTTTGTGTCCAACACAAAAAATGAATTGCAAATTGGAGGTAGTACTTTGTAAATACAAGTTTTTGTTAAATTTAATCATTTTTTATAAATAGACATTGTCATAAACTGACAACAGTTGAAATTAGGGGTAAAGTTGTAGTAATGACATGTCCAATGAATAGAAGTCAGTGCTTTGTGTGTCCTCAAAGGAGGTGCAGGCCCTTGTGTGTGTTTCCCCAGATGGGTGAGTCCATGCTGGTGCTGGCACACAGTGACATGTGGGGCACAGAGAAGCTTTTCATGTTTGAATTGTGACCTCCACTGCTGAACAATCGATCTGCTCTGTGGGCTCTGAGCGGCTTCGTCTTTTTTTCTTTCTTCATTTTCTTTGTTAGCTATTTTAATGTTCAGACTTAATACCACTTTTAAACCTCAGGTCAGCTGTTATATTGCAAAAAATCTTTAGCCCCTTCACAATAAGATTTATATTGATAATGAAACATTTTTTTATGTTAGTTAACACAGCAGTAAGATTTATATTCAGTTTAAATACATTTTCTTATCATTTCTTGTGTTCTATTAAGACATTTTAGGTATGCAGAATATGTTATGTCTTAATGTTTTGTTTTTTCTTTAAGAAGTGTTTTGTTTTTATTTTCAATGGAAGCTTTTTTGAAAGCATTTTACAGTTTTCTTTCTCTTTTCTTTTCTCAATCTTGTCCTTTAGCCTGCTGAAGTGTTTGAGTTTGAGAGTAATGTCTACAGTCACCACCTGTCCCCGATCGCCAAGAAGCACAGTCTCATTGCAGGTTTGTGCAACAATAATTAAGAGGTCGTATTCATATTCTGCTCGTCAGTAGACAAGCAGAACATGCACATTTTGTTTAGGAACTCCAAAACATGTTTAAGTGCATGTTGACGTTGAGCCCTCACTGACGGTTTCGATGAAATCATGTCAACTGCAACAGAAACGTTCTCTGTGAATTAGTAAAACATCTTTCCTAATGATGCAGAAAAAGTAAACCTTTGCACAGTATGTAATTTTGGGATGCAGAGTCACCTTTCTTTAATTTCATGATTAAAAAAAAAAAAAAGCATATTTCCTACTTAATTCTCTTGTCATGTTTTTTAATTCCTTTTAGTTGGCACCAAAAACCCGAAAATCCAGCTTTGCGACTTGAAGTCTGGCTCAAAAATTCATGTTCTTCAAGGTACTTTTTTTTCTTTTCTTGTGTTGATGGTGGTTTAAAGTGAATCGTGTGACATTTCTGTTTATTTTGTTTAAATATATATAGTTAATATTTATTTTTTGTTTATTTTATTTGCATTAACAAATTTGGATTGAACTTATTTCATTCTAAATATTTCTTGACATTATTATCCACAAAAGGCAAAGTGAAATAAAATGATTAAAGGTGCTGTCTTTAGCTAACAAATAGTCAAACTATCAGAGATAAATGCACCCAAGTGTGAATTTGTGCCATTTCTACGCATAAACACCACATTTTAGGATGACATTGTTAGTGTTTGCAGTGACAGGTAGAAAGGAAGGCAAAGGGGAACACTGAATTATAAAAAAAACAATTTAAGAACCCATGCACCAATGCTTTTATAGTTACCGACTGTGATCACAGGACTTACATATTTTGCCAAGAATTTAGTAAACTACTCAAATTAAGCTTTTTTCAATAATTCCAAGTTAAAACTCCATCTGCTTGTTGATATTAAATGTGATATTGCAGTTTTTAATATAAAATGCATCAATGTTTTTTAGCAAAGTATTACTTTTTACACTTTGCTTTGCTAGATATTTGTGAACAAAGTTTTAAAGAATTTCCATATGTTTTATAATGGATTTCCATAAATATGTGTGCATGAACTAATCATGTGGGTTTTTTTTTTTAAAAACAGGCCACAAAGCAGAAGTACTGTCCGTTCGATGGTCGCCGAGATATGAGCACATTTTAGCCACTGCCAGGTAAACACCGTTTGCATCAAGCCGTCTAAAAGCAGAAAGAATAAATGAAAACATCAACGCAATGATGATTTTTTTTTTTCCAAAACTGATGATGGTGCCACTATTAATTGAAATTTAACCCAGTTTTTGCTTTGTGTATCACCACATTTCATAGCAAAAGGTCGCTTTTGGCATTGTAATTCACACACGAGTCAGTCAATATTTTGAAAAGTGTCTATGAAATATTCCTGCAATATTCTTGTAACAACAAAAAAAGACACTTTAATATTTAAAAAATAGCTGTGGGGAATTTGTCATAGTTTCACATCTTATAAGAAAGTAAATGACTGATATAAAAATGGACAATTAAATATATATTAAGAGTAATAAAAAATAAATATGTTAAGAATCAGAGATATAAAATATTTTAATGGTGTCAATGAGTGCTTAAATACAGTAATATTACCACTACAGTTTTTTACTCGTTTTTTTATTTAATATGTCATAATCCATTTTTACATTGCTAAAAAGTTACTCCATTTTTACATGAGGCTGGGTTTAATCTAGTCTTAAAAAAGGAGTCATAAGAATTGAAGTCTGCAGCAAACTTTTAAAAAGTAGCTGCAAGTCAGCAGCCTTTGGGGCACTGTGGCACTCTAACCCCTGGTGGGTTTGCAGCATATGGTAAATGAAATAGTTCCCAGCTTTTTTTGCCCACTATATACACTTGTTAATTAAACCACTGGGAGTCTCGTGCTCTTCTGAGTCTTTGGATCGTTAAGGGAATCTGAGGAAAGCGCATCACACACAGAAACTGAAATGATGTGCTAGTATAGATCAACATGGTAAATCCCTGCAGAAAACCCACCAAGTACAGTACTGTTTACAAAAAGTCACAGCTTTTACTGGGTTTTTGAAGTTGAAATCACCTTTTTAGTTGAACAATAGGCTGTAATTACTCAAACAATAAGGTGAAGAAGGTAAGGCATGTGAACAAACCCTCAGTTTGTCTCTCCAAGTGCAGACAGCAAAGTAAAAGTGTGGGATGTTCGTCGAGCATCTGGCAGCCTCTTCACTCTTGACCAGCACAACGGGGACAAGTCCAAATCCGCCTCGGAAGCAGGTAGAGTGACTTCCTGTTTAGTCTGACCTTTTTCTTATCCAAAAATGACAGAACTTGCAGTAAATGGTAGACTTTAAGCAGCTCAGTGGCTTTGTGGTAGAGTGTCTGCCCTGAGTTCAAATCCAGTCCGAGTCATTAGACTGTCCTACCGTGCAGAAACATAACTTCTCACCAAGTATTTTTGTCTAGTTTCTAGTTTAAACATCTTCTGACTCTTAATTTATAACAAAAATAACTTAAGAAAACTATAATTACTTCTTTTAAGACAATACATCTTGACTCATTTGATCTTAAAAAAATTTTAAAGCACTATTTATAATGAAACAAGATTCTTTACATTATTTTTAAGCATATGTTTTATTTGTGATGATGAATGAGCTGGAAAGTTTTATTTGACTCAATATAAATTTGAAAACAAATTCATCCTAAAACAAGTAACTCCAGTTATTTGTCTTTTTTAAAATAACAAATTTTGATTATAAGGATAGTTGAATTGTTGTAGCTCTTAAAATAGGATATATCTGGCAGAAATGTGTATAAATATACCTACTTTAAAGAGATACTTATTAATTTTTATGCAAAACACACCCAAAAAACATTAAAGCAATATACTTAATTTTCCATGTTTACTTTCAAGACTTTATTTTGTCTTTACAGGGCAGGTAATCGCAACTATTTTTACGAAATCTTGCCAATAAAATACTAATAGTTGGTTGATTTTTTTCCTTCACAAGGGAAAAACATATTGTTTTCTGCATTTTCTAATTTGTATGGAGAAGGGCATTTCTTCCTGATTAGTGTACAAGTTGCATTTCAGCTCTGAATGATATCAATGTAACTGTTACAAGCCTAAACATGCTTAAATAGAATCTGAAGTGAAGAAAAACAATATTTAGATAGCTGAATATAACCAAAGATTGTTGGACATACAAACTTGCTGTAATTTTTGCACATTTGATTTGCTGTTTTTATATCAAATATTTTTTGAGTGCTTTTATTTTGAAGTGCAAAGACACCAATCAAATTTTGACAGAAAATACTAAGAAAAAGCATGTTTCTACAGGGTTTTCATCATGCTTTATGTGCTTATGTTCGCTCATAAAAATCAAACACTGACAAAAACATCCTAAAACACTTTCTCTTCTCAGTAAACACAGCCCATAATGGCAGAGTGAATGGCCTTTCCTTCACTGCTGATGGACTCTTCTTCTTAACCACTGGAACTGATGACAGAATGAGGTTATGGAATAGTGCTACTGGAGAAAATACACTGGTACGGTTTGTTTCTTATTCATTATTATTTAATTAGTTGTCAGGTAAAAAATTCTGCATACAGATAATTAAAAAAAAATGTTTTCACAGTTAGTGCTGATCTTCATCAGCAACAAATTAATTTGTAAGTTCATTTATTTGCTTTACTTCTTCAGGTGAATTATGGGAAAGTTTGCAATGAGAGCCGTAAAGGGCTGCAGTTCTCAGTGTCTCAGGGCTGTAGCCCGGAGTTTGTGTTTGTGCCGTGCGGCAGCTCGGTGGCAGTGTACGTCCTCCACACAGGAGAGCTGGTCACGATGCTCAGGGGTCACTACAACAATGTCGACTGCTGCAAGTTCCATCCAGACCACCAGGTGAGACGCAGCAAAAGGAGCAGCTTTTGTTCACAGATTTCCTCTTGTTTTTTGTGTCTCCTCAATTTTTTTTCAATCTCCCACTTTAGAATGGTTGTTGTTGTATGGTGTGATTCTATTACTCATTTATTGCAACATCTTTGTACAGTAGTCATGATAATAATCACCAGATTAGCTATAGTTTCCCTACAAATGTGTGTGTGTATGTGAACAAAACTACATGAGGACTGAACAAGACAATAGGCAGTCGCCCATGAATGTGGCACTCCTGTTTTGTCATGGTTTCATGGCTGCATCACAAAGTAAATCTGATAATTTTTCTTTTTTCTAAAGGTTTGTCATTTTTAATTCGTATTAATTAGTTAGACTTTTGGATAATAATGCTATAGAAGGCAAGTTTGGTCAAAATTTTGGTCTAAAACCAGGATCAAGCTTTATTATTATTTCATATCTGTTAATCGTCCACAAAAAATTGGCAAACCGGAACATCAAATCTTTACATTTCTTTTAATCTTAAGTAATAGTTTAAAAAAAAAAAGAGAAAAGAAGTGAACAAATAAGAAATAGAAGAAAAAATTTTAAAAAGAACAATGAAAAATAGAAAAAAGGGAAAAAGAGAAAAAAAAAAAAAAGTAATATAAATTAAGAATAGTTAAAAAAATATTTTTACATGTGGTGGTTTAAAAATACCTGTTTTTAAAAATACAATGATTAAACATAACAACATTTTAGAAATGTGTTAATGTGTTGTGCTTTCTATATACAGTTTAAAGATTGGTAAAAGTATAAGCTAAGGCTCAGTTATATTTTTCCTATATTATTGTTTTATTCATTTATTTTTTTGTTTTTTGTGTGTGTGTGTGTGTCTGTTATTTCTTCTAGTACTGTATAAAAATACTGTTATTCTTTGTGTGCAGGAGCTGTACAGTGGAGGCAAAGACGGTAACATTCTAGCATGGGTTCCGGTACTTCGAACTTCAGACGTGGAAGAAGAATCTGACCAAAAGAATAAGGTATGCACCTTATTACAATAAGATGATATAAACAATGGGAAAGTTCATCACAAACATGGAGAAAAAACTGTTAAAATCTTTACTGAAGGGTTCTCAAGGTTTGCTCAGGTTTTTTTTTTTTATCTTGGTCAATTGCATTGAATTGTTTTGAAAGATAAAGGATGACTTTAGATTATTTTAGGTATTTATTAAGGTAGTGATTTGGATTTGAAAGGATATTAGTTGTAACAATAAACTTGTTCAAAATTTGTGGCAAAAATAGCGATAAATAATCAATTTGATATGAGGAAAAATAAAATTGAACAGTTTTGGACTGAGCCAAAAGAACAATAAGCAAAGAGGAAAAATACAATTTAACAGTGAAAATGCTGAATAAAAAATATTGAGTTTATTTTGTTCCTGCAAAAAGAGATGTTAGACTCATAACCAGTTTTATTACAAATGCTAAGCCAATCATATTTGGTCTCCTAGGATCTGCTAAAAGCTTTAATTTGATCATTTTTAAATATATTTCAACGTCAAATTTACAAACTCAAATTTGCTGCTTAATTCATGGCTGATACAAACATGAGGAAGGACATTTTTGTGACTTCACTACAGTCTGTCAACTGTACAATCACACTTTTACTTTGCAAAATCTGTTTATTAAAATCTATTCTGTTTTAATGTCAAATCTTTTGCTTGTTTTAGTTGTTGCAGAGATTTTTATTGTAAACCTTTCTTTCTTCCAGAACTATCTTCTTTTTCCTATAAATCTATTTTTATTTAGATTACATATTTTTTCGGACATATTTATAACTAATTTTAACATATAGTCATTTAATTTGCACAATTATGGTTTGACCTGCACTTCATCTTTTTTTTTAATTTAGAGAAATTAATTTTTTTAGGAAACTAAAGTCGCATCTTGGATGTTTTACAGGGAGCTGCTGATTCGTCTGGAGTAAATCGTGCCTTTCAGGATGCGTGGAGCAGTGATGAAGACTAATGCACATTTTTTTAAAATATGTATATTTACATACCACAAAATCTTGATTTTGTGTCAAAATGATTGGTGTAAGGACACGTCTTTGTCATGAGTTCAACCAAAAGACTCGCAGTTCTTTCAACATAAGTTTAGTGGATATATGTATGGAAATTTCATAGAAGTGTCGAGAAGTTTACTGAAACAAAAAAATTGGCCAACAGTAAATAATCCCCAATAATACTGATCCTCTTACATGGGATACTTCCTACTTCCTTTACTCTACTCTTATTTTGTGTCTTCCGATACATCTGGTAATCTTCCAGCTCTTCTCTTGTCCTCACTGAACACTCCCAAACTTAACATTTAGAGTATGTTGCATACCAGCTCATTCATCTAGACATAACAAATTTTTCGAAATGATAAAGTCAAAATGATTTACCTGGTTAGACTGAAAGTGTATGACAGTAAGCCAGTGAAATATTATCAGTCACCTTCATTATACCAAAGAAAAACAGTTGCAACACAAAAGCTGAAATGAAAGAAAAAATACAGTCAAACTATTAAAGGCTTGGTAAAAACAGACAAAACAAAACCAGCTTCCACTTTAGACTCCTTCTAAAATAGATTTTCATTGTTTTGGAGAAATTAAATAATGATCATGATATTACTGGTTCTCGCCTTTGTTTATGTATCTTTTGTCATTTTTAAGTCCATTTTCTTTATCTGATATAGTATCTTTTTGCAGCAGAAGCCTGATTAGGATTTGTGCCTTCAGCATTATGTCAAAGTTATGTAACTTGTGTGAGATTGTACATTTTGTACATTGTTGTTGTAGTATTTCTATTGTTTTATTGCATTTTATTTTTTATTATTAAAAACAAGTAACCTTCGTAAAAATTATTCATATGATTCTATTGTTTTCTTGTTTACATTTATTGTTTCCTCAATAAAAATTATATAATTATATATTTTTGGTTTCAACCATAGACGTATAATCACTGGAGCCATAAACTTTGACACCAAATATAGAGTGAGTGTAGCTGTGTACAACTCAAAAAATTCCAGGATGGGCAATTAGGTTTGAGAAAGTAAAGCGAAAGTTTTGTCTATGTATTGATTAAAAAAAAATATTCACACACTACAAATACTTGTAATAAAATCAAAACACCGGCACACACAACCAAGCTTGTAGAGAACTTTGTTAAGTCCAGCTACCTTGCTCTTCTTTAAGATTTTTGGGATGCCTGACATCGCTATAAAACAGCACAGATCAATTTTTTCTTCAAAATAAATCCACGTGGAATGTGCCACAAACTGGATGGACCACAGAACCCATTTCTGATATTTTTCTGTTAGACTGATGGGTTTTTATGGATTAAGTTCAAGGGTAAAAAAAAAAAAAAACACCTTAAAGTTGATAGAATAAAAAAAATAACCCATTCTTTAAATTCTGCTAAAGACTGTTTATGTCTTTATTAGCATGATGTCTTTGTTTCCCCTGGTAATATGAAGCATCAGACTGAGATAAATGGGAAAATGATTGATAAAGGGTGGGGAATCTTTAGCAAATCTCAGGTTGGGTCCAAAGTTAACGTTAAACAGAAAATACACGAGGAAAAGAAAATACGTGTTTTATTTATCTTTCTTTTTTTTTTTAATGATCTGGAGGATTATAACTTAGCCTCCTGAGAGCCAAGAAAAGGTCAAATCAAGTGTTCCTTCAGCCATAGCTTTTGTCTCAGCATGAAGATAAAAATACCTCATCCCACTTATACAAGTGTGATTTTCAGAACACAATCTTCTGTGATCTATCTCAGAAATAAATATGCACCACAGAGGACATGAATAATGGATTGGTTTTAGTTAAAGTTTTGAGCATTTTTGTGACATTTTAAAGAAAACACAACCAGCGTGGTTTCAGTTTATGTAGACAATGTATGTTGTATGTTTTTGGGTTTTTTTTTTGGATCAAATTGACCATTTTGCACGTAAAGTACTTTTAAATGCACAAATTGATTTGCTATTGACTAGTTATTCTGCAGATTGCAGAGCAGTGGTTCTGTTTGTGTAGTGACTCTGCACCACAAGCACAGAAATGAACTTGTTGAACCTAATTTGCCTTTTAAAAGTGTATGCAAAGTGATGTGGATTTTAAAAGAGGCTTTAATGCCCATAATACTGCTTATCTCTGTGTAAGAGTAAGGGATAAATAATGCTTTGTTTAAAGGTAAAATGTTCCCATCGTGTGTGAAGTTGCAGATAAAGTCACCTGTGACACACAGAAAAACCACAGTGCAACTCCGAGGCATAATAGCCAGCTTTCAAGCAAATTATATTATTTTCTTTTATATGACAATGAACTTGCTATTAGCAAATAACACAAGAGAATTCAGATTAAATAGTTGGAACTCCACAGCACAGTTATACTGTTCTTCTTTTCACTGTCTGTTCCTCCCTTCCTTATTTTCTGCTTCATGCTTTCTACCTCTCTGTGCCGCTCTGTCCCATATGGCAGGCGCAGTGCTGGAGTTACACCGGCGCCACGGTTGCCTCAAAAGGTCAGGGAAGGGGCAGAACAGAGCCCGCCAACCTTTAGGCTTCTTCAGAAATAGTAATACTTGAGAGATCTTGTTCTTTAGCATGGAGACAAACATGTGGATGTTCTGCTTTTTTGTACTACCTTTTAATCTAAACTAGTTGAGCCCAAAGAATGTAAAATACTGGTACTGATGAGGAGGAGTGTCCTGTTCTGGAACTGACCAGGGTTTGATCAAGTTGAAGGGTTCTCTAACTGGATAGCTGTGTGGGTTCGTGTGTGTGTGCCACCAGATGGGTAAGAGCGTGCTGGCACTGAGACACAATGACATGCAGAGTACAAAGAAGCCTCCTATGCCTGCTGAAGAATTTGCATTTTAGCTTCTACCACTGCAGCACAATCGATTAGCTTTCTGAACTGTTGTGCAAGCTCTTTTTGTATTTGTTTGTCCTTTTTTTAATCCTGGATAGGTATATTTTTTAACAGTCTAAACCTCAAGTCTGCACATGCACCACTTATATTCTGATTTTCAAACAGCCAAAATCTTATGCCTCAAAATATTATCATAAAAACTTCAGTATTTTTAATTTTGAGACTCAACGTTTCGATGGCCCAGAAATTAGTTAGAACAAAATTTTATGAGAAAAACTTTGCTTTTTCCATCTCACGAGAGTAACTACTCAATCTAAGAGAACACAGATGAACACATGGTTTGGTGTGGCTGGATATTGATGTGCTTCTAGATTGAAAAAAAATAGTTTTTGATATGGGTCGTTCAATATCTTCTGACCAATTCTCAACTTTGTATTAAACTAAATAGAGAACTATTGGGAATTCCTCACGTTTACTGACTGTCTGGTTTAATAAAGTTTTTGTAGAGACACTAAAGTGTAAAGTGCAGACTATGATGTGAGATCTGTTCTGTTTTGTGAGTGATGAAATTATGCTCAAAGTTGCATTCCAAATCCTGTTTTGCTAAGTTATCATCCATGCTTTGATTTAAGAAAAAAGTCAACACTGCACATAAGCACTACAAATGGCTTGCTTTTCTTATATTTAGCATATTTTGTCAGAATCCTCTACGTTTAATTTTAGACCAATAACAGTAAGATAATTTATTTATTTTATTATTATTTTTTAGCTTTAAATCCTTAAAGCGCTTTCTGTTGTGTGAATTGAAAATAATTTTTTTGGTCCATTGCTGTTGCCAAGCTTTAACTTTTCTAAAAATGGACAACAAAAGAGAAAAAAAATTCTAAATTGATAGTACAGAACGTGGCTGACGATTCCTCGATTTCCCTTTAGCTCTTTCATGCATGCAGGCCTCTATAGTCCTCAGAATGCTTTGATACCAAATATTATGCTATAAGATACAGTACTAAGCAAAGTGAAAATACTTTGTTCAGAAACATTTTCAGATTTGATGGTTTTGTTTTTTTTTTCAAAGGGCTTTTTTTTGCCTGCTCCTGATTTTACAATGATTACCATGAAGAAATACTCAGAAATAACAAAAATAAATAACAAAATTTCCAGTCTTTTAGCAAATTTAACATTTTGAAAATATCTTTCTGATTTTCAGCAAATCCCTTCTGAAATAAAATTGCGTCACCATAAAAAGCTTCAGCATCTTCAGTGACTACTTTCAGCAAAAAGCCTTCACAATAGCATTATTGCAGATAATGTAACTTTTCTAGTTCAATTTGTTTTAAGAACAACCCAGATGCAGTGATTTCTCTCATATCTGTCACTGACCTGAAAAGTTTGACCCTTGAAAAAGCAAAAAATAAATCCCTTTTTCATTTTGTCATTGTTGCTTCAAGCACTGTGCTACGTGCTGTTAAACAAAACAATTTAAATATCACTCCGATGTTGGCCATGACAAGCTGCACAGCCATGATGTATATCAGAACATCATTTATTATTTCCCTAATTGCATTTATTTTTTACATGTCCAAATAAATTCTTTATGTTTTCTGTGACTTCACCTGGAGGAGGCAAAAGGGGGTCACACATGAGCAAACTTCACCTGAGAAGCATTGTCGGAATCTGTTTCTCTGCGTCACCGAGCAGGACCAACAGGTTCACCACGCTGGCTCAGTCTGTGGCCTTGTATGTTTGCAGAAATGTTCCCCATTCGCTGTGTCAAACCAGCTCTTTCAGCAAACTCGTTTCTCACCCAACACAGTTTTCCCCCCACCTGTTCCTCCCACGAAAAGCATACGCGCCCAACAGGTTTTAAACATCTTCCTTGTGTTTCATCAAGGGCAGCGCTTTTAAGGGAATCTGTTCCTGAACATGGTCTTGGGATTGTTGATACTTAACAATTCATGGAGATAAGATTTTTCACAAGTGTCAATATTGCTGTCTTTTCTAACTCGCCCCTCTTCCTACTTCTTACTATGCGGAACAAGGTGTGTCGGTTCACGGTTGTCAGGTGTTTGTATCATTTCTCATTCAGTTATTATCTATGTTTTATCAGTGAAAATCTCCTGTTAAAGCTCATCTTTTCCGGGCACTTCTCAGTTGTTCTAGCAAACCTCAATACTTTAAAGTTTCAAATAAATGTATTTATTGCAGAATATTAGCAATGCTACTGTTCACCTTTTACAACGCTCTGTAAAGAACACGTCTTATACGTTTTATGTATTTTCCTTTTTCTGGAATGTAATTTAACAAGACTAGAGGTATCTGGAGTTGTGTGCTTTCATTTCTGGTTTTAAGGAGATTTCTTTCCGTGCATTCAAATAAATGTATTTATTGCAGAATATTAGCAATGCCACTATTCACCTTTTACAACGGTCTGTAAAGAACACGTCTTATACGTTTTATGTATTTTCCTTTTTCTGGAATGTAATTTAACAAGACTAGAGGTATCTGGAGTTGTGTGCTTTCATTTCTGGTTTTAAAGAGATTTCTTTCCGTGCAACAAAAAGTGACCTTTAAGCTATATCTGTTTATTTGTTTATTTATTGTCAGTATGTACCTTAATCAGCTGAAATCTGTTTGATGGATTGATGTTGTAGCAGCTCAATGCAGTGGGTTTTCTTCTGGCCCAGTCCTTGCATTGATTAAGAAATGTTTCTACTACTGCTTATGTTCAATGTGTCAAATCTAAGAATCAAATCTCAACCAAAAGGGAAATACACTGGGGCAAAAGAAAGTATTTAGCCAGCCACCAACTGTGCAAGTTATCCCATTTAAAAAGACGAGAGAGATCTTTAATTTTTATCATAAGTATAACTCAACCATGAGAGACAAAATAAGAAAAAAAAATCTATGGAAATTAAGTATGTGGTCAATAACAAAAGTGCATCTCAATACTTTGACAGCAAACGTTTTGTATATCTTCACAAGGTTTTTACTAATTTTGCTGGTATTTTGGTCCATTCCTCCATGCAGATCTCCTCTAGAGCAGTCATTTTTTTGGGGCTGTTGCTGGTCAACACAGACTTTTAACTCCCTCCATAGATTTTCTATGGGGTTAAGATCTAGAGACTGGCTAGGCCACTCCAGGACTTTTTATGAAGCCACTCCTTTGTTACCCAGGCAGTGTGTTTGGGATTGTTGTCATACTGAAAGACCCAATCACGTTTCATCTCCAGTGCCCTTGGGGATGGAGGGAGGTTTTCACTCAAAATCTGATAATTCATGGCCCCATTCATTCTTCTCTTTATGTCGTCCTGGTCCTTTTACTGAAAAACAGCCCCAAAGAATAATGTTTCCACCCCCATGCTTTACTGTAGGTATGGTGTTCTTGAGGCAACTCAGCATAGTTTCTCTTCCAAACACGACGAGTTCTACTTTGATTTCATCTGACTATGGGACATCCTCCAAATCCTCTTCTGTATTAATTCAGATGCTCCCTAGCAAACTTTAGATGAGCCTGCACAAGTACTGGCTAAGGTTTTAGTTCCTGGTGGTGTAGTGTGTTACTGATGGGAGTTCCCAGCTCTCTGCAGGTCATTCACCAACTCCTTTGTGTGGTTTTGGGATTTTTGATAAACGTTCTTGTAATCATTTTGACTCCACGGGGTGAGATCTTGCAGGGAGCCCCAAATTGAGAGAGATTTTCAGTGGCGTTGTATGTCTTCCATTTCCTAATAATTGCTCCTGCAGCATGATTTCTTCATTTGCACATTTTGCAAACATTAAAAATGTATTGCACAAACCCTTTTTGTCTGTGATGCCACAGCATTCTTCTTTTTTTTCCTCCTTTCATAGGATAAATAAATGCAATAATTGATTAAGTCAAACTTTGGAAAAATCCTTCCCCCAAGTTAAATAAATCAGAGTTTAAATTCGAGTAGGGCAATGCAACAACTGCAAAACATAACACAAAAACAATATGATCTCAGCAGAAGGGAATACAGGCCTCCAGCAGCAGTTCTGTCCTGAAACTCAACCCTGCTGAGCCTGTCCCTAAAGGTTTAAACACTCGATTGTGCTTCAGGTTTTTTTCCAGGTCAAGCTACCTGTGGAATTTTCTTGGATAATTTCTAGAATGATCCGAGGCTGAGACACTTTGAAAATTGTTTTGCCTTTGGAATCGTGGCCCTAATTTGACATGATTAAATGTGTTATGTCCCAGTCAAGTATAAACAATTTTATATATTATGTATTGACTTCCTGAACCTGCCATTTGTTCCTATCTATTTTCCCATTGTGTCTTCATCAAATGTTAACTTGATTTTGAGTTGGATATGAGACCACCTGGAACTGTGGAGTGCCGTGAGTTACTGCATCCACATGTGGTCTTTTTTCTAGTGTTTTTATGTGCCAAGTTCTGGTAGATGCAGAGGTCAAGTAAAAATGTAACTTAATCAGGTGTGCACATGGTTGGGTGGTTTGTTGTGTTGACCCCTAAAGTAAGAAGCCAAAAGAAAAAAACTAATAGCGCATGCTCACTTTCTACCTTCTGCAAAAGTCAAAAACCATTTACAGCAGCTTTAAGCTGCATTTAAGCAGCTTTCACTGATGATTTGCAGAGAGTTTAATGCCGAATGCCCTTCCTGACTCAACCTGGGCTGGGGACAGGCACAGGGAGACCCAGACTTAGGTCACCTTGTGGCCACATAGTTGGGAGACAGCGTGAAGCCTATGGACCCCCGCTGGAATAAGCTCATTGCACGCCCTGGGAATCAAACCTAGTGTAAGGTCCCAGCCTTACACTGAACCAACTGAGACATCCAGCTGCCGCAGAATTAACAAGAATGAAAAAAGAAAAAAAAAAATCGGTCTATTTTTTTTTCTTTATCGGAAGCTATTCAAACTGAATAATCAGATGCTTCAATAAAACTATGTGGTTTCCATGTTGAAAGTTTGAAATGTTTAATTTACAGACTCTTCCAAGCCTACTTCTAAGTTGTAGTTGGACTTGGTGTGGACTTCTAACAAGCGCACCCCTGATTGGTAAGAGCGGTTGCTATAGAAACGTTGACTCAGATCAACTCAGTCTAATCTCTGGTCCTCATCTGACTCCTCAAGGTAGTGTCCATTTGTAAAAAAATGCCAACCGCATTGACTTCATTTGATTGGAGCTGGAAGTGAGCCATTTTCTATGGGTGACGTCACTCGGTCCACTTCTCAACGGTGCAGACCTGGAGCCAAACCTGATCTTGAACCTGTTCCACCTCTACCCAGAAGTCACCCCACACTGAAAGTAAGAGTTTGCTCTGTTTTTGTAACTGAGGGTGTATTCAGACCAGACAAGTCCATTGGTCAGTGTGTGTGTAGACAGGCCCCACCCATTCTAGTTTACTATCTGGACCTGGTTGTTTTTTTTTCTCTAAACCCCCCTTCTTTTATCCCCCCCCCCTTCTTCTTTTCCGTCCGGTCCAACAAAACAAAAACAAAACATAATCAATATATGGTAAATAAAGTTTAGCATGAAATACAACAGGGGTTTATACTCAATAAATCCCTGTTGTTACGGTAAAATCTGACCAACACAGGAGGCTCTCAGCCCGTATCTGTTTGCTCAGCTGTTGGGCAGGACAAGTTAAAAAAAAAAAAAAAGTAAACAAGAGAAAAAGCAACAAGAGAAAGAATGATGGGACATCTACTTGTCAATCCTTGTCAGAATAATTCATTCAAATTTTTGATTTTGGTGACCAATTTACAAGACTTTTTTCTTGCTATATTGGTGCGGCAAAGGCAAGACAGTTACTGAGGAGACGAGGGTACCCTGTTACACGTTTATGACATATAGATTGTGGGGAAAACGGTGTAAGAAGCATTATGTATCACGTTAAAAGTTGTTATATTGAGCCTGTGTTCATCTGATCAAATTTCAATGAGTTGTTGTGACTCATCCTTGCTTCATGTTTCTCCAAAGCTCATGGTTCCTTCCTTCCTACTCTGTTTACATCCCGTAACAACCAGCTATGGTAGCCAATTTGGTTCAGTTGTTCAGCTCTGAGCACGGAGCCTATTCAGATTGAGAAAAACTCAAGTGAACCGGAGCTCGGTTCAATTGAAAACAAACCTAAGCCACCTCAAAGGATGGGTCAGAGAGCGGTTCCTGGTCCCTGACCAAAATCCACTTGGATGTGTTCAGACTGAAAATATGTTCTGGATATAAGGGGAAACAAACTCTATTTTACTTTAAGCAAACCAAATATGACCAGTCAGAATACACCTTTAAATATAAGAATATAAAGCATAGAAATTAATCCTTTACTTCGATGTTCACCACCACTTTCAAAAAATGTCCAGTATTTCAAAGGACAAAAACTGTCAATTGATGATAGCCTCTATTGAGGGTATAATTGTTACTGCATATCCTCAATAGTAATCCAACTGGTAACAAATGTCTTTATAGCTAGATTTTTTTTGTATTTGTAATACATCAACCATGTCCTTGTTGCACTGATATGGATGTTTCGCAACCTACTGGTTATTCCGGATAGTGAACAAGTCAGCTTGAGAGGAGCGGAGTCTCTAGAGAAAAGGTCAATATTCCACATGAACTGTGTCTACATGATTCTTCTCCCAGAAGTTCTGCTCAACCATAAAACCTTTTTTACAATTCACTGATATGTCAGATATGTATTTGGACATGAAGAGGTTGAATGATGTTTTTAACCTGACGACAAGGTAAAACTGCACAATTTAAATAAAAATGTTTTAGAAAAATGTTCTTGTTGATAATGGCCTGTTTTTTTATTAATCCTATTTTTTTTTTTTATCAAAAACTTAAATGTCCTTTTTTAACATTTCTAAAGACTCTCATTTAGTATGTCTTCAACATTTTAAACAATGTTTATTGATTTGCTTTTATTGAATATTTTTTTTACCTTTTAATTATTTGTGGTCAAAATCTCAGAAATATTACTTTTCATGTTTTTTCAGGTTATTTTAGGATGTATTTTGTTTATTTAAAATAATTAAGTACAACTTAAAAGAATATCATAACATTACTTTGACATGTAGCCACTCTCTCAGTGATTAACATAATAAGCCACTTACTTTGTGTAAGCGGTATGACAACTTTAGTTATTCCATACAACACTGCTTGTTCCTGATATGAGTTAAATAAAGAAACAAAACAGACGAGTGTGTAAGACAATAGTGCACTAAATTTGACATAATCGCTCCAGATTCTTAGACCAAAATTTATAAATTCAGATGTCACTTTAAAAAGTAACACCAATTCAAAGCACTTTCAGTTTTCTGTTTTAAATCAATGGAACCATTTACCCTGAAGAATTACCTTGCCACTTAAGTAAGTTGGAGGAAGGATAAAATCATAACTGCCTTATTTGGAATCGTCACCATCCGGTAAGACTAAGACATGAAGAAGAATGCAAGAATGTAGTTGAGCAGGGGTTCTAGGAAGGAGGACACCTTGTTCTGTGAATGTTTTTTCAAAAACTAAATAAGCATTAATCAGTCCAGTCTGATGTTCTGTGTGAACAGCTTTGATATTATTTAATATTAAATTTTTATGACAAAGTTATGTCCTGATCCAGCTTTTTATGGTTTATTAATGTAATAGTCTTTTCTCCAACACATGTGAGTTGGATAGTTAGTGGGAAGATAGTGATATAATGCTTCAGGCATTATTTACATTGGATGCAAAACAGGAACTCTGACTAAAAATTAAAATATATAATAAGACAAACATAAATGAAAGAGTTTCTAAACAACTCTCAAACAGATCTGGCTTTTTGCTGCATTTTCTCCAAGATATATAAAAACAAGGTGAGTGGAATTCATTTCACTCTGCAATTTTAAATCCAAAACGCAACATTTTCTAGTGATTCACTGGAATTGAGTTTATTTGTAATGGTGAGAAAATTGACGAAAATAATAATAATAATAGTTTTTCATGTTTTCAGCTGAAATTTTGGTTTTCAAAAAATAAGGAGGAAGCTGAGCGAAACAAACAAGAAATTTCCTCTTTAGTTTCTTATTTATTTAAATCCCAAAATGTTAGGAGAAGCAACACAATTAAGAGCAGCTACTGCACTTGTTAGTTCTGTGGCTAAAATAACGAGTCTGCTTTTATTTTATTTTATCAAGCAAATTTAATTTGCCTAATAATAGGCTTTGGCCTGTTGGCAAAAATGTATAACTAAATAAACAATCAAAGAAACAAATAAACTTGCTGCCTTTCCTGATTTTTCCAGGTATAAAAACAGTTGAAGCCTCAATTCAAAAAAATGTTTTTTTCATTCATGCTTTGAACTTTTTGGCCAAAGGGGAGTGTAGACGTTTGTTCATCTAATGTAGAAAGTATGCATGCATTAGTTTGACATTCCAACATTTCGCTGGGAGGTTTTCATCCAAACATTTAAAATATGAAACACTTTCTTCAAGGCTTTCAGCTGTTTTTGAAGTCAAATTGGGTTGTGAACGATGTGTCAACATGGATAGCTGAATGCTGAGAACTGAGGTTTACCTGAAGCATGACACTATTGTGTTTACTCTGCTAAATTATTATTGTATGCAAAAAGTGCTTGGTAAAGCACAAATACATTCTCTGTTAGACAATTTAACAAATTAGACACCAGAATTCAGCCTGCATAGTAGAGGTGCAAACTTTTTTTTGCATGCCAGTTTCTAGCTCTGATTTTTGATTGACTTTTATTATTCAAATTTAATTCATCATTTTTGAAAAAATGAACTCACAAGTGTTTTTGGTACTTCATGGGGTATAAATCCTGCCTTTCAGGACATCTGGAACCATAATAAAGATTGATTCATGCTTTGCATGTGTGTATGCAAATGAGCATCACTTTCTGAGTCAGAAACTGATGGATACAAAGATCAGTCTCTGATTGGTGGATGAATTAAACATTTGAACCAGCAGTTTTTTTCCAGCAAATACAAAATTAAAACTAGACACTTCACAGTTCCAAGATACATAAACATAATCTGTCATATAGTTAAAAATAACTCATTTATTTTATCATTAATAATTTAAAGTACAAGTGAATTATTCTTTTTTTTCGGTTATTTTTTGCAAATTACAATATTTGGGAAATGACTCACCCTCGCTTTATAAACAGGACATTAAAATAAAAAAAGTTTTTTGTGTTTTATTTATGAAAGGAGCCAAGAGGCCACCAGCAAGCCTTTTAAATAAGATGTCTTGTTTGTAACTATTTCTACTTTTCAGTTGACCTTCTCCATTTAAACTCAGGTGTGGGAGAAACCACAGAAAAGCACTATTTTTTCAGAATATATTTGCATATGCTTGTAAATTCTGTGCACCCCAACTGAAACTGGCAGCCAGGATTTACTCCGAAACACCTTTCCAAGACACACCTAGTCTGTTTCACATGCTCACCTGATCTGCAATGTAAACATCTGCACGTTTGACTGGGGGAGAAAGAGGTTTTAATTATCTTTTGGCTGGTTTATAAAGTCAAATTTCTCATGACATAACCCTGTTTGTTTTCACTGGGAATGAAGTGGAAAAAAACAGCATCTCTCTTGTCTTTTTCGGCGCTGAAACCACTCCTATAGTACAAATTGTCACAGAATCCCTCATAGTTTCAGATGAGGCATCATCAGGGAATGAACATCATCACGTCTAATCTCGGGCGCTGACAAATCAGCCAATCAGCGGCGGCGGGTGTGTTCATGTGACCCCGCCCTTTGAGGAACTTAAGGACCAGGGAGTTCTGGCAACGGCAGAGAGCAGTTAGACACACCTGTTGTTTGGGAGCGGGTGACAAAAGAAAAATATTTGACGGACCAAGTGGATTTTCAAGGTGTGCGGGTCGAGGTTAGTACGCTGTTGTTTTATCTAAAGATGAATTGAAAATGTCTAAAAATTTACTTGGAAAAAGGAACTTGAATTCTGGTGTTTAAAATAGATTCTAGCTCTTAAGATTAGTTATTAGCTTCTGTTTTTCGACTTTATTTATTTAGTTTTTTTTTTTAAACTTTTATTTGAAATATTTACAGCTACTTTTTTTTTTTTTAATTTACAGGTAGTTTTTTTTTTTTTTTTTTTTTTTTTGCATTATTTTTTTGCTTAAGAATTAATTTGGGGATTTATTTGTTTTTTTAAAATAAATTGAGAATGTAGAAAGTGAATTCGCCTTTTACATTTTTTTATTTTCTTAATCTCTATCCCTGGCATGGCGTGTCAAGACTTGCCTTATTGCTAATTAAAACGAAGGCTCCAGACAGACCTGCCCTTTCCCACTGATGGAGATTTCCCTTTTTTTTTCCTTCCTTTTAATTTAATCCACTCTTTTTGCAATCTCAGACACACCTGGAAAAACCTGTCAGAGGGTTTGGTCTTAAACACTCGTAGCTAAGGTGTTTCCATGATTTCCGGTTATGCTAGGTATCTATTCGTCTACATTAATTAATAAAACATCATAGTTTTAACATAAAGAAGTTGCTTTGAAATGTTTTCATTCAGCTTGAGAGCACATTTGCTCAAATATAGCTAATTCAACCACTATTAGTTTTCATTTTTGGTTTGGTTTGTGTGTGTTTTTTGTTCTTTTTTTTTTTTTAAATAAAGCTTTATTTTGAAGTGGCAGACTTGGAATATCAACTTAGGTTTTTGCTCCTAACTTGAGAAAACTCAAATCCAGTTTTCATGGCTGTATAAAGGGACCTCACTTCTCTCTGATTCTTTTCTTTCTTGCTGTGACTAACGACAGGTTTTTGCAGAAATACTGGTTTTAAATGATACTAAAACTACTTCCTTGAGCCAAAAATTCCATTTGTGGGGGGGAATGAGTTTATTCACATTTTTCTTTGTCAACTAAACTATTTTCTTTTGAAAGATTCTTGTGCATTTTCCAATTTATTTTCAATTTTTTTATAACTATTTTTGTCCTTCCCATTTTAGGCAAATATCTGAAAATGGCGTTTGATGAAATAAAGTCCACGGCTGCGCTCATCTATGATGAGTTTATTCAAAAAGCAGGTGTGTTCAGAGCAACTTGTTTGCAGATGTTGCTTATTGATAGTTCTGTTACTAAAATCATTTGAACTTCTGCAGATTCCAGGACAGAGAACTGGCTGCTCATGTCGTCTCCTATCCCCCAAACGATCATTATTGCGGCATACATTTACTTTGTGACTTCACTGGGGCCCAGAATAATGGAGAACCGCAAAGGCCTCGACCTCAAAGGAGTCCTCATCGTGTACAACTTCAGCGTGGTGGCTCTGTCGCTCTATATGTGTTATGAGGTTTGTGTTTTTTGTTTTTTACTGGATGAATTTATTTTAAAGCATGCATTTCCTCTAAGCTGCAGCTCATTGTAGAGAAATGCTTTTGTTTTCTGTTTTCCTTACGTTGAATTGCTGTCAAACCAGAACAGAAGACATGGCAGTATTTTATGGCACATTGTAATATAGTGAATTTGTGATTTAACTAATGTAAATTGATATTTTTGTCAACTTAAAATTAAACTGTATTCCAAAATCAAAATTTCTCTTTTGACTAACTGACTTATATTTTTTTTTTTTAGTTTGTGATGTCAGGATGGGGGACGGGATACACATTTCAGTGTGACCCGCTAGACTATTCTGATTCACCACAAGCTATGAGGGTAAGTCATTTTTCTAAACCTTACTCTCTTTATTTTATTTTATTTTTTTTAAAACTAAGCTGTGAAATGACAGAAGTGCTAAGTGTGTTTTTGCTCATATCCTCTAGATGGCAGCAACATGCTGGCTTTACTACTTCTCAAAGTTTATTGAAATGTTGGACACAGTAAGTGGTGAAACCATTCAATTAATTTAGTTTAAATCCTTTGCAGTACCCTCATCTTCAATGCAATCATCCATTTTTCTTTTCCAGATCTTCTTTGTCCTGAGGAAGAAAAACAGCCAGGTGACGTTTCTTCATGTCTACCATCACTCCATCATGCCTTTCACCTGGTGGTTTGGTGTCCGTTTTTCACCAGGTAACGCTACCCTTTGACCTATTCCATCCATCAGATGTGTCGCCTATGTTTCTTGTGACTCATCATTGCACTTTGTTTTTTCCTTCCCTGATGTCTTCTCTTTAAGGTGGAATGGGGACATTCCATGCCCTGCTGAACTGTGTGGTCCACGTCATCATGTACACGTACTATGGGCTGACTGCCATGGGCCCCAAATACCAAAAGTATCTGTGGTGGAAGAAGCACCTCACATCTGTCCAGCTGGTATGTGATCCATATGTGTTGGGAGAGAGGGGAAAAAAGGAACTTATCAAATCTGACTAAGGATTTTCTTTTTTCTTTTTTGTGTGTGTATAGATCCAGTTTGTCATGGTGACCAGCCACATCTCCCAATATTTCTTCTTGAAGGACTGCTCCTACCAGTTCCCCATCTTTATTTACATAATCTTCTCGTACGGCTTGATTTTCCTGCTTCTCTTCCTCAACTTCTGGTACCACGCCTACACGAAGGGCAAGAGGCTGCCGAAGGTGCTGCAAGCCCAGACATGGGCACACCACACAAACGGAGTCATGAATGGAAACGCCAACCACGACAAGGATGAGTGATGCAGGATTACTGGTTTAGTGGCTTTAAGGTCGTTTGTGCTCAAAAGCCATTGTTGTAGCCTGGGATTCAATGCGTTGGACTGCTGGACAAGTTCCTTTTTTCTACTTGCAACTGTAAGACAATCCCTATGACCAAAGGTTAAACATATTCAGTCAACTTTAACTACCCTCCCCTTTTTTGTCTACTATTATAACCCAAATAGATGCATTTTTAATATCCCCGCTAAAATATATTTCAGTTTTTTGCTATTAAGCATTACCAAAGAAAATATTGCCAGGCTTTAAAAGTTTAAAAAGGACAGTGATGCTGTGCTTAAATCCATTTTTACTTTTGTGACTCGATCGTTCTTCCAAGACTTTAAAAGACTAACATTTTTAAGGTTGTGCACTACCGTTTACCCTAAACAGTTCTGACTTAGTTCATTTGTATTCTATCTACGGTTTGAAAATTCTACTTTCATGACCATTGTTACATCTCTGCATGCACATAGTTTACTGTTGACAGACCTCTCCATGCTGATCACAGCTGCTGATTGAACAGGTGAGCACTGAAGAGCATCTTCATTTTGTACAGCAGGATCTTTTTTTTTTTTTTTTTTAGTTTGAACTCTGATGCATTGGTGCGACACAGATTTAAGGTGACCGGATGGATCACTGTTGTTCTTGTAGGATCCATAGCAGACCTTCAGTTTACTGAGGCATACTGCAATACAACACTTACAGGAAGCACAGTTGTTGAGTTTTCATGTAAACAACTTCAGTTTCCTGCATTTTTAGCTGTATGCTAATGAAGTCTTCAGATTACTCAGACTGGTGTCTTTGACTCTGGACTGTTTACATCTGACATGATCTTGAACAAAGAAGTGAATGTAAATTTCTTCTGCTGGTAACTGAGGACACGCGATTCAACTTTATAGAAGAGGTTCACTTTTTTTTTTTTTTTTTTTTAAAAGCCTACAAACCCACCTTAACTCTGTTTACTGATGTTTAATGCTTACAAATGTGAGTAAATATTTTGTTTTCCAAGTTGTTAATCTTATGCTATAAAGAAATGTTTATATTGTGGTTTTTATATGTATTTATATAAAATAAATGATGAATGTACTTTAAGAAATAGTTTGGGTTTTGCTTTTTAAAATATTTTCAGATTAACCCTCTGTCAATGTAGAGAACGGGCATTCAAAGCTAGTTTTAGGTGTAGCAATGAGTTAATAGTTCAGCTACTTTGGAGTGTCACGGTTTTATTGCTATGGTCTAATTAGGTTTAGCTTTTAGAAATGGCATAACTTCACTCACTGCTCTGAAATGCCTGGATATGACCGTAGAAGCTGATCTTCACCAGCAGGTGGTGCTGTTGCATCAGTTTTTTTACATTTTTAATTTAAATAAATACTCAGTGTTTACACAGCCAAGTCTGAATCAAATAGCTGTTCAGAAACAACTAAAGATTAATATTAATCCTTAATACTCTGGAGCGCATTTGAAAATTTTTCTACATTACAATTTACACTCTAAAAATTCTTCTGTGTGTGCCAGCGCTTTATATCAATTGTTTTTGAACGATAGCTTTTTTTTTTTTAAAAAAAGATTGATTCATATCACAAACTCAAATGGCCCAAATAACTCAATTAAGGAAGCTAAATTTAGTCATTGTTCCTGTAAAAAATTATGATCAATTATGTTTCAAAACAAAAGATCAAATGTGTAAACACTAAATGTATAAATGCGCCAAGAAAAAAAAGCAAAGCACTGTGAAACTTGTCTAAAAAAACAGGCAAAACTCCACTCAATTCCAAGGGGTATAAACTGTTTTAAACTAAAAATTACAAAGGTTAAAAACTTAAATTTTAATTTAAATTTCTATTAATGGGGGTGATCTGTGACACTCCTTTGATACTGATTGGCAAACTGTTTCAGAGACTACCAATGATGAATCAAACTGAAGTCCTGATAGGTTGGCAATGTTTTATCATATAACCCTAAAAAACTACTTCATGCAACCTGAAGAAGAAAAGGCTCCACAGGTGAGATGGAAAAAGGAGGCATTTGGTGAGGCTTTATGTTCATTAATGCAAAAATTGAGGCAAACCCAGGAAAGAACACTTCTGCAGTTGTAAAGCACAGATTTTTTCATTGTCTTTGGCTCCAATTTGGCTGTACATATTAAGATACTAAAGAAAACTCAAGAAGGTGATTCTGGAGCCAAATGTCACAGAGTTTGGTCTTAGTTGCAAGTAGGGGTGTGCCAAAATATTGATATTGCAATATATTGTGATATTTAGTTGTTCAATGGGTTCTCACTAAGTATCAATCTTTTATTTCCTTCTGAAAAGGCTGTAAAACTTTATATTTGTCATCCTTTGGTGAGATATTCTTTCTGAGGTAAAAGGGAGGCGTGCATTGGCAGCTACTTAAATTGTTTAATAATTTTGTACCAAGTAGTTGCACTGGTTCATTTTTTATATTGTTAACACATAATTTTACAGATAATTCCAATTCAATTGGTGTCAATGCTTGTCAAAAACATTACTGATTTCAGCAATCAAATAAGACACAAGTTGTTTATTTTGTTTGTGTTCAAGCTAAAAAGAAAATGGGGATATATTTTCATAAAAATATGCGTTCTTCTGTATTTTGTAAGTTGTTAGATTATTTTTTTAACCAATTATCGCAGTATGATATCGTCGACATTGTGAACCATGTATCGTGTATTGCATCGTATTGTAAGGTACTCGGTGATTTTCAGTCCTAGTAGCAACTCAGAGGTCTTACAACAAAATAATGATCAAAACTGCAGAAAAAAAAAAAACATCCAGAAAAAGTTGACCCTCCAGAATGACCTATATGAATCTTGATCTAAATGTACACTATATTAACAAAAACATGGCTCATCCATCCAAATGATTAGGATCAGGTGTCCTAATCACTTGGCCGCAGGTGTATAAAATCAAACAATCAGACATGCAGATCGTTTTTACAAACATTTGGGAAAGAATATCCGCTCTCAGGAGATCAGTGAATTCCACCGTGGAACTGTCATAGGATACCACCTGTGTTACAAATCCAGTTGTGAAATTTCCTAAATATTCCACAGTCAACTCTGTCCTAAAAATATGGAAGTTTGAAACAGCTCAAGTGGTAGGCCACGTAAACTGACAGAGAGGGGTCAGCAGATGCTGAAGAGGGTGCAGACTTTTTGCACAGTCAATTGCTCCAAAGCTTCAATTTCCTGTGACCTTCAAATTAGCCCAAGTCGTGGAATGGGTTTCCATGGCCGAGCAGCTGCATCAACCCACACATAACCAACGTAAAGCGTCGGATGCGTGGCGTAAAGCACGCCGCCACTGGACTCTAGAGCAGTAGAGACGCCTTCTCTGGAGTGATAATCACACTTTTCCATGTGGAAATCTGATGGAGCGGTCTGGGTTTGGCGGTTGCTGGAGAACTTCACATTTCAGACCGCATTGTGCTGAGTGTGGAATTTAGTGGAGAGAGAATGATGGTGTGGGCTTGGCCCCTAGGTTCAAGTGAAATGAACTCTGAATGCTTTAGGATATTAAAACATTTTGGACAATTCCATGCTCTTGTGGGAACAGTTTGGAGCGGGCCCTTCCTCTTCCAACGTGACTGTGCAGATGTGCACAAAGCAAGGTCCACAAAATAATCGAGGACAGAGTCTGGTGTGGATGAACTGGACTGGCCTGCTCAGAGTCCTGACCTCAACCCTATAAAACACCTCTGGGATAGATTAGAGTGGACACTGAGATCCAGGCCTTCTCCACCAACATCAGTGACCAATGCTCTTTTGGAAGACTGGTCAAAAATTCCTATAAACACACTCCTAACCTTATGGACAGCCTTCCCAGAAGAGTTAAAGCTGGAACAGCAGCAAAAGGTGGACTGACATCATATTGAACTCTATGGGTTAGGAAAGGGATGGCGCTTGGGAGTTAAAGAAGGTGAGTGAATACTTTTGTTAATATAGTGTCACTATCAATAGGATCACTATTCAAATAGAGGGCCAAAATACTTGTTGTCAGACATAGTGGTCTCAGTGACAGTAACTGACTGATTTCTGTCAAACAATCAAACTAGTTTGATTGTAGATATTGCTTTGTTTGTCTGTACCCTAAATTTTGTTAAACACTTTTTTTTTATTTTTAAGATAATTTATTGAAACTTAAAAAGAAAAATCTGATATGATTTCATTTTAGTTGTCATCTGGTACGACTTCAATTTAATGTCTTAGTTATGATGAGTTTTTCTTGCAATACCAACAAAATTGTGCGTGGCAGCATTACACACCATTTCACAGTGAGGAAAACTGTGCCAGCTCAAATTAGTTTTCCCCTTTTCGTTTAAAGCACTCAAACGAACAGAGAATGAGTGCTGACCAGTTTCACGGAAAAATGAGGCAGCAGGACAGCTCACCCCTGGAAGGGCATGGATTGTCTGTCCACGCCACAGTGCGTTTTAGCAGCGCCTGTTTGTCTCCGAGCCACACTTGCAGCTCCATTCCTGGTTTCAGTGTGTTGGGAGCTTTTTCAAATCCAGAACACCGTCAGATACGATGTGTAAGGCAGTGCATCACTTATGCACACAAGTCAAAATGCAAGAATCTTGCTAGTTTTAGCTTTAACATGCAGATGAATGGCTTTTCAGCTATTAACATTACTCAAAAATATATATATTTAACCATTTTTTTGTGCAATTCCAAAACTTTTGTTAAGTGAATGCTCTAAAAAAACACCAGAGGGAATGCAATGACTTTCATAGCAATTATTCAGTTTGACCTTTTTACAGGGAGAGTCCAGGTGTTTGTTTGAAAAGCATTGAAAACAGCAAATACTGTTTTCTATCTTTTAGAATGACCGCAAATTTAAGTTGAACATGTCCAGATAAGATTGTGCAGTGGCATTTCCTCCACTCTAATTGCCTCGATTGAACATGAACAATTTAATTTGCAGTCATGTGAACCGTATCCTTTTGTAATAATTATTCACCCAGATCTTGATGGAGAGGAAAAAAGAGCAATTTTTTTTGTTCTAGTTTTTAGGTTTCACTTTTTGTTATTTTTTTATAATTTTTTTAAATAAAAAACTATGATAATATTTTTATCAACATTTTAAAATTTCTTTTGAAACATATTTTACTGTCAATGAGAACATTTGATTCAAATCCTGCAGTAGCAAACTTTGTCCACTAGAGGTCAGCAAAAGCAACCTTTAAAAAACAAAACCTTTAATTTTATTACTTTTATTTCAAATAAACATATTAAGGATGTGAGTTTTTAAATTTTTGATGTTTATTTTCATTTTTTAAATGTGATTTAAAAGATTAAGTTAATTTTAGAAATTAAGTTTCACATTTTAAAATTACTAATCTTAAGTATTGTCCTGTAGTTTTTCAAATAATAAATTTGACAGAACTAAACCTTATTTCTCCGTAAGATACATCTCTAAATGTAGTGGCTGTTTTTTTTTTTTTTTTTTTTTTTTTTTTTATGAGGCCTTTATAAAGGCCCAGTCACTGCACAGGGGAGGAGCTGATTGCAGATAAGGGGAAAAAGAGACAGCCAGATGGTAATTGTTGTCTTTGTGTGCACTGTAATTCACCAGATTACAGTTCTCCAAGGCACTGGCAGCTTCATGTGCGACAACAAGAAGCTCTGTTTTCCTTATCAGTTCACGTCGTCCTCACATGTTGGGGGGAAAACTGCATGCGGCCCATCATCCTATACGTGTATGTCCTCTCAAGGGATCAGAACATCTGTTTGGAAACTTTCGAGTCAAAGACAACAATACCCAGCACCAATGAATATGACTGGCACGCGCAAGATGACACAGATTACTGTAAAAGAGATGAGACCATAAAAGGGATAAACAAAAGATGCAGACCAGCCTCCTGGGACATGAGAGACTTATGTGTAATGGTTCAGTTGATGAGGGCAATTTAAACCAGAAACGTTTAGTGTGGAGAGACAAAACTAAGATTGGTGACGTCAAGGACCCACTGCGATGAAAATGGTGTTTTTATCATGTTCTTGTAGCATTTTTCTTTTCTTATAATGGGGGGCAGATATAAAAGAATTTAAGCTTAAACCTGCATTTCTGAGTATTTTTAAATTCATATCACTGTGAATTGGAAGCAGATTAAAAAAAGTCATTTGAAAAAGCTTTTATTTGTGATGCAGCAGCTAAAAGTTTCCATTCTGATGCATCGTTGCAGACAAATAGAATCATCATTTTCCTCATCTGAGCCGGCATATAGCTCAAAACTGGATTGCTCCAATATTGGTTGCCATTTTTGTTGCAGTGCTAATGTTAGCTTAAGGTTCTAAGGGTCTGTAAACTTAGCAGGAGAGAGTATATCAAAAGGGATGATGGGACATCAGCAGAGGGTCACCTCTGTGCCAACCGTCTTCTCCAAAACTCCTACCATGCTGCAAATAATATGTATTGAAAACAACACAGGCTTTTTGATTTTGGCTAAAAATGGTTTATCAGTTGTCCAAGGAGTTACTTTAGTGTTTATATCTATACACATTTTTAAAATAAATTTCATTTTAATATAGCACTCGCACTTTGTTTATATACTTTTTATATGCTTTTATTCCCTATAATTTATTGTTTTTGCTTCTACACTTGGAAAAAAGGGGATTGGTTTTTAAATTTCATTGTACAAGTGTGCAATGACAAACAATATCAATCTATTCTGTCTTTATTTTTTAACCGTTTTTCTCCTTTTTTAAACATGTTCAGCAACTTATTAGCTCATTAAATGACAGAAGTGTCCAGACTGTAAGTATGCCTACCTCCTCAGTCAGAGTTGTCTTCGAATTAGAGGCGTCTCAGTTTAGCTTGTACGATTAGAGAAGAACCTGCTTAGTGAAAAATGAAGCTCCGTTTTCAGTTCTATCTTTCTGGTACAGATGACAGAGGTGGGGTTCAAAAAAGAAGATTAGAGTTTTTAAATCTCTATATTGTAATTACTTTGGCACACTGATGTCACCTCCCAGAGATAATCTTCCAAAGTTCAGTGTAACTGCGGGCGATGCATCTTTTCTAATTTGTCTGGCCAACCGTCCAAACAGCTAAAAGCTCTAAATCCTCCCAGCAGAGGCCGTAAACATTTGGATTCAACTCCAGAGACGGTGTGCATTTTCAATGCCCTTTTATTCCATTAGATACACAACTTTACCATGTGTTTGTTCCCTTGGGTGGAAGCTGCCAGGACGTGGTGTCCTCTCACCTCGCATCACAAAGTACACCTCTCTCTGCATCCGTGATGGTTGATGTCAACAGCTTTTGCAGTTACTCTGGGTGCAGAGCGGTGGAACAAATTCGATGGGTTCTGGACTGATGGGTGTGTTTTACTTATGTCTCCTTTCAGGAGTCATGAAATGTATGTCCCCTAAGCAGACTTATTGATTCATGTCTTGTCTGTCAGGTAAGATTCGCTTTGCAGTGCTTGTCAATCCAACTCTTGTTCCTCTTTTCGCTGCTTTATTTCGTTTTTATTATTGTTATTTTTTTTAAGGCTAAGGAAGTTTCTAGTCTTTCTGCCCTTCAGGGGTTTACAGATCACAGATTAAATGATTTCCTCTCACCATGACTGTTTGCAGATGTACACAAATTTCTCTTCATTTCCTGTTGTTTACCCAGTGTGCAATGTTTTGGTGTAACAGTAGTAAAGGAGGACAAACAGTCCGCTCATTTGATAGTGCAGGCATAATAACCCTTCCACTCCTGTGAGTTTGACAGTCTTTGAGGCCAGCTTGTACCAGGGTATTGTTGGCTTGCTTTGCCCCGCCATTCACAAAGCAGAAATGCTCACATCCTCATATAAGTCAAGTCTGAAGTCCTCAAATCCAATCCTTTTTCATTCTTAAGAAACTTTAAAAACACACTCCAATTTTATTTATTCATTTCATTTTTATAGCACACAATAATAAATTACACTAGATTATTGTCTTTGGTGAACATGAGAGCTTGAACTGTTTTAACCAAATGTATCTCTTTATAATGCAACATGAATACGTCAAAAGGCTGGCAAAAGCAATAAAAACATATCACATTTACATATGTATTTGATTTTTTTAGTACATTGTTGTGACATTTTTCTGGTATGGAGGACAATAATGAAAGAATACATGATTACAATTGTGTTTCTGAGTTTCTTTATTCAAATCGCAATGGCGGTGCTCTGCAGTTTGAAGAAGCTCAGGTTTGTGACGGAGAAACAGCAAAACCCTGATTTAAAATCCTCCACTTGGAGACAAATATTAACGTCTCCCAATGTTAGCCAGGAGTGGTAATCTAACAAGAGAGCGTGTAAACAAAGGGATGCTTGATATCAACATAGGGTTACTTCCATGCCAATAGTCCCGCCCACAATCCAGAGGCAAATTTCTGATCGACTCCCGATGCACTGCAGAAATGATGTGCTCAACAATGACACAGACTTTTTCCGTTTTATTAAAAACGGCACAATAATAATTAAAAGTCCACTGGAAATGATTTTACAATAGAAAAAAAAATTGGTTTGAGTGGGACCCTAAATGACTTGTAAGGAGAGAAAAACAGACAGAGACTCGTCATTGGAAGTGGCGGTATGAGCGTAGCTTTAGTCCCCATCTCTATCCCTGAGCACTCCACCTCCATCACCTGTTCATCTGACTTGAATCAGAAGTTGGATCAAAAGGTCAATAGAACCAGCTCATTTTGGGTTCTGCAAAATTGTTTAGTGTCAAAGTAACATCTAAGTGAGAAAGGGGATCCATTGTCTTTATTTGCATCAGCAGGACTGTTCAAGCGTCAAACAAGAGTAGCATTTCCTCAAAATGTGGTCTATAAAACCTTTCAAAGATTCAAACGTGCCTCTATGGTGACAACTACTCTGAAAAGTTTCAACTCTATTAACTAAGTAAACATAAGCTGTAAGATCAGCTGTTTATGTGGATGAACTCTTACAGGCGTGGAGCGGGGTGAGTCGACACCAGCTGCCCTGCGTGGTAACCCATTACATGCACATATAATCATTTGATCTGATTATGTTTGATAAGCAACAGAAATAGAGGAGCTATTGCTTTGCTCTGTCACTTCCCCAGTTCTTTTTCTGAATCTTCGTAGGATCTCCCTCTAAGATCCCTTAACTCCCTGTAACACACAACATTGTCTATGTCTGCTGAACTGCTGTCTCACAGAATTTAAGGGATTACTTTGAAAATAAAGAGTTGTCCTTTTGACAGGAAAAAAACAAGCCGGAGTCTCTCCGAGCTAAATTCCGCTCACTGCAGAGGTGAGAATCTGTTTTTGCCTGATGGTATGGGCCCAGAGCCTCCGAGGGAAAAATGTGAGTGTGTGTGGGAATGAATCAGTGCTGTTCCCAGTGACAGTTTTGGAGGCTAAACAGCTATGACAGAGAGCCTGTTACCACATTCAGCAGGCGGAACATACATTTAATGGTTGAGCAATGCACACCTCATATGTCAATAAAAACTTGCTATTTATGTTTGTACGGGAAATAAAATACTGATGTGAAGGTTGACTTGAGATTTGTATTGTACAGCACCGCACAGATTTAGGCATTTTATTTGAAAAAAACTCAAGCATTAAACACACATTTTGCCCCATCAGATCCAAAAAAGGTCATTTCTATAAAAAAAGCTGATTTAAGCATGACCCGCCTTTAGCCAGAGGTAAAAGTTAATGAAGAGTAATGTTGTTTAAAAAGTTCTAAACAAACTGGAGAAACTGCATGAAAAACCATAAGAAAAACCTTGAAATGGTTGGTAGCATTTTTAGCTAGCACTTCTGGGCTAGCTTAATTGAAAAATTGCATTTTTTTTAATTGATTTTAAAGTTTTATAAGACAAAATACAGAAAAAAAGAGTAATCAATCTTACTTTTCTTACTACAAATACATTTTTAATCTTATAAGCTTCCAAAAAATTTATTACTTACTGCTGTTTTTGCACCCAACAACAATGCCATCAAAAACTGAGTTCATTAATTAAAATGATAAAGTTCAATATGTCCGTTAAAGGCTTTTTTTATTGCTGATGTTGAGATTTCCTTTCAGACCCACGGTTCCGTTATCTCATTTTAAAATTTTCTTAAAACTTTGCTTTTTTTTGTTTCACAAATTTTTTACCGAAAATATTTTCTGGACATTTTTCCCTCATATTTACACATTTAGAGCCTTCACTTGAAGTTAAAATACATTTTTATTTTCGGAGTGTTTATTCATCTCTGAAAATGTAATTTTTACTTGAACTCTATTTCTATGCTTTGGTTTGCTTGTGAAACCGTTTTCGTCCTTGCTCTGCGTTGGAATTTTTGCTGTACGCTCTATCAGGAAGCCACATGAGGCTGGAGGAATTTTCTTGAAAAAAATCTCCTGTTTACAACAAAATATGGCGTCCCGCGCTCAGACAGTGCCCCAAAACAAACAAAAAAAAAGGGTAACTTTAGCACAGAAGTGTAAATATAAAGGAAAATATATCCACCATACTCACCTCTTCCAGGTCAAGAAAAAGGGAAGAGGGAGGGCGGAGCATCAATTTATACTCAAGACCTTGTTAGTATGTGACCCAATTGCCAGGTGTAAAATATAAATAAAAGAAGCACAATTTTGTGTAATAATACTATATATTGTGAACTTGTTACATTTTTCTTAAATGTCTAATTGATAACTCAAAAACAAGCTGAAAATCATGACCCTTCCACCACCATGCTTGACAGTTGGACTGTTCAGTTACACAAGATTTAACTAATTTCACATTTGTTTTTGTCTTTTGAATCATTCTGTTTTTCTATAGTTTTTTCTTATCTTTTTAGACTCTGATTCTATTTTAGGCTAATTAAATTTTCCCATCATGCTTCTCAACCATTTCCTACATTTAAAAAAAAGACAGTTTATCTATTTTCAAACATGGTGAGAACTAAAGAACAGTTTATTAAAGCCTGACAAATATTAGTATTTTCCCCTAAAGAGTAGACTCTCATGAATTGATTTATATTCATTCTATAAATAATTGTCTTTTAGAAAAAAGTAAATATTGCAACCTTTTATTTTTTGTCTTTCTTTTAGTGTCTGGGCTTAATCCACTATCATCCTCCCACTGACATAATCCCATCCTAATATGACTGAAAGCGGCAGCAGTGAAGCAGCATTTTCTGGTCTTAAATCTGATAAATCATCCACTTAAAAGCATCTTGACAGACTAAATCCTCACATCCATCTTTAAAAGCTTCTGTCTTCTTTGGAGCTGAGTTTTTCTAAATGTAAATCTTCCCAAAAACTATTTTCATTCACTCGTGACTGAAGTACAGCGGCGTTTCCTCTCACTTTGTCATGCAGCATGACTTTGTCCACAAGCATGAGAACTTCCAGCAGTAGGAGGGGTGAGTGGCTGCAGCAGGGAAGCGTGCGGTTGGCCAATCGGAAGAAAGCAGCCTGACATGATTGGCTGCCGGACTGGGAGCTGTGAGCAAAGGTTCCCTCCTCGTTCTGGAGAGCATCAGTAAGCAGCAGAGGGAGACTTGATGCGTCTGAGATGCACGGCAGATCATTTAGCTTCTTTGGTGTCCTTTGATTGGAGTTCTCAGAGAGGAAAAGCAGAGAGGAGGAGGCAGAGGATTATCTTATCTTTTTATACCTTTCAGGACAAAAAACTTCAAGGTGAGTTTTTCCATTTTTCCCTCTTTTTTTGCTTGTGAAGACAAAGTGATGTATAGCAATGTGACACTAGTTCCTCTTTATGCAAAGTTGCTGAATGTGCAAAAGTGACACGAGTGAGAGTGATATAAAGCCTCTCTTTATTCTAAGCAACAACTAGAAGTCCAAGACAACGTGCCTAAGTTTGTTTTCATTAGGCAGCAGTTGTGTGCATGTGTTGTGTCTGCAAGTATGGGCATGCATGCAGCTCGGTGCACACACATCAGGGTGTTGTAGGATCCCGCCTCGTGCTGGAGGGCAGGGAACCGGTGCAGTGCGACTTCACAGTGACCAACCTCATCAGCTAACTTGTAACTGTAATGTTTGGTGTAGTGACAGCAGAGCTCAAGGACTCCCTCCCCAAAATCTCCTGGTGTGACTTTCAGGCTGCAGGGTGGTGGCGGGGATGCTGGTCGTTGGCTATAAATAGGCTTGCTCCAAATTGTGCTGCAGTCACACATAAATTCAGAGGGAACAAGAAATGACTGTCATTGTTTGCGTTGAGGCAGGGATATTTCCCGTGTACTGTTTCACTATGAAAAAATCCAAAAAGCAACTTTCTGAAAGACCCAAAAAATATCATGACAAAGTGTTGATTTGTCTTGTCACAGTTTACTTTTGAAAAACATTTCTCGTTTACTTGCCCAACAAAAAGTGAGAAAAACTCAAAGTTTTCTTTCAGATTGTTAACAGCTCTCCCCTTCATGCTTATCTAATTTCCAGTCAAAACAACCTTCCGTGGAGTAAAATAGATGTCTTTGTGCGCGCTGGAACCAGCACTGACTCGATTTATGAATGATGCAGAACCACACTCGTGAAGAATGACTTTTTTTCCTCTTATTCTGACGCAGCACTGCACTTTTGGACTTGTTTCATGTTTTGTTCTCTCATTCTTGTCCAGTCATGCATCATAGTTCTTCCATGACTCATGAAAGAACCATGGCTTTGACATCATCGTCGCTTTTTGTTTTCGCCGCCTCCATTTTTTTTGCTTTTCGAGCCAACTTTAAATGAAAAGGTAATACTTCTTTTGTGTTTACACTTTCCTGTAGTCCCTTTTGTAGCTCCTGACTCACAGTCTCCAGACTTTATTGCAGTGCAGAACACAGAGCTCTGTGTTTTACCTGACCTCTAATATGCAAATTTAAATAGCCAGATTACTATAACAGTGCCGTGCGCCACCTCCATATGGAGGAATCAATGAAATATAAGCAGTCATAAAAACTGACCTAACAAACGATTGGAGCATTTCTGCCCTTTTCTTTTAACCCATTTTGCATAGAAGAAAATTGATTTAAAGAGCTTATAGGAAGGTTTTCTTCCTGCTAATTTGCCTTATAGCCACTAAGGTAAACTCTTTCTCTGAAAGAGTGTTACTACCAGTAGTAAAGTGAGCCCCTGATTCAAAATCTGCGAGTGAGAAAAAGCATCTGCAGTCTTACTCGGCCTTCAAAAGAGGACTTTTTTTTGTCTTTTGTTTCAAAAATCCTCACATGAGCTCAAATCTGATCATCTGCACGACCCTAACTGACAGTGACATTGTCAGCTCCAATGTTTATCAGGTTTTGCTACACTGAGACGGCTCGGTTTGCAGAGAAAAAAGACTCGACGGGGGTATATTGTGACTTTCTAAGAGGTAATAGTTCAAGGGGTCAAGCAGCGTCGGAGTATTGCAGTGTTTTGCGCCTCGGAAAGTCAAATGTCACAGGTTTCCCTTGACTGTTTTTGGCATTTTTCGCTGGGGGGGGGGGTTGCTGGAAAATTGTATCATTTGCTTCCCAAAGCATATTCATTACTGTAATAAATACGGTGTTTGTTTTCCTTTGTTTTTCTGGCAAGAAAGACCCAGAGTAAGTCCCCAAAAGCTCTCACGCATAGGCAGAGCGACGTGCATGCGCACAAAAACATGTATGCAAGCAATAGCAAAGGCATTTAAGAGTCTTTTTTTATATGAAATTCTGTTCCCATAACAAGGGGAACAGGGTTCGTTGTTTACTTTGGGATTTTAGGTAATTCTGGAGCATTAACTTTTACTGTGCAGCTGGATTATATGCAATAGGTATTCATTAAAATATTCTCACTCATCTGTTTTATTCTTTTCGTTCAGTTTTTACTTGAACTGAGGATACTTGTTGCTTTCAAGAAAAAAAGGTTCTTCGCCTGCAGCTATTTGGCATCATGAATTTAGAACAGTGTGTCCTGAATGATGTTAAAATCCAGAGATGAGTGTGACTCTTGAACCTTTAATGGGGTCTTTTTTTTTATCTTTTGCCCTTAAAAGGTAGCATCTCAGGAAAGCTTTGAAAATATCCAACGCTATATAACTGGAGTGGTTAGATGTGTCTGCAACAGCATTTCTCCCTTGTTGTTGTTGTTGTGGAGCCCTATAAACGGGGCAGCAGGTGGAAGGAATCAGTACAACTTTTCAGACACACTGAACATGAACGTGCAAGCAAAACAGAGAGACCTTTGGTAAGATCTCAGACTTGTATGGGGCAGGAAGAGTGACCTCTGAGGGACACCAGACAAAAAAAGTCTGAAAGTCACTTCGCTTCACGTACTTCCTTTTCTTTTTGTTATTCTGGAAGTCCTGTCATTGTTTGTCAGCCTTAAAAAAAAAAAAAAAAAAATAAAGCACCTACCACTATTAGGGTTTTGGGATCTGCCCTGGATGGCCTTAATTGTGGGGGCGGGGGAGGTTTAGGCGTCTCCCGGGAGTGGTGGTATGCTGGTCATGTTTGGTCATCTCTCGCGCGTCACATCCTGGTGTTTTGTTGAACGAATAGGAAAATGATGCTTTGTTTCCCTCGCACAGATACTTTCCATAAACAGCTGTTGACATTTTCCCAATCTTTTCCCAATTCTGCTGCTGCTCTCAAAAGCGTTTTTTCGATTAAAATAAATAAATAAATAAAAAAAATAGCAAAGTAGGAAAGATTGAGTTGGAGGAGATTGGAAAATGTTATGATTGCACATCCTCTCTTTGTGTCTGATCTTGATATGAAACTATTAAGCACAGACTATACTATTCTACTAAACCATTATGAGCATTTTTACCCACTTAAACTAAGTAAACAGTGGCTAAATGGTCTATTTGCTATAATTTGTGGCAGAGTTGTGAGTTTCCCTTTGTGTGACCTACTTCCACACACACACAAACAAGCTAATGGCTATTTAACTATTTGCTTTTTCTGTACACATGTTGATGGGTACTTGAGCAAATTATTAAAAGCTCTATTTACCATTAGTGCATGTGTGGCTTTAGACGTATAATGAGCTGAGTGTATAAATAGTTTATCTTCTGTCAATGGTTTATAGCATAAAAGAAAACATGCAAACATTTACAAAAATATACCAAGAGACGTTTATCCCACCGGAGTGCAAACGCCGTGAGAATGGGCTGAATTAGTACCTCTAAAAATGTCCCAGATTTAGGTCTACATAAATAATACTATTGGGAAAATAAAATAAAAAAAGTGGCACTTGTTAAAGATTTCCAGTCTTTCAAACTTTAATTTTCTCCCCCCTCAAATAAAAACTTTGTTATTTTATTAATCATTTTTTAAATCCAAATTTTCTGGTGAAATACTTCCAGACCTTTTTCTAAATTAGCACCCTAAAATTAGTAATAATATTGAGCTATTAATACATCCTTTTATTAGTGCTTTCATGGGATTAATTTGAGTGTGATAAATTAATCATGACCTGTAATTAATTAGTTTAATTTATTTATTTAAATTACAATTATTTTTAACCTAAAACTTGCTGCAAAAGCCTTATTTTGAGATATTTTCATTTAAATTCATGATGCAATGTTAGAGTAAAGGTTAAATTGCAACCAAAAAATGGTTAATGAATTTTTCCTAATATAACAGACTCCCAACTTTACTTTTACACCAACGAGGGGTAATTAAAAAAAAATAATCGAACAATTAAGGAACAAACGGTCCAGAGTGTTCTAATTCAACACATAAAACGGTATCAAACCTTTTCCTTAGCAACCCAAAAATATTAACCACAAACTTCTTATTATTCCCACATTTGTAGACAAACTTCATTCCACATATCGTCCTGTGCAATCAACATACAGCACAAACCCCTTTAATCTATCATAATAAACACCTCGTCAGGCATTTTTGGAATTTATTTTTGGAAAAAAAGGTGAAAATTCTCAAGGAGACGATTTCTTGAAATATAAACGTGTAAACAAACACTTGATAAAAATGTTATTTACCAACAATTTTCCCAATTAAAAAAAACATCTTTAGAAGTAAAAGTTAAAACAAGTTTCCCACAGTGACTAAACCTGGTGAGGTTCCCTTCCAGGCTCTAAAAAGTTCTTAATTTTTAAAGTATGAGATTTCAAACTTTTGCAAAAAACTAAATTAGATCAATAATGCTTTTTCATAGTTAGTGTTGTTTTTTTCACTTATCACGAAGGGTTTATTTAATTACACTTGACAAGAAGAATTTTTTTTAAAGTTACAAATCTATGTGGCATCAGAACAATTACGATCCACATCAATAAACAGCATGAGTTTACAGACATGCTCAAAATCCATTTTTTTTTCCAAGTCCAAGTCATGTCTCCTGAGGTTCAAGTCGAGTCTCAAGTCAATCAATGTCAGTTTTTGTATATCTTATGAACAAGTCACAAATTCAAGTTCCCATATGTGGTTTGTGGGGAACAAATACAGTCTGTTTAACAGTCAAACGCCAGTGGGAACTTTGTAGAGTCTCTGTCCTCTGTTGGCAATTAGCCTAGATACTATGGTAGTAGGACTAAAAATTATGCATGGTTGAAATTTTTTTTTTTTTTTTTTTTTTTTTAAAAAACCTGCTACATGGAAAATTTGATAAACCTACTTGTGATTGTCAATACTTAGCCAGAAATAAATCAGTCAAATCCGTAAATCACTTTTTGACAGAAAACCGTTACACAACTGTTCAAGCATATTGTTTCCAGAGAAAGTGATAAAACAACAACACTGACATGTTACAAGACTGAGATCACAACACTGATAAACCCGGAAAATCCATTAAACAAGAATCCAGCTGGTTGAGGAGGTGGTGGTGGGTTGAGCGGTAATTAGAGCTGGGAAGAAGGAAGCAAGACTTTGCTAAAATAGTGTGTGAATTATAGTCACCACAGAAAGCATTAATCTAGGAGTGGGGGATTGGAATCTGAATAATTACTTTTGATCATCTTTGGCTGAACCTTTTTTTCTGGATTCAGTTGAAAAAAGGAGACGAAGAAAAAGGAAAAAAAATCATAAAAGCAGGAGAAAGGGATTGTGAAACAATGAGAATTTTGAGCACAAAAAGTGCAGCTATTGAGAACCTCAGGTTAGGTAGGAGGCGGGGTTGACTGCAGGTAGCAGATTACAGGTGAGTTTAAAGGAAGAAACTACGATCTATCACAATCAGGTTTGGACAAATAGAAGTGAACCAAAGGAGTGGAGCAGACAGGAACAAGAAGAAAAGAAAGGTAGGAACAAGCTAAAGAAAACAGCACGTGGGAGGGGCAAATAAAGGAGAAAATGGGCAGGGACAGCAGGAAAAGCTTGTTTTTATTTTATTAGCTGCTGCACTCTTTTCACTCAATTTTGCTGTGTTTTGTTTGTTCAGTTTCAGTTAAATTGTCCGTTTATCTTGCCTTTAATTTGGACTTCTTCAGTGTTTGTTTCCTCACCTACATTTAACCCCCCTTGCTAATTAAAGGGCAGGGAGCTCTTTGAATGCATCTCTGAAGTGAGACAAAGGAGAAAAGTGTTGCCTTCGATTTGCATTGAATCTCAGAGCAGACTTTCAGAGGCATTTTCATGTCTTAACTCACTTTATAATCCCTCCCTCTCAAATCTGCGCACAGAAATACAAAATGTTCCCTTGACCTGAAAAAGCTAATTGGCATAAATGGACTACTGTGCGAATGAAACCAGCTTTAGCAGTTTCCCTCTTCCTCTAGTTTAAGCCACCAAAAAAGAGAAAAAAAGGTTGTCATGTCACTCTATTTCCCCTCTTCACTTCCACTTTTTTTTTCATGCAGAGCAAAAAAGCTGTTTCAGTTTTATCTTGTGGTTGCTAGCCCGTTAGCCTCATAATTAGCAGCAGGTATATTTAGTATATTTCTACCACAAGTTAATGTAATTCACAAAAAGTGCAACTCAGATGTGTCTTTTACTCATTAACAGAAGTTTGAAGCAATGCATGATGTATTTTGATTTGAAAGTTTTAAATATATGTTTACTTCTTCATTGATTACTTGCTTTTCCTGCAAACTAGGCAATAGTTTAATTTTTTTTTGTAATTTATTAAAGCAAAAAGAGGAAATAAAATCACTTCTCTGACCGCGCTCAGTCTCTCTGCCTGTGGAAATATTTTGATAAAAACAAGATTACAGATATGCAATCAGCTTCCTGGGTCTCCTCATAATCTGTTGCCAAACTAAGCTACAGTGCCCAGGTCTTTTTTTTTTCTTCTACTTTTTTATATAACATGACAAGAAATATGAGATGACAGCTCTTCTCAGAACAGCAAAAAAAAAAAATCTTTTTTCTCTTTGTCTGAATAACTTGTTTGCTTAGCTTACCTTAACTGTGAGCCGCCTTTGCCCCAGGGAACCTGTCAAATTGAAAAAATAGGGATTATTCAAAAACAAGCAAAGGACATACAACTCTGGCTATGTAACATTTTTAAGAAGTAACTTACAGAATAACTTTTCAGTTGAAGATTTGATTTGGGGATAGGAAGTTATATTGTTGAAGGAACTTTATTGAAAAAGCCCAATTTTACTCAAACCTCTAAATCAGGGGTGAAAAAACTTACAGCATCTATGGTTAAACTTTTTAATTTCCCCACCAAACAGGAATAAATTATATTGATGATCCCTCTTAATGTTTTAATTTCACTGTAATTCTAGTGTCTACCCATAGATGGTGTGTGACAAATACAATGAGCTTTATTTTGGTGCAAAAGTTATTCTGCATTCATGTGGTGTTAGAAGGTTTTGCTGTTTTTCTGATGTTTATGTGCGTTTTCTGAGTTGGACAGTCATTTTTATAATAATTCCAACATTTCATGATTTCAGTTTTCCGGAAGTTTAGGTTTTTCCCTGATGAACATCAACCTGTTGGTGCAATTGGCACTCAATGTGAACAAAAGCCACAGTTTTGTAATAAAAGCTCCAAAATGTTCTGTTTTAAAATTAATTTTCAATCCAAATGAAAGTGTGTTTTCATCTAGATTTCACACTATTTCTTTCTATTATACCTACTTCTTCTGTTAAATTTTAGAACCCTTTGTGGCTCACGAGTCTAAAAGTTTCCCCATCTCCGTTCCAAAGCCACCTTCCCCCTGATGGCTCACCTTGTGTATCAACAAACTGATTTCAGCAGGTTTTTTCATAACTGATACCAGATATATTTAGGTTAGAAGTCTGTCAAGCTGCATACAAAATATATTTCCATTTGGATTCAGTGTCCTCTCAGGGTAGATATCAGGTGTGTACAGGTGAAAAATAGGAAAACCTGTATACACAGTGGTGGCCCGTGCGCTATTTTAAGGTTGACTGAAGGATGAGCATATAAGATGAAAATTTTGGTTCATATTTTTTCTACAGGCATGCTGCTACAGTTGTAGTGAACTCTTAAACAACACACAAAAGGATAGATGTATAACCCTATCAGGTAAATAAAGGGAAAGTAGGTGAGACGCAGGTGTGTCTTAAAGAAGTGAAAGGTGTGTGCTCCTTGATCGTCTTCTTCCTCTATCCTCGCTGTTATAAATGAGAAAATTAATCAGTTTAGTTTGAGTGGGGGTCCTGTGGGCGTCTTACAGCCACTTATGTATCCCTTCACATCCTGTGCGTACGGTCTTTACACACGTTCAGTAAGGAGTCACTGCACCTTACAAATGACTCGAGTGCTGCACAAAGGGCACTATCCGAGAGAATTACTCATTTATTACGAGCGTGAGTGACTCATATTATCTATTGAAATACTTTACCATACACTTACCACACGCACAACAATGGTACGACCCATTTTCGTGATGTCCAATATGGTGGCCACACAAGCACTCACGCAAGGGAACTCCAAGACGCATCTGTGCTCCTCCGTCCCCTCTTCCAAAAACCAGCAGCACACATTAGCTTCAAATAGTGGAACAGTGTGAAGTAGTGACAGAAAGGGACTATTCGAACATAATTTTCTATATTCGTGCTGAACTTCTTTCTTGGCCACACGGACCCAGAGGAAGGGTTAAGGTTAGGATTATGGAGGACGTCCAGAGGATGGATTAAATGTGGAGAATGCAGCGGTGCCCTCTTACCTGCACATATTACATGTGGTCTGCGGTCTGCTCTTTTACCCCTCCATTGTGGCTCTTTTTAAAAAAGAAAAAGGAAAAAAAAAAGTTTACAAATGTTAAAAAGTAACTTTAAAGTAAGAAGTGAGAAAGTAGTAAGCTAACTCAAACTTTAACTTATAACAGTTGAAGTCCAACTACAACGTTTTGACACATTTTTATGTGTCCTGTACTGTACTAAAAAAATCAATGGACGTCTAGAAAAAAATTAAAGAATTTCAAGTGTGTCAAAACAATATGGCAGTGGTCACTTGATTAGCTTGGATTTAATTTTGGTTCTCCTATCGTGTCACATGATCTAATTTATCAACTAACACCTGAGCTTGTCTCTTTACCTCAATAATTGCAGATTTAATCATGTAGTTGTGTTTTAGGATTAGCTTGTGCATAGTGCTTACATTCCTGTAATGGACTTTGTGAGAGAAAATGTAACACCTATTTGTCTTGCTGATCTTTGATCAGGAAAATGAGTATGGAAAAAATGTGCAAACACTATCCTCTCCTTAACCAGGTGCTGTCCTTTAGTTTTTATTGTTTTATCTTGCTGCTTTATACTCTGCTGTCACAAATAAATTAAGGCTCGGGAGGATGAGAAAGATATCACCCTGACACAGCAGTTATTCAAATGAATTTTATTTGTTTAAAGCATCAGATAAACTTAACTGGACACCAGTGGAAAAAACAACATGAAACCAGCGCATGCTCATACGATCCAGCCTTTACTCCAGTGCCAGCTTTGAAACCCAGGGCTGGACGTGTGACCTTGATGTGAAGCCTCGCCGCTGTTCTCAGTCAGTCTTGTGTGTGCACATTGAATCAGAAATGATGAGGGACATGCAGGCTGAGACTCGGCTCACCACTGTGTGCCTGCTGTTTCCAGCAGGGCTGGATGCACGGAGGTGACTCATCACCAGCTCTGTAGGGCTTACTTCACCCTCGGGTCACTGATGTCATGAGGCTGTAGCCGGTGTGTAGTGTGTGTGTCTGAGTTGTGTGTATTGAGTGTTGAGGATGACGACACTTGTATTTATGTATGCATAAATCATGAAATTTTTTAGTAAAATATGAACATTGTTTCTCTACTTTTTTTTTTTAAACTTGGATGATGAGACATTCATATAATCACTGAAAACAAATGCTGTCCCTTTTAAAGCATTTTTTAAAAAGGCAAATAAGACTTTTAACATGCATTTTTTCTATTAAGCTTTCGTAAAGGCTAATTTTCATTACCTTCTGTGTATGAATTTATTGGGGCAGCTAATGACTGACACAGGAAGTAGTGATTCCCTCAAGGGTTTTTTTTTTTTTTTAACAAGGAGGTCAACTGAGTGCAATGAACTTAAGTTAAGAGGCTTCCTAAAAATATCACAAATAAAATTAACTGATGAGAGAAAAATGGTCACATCCACATATGGACGTGTCTATCATTGTTTCCGGCAGAACAACTGCTCCTAAATGATAATAAAAAAACTAAGAAATATCGTTGCCATTCATTTCTGTCCACTTGAGGGCAGCAAAACCTAATGGTTTGTTGTAGGAGGTGCTCGAAATAAGAGTACCAGGGATTCAACACAAGGATAGAAAATAAATTACTTTCCTGGACTTAAAGTATAGTGGAGTATTTAAACTTCAGGTTTATAGTGTGATACTTTCCATAACCAGCTTGCTGTGAAAAAAACGTTAAGCTGCGACAAAGTAGTCGTCTCCATTAACAAAGCTCCTACATCACCTGAATTGAAAATAGAGTTGTTATTTCAAATATGGGTGGATTAAAGTTATTTTTAATTTTTGCATAGTAAAGTTAATGTCCCAACAAACACTTAGAATAATATGCTTTTAAAATATGGGATCAGAAATGTCATTTTAAAAATTAAGATCCTGTTAAATGTGGCAACACAGGTTCAAGTGTGTTTCAAGTGTGTGTGAGGGGATCTTTACAAACTAAAGATGACAAATTTACATGTCGCTTTATTTGTTTGATTAGTGGATGATTGTGAAATCAAAGAATCTATATCACAAAGCAGTATCTCTACACACGCAATCATCCAGAACTTTTTCTAAAGCTCTTCTATTCAGAACAAATTTGTGGAGAAATGAACAGCTTAAAAAAGAAATTTTATATGCTAAATGTGTTTATATTATTTACTTAAATCTTAAAGATACCCCGACAGCATTCGGGTCATGTCTGGATTTTATTGAGTCGTGTGCGTTATATATTCTCATATCTAGTTTTTTTTTTTTTGCATGCTATTTTGTGTGGTTTTAGCTGCCAGTTTTGTTCATCTTTAAAGGATTCTGTTTAATCGTAAACGTGAACAAGTCTTGCTTTTGAGAATGAATTTATGGAGTGAGTTGACTTTTTCATTGTGTTATTCCTCTTTTTTACTCTTTTGTGGTACCTTTTGTGGGTTAAAGGGACACAATGTTTGATATCTTTTTGACAATGAACTGAACCCAAATCATCATTTCTCTCCCACTGTACTTAACAGAAAGTGCATGAGCATGTTTGCTGACATACATGGTGCTAATAGCATAGCATTTGTAAACACGGCTGTCATACTCTCAATTTTTGCAAATTTTTCAATGTCTACGTGTCCCAGTCTTAACAAAATGGGCTGTCATTTTTCAGTCAACCCATAAAAGTGGAGCTAACTGTCCTGCACTTTTGATATGATGACACAGACACAAAGATCACAAAAGCACAGGAATCTGTAAAGCTTTCGAGTATTTTAAACTGTCTGCACTTTGAAGAGAAGCTGAAAGGATGTTCTGGTGCTAGATTTAAAAATGTGTCAGGATATTTGACAGCTCTTATCTTCCCAAAGTCATTCTTTTTTTTTTTTTACAGCTCAAATGTTATGTATGTTATGTATTTAAATGGACATAACATTTTTGTTCAAATTTGATTTCACTTTTGAATCATCATGAGTGTCTTACAATTAAATAATAATAATAATGTCTTGATGCAAATAAAAAAACATCATAACATCCATGAGGAGAATAATTTGATTATCAAATATGTTTGTTTTGAACGGCACTTCTTCTTTTGCATTTCTATCAGCAAATACTGACACATAAACCTGCAGCGCTCTCTAGTGGTTGTTAGGGGGAAACAACCGCTAAAAAGGCAACCGGTTGTCAAGAAGTAAATAACGAGTATATGAGCTTATTGATGTGTAAAAGAATCACAAATCAGTTGCTCCTGAATATAAGTCACACCCCTGGCCAATATAGACTTATAGTTTAGAAAATACAGTATATACAAATATTTATTAAAATGTACAGTGTGAGTTTATGTATAAATATTGTGCATATTCTACTCAAAAAATATAAACTAGTAGTAGTACCAACCTTGCTAGAAGAAAATAATAACTGGAATGGTTGCGATTATATAAGGTTTCTTCTTCCCACTCACCTTTAAGCTGAGACACAAAGTTTTATACGCAAACGACAAGTCTAAGTTTACTTTCTATGATGTTGACACGCTCATTTTTGTCAGTCAGTATGAATCTGATGAAAATGCTCTTTAGAATTTAATAACTGCATGTTTGGTCATTTCTTTTGTTTTGAAATGATTGTTTTTCTTTTTCTGTTTCTGTCTAAAAATAAATCTAAAAAGTTATATATTATAAAATTATCAATTTTATAAATCAATTGAATAATAAATACTATTTTCAGAAGTACTTTTTTTCAACATGGCAACTGACTAAATCACAATTTCAACAATATCTTTGCTTTAGACCTACATAAGTTGTGCACACTTCATATAAAAATATGATTTGTTATTGTTTTTTTGTTTTTGAGTTTATGTAATATACAGTATTCCCTCCTTATTTGCGGAGGTTAGGGACCAGAGATATCCACGAATACCCCAAATCTGCAAATATAAGAGCCACTGTTTTCACATTTTATTGATTTAACTGGCTTAAGCTTACGGCAGATCCAGCAGTTTCGCTTTAAATAAACTACATTAATAGGAGTCCTAACTACAACATATCAGTACTTTGTGGTACATTTTCATTGTGTTCTCGTTATTTATTTTCTATTTTTGTTGCAGGCAATATAAATAACTTAAAAGTAATTTAGGAGTTATGATGCAAATTACAGTTCTGTGATAGTAGCATTATAACTACATTATGTGTAGTACTATTTGGAAGTAACTTTAACAACACTGCTGGTTAATATTTTTTCAGTGGAAATGCACTACTGATGTCTTTTTTTTTTCCATTTTTACAATGATACCCCAAACCTGCAGACTATCAACAGTTGGATGGGTGTACTTTATGAAAGTTGACTAATTAATTGCAACATATTGGCAAGAGTTTGCTGGTGCTTTTACAGAAAAAACACATTATTTTACTTTTTACATACCACTAATGTCAGGGTGTATTACATTGCTTTAACAATATAAACATTTTAAATTATAACTGAAAAAATTGCAGCAATTAGCTAATTAATGTTTTCCTGCAATACTTTTTATTTGAGTAATGACATGTTTTCTTTAATGAGATTTTTGACTTTTCACCATCATGATCACTAATCGGAGCACCACTTGGAGGAGCCACTGTTATGTTGCAGCGCAGTCTTGGAGAAGGAGGGCGGGGAGACTGTTGTTTGTGCCGAGAGGCAAGACTCCTTTACTCTGCAGCATTCATCCATGCAAATGGTCCTGAAGCTCCAGTCGGTCTCTAAAATAAACAGCGAATCAATAGGAGGATGATTTGTGTAGTGCTGTCTTTAGAGGAGTGAAGGAGATCCATGAGGTGGAAAAATCCACTTCAGTCAAAAGCTAAGAAAGCAGACGGATAATTAGATGCTACATGGGGAGCTTTTAGTGTGGCTCAGACAAGCGTCACTGCCAGTTTTCTTTAGAACCATCATGTGGCATAGAAAAGGCTGTGATGTTTTTATTTAAAAAAAAATCTAACTTGGAGCATTTCAGCATTTTTTTTTAACTGATTGCTCCCTTTTAGCACTTAGCATCTAAAGGTTGAATGTCATAAAGTACTCTTTTAAAGCAATTCAAGACCACTTTACTTATAAAAAACTTCACAGAAAGTAAAGATTTTCCTTTTAACTTTCTTTCAAAAGGCCAGAGCGTGTTCTCAGAGCTGATTATTTGGCGGCAATAAAAGCCAGAGATTTGTTTGAGTGATCATTTTAATACACAACTGTTGGATTTCTAAAAAGAATTAAAGGACAATTCGCTGAGCAGCTGGAATGTAGAGCAAATTGGAAATCCACGACCTTGCGCTGCTGGGTGAGAAGACGCCACAGCTTAGCTCCTTTTTGCTCGCTCACCTAATGTGATCACACAGGATGAACTCTCATCGTTGTCCCAACGATGGCAGGAAGTTAATTGAAAAAGCCATCAGAGCATGTATCAAAGGGACACAAGAGGTAACTGCATCTGCAGAGGGCAGCTTTAATATCTTGCACTGTACTGAAGCTTGTGAACTTGTGCCTTGCGTGACTTTGCGGTTAAAAAAATCAATGTTTTGTGAGGGAGTTCTGTTATTCTAATGCGTCTTTTAATTTTGTTTCGCATATATCATTCATTCAATAAGTGGAAAAAAAAAAAAGAATTAATGAATGACTGAATATTTTATTTAAAATACTAGAAGCTACTGGTCCAAAAAGAAATGAAAAAGGTGTGTATTAGACTTGCAAATGACTGAAAGACAGAGGGCAACGTTTGTTATATTATATATGTATATATGAAAAAAAATTTTTGGTTGTTTTTTTAAGAAAAAAATTCAGGCAAGCAGCCCTTTTGCAAACCAGACCTAATTTAAACAGTCATATTCCCCTAAATTTGACATAGTTTCGAAAAAGTTACAAAATTCTTTAAAAAGTGAATAAACACTTTTTATACAGTTTGGCAAGGGTTAATTCATTCTAAAGATCATTCAGTCTTTTTTGTTCATAAATGTGAGAGTTGACGAAGGCAGAGGACACACATTTGATGGACAGATTTCTATGATTTTTTTATTGTTTTTATAAATTTTCAGCCCTCATCTTTCATTTGATTTAAATGTTTTCACAATTATAGAGACTTTTAGAATGTTTCCATTCTGGTGAATGGTGACTATTGGGACTTAATGCCAAGGACGAGACAAATAACATAGAGAGTCTAACAACTAGTCATGCATTTGAGCAAATATAACAATAAAAAAAGTAATTATCTATGCTAAAGTGTAACACCAGTATTCACAAGTCCTTTAGATCTAACATGTCAATCATTTTAAATGAAGGATTTTTTTTTTTTTACATAAATAAGACTTTTCTGTTTGGAACATGTTTTGTTCTGACTCATAAGAATCAGGTCTTTATACTCTAATAAAGTCAGCCTATGAAAGCCTGCTGCCGCGCAGTTTGACCCATTTTATTATGTCTTCTTTCATTCCAGAACCATAAATTTGTTTTGAGAACGTTTAACGGATAAAGAAAAGCTTTTTAGCAAACTTCAAAGATCTCCACTCTCGCCGGTCCATTTGTGATGCTCATGTCTGATGTTCCTTATTCAGAGCAGTTCATCTACTGTTGACAAAAGCGGCTTCCACTGTAATATTTACCTCTATAAATCTGACTTGTCTAACAAAATTACTAAAATAGTTACAAACTGGTAAATCTTTGTGTATGACATCATTTGGTAGTGTCTTAGCAAATAATCTAATTTTATCCCTATTTTATCATGAAAGGTATATTCATCACAGATGTAACATCAAATCCAGTTGAATCAAAGTCTAAATAGTAAAACCACCACATTTACTCACGTTTCTGAGAGCGCGTTTCCTCAAAATGACAGTTGATCAACTGGACGGTTGCCCAGACCTCTTTTATTTCCGCTTGCAGCTACATTTTCACCTCATCAATATTTATTTGATGTATGCAAAAACATCATTTCCTTTTCAGAATTGATTTCAGCGCTGGGGTTGGGTGATTTGTTTGTAGTTTCCCGGCTTTTTATTATTATTCTTCTGAATAGTTTTGCATTATTTATGAAATTTTCAAGGGATTACAATAAATTAACGCCAAAAGCGCACATTGATTTGTACTCTGAAAAAGCTTTTTCCTATTTACTTTTTTTCAGTGTGCTGGTCAGGAACTTCACTGGTATTTCAGCTTTGCAGAAAAACTTAATTTCCAGTTATTTCTGGGAAAGTCTTAGTATTGTTCCCCTGTGCCCGGGTAAGAATAATTCTAACCAGAACTAAAGTTCATCAGACCAGACAGAAATCAGCCCCCTGTGTTTGCAGTTCAAGCACTGCTGCACTGATCCACTGCACACAAGAGGAAACACCAATGAGAATTTCTTGTCTTCAAAGCCACATGATAAACAGGTTTTAAATGATAATTTTCGTGTTGGGAATACTTGTTTTTCATTGAGGAGCTTTAAGGATTACTTTTCACAACTTGCTATTCAGCTACTGCTATTTACCCAATTACACAGTGTAGATCATGAGAGCTGGCTGTGATTAGATAATCGTTTTTTATGCATTTTCTTTTTTCTGTGCGTTCAGTCGTGTCTCCTGATACGATTTTTTTCTACCTTTCTAAATTTGTCTTTTGCTTCCAAAGCTGAAAATCTTTGTGTCAATGTTAGAGTTGAAGATAAAAATAAAGCAATCATAAATCACTTATTTGTAAAACATTCTCTATTGGAGCGCCTGCTGATTGGGTCAAAACCGATCAAAAACTAGCTTTTTTAATCCTAAAAAACAGCAATTATGAACTTAAAGACCACAAAAATCAAACATGTTCTTAAGTAACTATTTAAACACTCCTTTACCTACATGTGTGGATTTAAGTCAAATAATACAGATTTATTTATATATATATAAAACCCACAAGACAACACGCTAAACTTTTTTTTTTCTTTTTCCCAGTGATTTTTCATTTTCACTGGTGTCCATGGTAAACATAAAATTCTGTCCACCTTTGTCATGGCAGGGATAACGTGTCAATGTAAGGGTGGGGTCATGTAGACCCCACAAGCTACATCAAGGGCTAAAAGAGTCACTTGGACCAGTCTCTTACTGACCAGTATCTGAAGCTGCAAAGAGTTGCAAAGCTTCACCTCTATGATTAGAAAAATCCCTTTATTCATGTTTTTTTTGAGTAGTAACTGCTATATTTTCTGGATTGAATCGTTTTAAATTAATTGAAGCCCAATGAGGCAAATTTTCTTTCTGATTTTGGGCTATATAAATAAAATTGAATCAAATTGAATTATTTTACTCTTTCCTTTCAAAATAAAGTGCACCCTGTGTCAATCTTGATCCTCCAGCTGAACCAAGAAGGGTAAGAGTGCCAAGTAAAATATGGCAATTTCTGTGATTACTTTCATCCTTTTTGTAATTTTTGCAATTGATTAGAATTTTTAAAGAATTGGTGGAGAATCCACATTTAAAAAAACATAATGGTACAAAAATAATATGAAGAAACTTTAAAATGAATTTCCATCTGAGAGTAATTTACACCTTTCACCATCATTTTTCACTTGTGTTAAAAATCTAAACGTTTATGCATTTCTTTTAATTTTACCTTTATTTAACCAGGTTAAGCCCGTTGAGATCAAGATCTCTTTTTCAAGGGTAGCGTGGCCAGCAGCACACAACACATGGATAAATGAAGTTACTATATAAAACAAGCTTTTAAAATTTAAAGTTTAGGTGCAAGAAAGTAACTTTAGTGATTTTGGAGGCAGTATATATACATATCTGGAGTGTGAAAATTTAAAAGCAACATGAAATTGATGAGGAACAATGCATATAGAAAGAATTAGTTATCAGCGTAAATTAGACACTTGGGTATTGATGTATTTGATTGTTTTCTTTGCTTGAAAGAGACAGAATACTCTAAATGAAGCAAGCTTGGGCCATTTTAATTGGAGAGTTCCAATTCAAGGCTGCAGAAAAACAGAAGGCCAAGGCTAAATGACTAAGCTAAATTAGCTAAAACAAAATAATCAAAACTAAAAATGCACTTTTTTTTTTTTTATTCTAATCATTTTCATCAGTACCATAGAGTTACAATGAAGGGTTACAAGTTAAGTGGCTCCAGAGCCTCAGGCTGCAAACTCCTGGTCTATACCACATTTTTCTTGTTTTTAAGCTTTATATTTTTATTATGTTAGTTTAGATTTGGGAACATTTCTTATTTATAATTTCTAGATGTTATTTGGTGATAAGTAGTTAAATGCTTTATGATAATAGTATGTTTGATATTTTACAAGATTAAATTTTATAACTTTATCTTGACTTAAAACTAAAAATGTATTATTGTTGGTGTTTTCTATAGTAAACTGCAATGTACATAGAGTTGTATACCTAAATAAAGATCATATTGAAGGAAGTGGCTGCATGGAGGATATTATTCATGAACTGCACGTTTGCTCATACTCACGTCGTAACAAGAGCTGATATATCATGTGTAAAATGACCACTCAGGTTTATACCTGCATTAGAAGTTTGCAGAGAACACTTCACTGAGCTCTGTGAATGCTAATGGACATCCATTTTACTGCAGGTGGTCCTGAAAACCTGCTTAGTGTTGTGTGTCATTGCGTGTGAGGCCGTGAGAGACGGGGGCAGGTGTAGACTTTGGGTTATTAGGCCAAGCAAACAGAGTCAGGTTGTGTAACTCTGTCTGATAATTCACTGACCTTTACCGTTTACACCTCAAAGCATTCTATTAGGCCAGTGGATCACAACACACCTCATTTTTTTTATGAACAAAGCTTTATGGCACACAGCCATCACACACATACACACACAAACACACGTGAGGATAAGCACCTGGTTGTCTGGGAGATTAAAGCCTTTATTCTCAAACTGCAAAGCCCCTGAGAGCAGGATGAACTTCACCCTGAAAAACAGGCCTATCTCACTCTCAAGCAAAGCCGTCTCAAATTTCTGCTTTCAATACACATCATATACAAATTTGTACACAAAGTTTTACCATTTGAATAATAGTAACCAAATATGCGCTTTCATGTTTTTCTTTTATCTTATTTTCTGATCAGCTCTGTCTGACTGAGACCTGCCGAGGTGGCCCCCACCATGCAAAAGAATGAGCGGTCTGGAGACGAAAGCCAGAGAGAAAGCGTAAGTGAAGACCTGCGTCTTTTTATGTTTCGTCCTGCAGTTTTATATTTCACGCAGACATATGCTCAAGCAAATATGTTGAACAAGAGCTTTCAAACTGATGGGTCTTTTTCCTGATTCTGTGTTTAAGATGCCCTACATTTGGAAATGGTGGGCACTTTCTGTTGTAAATGTCAACATTTTATTGTGAAATAATTCTTGAAAGGTCTAGAGTTCTGTATGACTGCTTCCGTATATTTTGGACAAAATGTATTTAAAATTTCATTTAAAAATATTTTTAACGGAGGATCATCTACACCACAGTTATTTTTAGGGGGGATGATTAATCAACTTTATCACTGAATAAACTTATATTCCTACAATCCAACCAGATCAATCTATCTGAGGTAAGTTTTTAACTGAGTTGACATATACCATTGTCAAAAATACTTTTTGGATTGACCCTGTGGCCATGAAGGGTCATGCTTAAGGAGGACTCAAATGAAACTCTTCCCTGGGAAGCCCAACAAATTGAGTCATCCAGCTGCTGCTCAACACAAATATGATGGTAGATTACAGATTTTAGATTTTTAATTGGATTGTTCAAAATTTTGATATGAATTTATCAAAAGTAATTGTTACACCTCTAACTTCATTACTTGTTTTAGAGTTTTGCAGGGAGTTATGCACATTTTCCAATGTGCATTAATGATATACTTTAATTGTTTCACTAAGAAACAAAAATGATATATGTACATACCCTAACCAAACACAGTCTTTATAGCTGCTGTAGTGAATGTAAAGTCTGCAAATTCCAGTATGCTGCTTTTCTCCCCAACATTTGCACTTTCTAATAGTTTGGATAAACCTGATTGAAATAATCAGCAGGTAAGAAGTGATATCTGGGACACAAGTCCAGTTTTCTATCCCTGACTTTTCACCTACGGCAGGGGTGTCAAACTCAATCGCACAGGGGGCCAAAATCCAAAACACACCTTAGGTCGCGGGCCGAGCAGGATAAATATTTATTGAACAAACTAAAACCATTTTTTAAAAACTTTAAAAATGTAATTTTGTAATATTACTATTAATAGACACAGGTAGGACTATTATTATAGAATAAATCAACTAAAACCTTAAATAACTTTCAATGTTTTACTCTCTGTAGAAATATATTTTGTCAAAATTATACAAATTAGTAAGTAGCACAGGATAAGATTAGTAATAATAACATAAAATTTAATACATTTACCCTTGACATTGACACACGTGACCTAAAAGATGAACGTGTTTTCTCTAAAAAAACACAAAAACCCAATTGAAGTATCTTAGTTTGTCAACCATATTCATGCTATATTTGTCCAATAGTTTAACCACAGCAAACATCTAAAATTTTTAGAGTGAGAAATCTAACACTTAAAATGTAAAAGAAAAAAAAGAAGTAAAAGTCTAATAGAAAGGTTAAAGTTCACCTTTAAAATTAAAGTAATTGAGGTAATCTATGGTAGTATAGATAAGATGAAGAAACCACAACAAGTAAGCAAAAATAAAAAAAATAAAAATTCTGTGGGTCTTTTTTTTTTTTTTTTTAGAGCAAAATGACCTTTATCTCTCCGATGATGCAGACCTAAACACATCTCTCACTTTTGCCACTGGATTAATTCATTGTGCAGCAGGTGTGGAGTGTTGTCCATTATGTTTGACAACTAATGCAAGATTCCACTTTGCATAATCAGCTTGGAGCCTCCAAAGCCATCAGCACTGACCTTCTTACCTCATTTTCTAAAAAAAAAAAAAAAAAAACCTAAAACTGCCACAAAAAAAAAAATCCAAAAAAGCTGGTGCTAGATAAACTGACCAGTAAGTCACAGCTGATGTACGGCAACAAATTAGGTCATCTCTGCTGCATGATTTGAAGGGAAAAACATTGATAAAACTGTCACGTTCCGCAGTGGAAAACTAGTGTTTTCAATTTGTTTTGCATTTCTCTACCCATCCCCCACAACTACTGCTACTGTACCATCGGGGCTGACAGTCTCTGGGCTCTCACATGATGTTTTCAGAGTTATGTGCAAGCTGTCCATCACCCACCTCTATCCATCTGGATGTAGGTTTCAGGAAATCGCTACGAAAACTAGACAGATCAGAGCTGCTGTGCTCGAGCGGAGACGGAGCTCAGATATGACACTGTAGGGCTCATCCTGCATCAAAAACACATGCTGTCGTTGTCTGGAGTTGAAGCCCAAAGACGGGTATATGGGTAGTGTATAATGCATCATTATTTAAAGAAAAGATAAAAAACAAAAGCTAAATCAAAAAAAAAAAAAAAAAAGAGCGGTAGTGTCAGGTAAAAATAGAAATGACTGATTTGAGCAGAGCTCCTGCTGTTTATTTCCCGCATGCTTCATATTTCCATGTGAATCATAGTTAAATTGGCCATTACCGCTCAGCGCTTGAAGGTTCCCACACATTAATGCTGTGTTTTGGTGTGTACCCTGCAAAAATAGCCATGATATGAGGTGCAAATGCATTCAGATGCTATGTCGTATTTAAAATGTTATTTATTTATTCAACGATCGATGGTAAACCATAATGCTCACTTTACTTAAAAGTAAAAACAAAACCGCTAGATTGCTGTTAAAAATCTAAACTTACAGACATTATTGTCTGCAAGAAATTCTGCTGAGACAAATTCGTAACATTATGTTAATCCAGGACACCAACAAGGCCAGCGGGAAGGAAAATTTGCTTAGACAAAACTGGTTTTCTTAAAAAAAAAGGGCAGACGGGAGCTAATGACCTTTAAAAGTGAATAAAACCTCCAGTATTGCTGCACAAACTGATTCATGAATCACACTTTGTGGCCCCAGAGGGGGCTGTAAAATTAAAAGTTGGTTTTAGAGATTGTTTTGGGGAGAAATGTTAGTGAAATTTTGCGGCTGAGTGCCCCAATTACCAGTGCAAACCAAACGCGGAGACGTTTAAATCCAAGCGGGAGAAGAGGATGAAGGCCCTTAAAAGAGGGATCCATATCTCCCTACGGATCCCCTTAAGCATGACTTCATGTCCAAAAGGCCGAATGATTCATGACTTTATCTGTTAAGACAGTGGGGGGGGTCAGTGGGTCAGCATTGAGAGGTGTGGATGTCCCAGCTGTGGGAAGGAGCGGGTGGGACTGATAATTGGAGAGAAGAGATGAGAGGATAGGGTTTAGGGTGAGGCGAGAGGTGAAAAGCAAAGAGAAAGAAGCTGAGTTCCTCTTTTACCATCCTGAGGGGGCACGTTGAGGTAGTGCAGGGACACAAGCTGCACTGATTGTTTTTTTTTTTTTTAAAGCTCTCAGGGGCAGTCCAATCAGGCGGCGCCACTGATGAATAGTCATGAGTCACCTTATCAGCATCACCATGGTTACGCAGATGTGACTGTGGCCCTGTGAATGTGATGAAGGAACAGAAATGGGCCACAGGCTTCTCCGTCTCCTTCCTGTTCTCATCCTGATCACCAATTAGAGCCCAGCAGGGGGGCATCCCGGCTCAGGGTTTGCTTCATGGGGCAAGGTTGGGAAAGAGGGAAACGGACGGAGAGCGAGACGGTCCGGATAAGTGCTTTTAGGTCTAAACGTGGAGCAAAAACATTGGAGGAGCAAAGGAGGGAGGAGGACACCCGTTTGGAAATTATTCAATGACCTGAAATCACATTAATCACTGGTAAACCCAGTTGACACACAGCAAGTACAGGTAAGGGCTGCCGAGATGATGAGGGGAAGTGGATGACACGATATTTAATAGAAAGAGCTGGTAAATTAGATTGAACAGGATCAACAGTGAGGGGAAAGCCTGCTGATGGATGAGCAGAAGGAGACACAGCTGCAGGGGATGAAATAAACAAAATGGACAATAAATAATGGAATAAAAGGAGGAATAAAAGGCACCACATAATTATACATGTATGTCCATCTCACAAAATGCCGCCACTTCTTTTAAAAGCTTGTGAACAGCCTTCTGCAAAAAATTTAAAAAAATCCAGTGCTTCTAATTATTTAAGACTGACTCCGATCATTTTTTCATCTAAGTGCTCCCGTTGTGCCGTTTTTAGCTAAAATTCAAAAAATAAAAATTGCATTGTTTTCTAGGACATCGTTTCTGCAGCTCATTAGGAATTTGTCTAGCAGCCCCACCCCGTTGCCTTCCCCATTGCTGGGACTTCGGAGGAGGGCGCTTGTGGCCCGCCCTGCATTTTTATATCACAAATATGCTCTTTTTCAAACAGCTTTTTTTTCATCAATTCTAGATTAATTTTTTTGATAAAAGTCTTTAAAGTCTCCCTATGAAAACTTTTTTAATCTAAAATAAAACGTTCCCAGTAGTGTTTTAATTATGATTATGAAGTTTTTAACCAAAATTCCACAACTTAAATGTCTTAAAAAGCCATTTTTCATGTTGATCTGAAGTCCTGAACTGAGCAGCCCCGCCCCTGATCCCCCCGTCTGACTGTTGTAGCTCTGTGTCTTGCTAGAGTAAATCTTCACCGCTGCTACATAAAATTGTCAAGCAATATTGGTAATATCAAGCCATATCGTTTTGATCCGAATGTCAGCTCTGACGAGGAAGTGAAGAGCTTCATGAACAAACTTCTGCCAAAATTCTGATTCTTTCTCCTTCCAGTTCACCAAACACTCTTTTAGCTAATTATCGAACGTTCATTGACATTGCTGTGACCATTAGATTCAATCCATTGGTTTCTCAGAGTCCTTGGGAAAATAATGAAAGCTAACATCAAAATCGTCTTTCATTGATTTACAATCCTTTACAACTGCAGTCAAATGAGCCGCCGTTCACATTTCTGTGATCACATCAAGAAGCTCCGTGGAGTCTGGCTGAGCTTTTCCAGCATTCTCAGCCCTTCTACTGTAAGTATTGTATTAAACTCACACAAAAAAAAATCCAGTAACAGTTGATTTTACCATAGAAATGTGAACCGCGGCTCATTTGACTGCAGTCAATGGGACAGTACCATAACAAAATGATTTCTTATTACATTTGTTCTCTGTCATGATAGAAAAATGCCACATATACATGTTAAAAACTCAAAAACATGATTTTCATTGGAGGGGAACTTTAATCATCAGTTGCAAGAGCAAACAGCGGTTTTAAAAACCCAATTTTCATGTTCACCCTTTAGTTTTGGATCAATAGATCATATTTCATTAAACGCAGTGCAGGTCACTGGAATGATAAACCTGATAATAGCCGTCTTGTAATCGCCAAATTCTCCGGTTGATTGCAGACGATGTTAATTTCTTTTGAGCCACCGCTTATCAGCATCTTGATGTCTTTATGAGCGGATGGAGCGGATTATTTGAAACATTCAATTGGATTACATCTGCGTTCAATGAAGACACATTCAAGCCGTTTGAGAAATTTCCCTTTTCTCGTCTCGGTGCACTTTCATGGATCAGACAGCTGTCCTCTGTTCTGTGTGTTGAGTTTTCTCTTAAATGAATCATCCATATGGATACTGTGTGGAGAGAGAGTTGGGTGGGATTGATATTTATTCAGTCTTGAAATCTGTGTTTAAAGAAACATTACCAGCCACTGTCCAGCCTGTTTACTGTGTTCAACGTGTGATAAATGTTGTGTGAAAAGCATGGTATTTTATTTTCTATTCTTATGACTTTGATGTGCTGTCAACCTCCTTGTGCCATTCAAAGTAGCAGTGGTGTAGAGTTCTATTTTTTAATTTCTACATGTAAATACAGTTTTACACTTTCAGAGCTTTGCCTCTGAGCTGGAGCTAGACAATGTTGTGCAGCTGAAGATAAAACATATGCCTTAAGATTACCCTAATAACAATCTACTCCACAGTTCCTGGTGTTTCTCAAATGTTAAAAATCTAGATTTAATAATTGAACAGAGTTAACACAACCCAAACTAAAACCCATTATTTATTTGAATTGTTAGCATTTTCCCTTCAAAGTCGAAGTGTGATAATATTGATAATAGAGAGTTAACAGACCCACATGTGGCTCTGGAGCTTCAGGCTGTAGACCCCTGCTGTGGATGGATTAAAACCAGTCAGTGCATTTGTGTTTTGTGTATAAAGAAAACATTAAACCTAGGAAATCTTAAAAAAATGTTTTCTTTCATTTTTTCATGTTTTCATTTCATTAAAACATCAGCTTCTTTTTTTGGTATGGTTTTAATTTTTTATAAAAGTTGCCTCTGCATGGAATTAAAATGTGCAATTTAGGAATTTTTTTTTTTCTGTTTTAGCTGTATTTTGGAACTTTTATTGATTCTTTTGTCTTCTATGGAGTTGTGGGCTCACGCTTATCCTTGGTATTGTTTTTATACAAGCTTTAGTTTATTTTTGACTGTCAAACAAAGTATTTAGTCTGTGGTTTACTTTGTAAACTGTATTTCAAATTACAATCCTTTTACTACTGAAGAAAATGTTGCTCTGACTTTTAACAATTTACCTTTTGCATAACAAAATCATAAACTATTATACATGGTTTGATTTTTAGGATGTAGCAGCAACTTGAAGGACCAATACCATGCAAAATCAACTTTTTGAGCTTTTAACTAAATTATAATGTTCATTCCTCACTATAAAGAAAAAACTGTATTTTTGAAGATGGTCATATTGGACTGCCTAGTGATGAGCACTCGTTATAAGAAGCTCCAGTGTCTCCAGGCACTCTGGCTTCCTCCCTCAATCCAAAAACATGCTTCATAGGGTAATCTCTAAACTGCCCGATGGTGTGCATGCGTATGTGTGTGAGAGACCCTGTGTCAGACTAGCAACCTGTTCAAGGTGTGTCCTGCCTTCAGCCAACAAGAGCTGGATCATCTGAAGTTGGCCCATGACCCTTAGAGGGGTTTAGCGAAGATAGATTGTTGGTCATATTTCTAATCTTTTTATTGGGTATGTGATATCCACTCATGCTGCTACCTCCTTCTGAAGCATTATTCATATTTTTTTTAATCCTGTTGTTGTTATGCATTGTGGTATTTTGTATTTGGTTTCAGTTAAAATTTTGTCATACGTTCTTTATTTTTTTTAGCCCAGCAGGTTTTGTTATTTATCATCACAATTGTGTCTGTTTCATACATTTTTGTAAGTCTTTGTCGATTTCTCTTATCATCTTTATTTTTTTAATCTTTCAGTTTTTAGTTTTGGTTCAGTAATTTAGATATTCTGGTTTTACTTTTTTTTAGTTTTTGAAGAAATTTATATTGTAAGTCAAGCTTCTTGAGCGTTTGTGAGCACCGGTATTCCACAGCTGTGATTTGGTGCAGAAAAAAAGCTTTTGATTATTATTTTCACTGGAATTATTAATTCCTTCTGAGTTTATTTTGAATGGATTTGTATAAAAAGCTGCTAGCTTATTGTTTCAAGAATTTTCTATTACAGCCTGGTGTCCCTGACTTTCTGTGTAGATGAGACAGATAAGTAGAATGACGCAAAAAAAAGTGAGTGGCTCAGGATTTCTTTATTGTAAATTGACTCTAGTAGACAATTTTTCTGTCAGTTTCTCATTCTGTTCCATAATGACTATTAAAAAACAAGCAAAAAACTTAAACAAAGTTTGAATACATCACAATAATTGCATTTTATGCTTTGAAAATATGGATCCTGAAATGATCTGCTGCTACATTTCATATTGTTGAGTCCCATCCCTCCTACTGCAGCACCTGTCTGCTTCCCCCTCCCAACATGACAATCCCCCCTGACACTTTATGAAAATCACATCTGGAACGGCTTTAAAAACCTCAAAAAAGAGGCCAAAGCATTGATCTGGCCTTCAAGCTCCCCAGATTCCAGTCTGATCGACATGCAGGGGCTGCAGCAGACAGCTCAGCCACCAGAGTATAACAATGCCCTTTTATGTTTCCTTCAACAATGGTTATGTTTGAATTCTACCTGCCTGCAGAGAAAAATCCTGTCATTTCTTGACATATTACAGGGATGTTTTGGGAAAGTAAATTATTTTATTCATTTCGTTTTTTTTTCAGTCCCCAAACTCAACTTACATGGATCAACAAATGGGAAAAAAAAATAGCAAAAGTCACGATTTTGATTCAAACTTGAGTTTTTATCTTGTTTTCTGCCTTCATTGCATTCTACCAGACGAGAGACTTCATGAATGCATCATGACATCAAAATACCAACATACATTACAATCGTGCTGTGGAACTGGTACCATAAAAGATGGAAATATACTCTATGATAAATTCTATGGACTTGTACAATGTATAATAGTATTTAAATAAAAAATACATAAAGTTTGGTGGTGTCCTCAATATACTAAATCCCTTTTATAGAAACGTATCTTATGATGTAAAGCATTGAAATTAAATCTCATGTTTTTAGGTTTTCACTACATCTTCCTGTAATTGGAGGATTTGTATGTTTTATTTATTAGAATGTGTAAATTGCCATAACAGATTTAACGCAGTAAGAAATAACGTCCATTTAATAAGCATTTTCATGATCTGGCATAAAAATGATCAATAATTATGAGTGACAACATGTTATTTTTGCATGTCTGACATGCTGTGAACAGTGTGTACTGTGGAAGATGAACTCAGTTAATTTTTACTGCCCCATGGGATCCATGTTTTATGGCTAACTGCGCTACTAGATTAAGCTGTAAAAATGAACACACATTGTAAATACCAGGAACTCTCATGGAGCAAATGCAAAACAACCTTTTTGTTGAGATAGAAAGGAAATCCAGGTAACCATGGCTACGTTAATGTACAGTAATAATGTTGGACATCTTCACTTTCATAGTTAAACCTTGTCTTTTTTTGTGCCCCGTTAAAAATAAATGAGACCCTTAATAATTTGAGCTGTCTCACAATATTATGAACACCACATTTACACGTTAATGATATTAATGACATTAATGTGGTGCTGTGGTGTGATGTATGTGGTGGAAGAGATTATTTTTTTTGCACAATTTTTTTTAAATTTTCTGCTTATACTGTAAAATTACTTTGTGTCAAAGCTAAAAATTTCACGCCAAAAATTATATAACACACATATTTTGAAAAGACATAAAATCAAATGACTAACCATCAGTGATTAGCTTGAATTTATAAACTAGCCTTTTTTCTATAATAGAGGCTGCGTGGTAAAATTAATTTTGAGTATGGGTCAAATTAATTCAGTGAGTTAACATACCCCATAGAAAAATGAAATTCAGTGAAATTTGACATAGATGATAATATTTATTTTGAATGTATACAACTAATGGGTTGTGCTCTGTTAATCTTTGAAGAAAAGACCACGCTGACAAGAGAAAGACAAACTCTTTGAAGAGATGGAGAGAGCAGCTGTCGATAAGTCACAAAAGAGTAAAATATTTATGATTCAAAAAAAAGGAAGAAAAACTGAAGAGAAAAGCTATAGCTGGTAGGATGTACAAGAAATGAGATGACTTAACAGATTTACTTGTTTCTTTTGTGCTGTTCAATCCAGTAGCATATTTTTTTTCAGAGTTTCTCATTAGTCAAAGTTCAACCTCTTTCAATGAGCGTTTTATATTTAGAGTGAGAAAACAGTAGTAAAAACTTGTGTAGCTTGCGTGAGAGTTTTTAATGTGAAAGCCCAAAATGCGCATTTACGCACACACACAGGCTTTTCATGGGACCTCTTAATAGCATATTGCAGACGGCGATGTTGAAAGCACCATTAACCATAAGCACAAAAGCCTCGTTTCCACTAAGCAGTCTGGTACGGTACGGTCCAGTTTGATACAGTATTTTGAGGATTTCCAGTGTAAAATGGACCCATTAAACAGTTCTGGCCTGTACCTCTTGAGGGCCCAATTCGTTGTAGAACAGGACGGTTGGGGCGGGGTCGCTGTTGCCATCCATTGATTGGCAGAAACTGATGACGACATTGGAAAGCACCAGTATAGCGCTATGCTAGCAATTCTGTTTTCCCATTTACTGCGATATTCTTCTTAGTTTAGCTAATCTTTTTACAAATGACATTAAATTCCTGTTTTACATGATGTACCAGAAGTAAAGCAAGAAAAAGACGAGCTACTGGATGACCTCCATTGTTGTTGCTTTTTCTAGTTGTCGCACGACAATGACGCAATGACACGCTAGCGGTCTACACCATGCATATGCCGTGAAAACAAACCCCTCAATCGAGGCTTAACTGAGTGGAAACACTTGCAAGAATTAACTGGACTGTACCATACCACTCCTAACTGGATCGGACCGCACCGCTCAGTAGAAACAATGGAAAAGAAGAAAACCAGTTGGTCCCAATAAATCCTGTGATTATCATGTAAAAAATATTTTTGTATCCCTCCTCCAAACTGAATTTAAGAATTAACCTTTTTTTTTTTTTTTTTTTTTTTTTTGCATTTTTCAGTTTCACGCTCTCATTTAATTTTTTTCCTTCTCATAACGCTCAACACTGTCATCCCTTTCTCACACAAGTTCACTTCCTCACTTCATGAGCTTCCCTTTCAAACAGTCTTCAATTTGCAGAAGGTGTTCAGGTGAGCTTTCACACTTTCAAAACAAAGCTGACCATATGATAAAACAGACCTGGGTGCAAAATAAAGCGTCAGTGTGAAGGTGCAGCACTTGACACTATAGCTTCTGCTTGAAGAAGCGTGTATCCACATGAATTTCATATCTCATCCAGCGGTAAATAATCATTTTATATCTGTTGATTCTTGTAAGCCTTTTAATTTAGATTTGTCAACTATAACTGATAAACTATTAGAAGCAGTTCAGAATTTAGCCAACATAGCAAAAAATTTGATATTTGAATATAAAAGGTGCATTCTTTAAAGCTGCAAGTGTATAAAATTGATAGAAATGGCTTTAAAACAATAATTTTAGAAAAGGAAGGCAAAAGACACAGAAAAGTGCAGGCACAGAAGTGACCCTGAAGATAAAATCTCTCTCTCTGCTTCGCTCCTAATTTAATGTTGGCTGTCAGAGCTATCAGTGACTGATGTGTTTTTACTCCCCCCTTTAAAAAGAAAAAGAAAACTCGTTTAGCTTTCTCTATAGATTCCTCCTAACTTTTTTTTTATCCACCTTCCTCTGATAACTGGTAAGTTGCCTCCAGAATCCCTTTAAAATGCATCCCCCTATAAAATCAATTGCTAAATTCAGATCCCACGGATGAATGATGGGACTGTTGATGGAAGATTGTGTGCTCAGAAGCTGCTGCAGGCTGCCTATCAGATTATTTCATTTCTATTTTTTTTAATCTGTTCCCTACAGCATCTCATGAGGACAACAAATTCATGAAGTGGCTCAAAGAAACCCTCTTCAGACAGGACTTCTGAGAGAAGGCGAGCCTTTCACCTGAAATTCTGAACTGTAAACCGTTTGCTCTGCTCTTCCAAAGTTAAAGAAACAGACACTGAAACAGAGAAGTTGAATTTATTTGCTTATAAGAGGAAAATGAACAATCACCTTCCTGCTTGCAGCAGGTACCACTGTGGAAGGTGTTGACACTTTGAGCTGCAGAGTGGTGCAGAGAAATGAGAGTTCTTTCAAACAGCATCTACTGCATCCTGAGGATTGAGCAACACTATATACAATAGAGCAAAAGAAAAGGGTTATGCTGATTTTTTTTTTTTTACAGTATTTACAGTCAACTATCAATATCTGGAAAAAAAATAAAACAAAAACAGAAATAAAAGGTGCTCATGAATAAATCAGTGCAGTAAACAACAACATTCTTTCTTGTTTGCGGATTTAATTGATATCAGTTCATCTGCCACGCACTCAGGAGGGAGTTATCCAAAACGCTGCAAGAGGGTTTGATCCCCATCGATGCAGTTTAGAGCTGCAGCTTCACTGTCAACATGAATGCTTCTCATCTGTTGTGCCAGAACAGAAAAAAAAAAAAAACTTCAAGTGGAGCCGCTTGTTTTCAAAGTCGCGGAGAAGACATGAAAGAAGAGGACAGAATGAGCACAAAATAGAAGATGTAAAATCAAAATGCATTCAACTTCAAGGCCCAATCAGCAAGAGCTGCTTGTGGTAAAAGGGAGTTTCCTATCTACATATCTATAAGCAGCCTTGCACTCACTCGGAGGCTTTACAACAATCTCATGGTCCATGGACACAGCTCCTGCAGGAAGTGGAATGAACTACTTTTGAATAAAATGTCAAAATCATCACATCAATTTTTTGAGTACATTTTCTGTTGTAGAATAATATTTTAAAGCACGCGTGGGTTCCACTGTATTAACTTTTGCACATACCTTATTAAAATAATTAAAGACATTTTTAATGGGCAATATGTGCACGTAAAAGTATCCAATTTCTGATGAAACTCAACTATCACATCCTTCCAGGAATTTCAGAGTGTCTGCCTGCTAAGGCCCATGATTCATTTTGGATTGATTTTTTTTTTTCCAACTCACTCTGCCACAAAACTAAATTATTTGGATGAAGTACTTTATCAATGAGTTCAAAGAAAACCATAACTGGTTTAAGAGCATGATGTGCAAGGTTATCTTCATCTTTAAAATGTAAAATCTATTGTTATTGAACTTCTGTGACTATTTGTTTATAAAAAAACACCATGTTGAATGCAAGGACACCCAAGATAGGAGGTGAAAAAAGGAATAGGGCATCAGGGATGCATGAGATCTTCTTTGGATACTTCAAGTCTCTGGGTGTTGTGAGGTTGTTGTCTTGGGTGACATAATTTTGTGCTACGTTCACACTACCCTCGACAATGCACGTTCAAGCGACCTCTTCCAAAGAAAAGCCATTGTAAGCATTTGGGGCTTCCCTGTTCATAACTTTGTTGCTTATGCGTACAGAAGTTTGTTTTCAAATTCTATGTACAAAACATGCAACAGTTGAGAGCAAAGCACTTCAACTTTGACCAATCAGGGACACTGCTTTGGTAGTGACGTATGGGTAGCGACCCTTCTACTGTAATTCAGAGAATTGCCAACCTAATCATGAAGAAGGAATTATTAATTACAGTTTGTGGCACCAGGTCAGTCATATCCGATTAGAACTAGAGAAGAAAAAACCTGGAGCAAGTTTTATTGGGTTTTCACCACTTTAACATATTGCACCAAGCTGCTTCCAACTGTAGACATGGGGTACTATCAGGAAGTGATAGTCCAGTGTGAACACCATTTATAACACCATATGTGTAGTTAAAAGGGACATAGGCCCTTAATGGTTTAAAAGTTGGCAGAAAATGTCGGCCCCATTTGGATTTGTCTGCAGTTTCCGTGGTGTTTGCCCACGTTGACTCTTCTGCACAGGGACTACCCCTGGGCGGCGTTACTTCCTTGCTTTCTCGGCCCCTGGTCAGCGGAGCTTGCTACGCTATCCACCAGGTGGCTGGCTAGCTTAACAAGCTAGCCACTTTTAAACCATACCTGCCCGTGCTGGCCGAGTCCTGGTGCGTCTGTAGCATTAGACACATCATGTGCTCTGGCAGACTGAATGGCATTCCCTTTTTTCACCCTGGAGAGTGTTCTCCAACTGCATGGATGGGGGGAGGGGCTTCACTTAACTCAAACACTGGAAAGGAGAATTTTGCTGATTGTTGACAGGAGGAGCATGTGTGTTTTTTGCTCTGGTAGAGAAACAGCACATATGTTCTACCCCTATGCAGCTCCTATACATCTCTTTAGACCTCACGGGAGTTTCCCCATCTAACCCACGAGTCCCAGGAGCCTAGTTTGTTTTGCCGGCTGTAAGTTGAACCTCTTCCCAGTAGTTTTGGACTCCAGCAGAGATGCTCTTTTTCACCAGCTCTGTTTGCATTTTTTATGGACAGAATTTGTTAATGCAGCTAGGGGCCAAAGGGAGTCAGGTTTGGTAACCATAGAATTTCTGCTTTTTAGAGATGTGTTTCTGCTGGCTTCATCACAGTCAGGTGTAAAGCAACTGGAAACAGAATTAGTACCTCCATGTTGGAGGCCATGTTTCTGGCTGGAAAAAGGTGGTTTGACCTCCCTGTGAGTTTAAGGCTCAATTATGAGTGAGGGAAGGATGGAGCGTGAGATGACAGGTGGATTGGTGCAGCAGTTGCAGTAAAGCTGTTTCTGCATTTATCTATTGTAGTGAAGGAGTTAAGACAAAAGGCAAACCTTTTGATTCCTATCCTCGTCTATGATCATGAGCTTTGGATCATGTCCAAAAGGATAAGATCCCTAAAAACAAGCAGGTGAAGGGATTATGTTTGGTTAGCAGTCCCTTCAGAGATAGGGGGAGGAGCTTGGCCACCTGGAAGGGAGTCGGAGTTGAGCTGCTGCTCCTTTACACTGTAAAAAAAAAAAAAAAGTCTATTTTTATGGAATAATTTCGACAGCTGGAGTTACCAGATAAATTTAGTAGAAACTACAGTGGCACCGTAAATTACATTACAGAAAAAAATGTATATAGTAGTATAAATCACGAATGAATCACTTTAAAAATCTGTAAAGTTAGCGAAATTTTCCATTAGGTTATTGTAACTTCCTTGTAAATAAATTAACGTTTTAATGTAATTCTTAATCAGTTAGATGCTTAATCCTCATCAATATTTTGTAAGATAACAGATTAACAATAATGATAACAAATTATTGAACTATAAAGTGCTTTTTTTAATATTGGACAAAAAGTCTGTTCTTAATATATTGACTTTCTGTTTAAATTCATTGACTGCGAAAACTACAATCTAAAACTGCAATTTAATCTATTTTATATAGTACTATTTAGTTGTGGTGGCTCAGCATCAGGGAATCTCTTCTCTGGCAAGGAACATCATTGTGCTCCAGAAGAAAGGTAAAAGATCAACGGAAAAAAAAATGGTTTTATAATAAGTTCTGAAAAGAGAGGGCATTTTTGCAACCTAAGTAAACATCTTGCTAGCAAATGTTCAACTTTGTGGACTGAATTATTTCTGAAACTTCTTTTTAAAATGCACTATTTCATCTCAGAACATAAAAGATTCTGAAAAGCCGGTTTGCCTTCGATTGTGTTGATTTAAATATGTATTTGCAAACTGGGCTGATAATACCTACTTCTTACTACCAACTTTAAATAATATGCTGTTTTTATCTGTCTGTTCTCTATTTTCTGTCGTGACAGGAAAGGGTTTGAAGCAAAGGAAGGAGCTGCTCATTTTAAATGAAAAGCAATTAAAAATTAAAACTCGTCTCTTCTAGGAGTTGAGCATTAACCTCAAAAGGTGCATTACCAACTTGTTTCCATAAAAATTAATGACTTTTACTTCACTGACAGAATTTTTTTCTTTTTTGAATTGGAGAAAAAAAACAGAAAAGAGAAAGGGGTCTTTTTCTTTCCATGAAGCCGTTGGTTAAATTTAACATATCTGAGCAGATACACTTGAACAGGTGAAAAATCTACTTGACCACCAATAGATTGGCATATGAAGTGCAAAGAGAGCATGAGAGAGTCACAGCATAACAATTAACCTTTCACTGATTCCACTTATCATTGAGAGCTACTTCAGCATTAGCAGAGCTAGCCAAAGTGAGTAAAAATGAAGTGATGAAGAGACTGCGGGCTTAACCAGGAAACAGTGAGAGCACACACACACATAAAACTAGTGACAGCTAACGACAGAAACGACAGAATGGTTTGTTGAGAAAAATTAATTGGGGTGTTTTTCTTCATTTATGGGCTGTTAATTGTATTAAATTATTATTTAAAATATCTGATGTCGGACAAAAGTTATTCATCTCATCTTCCCCAGTCACATAAACCTGCTGATGAAGACTGTGTTTTGGGTGTTTGGAAATTTTTCTCATGAAAGACATAAAGTAACAAAATTGAGCTTAAAAATGCAATTCTGAGTATTTCCAATTGATGTGAATCAGGAGCAGAGGAATAAAAAATACTTTGAAAAACAGCGTTTGGAAAATAATGAACCTGTAACGTTTGCTTTGGGGTGCGCAAGCTAGCGGGAGAGCTGGATGGATGATAGGGAGAAGATGCAGGCTTACTCTGTGTCAAATGGCCTATCCACAATTCAAATGCAAATTTCTGATAAACTACTCTTGCTCTGCATTAACTATTTTCAAGAGATCATTGAGGTTTGTCCTAAAAATGGCAGAATCCTAACTAAAGACCACTGGGAACGCTTTTACAAATAATCAAAGATGACTGGAATGGGACTTTAAAGAAAATTCTTGAACTGTTTTTTTAATTGTTTTTTCTGCAAGCCAAGCCAAAAATACTATTTCTCATGTTTTTCACAAAATATTCTTTGGAAGTAAAGTTGGTGACGGTCTGGCATAATTCTGATCAATTGAACTGATTCTGTTGGTTTGAAATATTAAAATGTTATATTGATAACTACTTACGTGTCAAGCAAAACACTTGGAAAAAAGTGCTAAGTGTGTGAATAGGAGAGTGAGTGGCTCAATTCAATGTGTTTTTTGAAAACAACATTGCATTAAAATAATCTAGATAGCAAGTTTAGCAATAATGAAAATCTTACAATTGTGACCATTAATCCTAATTAACTAATAATACAGTTTAAGAATATCACAGTCAATAAAGGCAATAGACGCAACAGTATTACACCAGTAACACGTAAACGCTGCGACGTGGAGTGCATGTGGTATCTGCTCAACCCCAGTTCACAGCAGACACGTGTTTATCTCAGACTGTCGACAGGCGCTTCTGCTCAACTTTGGTTATTTAGAGCTTTTTTTAACGTCATCAGACACCTAAAACCACACCCTCGACTCACCACGCTGATTTGTGTCTCAGTGTATGTCTGTTTGTTCTTTGTGTGTTGTTTATTTTCCTCCCTCTACAGCCCTTTTAGATACAAAAATACAATCGCCATTTATTTGTCAATCGCTGTGTTTTATTGTAAAAAATGTTTTATTGGTGTGTTTCAAAAATTGAGCAGATTTTCTCGTGTGTCTCGGCGTAACTTCCTGCCAGAAGGATGTGGATCACTTGCGGCTCGTGCAAAAAAATAGACCAGACGGCAAAACCTTCACAGCTCGATCCGGCCGTGGAGGCCCGCGGTGCTATGCGTCTGGTGTGAACCACACCATAGGTTAACATGGGCCGAATGGAAGCGGCGTCCATTCTGCGCACGTCACAGTCTGTGAATCAGGCGATCAAGATTTATAGTGTTGTCAGTAATATTGTTTGGTAATGTTAAATTTCACATCAATATGTATACACAACTAAAAGAAGGAACAAGAAAATATAAAAAATAACTATAATAATAAAAGGTTAGATTTTGTTTTGACCATAATAGTAAATATGTTATATGGAATGACATCTATTATATATGCTATGCTATATAATATATGCTATGCAATAACAATAGCAAAAATTTATGTTGTATATAATAAAGTAATAATTATGGATCAATACAAAAATTGTGGCAGTTATTATAATAATAATTAATAATATTTGCACACATCTTCATTTTCATACATTGATGTACTCATACAAACAGACAAAAAGACATGCATAGCTTTTGTCATTTTTTCTGCATTTTGTTTTCTTAGTGTCTTTTTAGTTTGTTAATTTATTCTGTTCATTATTATCCTTTTAGTTCTCAGTGGAAATGCAACATTTTCCAAAAATAAACCAGAAGATTCCTCCAGAAGTCTGCGGCATGATTAGTCAGAGCTGTTTGGTTGCACAAGCACTAATCTACACAATATGAGGCAGAGAGATTTAACGTTATGGTTGGCAATTATACAAACATGCTCATGTGTTCCAATGCTGTGCTTTGTTCTACACAAGTCATTTTCACTCGATTGATTTTCTCGTCTCCCCGTGATTTATTGCAGATCTGTCAAATGCATTTCCATCATGTAGCTCAGTGAAAAGCTCCAGCCTGTTTGTAGCCCCGAACCGATGAATCAGGTATAAAGGATGGATGGATAAATAGATTCAGTTTATCTCTAAAGCCACTAATCAGCTATAGTATTCTTCTTTATCATCGACTATTTTATTTAAAAAAAAACTACATTTTCTTAACTCTTACTCACAAATGCAGTAGCTGTTTTTTCAGAAAAACAAACTTTAATGTAATCATATGAGTCTTTCACAGAGAAAGTTATAGATAAGCACAAAAACAAGAGCATCAGAAGATTGGCAGGCCGGGACAAAGAGTTTTTTCTGTGGGCTTTCAGTGTGCCCAGAGAGGAGTTCAAGATTCATACAGAATAAACCCCCCTGACTCATTAGATCCGTCATCCACCTGCGTTACCTTCAGCCATCTGAAAAGTGATGGTTAATCATGCTGTCTCCTCTGCTCCCCTCTCTAAGCCAACGTCTCTGCCAATGCGTCTAATGCAGGTAATTATGTAGGAATGAAAGGCTCAGTGGTTCCACGGATGAAGATTGGCACCTTGATACATGCAGGGGTGGACGGGTAGGGGGTGGGCCGTTTCATAGGAGAGGCCGAACAGTCACGACAAAAAGTGAGACAAACAGACCAATGTAGAGACTCTATGAAGCAAACGGAGATGTCCACCATTAGTCCAAAGTTTGGAAACGGTCAGGTGCGTCCAAACCTTTCGCTGGAAGGGACAGCCACAGCAATTAAAACAAGCACGCATTCTTTAAAGGTCACTAAAAAACAAGAAAACTCCACTTTTTGTTCATGAAATAATTTAATTTATCATTGACTGCCAGTAAAAAGTATGAACACTAAATCACACTCGGAAAGTAGAAAAGAATGGATGTAATAAATGAAAGAAACAATTTCTTCCTGTAATACCCAACATAAATGAACAAAGTATGAAAAATAATATCAAAATGTTCTACAAAGGTATAATTTTTTAATTTAGTGAGCCATTTAAATGAACTACAGACCCAGAAAAAAACAAAATGTTCCTTCTTTTTTCTTAAAGTCCCATTCAGATTGTATTTTGATATTGTAAGTGTGCCTCGTTGTCTTTTAACTATGAATATGCACTCGCTTTTTTAGGCATTTTTTTTAAAGTGACATTTTCTAGGTGATAGTTTCTGCAGAGAGCGGCAGTAGTTCATTAGAAATTTGCTTCTGAGAGGTGGGTAGGAGTATTGACGAGGAGTAAACTCGCCCCATTTTCCGTCATCCTTCTGTTTACATGGCCTCCTGCTAGCTTACAGCCCAAAGCTAACATTATTGGCTCGACAAAAGTGGCAAGCAGTATTGAAGCTTTCCAGCAGTACACCCTTACCAATAAAAAGTCAAGTTTATTTTAAGTATACTTTTTTAATATCAAAAATTAAGTTAGGATACATTTAGCTAACTTTTTAAGTGCTTATTATAGATATATTTAACAAGTTCATGTTTACAAGTCCATGTTAAGCATCCATGGATTATACTTTGAATTATACTGCAAGTTTAAATATATTTAGCCCATATTTGTCAATGTCCTTGAACATTTTCTCAGACAGTATTAAAAGTGGAGTAGATGTATTCTTGGGATATTTCCAGTGTATCAAAAATTATTTTTTATGCCTAAATCAGTAAGAGTTTATTGATTCTAAGATAAAAGCAAACCTTAATAGCTATATTAAAAGTACACTTCAAAGTCTACTTTTATAAAATTAGAATAAAGTTTATTTCCTAATAATAATAATAAACTAATAATATACCAGACGGTTACTTTAAGTATACTTCTAGTATACTTTTATAAGCTAAAATTGGGCCAATTTAGTCCAAAGTATATTTGATAGTAAACCCCCAGTTTACTTTTTAGATGCACTTGCTACACTTTGAGAAATTTACTTTTATGTACTTAAATATACGTAAAAAATATACTCAAAGTATACTTATTGTTGATAAGGGCAGTTTTGAGCCTGATGCCAACAAGTTGAGGAAAACAAAATGTGATCTTGTCATCTACAAGTCAATGCATCAGAAAGGGGCGGAGCATGGAGTTTGTGACTCGCCGTAGAAGCCTTTACATTACACTTTCAAAGTTTTTTTATTGCATTTTTTCATCTGCAACTGATTCATAACAACTCCTATAGTAAAAAAAAAACTAAGAAAATTATAACCTAAGAAATTATATTTTACTCTTAATTTTTGTATATATGTCTTCCATCATCAGAAAAAAATGCAGCAGAAACATGTTAAAAAATCCAAAAGCAAGCTTTTCATGGGAGCGGGTCTTTAACAGATTTTAACTTTAAAATACTAATGTATGTAATCATATTTGATTTTTTTATGTCAGACAAGAATAATTTCCCATTACCAATTTTAAGCAGCAGTTTTTATGCAAATTTTCTTCACTGATATTAATGTTTTATTTAGTTGTTGATTGTTCTTCTTAAAACTAAATTGTTTGCCACTTCTTATTTTTAAAAAACTCTGTACTACACAAATTATACAGCAGAGAGTGCAAAGATAACAAAGGGTCAACTTGTTTAGTTGATCCTGCAAATAAGGCATTACTGTGTTTATTAAATGTTAGAAAGCATTCCCGGTGATGATTAGATCAGTGAAAGGGGTGACCTTTACTTTAAAAGGAAAATCCTGTTGTTTGTGCAAAGCAAAAACTCTGTTTTGTAGCCAGAATAATGCTGCAGCAACAGCTTTCATTCATCACCTCGTCTCCACGGCTCAATCCATACATGTGTGCCAGTGTTTAATGTGAATCAAACCCAGTCTTGGATCATTCAGTGGACAGAAAAAGAAAAAAAAAAGATTACCATGGATCTCCCCAAAGACAGTATCCCTCAGAAATGGCATGAAAGGCTTGAACGTGCTCTGTTTTTATTAAAAGAAGAAAATAACCTCCTTTGCTAGAGACTAAAACAAAGGAAGGAAAAGAGAAATTTGCATATTTATTATGGTAATTTACATTTAGTATTTGTTTTTTTTCTCAATAGGGTTTAGATACATGTCAATAAATTTTTGATTTGCAGAAATATACAAACTGTGTTCGACGAGGGCTGTTTGAAAAGGAAATGCTTTGCTGCAGCAAAAGCAGCTTTTCTGAAAACCACTTGATTGTAAATTGACCACCTGATTCCTCCTTGGTTAACGTGCTGTTGCAAAATGATTTTCTGGGCTCTCACTCTGGCCTCGTTTCAAGCACGTAGAGTCCTCCGATTTCCAATGGCTGTGTTTTTTTTCCTCAGCCAAAGCTCTTATCATTTAAAATCTTCTCTTATCCTCGTCTTCTGACCTGGAGAGTCAGTTGTGCTTCCTCTTTTTCTCAAGTGATTCACTTTCTGTTTGAATCTTTGTCAAGTCCAAAAAGTGAATCATGAATGTAAGCTCCATCACTTCTTTATTTTTGCACATTATCTGCAGGCGTCCTGATATTTTTGCATAATTTAGTACTGAATGCACAACAACATGAATTAGTCACTCACCATGTCTGCTTGCTGTTATTTATTATCATCTTTTTTTGAAAGGGAGAATTTTACATCAACAGAAACAAAAATAAGCAAGCAACTGCAATGATTGCATTTGCTTAATTTTTTTTTCCCTTTTAATATTTTAGTTGCTCATCTCTCCATGCTGTTGTCATGTTTACAGCTGCTTCAATTACCTGCGTCCTTTTTGTTTGTTTCAGAGTATCTACATTATATAACAAAAATTTAGTTTGAGGGTTTAAAATATATTTGTTTAAAGAAAACTGTGAACAGTCTTATTCTTGTCAAGTTTGGGTTGTCTACTGTTGACCTGGGAGATTCAGGGTTCTGTGCATCATCTTAGCTGTTCCTAGGATTGTTCAATTCTGGGCAGTACGGTGGCCCTGAGGTGCAAATCTAGCCAACAAAGCAAAATCATAATAAAGATCACAACAATTAATAAGAGCAAAACAAATCATTAAAAACATTACATTTTAGAAATCAAAGCAAAATTCAAGAAGCCAAAACATAATTCCAACAAAGAAATGAAATAAAAAATGATAAGTTAGGAAAACAAAAGTAATTGTTGAAAAGAAACACAGAAAGGTTAGATATTATGGGACATTGTCTAGTTTCCTTTTTTGTTAATATTTTTTTACATTTTAGTTTGATTTATGGAAATTTTGTTTTCAGAAATGTTTCTCTTTTGTCAGTTGTGCATTTATGTAGTGTAGTTACTCTGAAATACACTGAGGAATATTGTAATGTGATATTCCTTTATCCTATATGTTTGTCCAGTATTGGTGGTTCTGTCTTCATGACCCACTGCCATTCAGATTGTTTGTACAGTTCAATTACTGTGATTCCATTATGGAAGCCCAACTTTATCAAAACTCAAGAAATGTAAAAAAAAAAAAAAGCAAAACATAATTTTGCAATGAACTGTATGTGAATAAACATAAAACAAGTTATGTGATAATTATTTGTGAAAATGTGAACAATACTTTGATTTACAACCACAACTGTAACACTCATCATCATCTATCAAAGAAGACTTTGGCATGTTATTCGGGCAATGGCTGCGCAGGAGTGGCTACGGATGAAGCGATTTTTTTTGAAAATCGTGGTTCTAGAGAGGAACTGTGGATCCATCAATTGTAAATGACACGCTCAACTTATGATGAGCTGTGTGATGCTGTGGGACCTCTTGTAACAATGCAGCGCAGTCACTGTAAGTCACACGCCTCATTTAATTTGAAAAGAAAATTGCAGTTTTTCAAAATATGTCAATTTCAATATGCCTCAAAAACTACCTCCTCTAAGCGCAAAAACGTATTTTCAATAAATGCCAGTTTTGACATGTTTCCAAAAGGCAAATTAATTTTTGCAAATCCAATTTTCTCAATTTCATAGTCAATGGAAATCTTGCTAGTAAAGTATATCTGACTTCCCTCTTTAGTCAGGTGCACAGCTAGGAGTAAATAGGTGTTTGCTTGATGGTTTTAATGCCTCAGCTATTAACAGTTTGTTTTATCGTTACTCTTTCTCAAGTGGACTTCTGTCTGTTGGTTTAGTCTTTGTTTCCAGCCTCCTATTTTCATGGCACTGCTTCTTATGTGAGGTAATCATCTCATGGCGTTGCATTTTAGGATATGCATGTCGGTCTCTGTAGCGGCTGTAGTAATATTTGCAGATAGTACTCCATTCATGCTTTCAGGAGGTACTTCACCTATTCTAGGTAGTCAACTGAAGGGACTCTTGGTGCCACATTGGTTGTGATTTTCAATCAAAGTCAGATTGAAAGCCTGCTTGGGCTTGTTACTGGGGTTGGTATCTCCCCTCTGACCTGTTCTCCTCACCCCAACCTACCATAGCATTTGTGTTGAACCTTTTCAATCTGTAGTTGAACCTTTTTTGATCACTGTTCCAATTAATCTTTCTATTTTACATGTTTTTGTCTTTTCCATCTATCATATCCTTCTGGTTGTTTAGTATAAATTACACTTGGCTGCATGTACACACTTTCATTTGAGTTCTTTCCCAGCACCTCTCCCTGATGTATTAGTGCACGGAGATTTAAGAGATCAGAGTGAGGGAAAGAAAGTTGCGTGTATTTATGAAATCTGTATGAAAGGTACAGATGGAGGGCTGCTTTTGCTCCTCCACAACAGAAGAGCGGGACGGTTGAAGCTTTAGCCACCAATTCCCCTTTGGGGAACTCAAGAGCCAACGAATCCGACTGCAGTTTGAGAGTTAGAGATATGTTGGAGAAATGTCAAGCATTGAAATCTTAATATGAAATCCTGGTTCTCTATTCCTCATACAATAAAAAATCCTTGTCAACAATTTTCAACATATTTTCTCAATATATTTTTTAGGGTATTTGTTGAAATGTTGACCATGTTTGTCTTGATTTATGATTTCATTTACATTTTATTTTTCCAGGCGTCTGATGACTCCCCAGAGCCAGAGACGATCACCTGCATGGAACCCTTCATGGTGCGAAGGCTTTCTTGCCGGACGGTCCAATTGCCTCCTCTGGCCTTTAGGCAGGCAGAGCAGTATTACTGTGACCGTAAGCCTGAATCGGACGCGATCACTGCTCCGCCGCGACCTACAACACTGCCATTACGCACGCCGCCCCTCATCGCCATCACCTCCGCTGACACTAGCAGGTAGGAAGATTTGAGAGATTTTCAACAAAAAACAGTGGGTTTGGGGTGATTGTTATAGTGAATTTGTGAATTGGAATGGCCTGGTGGATCAGCAAAGCAGTTAAATATCAACACATGACACAATTTATGACAAAAAGCTGGAATTTTTGCAGATTTCTGTATAGAGATGTTACAGAAAAAGCAAAATTGAGAAAAAAAATTAAAGAAATACAGGTAAAAGCTTTAAAAACAACACTTTTTAAAGCCTTACCATGCGTAAAAAAACTGCTTTCTGCTGTTAAACAGAAAATAAAACCTAAAAATAATCTGTGTTTAGTTAAAGTTTGAAAAGTCAGACTGATTTTAAAGGGCAGCTGGACTTTTTTGTGCGCTCTGAACCACAACAGCCCTTTAAAGGTGACTGTAACTCTTTGTAAATCAGTTCTATCCAAAGTACAGTCAAACAAAAGTCACCACTCCAAGAAAAGATCAATACATGGAGGCTCGAGTTCGTTGGAGATAAAGCATTGCCATCACAGGTATTGACTTTTTTAAAATCAAGAATGCTGGATTCCAATCAGCCAGAGTCTTGCCAAAAGAAGTCTGTCAAATAGTTACCCCAGAGGACAAGTGATTTCCTTATTGCTACTTTGAGGTTGGAAACAAGACCTTACACTTCAGACGGGCAGAAACTTGTACCTGTCGAATGATTGGAAACAAAGGAGGAAATAATTGTTTAAAACAGTGAGGAGGTTTGCTTTCTGGTTGTTTCTGAAGGGTGCACTTTCATGCAGCCTGCAGGTATAATCCACCATGTTCGTTTTTCATGAGAGATATTTGTTATGGGAACAAAAATGTACATTTTGCCAGAATGCCCAGTTGATTATTTCTATTTTAAAGACACTGTTTTTTTTTTACTTGTTCAAAAGGAAGAAGTTAGACTTAGAAATGTCATTTTTACATCATAAACAATAAAACATTTAAAGGATACATTTTAGGTAAAAAGAAGATGACGTATAAAAATACAGTAAAGTTAAGCATATAGGAGGAAAATTCACAGATTTTTTGAAACATGAGCACCGAGGAACATGAACTCTGGATTTAGATTGTAGCACAGCGCACATCTCACGGCTTCGTGTGTCTAAGCTGAAAGGTTAGCACTTGTCAGCAGGTGACAGTCCTGAAAAACTATATTTTGATTTGAAAAATTAGCATAATAATTGAACTGTCTGCTTTAGTTTGGCCCTCTTACAACCGTTGTAATTTAGCTCAAAATAACTGATAAAAAACTGTATGTCAAAGTAATTGTACTTAAAAAAGACACTGTTTTTCAGAATAAAAGCTCCTGACACACTTAAGTGAATTTCACAGGAATAACATTACTCACTTTGTGAATTACAATATGGATTGCATAAATTTATGATACTCCTTTCTTTTTTTTCATATGATCTTCTGCAGCAATTATCTCAAACTGTGAGCTGCTGCTGCCACATGCTGCATTCAAAATGTGAAATTTAATATTAAATAAATGCAGAAACTTTATCTTCTAAACTAATTAATGTAGTGACTTAATCCTGCATGTTTCAACTCAAACGTATTTATCCTGTTTATTTTACAGGATTAGTTTTGACAGAATAGTCTTCTTGATGTAAATTGTTGAACAAATTCTGATGTGCTTTTATCTACTTATAGCTTACTTAGTTAAATAAAGGTTAAATAAAAAAAATGAATTTAGTAAATTGTTTTAGATCCTGTCAAAATACTGTCAGATGCACTAACTTTTGAATAAACCATTTAAACACGTGTTTTTAAAGGGGATTAATTTTCTTTTCAATCCATTTTTATACATTGCACACAAACACTAAAGTAAAGCCACATGTCTGATTCCCCCAATGAAAGTGGAAAGTGACGCACAGTTTTCTAAATACGTTCGGCCAGTGGTGATTTTTTTTTCTTGACCGCATGGACCGTGTCAGCCTTAGATGCACTTAAAATATATCATATACATGAATTTCCATTTGTTTTTGTGCTTTTTCTCACATGAAAATTTGTGCGAATAGCATGAGCCAAGAAAGTAGTTATAAATCCATTCATGTCTGATGGGGTTTCATTGTTGACATTTGGTTGTGCTCACAAAATCACACTTAAGGTTAATTTTTTTTCTCCATATGCTTAATCAGTCATGTGCCGTGATTCCAAACTAAAGTGCTCCCATCACAACATAAAGTGGCGGGACGAGATGTGTGCGGTGCTCAGCTGATTAAATTATTTAGACGAGTTATTGGCTTATAATGATTAGCAGATATCTGTAAAGTGCTCCTTTAATCAAGAAAGTGGCCTTTCAGTAGTTTTTCTTGAGAAACTGGCTATTAAAGTTGCGGACAAAGTTCCACTGTTTTTTTTCTTTTTTTACCTTTTAAACCGCAAGACAAGCTGCCCTAAGCATTGTAAAAATTGAAATTCTAAGTAGCAGTTCATGTCATGTTCAGAATATTTCAGCAAGAATTCATGAGCACGTCTAGTTGTATATCTGCATTTACTCGGCTATAAGCGTTCATACTCTATTCCAAGTAATGAAAGATGTTGGCTGGAGGCATTGAAAGTCTGTTTTTTTTGTTCAAGATTTTTCTCAATGTTTCTACAGACTATGTTTACATCCTAATCTGCTCTTTTGGTCATTAAAAAAAAAAAAAAGAAAAATAGTATTAGCTAAATTATACATGAAACCACAATAGTAAAAATACAGAATCAACCAAACAATTACAAAAAATGATGCAACTCTCCATTCACTTCAGAGATTGAGACTTAAAAAAAGGAAATATCTTGTGTGCATTTTTGCAATTACAGAAAGTAGCAATAAAATCAATATTTATAATAATGATGCTTTAATTTGGAGACAAATATTCATGCATTATTTTTTAGATTTGCATGATTTTATGGATCTAATTAAAGCTATGATTCAGTTTTATTTAAAACTGGACTAGTGTGCTAAAACGCTGTGGAATTGGTTAGCTAAAGCTAGACGGGATCATATATTTATCTTGATGATCTAAAAACATGCAATAAAGTCTTAAACACAGTGAAAAATGTACAAACATGGTTCAATTTTACCTTCAGCCCCACTTATGTAGATTTCTGTCAACTTGAAATTGAATCAAAAAAAATGATTAAAAGAAATAAATTTAGATAATTTTGAATTTCAGTGTGTGGTAAATATTTGTGAAGTGAAATTATGAGAAAATAATAAGCCTTTAGTTAGCCTTTTGCCTTCTAGTTAAAATGTAGTCAAAGTTAATATTAAGAGGAAATTGAGCATTCCTGTATTTCAAGTGACTGACTTTTTCCTTGTAACTACAAGGTTGTTACAAATCAACAAAATTAGAATTAGATAAGAAAAAGCAGAAAAGATAGCAATCAAAGGGAAATTAAAAGCACTGCGACAGATGACCAAGATGCTTCCTTACAGCCACAATTTTTTTTTTGCTCACAGGCCAGATTTGTCTCAATTATTGTCACATTCCAGTAAAAAATTTAAAAAAGTGTGATAATACTAGTATAATATCAATGCGAGGTCATTATTAAAACTAGTGCATAAGTGTTACTAGCACAGGTGATGACTCTTACTTGCCTTTTTAGTGGATGTGGGAGACACATGTAGAAAAATGAAGGAAAATTATTTTCTTCTTAATTCAAATTCTATATGATACATGCTTGTGTAGAATTCGTAACTTGGCAGTGGCGAGGATTCAAAATTCTACACTTAACATGAGGGGGATAACATCTATCCTTTGGGCTTGAAAACTAAAAACGTACTTTATAGTGCACTGCTGTTTTCTTCTGCAACCTCTGAGTTTGGAGGATTACTTGCACTAACACCAGTTTGCATCATAGCTTCCACTTTAGCAATGAGGCTTAGAAAAGTTCTACTTCCAACATTAATTTCATAACTTCATCATTTATCTGGTAACTTTAGCTTTCAGGTTAAGAAAAAGCCAACTGTAGTTTTATTTTTTCTTAGACAGAGGCGGCAGAAAAATCTAATTCTGAAGAATAAATAAAGTAAAAACCTTTTTACTTTGATATGAACAAAGTGATAGGGCAAAAGTCTTAAGTTTTAGCAACCATTAAAAGAAAATAATCAACCAATAATGTAAACAAAAAATTATAAGTCCTGGATTGTTGCAAGAGAAAGCCTTTGTTAACAACTCGTTTTTAATAGCATTACTTTAAAGACCCACTCCAATGAAAACCCTGTTTTAACATCCTTTTATAGCATTTTTCTTTTGATGTGGACATAAATAAAATATTTAAACATTAAAAATGAATTTCTGAATATTTTTTATTCAAATCGTAATGGATCAGGAGCAGAAAAAAACTTGAGATGCAGCAACTGCCATGGACGGACCAAAGTCTCGCTTATCCGCTACAATTCTAAAGCAGACAAAATAGATCCATTAACTTCTTTTTCCTCGTCTGAGCTGCAATCAGTTCAAAACTGTACAGTTTTCTCTGTTTTTATTTATTTTTTTGGCTAGACTAATGTTAGCTTGCGCTTATAAACTAGCAAGAGAGAGTGTAAACAAAAGGCTGATAAAAAATGAAGACTTCTGTCCCAACAGTCTGGTCCACAACCCAGAGGCGAATTTCTAATAAGCCCTAAAAAAAAGGACAGGCGTTTTGATTTTGCCTAAAATATATTTATGATCATGATTAAAAGATCACTGAATATGTTTTTAAAATGGACAAAAAACTATAGTTGGAGTGGGACTCCAAGTATCATTTGTTAAATAGAGATTTTGATTATATTTCAGTAAATATTTTGTAAAAAACATTATTCATTAGCTCATGATAGTCTTCACTGAGGTTGATTACTCGTGCCCCTCAACGCTCTAGTATCCTGATTCAGCTGCAGTATGCAGGAACAAAACAAGCCTAAACAAATTTGAAAAGTCTAATCCGAAACTGGCTGTCAACAATATTTAATACCATAGTTTAGCAACACACTGTTAGCATGCGGCGCTGGTATTTATTCCCTAATGGCTCAAAGCGATGTGACTCATCAAACATTAAGGTCAAACATTTCTGCTCATCACCTCTGTTACTTACCACTCTTAACGTTTAGTGTTTCAACAGAGCAAAGCGTGACTCACAAAAAAGCAATTACACACAGAAAAAAACATTTACTCTTTCTACTATTGAGACATTTTTCTGTTTTAGTCTATATTTTGTTAGAATTTGATTTTTGTTATCAGCTATTTATGATTTTTTTGTCTGATGGCAAACACAAAACAGTTTGCCAGAAATTCCCTTTCTATGTCAAACAGCATGGGAGGAAATGATAGAGAACAGACAGCAAAAAGTGACTTATTACAAATATATTCTTTGGAAATGCAAGTGCATTTAAGAAGAGAAAGAAACACCTCATATCTATAGGATGAGACCGTACATGAAAGGAGGGTTGCACACTATTCTGTCGGCATGCTTCCAATAAGGTGTTCTCTGACAGAAAGGTTGCTTTGTGGAAATAATATTTTTTCTCAAGACAGAAATAAAGTCACCGAGCTTGAAGCAGCAGAGCTTTTTTTCTAAGGAAAACTTTAATGTTGCAAGTATGTGTTTGTCTTTGATCAAGATAGGAGGCTTCACAAGGCTCAGAATATTGTAGATTTTACTGCTCGCATTAAAATGAGCACAAAACTGAATGAAAACACAATTTCACAACTTAGTAGTCTTTTCCTCTTTTTTTTTTTTGCTTCGCGTTTAACTGATCAAAGATAACGGAATAAGCAACAGAGGACTACGTACAAAAAAATCTTGATTCTAGACACATATTAAGACTTTTTTGTAATATTTATCAGACATATCCGCTTAAGAAAGTGGGAAAATCACCAGATAATATTCCCAAAGTTCAAAGGGGCTTAAAAGGAAACTCTGATGACCCAGCATTCTAGCAGCATTTAAATGCATCATTGAATCTATTCTCTCTGAGATGTGAAGAGTTGTGCGTAATTTTTTTTAAATATTTGTGCGTGTTGTTAATATCAAGCTGTTGCAATTTTAATTTGGGCATCTGTAAATTGTATTTTTTTGAATTTCTTAATTTGTGTACTTATTCACAAACTATATTGTATGAGTTACACATCAAGAAGTAAGCACACACAAGTCAGGCTGATCCTATTTTCTCTCTATTTAAAGTTGCCAAATGCTGACAATTGAAAAGAATGAATGTCAAAGCTTACTGACTTCTTCAGAAAAGCTAAAGTTGCACATTTGAAGCCCGTTTTCCATCAGGTAAAACTTCCTTCAGGACATGAAAATGCTGAAACTGTTTGGCCTGTTTTATAATTGCCGCTTCATTATTAAAATGTGCTAATTCGATCTGACGCTTTTGTCTGAGACTGAATGAATAAATCCACATTGTTCAGTCAACTGTACTTCTGACTGGAGCCATATGTGATAGCAAGAAGCATAATCGATGCTGAATAATTCATTGTGCCGCCATGATAATAAAGAATCAGAGATTAGATGTAGAACAACTCACTGTTCCTCTGAAAAAGGGTGTCCCGGGTGTGCATGACAGAGCAGCTTTTGAAAGTGGCTTTACATCGGCTGGACAAAGATCTGATAACTTAAAAGGCTGACTGAATTATCATTTCTACGGGGACAGAGGTAGGATAGAGCTGCTACAGCTTTCACAAAGTTGTATTAACATTTTTTTGTGATGTCAAAGATTGTCATCATTTGTCGTCTTTTGATGTGTTCTGCAAGATCTTCAAAGTTTCACCTGTCATGGTTTCTATTCCGGTGTCAGCATAACAATAAATCGATTCCACGATATATCGCAATATTCATTTGCCGATACCTGTATCCATTTAAAATATCGACGAGACGATATTCAAGACATTTTTTGTAAAATGTTTGCGTCCTTCAGCATCTTAATTTTGTTTTCCACCTAAACCCCGCACAGCACACTTTTTCTAGAATTTTCTAGAACCAGTTGAGTTAAATGTTCAGTCAGCCTCATGCATTTTGTTATTATGAGACATTTACTATTTAGTATGACTTAGTTTTTCTAAAAATAAGTGAAAAATTGTTTCTGGTACAGTCTTAGAATATATCGCGATATGTATTGAATGTGAGACGTTTATCACGATACATATCGTATCACAAGATTTTTGCCAATACGCTTCCCTAACAAAATACTCACACTTCTACACATTTTATAGAAATATATAGATGTAAGAATAGGGATACATAAAGTGCTTTTTTTCTTTTTTTAGATAAAACAAACATTTTTCTTTTTTAAATGTCTCAGTAATGGCACATAAAGGTGATCAATTACAGGAACATAATGGACTGAAGGGAGGAAATGGGTGATAGGAAGTCGAAGCAGGTCATGCATCTTAAATTTGCTTCAAGCTTGATTCATCTATAATTCAGCGCGGCAGCGAGAGAGAAATAAAAAGTTGTGACTCATTCACGGCGGAAGACGTGCCACATTAAATGCCCAAATGCGGCGTTGACAGAGTTTTGTGATTTCAACTTAGTAAACAGTTTAATGAGAGCGCTGTGTTAAAAAACAAAGCGAAACGAGACAATTTTATTTCTACTATACAGATGGTTTTATTCCTATAGGCATGACACTCCTTCACGCTTTTCCTGTGACAGACAGGGACATTTACATCCTTGTTGAAGTTAGCTTGCTTTTAATCAACGGCAATGAAAGCAACCAGAAGACAGAAGAAGACATGAATCGTTTCCTTCAGTGCATCACAATATGTAACAATACACCGACTATGATGGCAGATGCAAGTCCCACAAGAGCCTGATCTGCTGGTATTACAAATGAAGTGTTGGACATACTGCTCCACGTACATACGAATGAATGAGCATCATCTTCTTCTGTTTGGACTATATTTGAACTCCAAACAAACAGACAAAGAGTCTAAAATAAGTGCTTAAGTCAGTCAATTTGAAAAGAAAAACCTAACAAACCCCGTCAAACGATGTACAAGTAATGCACAGCAACTCAATTCTTGATTAAAGCAAACTGCTATTATATTGATTTCCAAAACGCTAGATTGTCACCGCACGAGTCCTAAGTGCGCTGTGAAAAAAAATCGATGGGAAAAAGAGCAGCTCTTCATGTTTTACAAACACATAAATTCACGCAGATGCAGATGTACGGATCGCCTCACCTCTTTTCCCCTGGCACCGATCCAGCACGAAAGATGTTTTCCCTCTCTTAATTAAATTTCTGCACAGCTCACTGTGAGGAACTGATTGTGTTCATTCTCCTATGTGTAAAGGAAGACGAAGCCGCTACTAAACATTACTTTGAAGGGGGAGCATTCATTTTCTCCAGCTTGTGCCAATCGTAATTATATCCCGGAAAGTTTATTAAACTGTGACTAAGAAACTAGCTAATGTGAATCAGTGGAGTGTAGCTGATAACCTGCTTTGTTTAATAAGATCAGTATTGGAGCAGTCAGGTGGAATCACTAATTATTGACTGCTCTGTGCTTACCTCAGTCACTATCCAACTGCTTCAGTTCAACGGTCAAATACAACGCAGGCAGAAAAGAGGACATACTTGAAGACCCACTCTAATGAAATCATGTTTTTAGTGTTTTTAAATTGTGGCATTTTTCTCACGATGGAGGGCAAATATAAAGAAAATTAAGCCTAAAATTGCATTCTGAGTAATTTTTTATTCCAATTGTTGAGAATTGAGGGCAGACTGAAAAAATGCTGTTGGACACAGACTGTAGCTGTGAGGTAGATGATACAATTGGCTGGCTACAAGCTTCCTGCTCCGCCCCTTTTTGATGCATACTAGCAGACAAATAGATGGATTGCTTTCTTAATCTGAAATGGCCTCTTGCTCATAACGATATTGGTTGCCATTTTTGTTGCATTGGTAATTTCATATTGTATTCATCAGCACAACTTCCTGAAATAGAATACCAATAATAATATGAAAAGTGCAAATTTTCCCATTAAAAAAAAAGCAAAAAAAAAAACCAGCTAGAATTGTAGCTTTTTGAATCTCAAATGTGCAACCATAAATTATTAAAAATATATATTTTTTATTTAATACAAAACATGATTTGATTTAAAACATGTTTTATCTGTTCAAATTTTACTCTGTAATTTATTTGTATTATTTTGTATAGGTTCCTTTACCTATGTTTTATAATTCTATGTGTACTGTCTATTTCTTAAACTATGTTTTATTTATTTTAACATTGACCTGCCAAGAAACTCCAGATGTAAATTAACCTGCGACTATAATTTGGCATACTTATATTTGTTTTAACGTTCATTAATATGCTTTGTCCCTTTCTCAATAAAGTTAATTATAAGTAAATAAATGTTTATTTCTGTAGCACTTTTCTCAGATACTAAAAACAGATTAAATTACAATCAGCCATCTCGAACATATCAAAAAAAGTAAAAAAAAAAAAAAAGGTAAAAGACAAAATTAGATCAACTAAAAGCTCTACTGAATAAAAACCTGACTTTAGAATATTCAACGAAGTCGATCTCTCATAGTGACAGAGAGCTTTCCATAGACGAGGGGTGACGGCTTGAAAGGCTAGGTCTCCTCTGGTTTTACAGGCGGGTTTTTGAGATTTGTAAAAGTTTTTGGTTTAAAGACTTCACAGAATGAGTTAAAGAATATAGGGTCAAAAAGCAATGTTCACAGGAGTTTGTCCATACCAAGACTCTCAAAACTAAAAGTACAATTTTCAAATCAACTCTGAAATAAACTGGGAGCCAACGTTAAGAGGACAGCAGAGGACTTGCTTGTTTATGTTTGGTTAAAGTTGGGGGTTTAACGTCTGGTTCACACCAGATGCGAAGCATCGTGGTCCTCCGCGGCCGGCTCTCGCAGGTTGTGGTCTATTTTTTGCGCGAGCTGTGAGTGATCCGCGTCTATCCTGGCAAGAAGTTATGTCAAGAAACACAAGAAAATTCGGTCAAGATTTTTTAAATATAACCACTTTTTCACAATAAAATACCATGATTGTCAAATGAAATCATATTTTTGTATCTAAACACATTAGAGATGAAAATAAACACACAACCCCCCCCAAAAAAAACAAACAAAAAAAAACAAACAACAAAACTACGTGTCTGGTGTTAACTGGATGTTCAGTGGGGACCGCGCTCACTCCGTCTGCACCCGTGTCCAGTGTGAAACCAAGCTAGTGAGAGAGAGTAAACAAAGGGATGATGGCAAGTCTGAGAAGGCTTACTCTGCACCAACAATCCCATCCTCAACACCGATGTTAATTTCTTATAAATTACTGCTACTTTGCAGAAACTATTCTAGAAAACAACATTTTGTTAATTATTATTATGGCCAAAAATTGAAAAAAATCATGATTAAAAAACCTCTTGGAATGCTTTTAAAATAGATCAAACGAAGATTGGAGAGGGATTTTTAAAAAAACAAAATAAAATCAACATGAATTCATAATTTCTTATTTTTTCAAGACTTCATGGCACAAAAAAGTAGCATAAATATTTATTTTTTTTCTCAGCCCATGTCGACTTCACCTTCCTTTTCCATTACTTAACAGAGCAAAAGAAAATAGGAAACCCTCAATCCCCCCTGCTTAGAACTGTGAGTGCATCCATGCAAGAGCATGGCTGGCTTGTAAATGTGCATATGACAAAGTCCACCCATGACGCAGTGGAGTGTGAGCCTGATGCATGTGCTTCCATTCTCTTTGCTCACTTAAAGTCACTTCTGTTTTCTTGTCATTTGTTTCTGAGATTACATTTGGGCTGTGGAAGCAGGTGAGATTGCATCCGCCCTGTAGCACACGGCTTCCAGAGCAATGAGGATTCAGCAGGAGGTGGAAAGAAGGAAAGCTTCCAATATGTCCTGTAAACCTGGAATTAATGACAAACACAAGTGGAAGAAAGATTACACCTTGTTTACACTTCCTCCTGTGTAGATGGCACACAATCTCTTAATAACCCCTACTTTAAACAAGTTAGTTTTGTTGGGTCTGTTTGATAAAACCGAGCACGTGCTGTGTGATAACTTCTTTGGTTTAGTTTGGCTCTTTGCCAGTCGGTTTTTTATGAGTTTCAGGGGAGGTGCTTTGGGTGGGTCCCTATGTATTTTTCCTGCAGCCCGTATCCCGTCTCCACTAGTTCCAGCAGGGAAACCAAGAGGGGAGGAATGGTGCTGCCATGGCTGGGAGGTGTAACACCTCAGGAGTTTGCAGATTGTGGAGAGGACGTCCGCTCCTTTTGTCCTGTCCTGTGCTGATCATCTGCCGTGGCTCCACTTTGCACTTTGCAGTGATTGACGGACAAGCCGGGGAGCACAGGGGGACCGGAGTCAGTTGTTCAGACGCGCAGGAACACACTTTTAGGGGTCTATTTCGTGATGCGTAAATGGATGCGCTTTTGGCTCTTTCTCGAATGTTTGCGCGTAAAAGTGACGCCAAAGTTCCACGAGTTAAACTTGTCACATAAACTCCAAAACACAAACTGGACTAAAAGAAGCAATCAGAGCAAAAGGACTTACTTTACATGACTCTGGAGATTAAATCGTAAAAAAGAATGTATAAATAAGTGCAAATAAATGTTCTTCCGCCACCTTTCCAGAATAATTCAAATTGAATGTGGAAGTATAAGTAATATTTTGTAAACATCTGGGAGATGGAACCTGCTTGCGGGAATGTGGGTTCGGCGGCTTTGGTCGCCGTCGGCGGAACCGGCGTGAGTGCAAAGGCGCCCAAACATCTGTGGAGGCAGCAGAACCAGGCGACGCTCTCTCCGCTCCACCACGCGCTGGTTGTGCGCAAAGCAGACCGAGTGAGACAAAGAGGCTTTTCGGACACCGAGAGGTACCTCAACCCGAGAAACATGGACCGGAGTTACGCCGTGGACACGGGGCACCGACCCGGGCTGAAGAAATCCCGGATGTCGTGGCCGTCGTCCTTTCAAGGTCTTCGACGGTAAGGACAAAAGCGGAGGAGAGGGACACTACTGCTCGGATCGCGTCTTTTTTTAATTCCCCTCGATGAGGATGGGCGTTAGGAGCTGCTGTGCACGTTGGTGTTTTCCATTTAGACTTTGGAACGGGTTTGCGCATAAATTCGGGTTCCTTTTGACTCAGCTTTAGTTGTGCATCACTTTTTCATCATTTTTAAGGATTTACTACAATATGAAAGAGGCAACTATGTCACAGGCGATGCAGTAAAGAAACTGACTACAAAGCACTGCGCACTTTAATATCTCCCGTTTGCAGCTGAAAACATTCCAATTTTACTTTTCTAATGTATTAAAGTCTTAATAATGTAGGGCAGAGAGGCTGTTATCCCTGAGAGGATGACTTCATTATTATTTTTTTTTTTTGAAGAAAAGTGCCTAATGGGAAGGAGAAAGTAATTTGATAACATATTCTCATCACAGAAGCTTCACATCCTTTAGGGACAGTAGGGCAAACATAGCAGATGGTTTTATTTTTTGTTTTTAAAATCATCAACATAGTATATTTGATTAGAAAAAAAGGTCAGTGGAAAACCATGTTTTTTTTAATTTTCTGAACACCTCTTGTTGCCATCTTCTTCCACTTTTATTCAAATGAGTTTTATTAGATTGGTATCACTTTTACTCTCAACATGGAGGTGTTTATTTGTCTAATTGGCATTTCTCTACTCTGCTGCTGCAAGGCGATTGAGCTCTAAAAGACTCTCAGGTCTGACTCATTACATATGACAACACGGTTAAGAATAGCAAATGTATGACAAGTGCTGGGTCTTCATTTGTGACTCGCACATAAGCATTAAATCAAGTGCTGATGGTAAATGCAGAATGCAGTGAAGTCCATCTGCACGCAGATGGAGACCAAAGTAGTTCTGCACTCAGACAGCTATGGTGTGCAGGGAAATGTTTCTGCTCTAATTACTAACTTGTTCTGGGAAAGGAGGAGGACAGGGAGTGGAAAAACGACTAAATGTAGTGAAATCTGAGAAGGTCACCTCAGCTCATTGGCATAAGTGACTGCAAGTTTCTGTCAAATGTCTCCCCTGCCTCCACCGGTCGCTCCCAGTCCTGTTTCTTCCTTGAAGGCAGGATCGGATGAGGGATACTTTCCCTGCAGGTTCAGTTGGTATAAGCTATGGAAAGCAGATCAAATGGCCCCTGGCAAAGTGGCCGAATGGTCTTAAAGACCCTCCCCAATGAAAATAGTGTTTTTTTGTTGTTTTTTTTTAATCATGACGGAGGACATGTTTAAAGAAAATTAAGCTTAAAGGGCCATACCATGATTTTCTTAAGACTTTCAGAGTAAACTATATCCATATATATGATCATATATTACCTTTGGAACACTTAAAGACAAAGTATTTATAAAATATGAGTTATTTTAGTGAACTCTTTTCATACCTGGAAGTAAAACAACTCCATCTCTGAGGCTCGCCTTTTGTTCCTTGAGGGTGCCACCCATTTAATGATGTCATCTTAGAGTGGTCCTTGTCACCGTGTCACCCAGGAAAAAAAAACATCAAATTAAAAAAAAATATATTGATGTACTGTACATACAGTGTAGCCTGGGGCTTTATCCAAAACATTTGACACAGACAGAATGGTGATGGCTAATGGGTTCACTTTCCGGGGAAATTCGGTCAAAAAAGGAAGACACCGATGGATGAATATTTCAGGGTTTATTGAAATCAAGAGAAAATTGTTCTCATTAGCACTGGCTGAGAATGCTTCTATTCTCTTTGAATCATCATTCTTTTCCGTATCAAAAATCCTGGTCATGTGCACCTGTCTGTTCTTAGCTCAATAATCCAATTCTTCACTCCATTTTCCCACCAGGAAATAGTATGCTTCCTTTTTCCACCAAAAATAGTTTACTCTCTTTTTCCACCAGAAAATAGTTTGCTCCCCCTTTCCACCAGGAATTTTCACAATATTCCCGTCTGCTTGCACCATTCTTGGATGTCCTCAGAATCTGTTTCAACCTGTTGTGTATATTCCTCACCAGAAGTTCCTTCACGAAGTTTGAACATTCAAATTAGTTTTTCTTTCCCATCGCTATACGTTCCCGTCTGCACAACTGTGCACAAGCCGAGGGTGGGGGGTTCGTGAAGCTAGCTGATCCTCGCTAGCTTTGGGGAGAAAGTGTTTGTGTTAGCTTTGTGATGGAGCAGATTCTTCCTGGAGAGGGCGGTTCTTAACTAGTGATGTAAGCATGTGGGGGCCTGCTTGTTTTCGTGGGTGTGGGAGTGGCTGCTGTCGAGAGCGCAGGTTTTTACAGAATTACTCAGAAATGCGAGAATGAATCAAAATACCACTTTGGGGTTCTTCATGAGGAATGAACAGTAAAATACAATTAAAGGCTCTTGTTTTTGAGCTTTTAAAAGTATTTTACTGTTCAATCATAAAAGTTGATTTTTCATTGTATGGCGCCTTTAAATTTGCATTTCTAAGAATTTATTTAATCAAATCATTGTGAATTAGGCGCAGATGAAAAATTCAAGTTGAAAAAACAGCCTTTTTTGTTGTACTGGTAATGTTGTCAGAGTTGTGAGCGGCTACAAGTTAGCAAGATGGATGGATGATGCCAAGGGGGCGAGTCATCCATGCCAACAGTTCCACCCTAAACTATGTCTTAAAAAGTATGTCCTAATCCCTTCCCTTCCCACTGTATAGTGCATTTGCCATTTTGTAGTGCTGTCCGAATCTACAATTCCCAAATGGAGTTCATTAGAAATTTCCCAGAAGTCTTTGCTTGAAAACTAGCGTTCTTCAATGCTCACTACATTAGCTAATATAGACCACAATGCATTGCATTTTTGCAAAAAAGGAAATGTGTTCAAGTAAAATTTTTTTGATAAACCATCCATCATTAGTGGAGGCATAGATAGACGTTGTGAAATGTTCGTATTAATTAGACTTTCACTTTAAAATTGGTGGCTACATATCCACTGTTTAAAAAAAAAAGCAAGAAAAGAAGTGAGCGGGATGTCCGAATGTCTTTTAAAATCCAGGGCACTATATATATTTTTTAGTAGTTAGGGATTAAGGTGGGAATTCTGACATAGTCACTGTCTTTTTTTTTTTTTTCTTTTTAATTTTGTCTTAAAATGGCGTAATCATAAGAAAAAAACAAAAAAAAACCCCCCAAAAAATAACAGAACGGTTTCACAATAAATCAAAAGATAATTGGAGTTTAAATGCCATGTGTGGTTTTCCGAATTGATCTTATAACTGTTAAAAAAAAGAAAAGAAAACATAGATACCCATTCAATTTAGCCAAGCTGATTTCACGTTGGCTTCAGGAGGGAATAGGCTTCAATTGGATTAAACCAAACAAATCAAATTTCACACAGGAGGCTAATTACCTTTGAGGCACATTGTTCTCCAGCAGAATTCTGGCTACCAACAGGCTAAATCAAACCATAGACCTCATATATCACAGCCCAGTGGGCTATTATTTAATGTCTAGCAACACTTGGCACTGAATGTATATTTACGCAGATGACTTGGAGATTTACGTTTCAATAACTGTGTCAGTATTTTTTGTCAACAATGTACAAAACAGCATTCATCTGCAGCTGGGGATAGCAGAAGATGCTTGTATTCAAGGTAATTTGAAATCCTATCATGACTTACTGTCTGCTGTAGCAAAACAGATGATTTCTGTGCACACTGCTTGGTGCTGTAGATCAAACCAGCTCAGTTATCTTGCTTGTCACTCCATAAAATACAGAATCAAAAAACTTTTTCACTTTTTCTGAAAAACTTCTATTAGTGGTGTCTTTTAATTGAATGCATATCTGCATCTGCAATCCTTTTCATGCTGCATGAAGCAGAAAGCTTCTTTACAATATTGCCTCGAAAGCATTTTAACTTTTGCTGTCTGCGTTTTATAAGACAATGCTTTTAATTAGCTGTCCTAATTAATGAGCTGGTGGAAGGTCATGCATCTTATAAAAATCTCAGCAGTCAAATTGTGGCTCCAAGTCAGGTAGACGGGACTTCTATGCTTATCACAACAGGCAGATGCAACTTTTGAGGCATAGCCCCCGTTAGAAACGTAATAGGAAGTGCCAGTTACTCGCCTAGCACACATAGTTAATATCATTCTTGCATATAAAGAGAGACAGCACACTTCTGCCTTAGAGGTCCAGCGATAACACCATGTCTAGTAGAGTAGCTGCTGTGGTTCAGGGTCCCTCCGCTCCAAGGTGAAACACATCAAGTAAATGTGTCACTCTCTGGGCCGGGCCGGCCGCTCCCAAGGTTTCTCCGGGACCTCAGTAAAAACACGTGGAGTGTCCTCTGATTAGGAGATGGCCGCTCACTCATGACTGTCAAGCTGCCCGCTATGGAGACGCTTAGGTGAGTTTTCTTCACCTCTGATGATGAAGAGGATTGTGAATTTATTTATTATATCCCCCTGTCCTATCTAGGATTTGAGAAAAAAAGAGGAAATGTCAAAACACAGCAAAGTGAAGCAATTCAAGGGAATAGAGTGGAGGATGCTGTGTGTCACTTCACAGCAGAATGGAAACTGTTCAACTGCCTTGTCACTCTGCTCGGTTCTCAGCAGTTTCTGTATTTCTTGGTCCCTCCAGCTAGTCCTGCTACTCTCAACAGCAGTGCCAGAGTGATGCTTTTAGCCAGTATGAAGTGTAACCCCGTGGCTATGTCATTAGATCCCAAGGGTGTTCATAAGCGAGGCAGGGACTGCCATTGGCTTCATTGCTATATATAACTCCAATCACAGTCGTAATCACAGTCATGCTTTTTAGGCTTCTGCGGCGCTTTAACAGTCCTCATTGACTGTATGGCCTTGCTCCCAGAAATGTGAAAGATGTCCAGAAGTGCTAATGAACACCGTCCGAAAACGCTCCACTGGCAGAGATGAGCATCGATGAATCATGAGCGATATACTCTGACTCTGGATTTATCCTTTTCATATTTAGTGTCAGACCATAAAGGCAGGCAGTACTAATAACTGCATCAGTGTCAAACACCTTCTTTGAGTCTTATTGACCTGCTCATTCGGCCTGAAAAAGGATGCACTCTCCCAAAAAGTTCAGTATGTTTATTAAAAAGTAACTTTCACACAAATATAGAGGGCAGAAGTCCAATTTTTGCTTCACATGTCACATCTCGACCGCTCATTATATGGCTTGTATTGGACTCACGATCAAAAACTGAAGCATCATTATCTGAACCTTTAGGGCAAATCCGTTTGAGTGACGGAAAAAACCCAGAAAGCTATGAAAGAAGGAACACATTTAAAAATAAGGAGAGTTTATTTTCAAAGTCTGAATGTGCAAAACTTCAGAAAAAGATTGAAATGTTTTTGCATTTTTAATTTAAATCATTGAGCCTTTGGATAGAAAATTTTATATTATTACAGCACTAATATCGCTGGCTAAATCATCACTAGATTGAAAAGGGACCTTGCAACTACAGATGGCATCACATGGGGAAATTGCTGGTGGGATATCAGGCTCTCTATAAGACTGATTGACCTTTATTTTTGCCAAGCAGTGCAGCCGGTTTCTAGGAGCCATTAAGCATCTCTAGTGAAATGAGTGGGGTTGTGGAAGTGCATCTTCTTGGTGAATCTAAGCTGAATCGTGCATGCTTCTGCTGAGTCTGTTGACAATGTTACACTGAACTCATATGTCTTTTTTCTTAAAGCTTTTAGCCTTTATTAGCTACAATTGCGAAGTCACTTCAAACTGCAGTGGTGCAGTATAGGTGCTCTACTGGAGGGGAAAATATTAAGCTGAATTTGTGATGACGGAACATAATTTATTGAATAAATGTTACAATTACATAGGTATGCTGGAACAACGGTCTTAAGTTAATGTTTTCTAAAGCATCTTTTAATATGTTTTTGCATTTTTAATTAGCAACTTTAATAAAAGGATCTATATATTTGGAAGAATAACTGAACCGCTTATCCCTGTTGTAGGTGCTATTTACACTATTGAAACACAACTCTTTTAAATGTGAAAACTACATGCAAATGAGAGGTTTTATTAGGGCTATGAACGTTAATGCACACAATTAATCAAAAACACTTCGTCAGGTATTATCCCACTTGTACCATGGTTACTTACAAAATAAATAAATAGTCAATCCGTTTTAAGCACCTTAATCTCGTTATTTTTTGGTTTCGATCACTTTTTCACAAAAAGCAGACCATTTGATCTATGGTCACATTTTATAAATATGCTGATTGTCACAATATGTTAAATAAAGCTTCAGTTCAGAGAGAAAGTTCACATCTTACTGCTTGCCTTTGTCCAGAAGATGAAGAAAACTTTCCTAAGGTCAGGTGATACAGAGCATTAGGGCTATTTGACCTGAACTTTTTTTTTTTTAGGTCTGTAGGTCCGTTTCTTATGGCTAAATGTCAACATCTTTGCTTTCAGGGAATAATACTACAGACATTAAAGCCTTTAAAGTTCGGCTTATCTTACTGTTGATGTGTTTTGAACACATGATTTGCACTTCTGGGTTAACACTTGGTGATTACTAAATTTCAGACTGTAAAAATGAAGGAAACATTTTCTCTCAGGCCTGTTTTTGTTTAAAACATATAAAATTTACCTGGTAAAACATTGTGATTAATAATGATTAATCACAACACAAAAGTGTGATTAATCAGATTATTTTTTTTAATCGATTGAAAGTACTCATTAAAAATAAATGTTCTAAATACACAGTTTAGTGTGTGAGTTTATATTGTGATTATTTGCAGATAATATGTGGTCGGAAAATACTGCAGCTAAAAAAAAATAATTGTGATTAATTTTTTTTTTCAGCTTTACGATTAATTAGTTATTTTTTATTATCAATTCCTGATTTTTTTGCCTCAAATACACTTTTTCTTAAAAAAAAATAAAATAAACCAGAGAGCTACAGTGGATTAATAGTGTCATTATACAAATGTTGAGTTGCATTTTCAAGCAGAATTTTGAATTGTTGTGCATCACCTGCACACCAGTTAGATTTTTGTGTGTCTCTAACCAGCAGCACTTCTTAGTTGTGTCAGCTCCAAGTTCTTCCTAAAGTTGACTCACAGCTCTTTCACATTCTGACCCACAAAAAACTATATAGGGAATGTCTACAAAGACACCTCAGTGACCTCTATTATGAAACATTTTTTTACTACAAAATGTGTGAATTTCTTCAACATGTTTTGAGTCACTTTGAAAAGTCCTTCTTTAAACCCATTTACAATCAGAAAAACAGCCCCTAATAGTCTTGTCAATTTTCCTGATTTACATATTATTTTTTGCTCTTATGCTTGATTTTTGGTCCATGTAAGCCGTTTCTAGCAGGTCGCCTTTCCTGCATTCCTGGAGCTTTGCTGAACTAATCTTTTGTAAATCGTTTTGGATTAAAAGCGCCTATTAGGTGACTAAATGTAGAGTATTATATGTCTTAAGCACACTGTTTTACTAAATGATGTTATTTTACCTTGATAGAGTTCTGCTGTATTTGAAGATTTTGCATCTTTTAAAACTTTCGTTATATAAGAAAATTATCTGGTGCTAGATCAAAAGCGACATACGGCACTAAAGGGTTAAACTGCTGCAGAGAAGCTGCTCCGGATGCACTTCTGTGCGATTCACAACACTTTGGGAGTGTCTGTAAATTTGCTGCCAAAAAAAGAGGCATAGAAGAGTGAAGCCAAACGTTGTCTTCAGCCAAGAAGTGATCTGTCCCTCTGTGTGTTCCGTCACATCTGCATGAAAACAGTCACAACACAGCTTATTACAGTATTAAAGGTGACGCTGAGTGTTCATAACCGCTATTATGCTGCAGCGTTGAAGTGAAGCTCGAGGGAAACATTAGTGCTTCTTCGTGGAGAAGAGCTGTGCTAAAGTGGCGAAATCTCAAATAGATGCAGAGCTCCATGTGAAGAAGTATGTGAAGCAGACGGGATGTTTTTATCAGCAGGAACAGTCATTTGCTTTTCATAGCCCTCCCCAGGCGCTGTTTTCTTCACTGGTCATCTGCTAGGCTAATAAAATGCATGAAAACCATTTCTGAAGGACAGCCTTGCATGGGAGCTATGAGCCAAAGCTTTTCCAGACTGACTGTTTGATGTTAGGTGATTCCCTGGGCTCTTGGCTGGCTGTGGTCCTCTGATCATATTACACTCAACTGGGTGATAAAGACTGGAGCTCAGTGAGCAACTGGTCTGGTGTTGGGTCTGCTAATTGCTTTGAGTCAGAGCAGACTTGTGATTGAGTATTTTTGTCAGAGTTTCTGTTTCAAAGCTGTTGTGGGAACAATGGAAATTCATCTATAAAGTCATTTTTTTTCCGCACTCAGAAAAACAAAATTGAAATTTAATCAAACTGCATCACCAATAAAGCTTTTTGAGAATAGGTTTAATGGAAAAAAATCTTTTATTAACCGGAAACTGGCTTATTGAATAGACAATTGTTTGAATTTCGAGTGGTGTGCACACTGGGATTGTTTCTGCGATCATTTATGTAAGACCCCTACCTTTCTTCTGCTTTCAATTTATTTTTACCCACCAAATTTGCACTTTACTCCTAGACCCATTTCCTCTGAAGCCCAGCATGTTGGTGCACACCCGCTAATACATAGTTATTGCCCTGTTTTTATTTTGTCCGTCTCTCCCTTAATGTCCTCTTCTATTGCCCCCACACGCTTATATCCTCCTGTGTCAGACGCTTGCTCCTGAATGATTTGCCTTGTAGGACCTCATGCTTCTTGTCATTTGTCATGTCTGTCAGATATTATCTCAAGGCATGACAAATGCGTCGTAACAAGCCTGCTTGGTCATCAAATGTGGAAGTGATTCTGAAGCGGATCTTCAGAACCGGGATGAACATCTTCTAGCCTCCAATTAATAAACAAACAAACGTGTCTGTTTTTGAGTTGCTTTAAAGTCTATCTATTCATCTGCCTCAATGATTTTGTTTTCTGATTTTTAATTAAATTCATTTTTGACAAACTAATGAATTAATGCTTTAATGCATTATGAGAAAACAAGAGGGATGAAAAAGAGAAAATTCTCTCTCCTGGACATGTTTTTTGGTAGACAAGCTTCTTTTTTTTGTTCATCATTGCACTTATTTTTAGTTTCAATATTAAAAAAAAAACCTCTTCCCAAACAGACCATTAGAGATCTCAGCCTCAGGAGATTGAAGCCATTGATCAAACAAGTGATGCTAGAAATGAGGCTGGCAATCATCACAGGAAACTGGGCAGAGTTTTATTATTTGCAGGTTGGAGCCAACAAAAAAATCCCAGCATTCCCCTGAAAATATTGTAATAAAAAAATTCAAAGACTTAATGAACGTTGCACAATCTCCACTCAGTCAGAATCAGGTGGCATAAACTCAGAATAAGCTGTTGTGTACATGACTGTGCCAACACATTCGTCCAGAGTGTGTAATGGTTTTTCCAACGTAAAGGAAATCAAGCCTGTGGATTGACAATGTCAACATTTTTGTTAGATGTTTCAGTAATATTTACCCTTAAAAGTGAATGGTACTTTAGTTATGCAAAAGGATTTGCCGTTGGGATTCTAGTCAACCTCCACACTAGACCTGGACACAAACTATATCAACCTTCCCCTTTTGGCGCAAGGCTCTGGGCCATAAAGCCCTTTCACCATACATTCGGTCAGCCACTTCCATGTTATTGCACAAAACAGTTCTTACATTTTATAGATTTTGCACTTGCTGGCCCCTTTAGTAGGCACGCCCGTCCAACTACTCGTTAATGCTAATTTCTAATCAGCCAATCGCATGGCAGAAACTCAATGGATTTAGGCATGCAGAGATGATTAAGGCAATCTGTTGTAGTTCAAACTGAGCATGAGAATCGAGAAGAAAGGTGATTTAAGTGACTTTGAATGCAGTATAGTTGTTGGTAACAGATGGGCTACTCTGAATATTTCAGAAACTGTTGATCTATTGGGATTTTCACCCACAACTATCTCTATATTTTACAGAGAATGGTCAGAAAAAGAGAAAATATCCAGTGAGCGACAGTTCTGTGGAAATGTCTTGTTGATGATAAAGGTCAGTTTACAGTTAAACAATTAAAAAGCAGTTGAGACCAATACTAATGTATTAGGTGGTTCTTATGGTGCCTCACAAAAAAAGAGGCATAGAAGAGTGAAGCCAAACGTTGTCTTGAGCCAAAACTCTGAATATTTCAGAAACTGTTGATCTATTGGGATTTTCACCCACAACTATCTCTATATTTTACAGAGAATGGTCAGAAAAAGAGAAAATATCCAGTGAGCGACAGTTCTGTGGAAATGTCTTGTTGATGATAAAGGTCAGTTTACAGTTAAACAATTAAAAAGCAGTTGAGACCAATACTAATGTATTAGGTGGTTCTTATGGTGCCTCACAAAAAAAGAGGCATAGAAGAGTGAAGCCAAACGTTGTCTTGAGCCAAAAAGTGATCTGTCCCTCTGTGTGTTCCGTCACATCTGCATGAAAACAGTCACAACACAGCTTATTACAGTATTAAAGGTGACGCTGAGTGTTCATAACCGCTATTATGCTGCAGCGTTGAAGTGAGGCTCGAACAGTTTCTTTTTCTGATCCTAAATGTTTTTGCCTCTTTAGGCGTGGCTTAAATGGAGGACTTGATGTGTGTCATGGATGCATTCACTCTACAGAAGTTGAATGGAGAAATAACGTGGTGGAAAAAAAGCTTTGAGAGCGTGGAATCAGATTCTTTCCACACATAATTTCCCTATTTAAATATGCTTTTCATCAGGATATGCAGATGCAGTCGCTGCAGCGTTGGTTTTAAACCCTCTTGACGTTTGGGTTTTCCAGTGCAGTTGACTGTATTGTTAACTCCTTTATCAGCCCAATTCACACCAAAGTAGCAGCAGCGGGTAACAGCGGCATCGTGTCAAACGCAAGTGAACTGTTTTTGTGTTGAATTAATTTGACAATTCACACTGGGGAGGTATACGTACATCTTACCAATAACTCACTATAATGCAAAACCCAAATTAGGTTGGAGTTCAGTTTGTCTGGCGTTTCCTCATCAAACAAAAGGAAATTTCAAAATAAACCTCATTTACATTTTAATAAAAGAAACGGTTCATAAAAACATGACGGTGATGTCATCATGGCTGAAAGAACATGAGACAACGAGAAGTTATTCCTGATGTGAGGAAGTTCAAATACTTTACTACACCAACCCTTTTGATAGATATTTTACCATTTGTTTTACGGTGATACAAACAAACCCGAGTCTGCAAAACACAGAAAGAAGATCCACATGCGAGCTGGTCCAAACGCAGCTCTGACGCCTTTGGTGTGAATTAACGCTTTTGAATAAATGTGCTCTAAACATCCTGCTGCTGTTGCAACGCTCACATGACTTTTTCTATGTGAATTTGACTTATTTCTGTTTAAGAAGCCACTTTTGAAGGCTGAACTGAACAAATCATTGGTGGGCGGCCATGGTGCAGAGGTAGGGCTGATCAGAGGATTGCCTGCCCATGTGTCGAAGTGTCCTTGGGCAAGACACTGAACTCCACTTCGCCTCTGGTGGTTAAAGGTTGGCGTCAATGTCTGGCAGTTGAGCCGCCGTCAGTGTGTGAATGTGTGTGTGCATTCATACAATGATTCACACACTGATATTTATGAACACCCTTGAGACTGTGACTGTAAAGCGCTTTGGGATTTCTAAGAAGTAGAAGTAGACCCTTTTTATCATTTAAATGCCAAGGATTGCTTGCAGTTATTTGACAAATTAAAAAAAAAAGTGGTATTCTTGGTGCATCCAAAGGTTTTATTTGACCTTTTTCGATATATATTTCTTTATTTTTGTGAAATTATGTCTCTGTATGTGTAAAATTGTTCATACATTTTAATAATAAAAACACATTTTCTCTGTGCTTATTAAAAAATGATCACATTTTGTTGTTGCATCACACACTATTTCTTACTTTGTTTTAATCTATAGTTTTCTTCATTGCATCAACAACTAATGAGCAATACTTTCTGTAGATGTAAAAGTTTTGTTTTCCTGTACCAAATTAGTGTAGTCCTATCATCTGTTTCCCTCTTTATATTTTAAAGTTCCAGGCAGATATTTTTGCCTTTAACCAGATTTAAGCGGATTCTTGATAATTAAAGTGTCATTAACATTTATTGGTAAATGATGGGTGGAGCAGGAGGTCCAGAGGGTTTTACTGTCACACTGATAAACTTGAGGATTCAATCAGAATGAATTTGGATTGTTGATTGTGGAGAGTGAATCTTGCTTTTGTATGACAACACATTATTAAACACCTGAAATTATTTTTTTCTTTTGTCTGACAACTGTGAAAGATTAGGACTCAACGAGTCAGAGTCATGTCACCATGGGGACTTGACTGGCTAATACATCACGCCATGATATCCTTATTAACAGGAAATGGGTTTCATCTGTGGGGAAGAATGGAGAAGCGGCTCTTACAATTACTCATGTTATGAGCCATTAGTGGTTCTTTTTTCAATTGTGTACCAATCTGCGTCCATACATCATCAACAATTATGAGATTTAGCGACATTCAATACTTGAATTATTATTTTTACAACCTAAACCACTTGTTGTTGTATACAGAATAAGAAGGGACTTTTAAACTTCAACATTTGAAGTCTTCATCATAGAGGATTTATGAATATAAAAGTTTTTAGCCTTTTATGTTGTAGGCTTTATTTGCAAAAAATGATGAAAATAAAAGTTGAAGATTTTCTTTTGTTTATTCTGCAAATATTGTATCATAAGTATTTACAGAGGAGTCTTTTTACTTAAAGCTTAAAGTCCCACTCTGATCAGATTTTGATGTATTTGAAGTATTCCCAGTGGTGTTTTAATTATGTTGTTTTTAGCCCAAATCAAAATAATATTTTATTGGACAGTTTCTACAGGAGTTTATTTGAAATTCGACTCCAAATTGTGAACAATCCTGCCCCCATTCCCCTCCATGTTGCTAAGAGCTTGGAGCAGGAAGCTTGTGGTCCACCCAGTTTAGTTTTTACATCACAAATAAGCTCTTTTTCGAATAGCATTTTGTCGTCTGCTGCTGATTGACAGGGATTTGAATGAAGAAATATTCAGAAATTTATTGTTGCACTTAATTGTATTTCAAACATTTTAAAAACACAGTTTTAATCAAAATAAACTAAATTATTCTTGGATGCGTTTCCTTTTAGACTCTCATTTATTCCAGTTTGTTTTAAAAATTCAAAACAAATGGTTCAATCTCCATGTATTTATTCCATTTACTAAAGTTTTATAAAAAGTTTTTGGAGATTTGTGTTTCCTTTATTTGAAATATGTTCTAAATTTTGATCAAACACAGTAAATTGACAGAAAGCACTCAGCCACCCACACTTATGAAGCTAGCCGATCTGACAGGGGATTTAAGTCAATTATTCTGTAATAATTCACTGGCCTACTGTCCTTAATTTTTTGTGTTTTTTTTTAAATCCCTGTCCTCTAATCAGCTTCACATTCCAGACTGGAAAGCATCTACTCTACTTTGCATTCAGTTCCATGAAAACAACCATGTTTTCTTCTGGCAAGTCATGGTCAGACACTCGACAGACAATTCTTCAAAGTGGTCTCTTGTTGTTTTATTGATTTTAGTCACAACAGTGTGTTCCTATTTTCCGGCTCTGTGCTGAAATCCAGGTTTCAAGAGTCTTTAGCTGAAGGCAGTAAAGCAATTTGTTCCCCTTTTGATATGACTGTTAAAGTAATGGTAACGCATTAAGTTTGTGGAAGTTAAATTTCTCACCATCAAAGCTTTTGTAAAGCCACAAATTATGAATATGCTTTGATATACACTGTAGTGTTACGCATTTCATTTAAAAGAACATTGCAATAAAACATTTATAGGTGTAAAAATTCCGCCATCATTACATGGAAAAACTCTGAGCTGACTTGAATGAATGTGTTCATCTGTTCATAAATGTTTCTTTTCCTCTCACATGAATCTGGGAAATTCAAATTTTCTGCTAAAGAAGTTGTGGAAGAATGTGAGGCGTTATTTTCACGCTTAAACAAGTTTAGATTCTTGGCATGTTAGGATTTGTTGAATATGCTTCAAAAGACTTTGTGTAGCTCTTCAAGTCCATTTAAAAAATGAATACAACATTCTATTCTGAATTAAACAATTTAGGTTATCCTCTTTCTGATCTAAACTGTAGTTTAATATCGCACTAAGCGGAACAATGGAAGATTTGTCGCTACTTTTGCTACTCCTCAGTTTCCTCTGAGAATTTTGTGTTTTGTTCGTTGATCTCTAGTTTGGATCACGCAAATGATTTAATTTTAAAAAGTACATACGCAAGTGAACCAGGACCCTTAAGTTGAAGCAGATCAGGATTTGCTTGTTTTTAATTGGAACCGAAGTTCATGGACTAAACAGAACAGGTATCTGAAAAATGAACCCAGATGCAAACTAAACCGAGTTTGCGCTTTGCTCCCCTAAAAAACTTTAATTCTATACTAAATTGATCAGTTTTATAGTTCATTCAGGGTAAGGATGTGGTGATTACTTCACAGAAAACCACAGACGTAGTCTATTAGTGGTGTTAATCAGACACTGAGGAATTGATTTTTGACTGCAATGCAGTTGGGGGTTCACTAATAGTCCTGCTATGTGTGACCAACATGCAGTTTAACAAGTTTAATCATCTTAGAAAGTGTCTCTAATAGAAAGTGCAGTCTAGCACAGCATGCAGGGCAAAGTTTAATCTGTGTTATTGCAGTTTAAAGGCCTGTTCCCTGGCATAGAATTGCAGTTACTCCAAGTAGCAGCACGTCTCTGTTAGAAAATCTTGTTTCTGGCAAATTGACACTTTCAATTAAATTTTTTCAGAAGTGCATTTGAACATAAAACTTAGATGAATAATTTGGACTCAGCTGGAACTGACCATCAAAAACTTGATTGAAATATTTCTATTCTATAGTCCTGCATGACAATTGCCTTCGTTTGGAAGTACCAGGTATTGACTTTTGCCGTTAATATATAATTCCCATCTCAAAAAGACAGTTTTTACCATATTCTCTGTTCAGAAGTATGGCCAAGAACCACATTCTGCCTGCATCCTCTTTGAAAGCCTTCAGAGAAGGTCACCTTGCTCATTTGGGGAAATAGTCACCATGGCTACATTAGTTAGATAGGTGCAATGATTTCATTGGAGATGAGATCTCACAAGGATACTTTGACAGTAGGCAGGGAGGAATAAAGCAGGATTATTTTGGAGAGAAGAAAAAGATGGGCAAGCTGTTTATGAAAATGTATTTTTCTTCTCCCTTAAGCAGAGGATTAAAATTTTATAAATATTCTCAAAGTTGTTTCTAAATGAGAGGAAGATTGGGTTTAAGTCTTTTTAGATTTAAATAGCAAAAGTTGTTTTTATTGAAGATCAGGTATTTTAATTCTGATAACAATTCGGATAAACATTCAGAAAAACAAAGTCAAAGGCAATGAATTATGATGTAGTTAGTCCTTGTAAAGATTTCACACCATGTGTGCAATACACTATATATAAACACTATATAAATATACTGTTTATACACAGGCGTGTTCTTCTTGGAGTTGGTTCATTTGCAAGTGAACTCTGATGTTGTTCAGTCACAGTGTGAGTGTAGGTGTACTAACAAAGAGCGGAAATGAGTAAAAAGGATTATTCAACATTAGCACATACAGTGTTTCCCATCTTATTCACATTTCTTTATTTGCGGTTTCACGTATTCGCAGATTTTTTTTCAGTCATGTGACTCTTTCAGTTTGTCACAGCAACTCAGACAATTCAAGAGGCTTGTATAAAATGTTTGCATCTGAAGAAGGTGCTGCGCTGCTGAGACATATCTCCGCACAGCAGAGCGCAGCATAGCCCCCTCCGGAGCGCAGATAGACGGGGAACCGTCCCTTTCCCTCTCCACCCTCCAGCATGGAGAAATGGCATTAGCTGAAACTCAGAAACGATAGAAAAAAATCCTGATCTGCTGAAGAAGATAATCGCGGAGGACAATTATCATCCGCAGACACTCCTTCTCTGCGTCATAAAGTAGTTTAGTCTTTAGTTCTGAATAAGAAACAAAAACAATCTTTATTTTGAGCAATAATCTAATGTTCTTTCGTAAATGTTTTACAAAGCATGGTCAGAAGAGTTTTCAATTATTATGGATCGAGGGTTAGGGGTTCTCCCTATTTGCGGATTCTGCATATTCGCGGATGCCTCCGGCCCCTAACCCTTGCGAATAAGGGGGGATACTATATTGTAATTATTTGTTGAGGAGATTATCCAGTAGATAAAGTTTTGAAAATGTCTTGTTTGCATACATGAGAAACTGAGGAACAGGTGCTTACTGGTAATAATTGTCAGATGACCAACATTTTCTTCTAGTTAGGTTCTTTTTTTGTGTGGTTGATGCATGCTTTAGGAGAATAACACCCATTAGACGAGCTATAATAAATGCAGACCTCTGCTGTGAGATGGAGGAAAAAAAAGCTTGACATTTCTCAACATTTCTCTCCTGTGCTAATAAATTGCAATTAACCTGCATAGTCGTATGTAATCAGCCCTATGTAATCTGGTTAGCTCTCCTAATTAACCTGGTTTCTTACATATCTCATAAAACAGGAAACTTTGTTTAATAATGTAAAGAAATAGATTTTATGGAGCAGCTGTAGAGCAGAGATCAAGTGTTTGGCTTCTGATTGGAAGGTTAGAGGTTCGGTCGCCCAAGTGTTTAAGACACTGCATTGCTTCAGGGGATCTGGTCAGCAAGTTACAATAGTTGCATTGCCTTTAACTAAATTTAGCAAATTTGAATTTTAATGGTAAATTCTCCTAATGAAACACCACAATTTCGAAGAAACTCGCATTTTTCGAAAAAAAGTTTTTGAGCTTAGAGGACGTGGTATTTGGGGCGTATCGAAATAGACAATGGAAACACTTTTTTTTTAATAAAGCGCTTCTTTGTATGAAGTAGCTGTCGGAACGCAGCACAGCGGGTGCCACGAGAGATCCAACAGTTGCGTGTTGCATGTCATACGGAATCGTGTACAGCTCCTCCATAATAAAATCTCCAAGATTTCATTATCGCTTCATCTCTAGCTGCACTTTTGCAGCTTGGAGTCTGAGTTAGACGCAGAAGTCTCTGTTGAGAAAGAGCGCCAGTGCCGTGACAAACTTAAATGGATCTTGTTGTGTTTTCAGACAAAAGGGTTCAGCTGCTTACTTGTTAGAAAGGTCTTTTTTTTTTAAACAGCTGAACAGGTTTCTCAAGTGCATCTGACAGTGCAGTGATGTTACCAAAATGCTCCTTTTTTTAAGTGAATCAAATGAAACGGAGTTTGGATGAATGTAATGGTCACTTTTATGTAAGCCCACAAACTCCAGTAAATTGGTTTTCTCTTCAAACAGAATTACGTAAATCTTTTCTAATGCACTAAATGTGAGCACATGAGGCTTTGAATTCTCGCTGTTTCGCCATTTATTCCTGCATAAATATGTGATCCTAATGTTTACCTTTCCCTTTTAGAGCACTGCACCTGCTTAGTGTGCATGTCAAAGCTCAACTCTATGCAGCTTAGAATATGTCTGCAAACGTTCATTGCTGCTAGTATTATGACATCTTGTTGAGGTTAACTAAAGCTTTTAATAAAGCTGTTTTCTAAACTCTCTGCTAATCATGAAAATATCCCTAGATCCTTATATGAAAGGATAAAGGATGGACAAAATGTTAAGATTAATACTTTCAATGGTATGCATATTTATAATTTTGGTTTGATATAAGCTTTACACAGAGCTATAACCCTTCCACAAAGATTGCAGGACCTATTTTTAAGGTTACAGTGGAATGTCCTTGTAGTAGGAAGTCTCCACTGACGGTTTGCTTCACTGCTTGCGTTTGACGTTGTTGTAACCACCCCCTTCACCTCTGCCCGAGCTGAAATCTCACTGGCGTCTTGACCCATTTGTCTTTTCTCATCGTGCTCCATTTATCATTCATCCAACTGTCAGCTCTTGCTTCAGGTACAAATGAATGATAAGATTCATTTGTATTGCAGGAAAATACAAAGCTATATATTATCTTCATACCATTTCCAACTCTACATAAATACAAATTTTCCCCTGTATTTTAAATCTTTTATTTATTATCTAATACAAAGAGGGTTATAAAGGAAGTGCAACCGCACAAGATTAAATAGCTGTGAACCTGAGCTGTTTCCTACCAATTTCATTGCATGCGTGTGGTATAAAGAGAGGTATACCTGCTGGCGCATTTCCCTTGAGTTACAATGTAATGAGGCTGCAGGTCTGTCCTTCAGCCTTACAGTTGTTGCCCTCTGTCATCATCAGAAAATTGCTCTCTAAGATATACCGGAAGCTGGTTCATAGTGCTGCAGTGAAGGACGTTTCAGCATCTGACAGGGATGTTAATACACAACAAGAAAATCCTCATTGGTGTGTGTGTATATATATGTATGTATATATATGTGTATATATATATATATATTAAACTTTTTCTCTCTCAGGTTTCTATCTGGAGTTATGTCCTTGTCTGTCGCAGGATCTTATCACAAGGGCAAAATCCCTAGACTCTACTTGTTTACCATGAGAAGAAAGAACTCCTGCATGAAAAAAAAATAATTACTGTTTTCATTAACTTTTTAAAATGAAAAAAAATTGCAATTTTCCACATATTTGCAGTAAGTAAGAGAGATCATGAACAGAACACCTCCTATATTCTGTTTTTCTCCTGGGGCAAAAAACCGTTAGCAGTTGGATCATTGTTAAAAAAAACATGTTTTTTCTTTCTTATTGAAAATGTGCTGGTAACTGGTAATACTGTGGTAAAATCAGCTCTTTTTGTGCTGCATGAATATTCAGATAATAAAAATAACTGTTAAAGATTTTTAAAGATTTTCAGATTATCAAAAAAACGCAGTTAAGTGCTACTTTGCAGTACGTTTTTGTGAGGCCTTATTTCTCCAATAATAATAATTATAACAGTTAGGCTTTCACTAATGTGAGCTGAAATTCTAGGGTTATTGTGTAAATGGAAATGAAGCTGAATGTGCAGAAACTTCTTGTGTCCATGCGTGAACATTTCCCCTTGAATGCATGAGCGCTTTCATAACCACACGCTTCTCTTTCTGTGCCTTCATGGTAATTGCTTCACCCCTAATCAACACACTTTTGTTTATCTCGTATAAAGGGCCTTTATTTATGTGATGACTTGGCAAAGCTTTACATTTTAAGTGTTTTAAAATCACTACAGTCGGGTCAATACAGCTTTACTTCATTACGCTGGACTTAGTGGCTGTAATTTTCTTCTGTTATAGAAGATCACACTCTGGATATTTATCAACCATTTAGAGCTCTTTCTCTTTTTAATCAACCCTTTTCTGCTTTCTGTTTCTCCCACTCTGCTATGGTCTCCCTGTAACTACTAACCTCCCTTTGAGAGGAGCTGTGTAAATATAACTTTTCCCCAGCGTAGTTCTGTGCCTCTGATCCCTGGTGACTTTCAGTATTCTCAGATGATGAACTGAGAGCCACAGATATGAGAAGAGTGAAGATTTTAGACTGCACTAGATACACAGAGGCTTGTAATTCACGGTCCTGCTGTCATTCAACCCTATGATGCAGTTTGAAACTAAAATATGAGTAGCCTCGTGATGTATAAATAGTATTAAACCTTAAAAAATACATTTATTTAAAATGAAATTTTACTGTTAAGTGATTTGATAGTGTGATCATTTCAATAATAGAAGCAACTCTTTGATTCACAGAGCTTATAACATCTTTAGATTTTTATGATAAATATTTAAACAGACAACTTATTCATTTAAACTACACTATGTCTAAAATGTTCTTTAAATTTGGTATTTGTTTTTCCTTTTTAATTAATTTATGAACAGATTAATTTCAGCTTGTATATGGGAAGTTTTTCTCACGATGGAGGCCATTTATATCAAGAAAACTGAGCTTCAAATTGCATTTCTGTGTATTTCTTTATTCAAGTTAGTGCAAATGAAGAGCCGGTGGGGGAAAAAGAGTATTTTGAAAAAGTTAGTAATTGTGATGTTAAAGATGCAAGCGGCAGGCCATAAACTCCCTCCTCCGCTCCATTTTGATGCATCCACTTGTAGACAACTAGATCCATGTTCCTCTTTGTTTTTGTCGTCTAAGCTGGCATCTTACTCAAAGCTAGACGTCTGGATCTAACATTGCTCACCATTTTTTGTTGAACCTGCAATTATTGGTTGACAATGTGAGGGGTTGTGTATGAGAAACCTACAGATGAATGATGGGAAGTGGGTGTGGGCTTACTTTGCACCAACAGTCCCGCCCACAACTCAGAGATGAATATCTAATGAACTACTACCACTCTGCAGAAACTATGTCCTAGAAAATAGAACATTTTGGGGGGGATAAAATTACACAATCCAAATGAAAAGATCACTGGGAACATTGATCAAAAAATGATTAAGTTGGGACTTTAATCTTCCCTTTAAAATTTAAATACTTGGATGATTTCATGTTTTCATTAACTAAACCTCAATAAAATGCGGTCGTTGTTCTTGGACCTGGGGGGTCTCAGGAATTTGCTCAGTAATAATTCAATTAGAGTTTAAATGGAAATTGGTAAAAAGATAAGATGTCAATAATGCTTATATTGCTTATTTTTATTGACTCCTAGAATTAATAGATTTCATTATCATTTTACTTGCATAAGCTTTAAAAAAAGCTCAATTTAGCCTCCTAAAAATAATAGTTCCATCTTTTACAAATAAATGACTCCATTCTCAGTCTGCAGTGCCAGTTCTCATTTCCAGATTTCCATAAACTAAAATAAGGAGGGGTGTACTTCAGTTATCATTTTTGTGGAATCAACTCTCCATTTCAGTTGGAGTGAAAGACAGTATCTTGAGGCTAGGCCTCAAACCTTCCTGTTTGATAAGGATAGTTAAGGATGTCTGGAGGAACCTTACTGTAAGTCATATCTTTAGTTTTATTGCTAGAGGCTTTGACTGTTGAAGGTCATTTTAGGATTGAATGTAGACTGACTCTTAGTCACTCAAATTTAGGTGCTGGAGAAGAGGGTGTGAATAAGAGTTATTCCTACTCCGACAAGGTTGAAGATTTATATTTGACCTTTCTCTACTTAGCTGACATTTAGAAATAAAATCGTAGAAATAAACTTCTTAAATAGCTAACTAATTTATTTTTTCTAATTCCAGTGATTGTATTTTTGTTCATCTGCTTCAGAAGATGCTCCATAGACTATTGTTCATGTTTGTCTCGTTTCTGTCCTCTCCGACTTCAAGCAGTTTATGGCCAAGATCAAAAAGCCTGTTTCATTTTTAAGACATATTTTCTACAGCTCATTAGAAATACGATTTTGGGTTGTGGGCAGGATAGTTATGCTAGCATTCCAAAAAACCTTTGTTTACACTTTCTCACACTAGTTTACAGCGTCTTGGAACCCCAAGCTAACATTAGCATAACAAAACAACAGTGCGCAATATTGGAGCTATCCAGCGGGGGAAAATTAAGGCGCTAATAGATCTATTTGTTTGCAAGTGGATGCTTTAGAATTGGAGCGGAAAAGATTTTGGCTCGCCCATTTTCAGTAGCTGCTTCAATAGCCTTAGCATTTTTCAAGCATCTGGTTTTCATCTACTCCTTATTTGAATAAAGAAATACTCAGAAATGTAGCTTTAATAGCAATTTATATAAGTGGTCTACTATGAGGAAAAAATGCAACAAGAACATGTTAAAATACAAATTACATTTTTTAATATTTGAGCTAACCCTTTTAACATGCAGTCTTAGGACCTCAGTTAAGCAGAATGTGGTATATAAACCCAAATTGTGATGTCCACGTATAATGACGCCAGGTCTTAAGAAGTTAAAGGACATTTTCTTCTCCACTGTGACTTCATGCTCACTCAAAATGGAACAAACCCATAACCTTTCAATGTTGGCCACTTATATCCCTCTTAGCAAACAGTTAGCATTGGCTGATCATGTGATTTCTGATTGGAGATACTATAATTAAAAAAAGTTGATTTATTTTTTTATTGAATTGACACTTCCTAAATACACTAAATTAAAACTCAAGTACCAGGGGTGTACCGGTGATACCACAATAACACACACTCTTTGATACACCAAAACTCCTCAACTGGTTACGCGATCAATGTGAATCAGCTCACTCTGATGTGGAAAAAAGTTACTACTTTTTGTATATGTCTGCTTTGGACTTTACTACTATAATAGTGCAGCACATCAGTGCAAGGCTCCTTTTCTCCATTCCAGAAAAGTTGTCATGGTCAAGAGCTCTGGTGTCTCCAAATGGATTAGTGGTTGTGGTCATTTATCAAATTAGAATATTTTTTAATCAAATATACCGTACATGCATGCATTCATCACATCTTTTTGGGAGTGTAATCAATAAAAAGAGGAAAATATTTTAACCAATTAAAAAATGTTTTGAGTTTCTGTCAGGGATTGTGGTGGAGGACCCAAATGCAGGAGACCAGACTTGGTGGCAGAAACATAAAAGTTTACTAAATCAACTAAACATGACAAAACCAGGAGAACAAACCAGTGCGGTGACAGAACATAAATGAGCAGATGACCTGAACAATGAGAACTGAAAACCAGATACTTAAATACACTGAGGATGATTAACTAAATGAAGACAGCTGTGGATGGTTAACCTGAATGTGGTTAGACTGACGGGGAAAACAGAACATGACAAAACCTAAGCACTGAAACATGACAAGTTTCCATCAAACATAAGGAAGCAACTAAAAATCTAATATATTTTCTATTTACTATATTTATTACTATTATTTTAAAGTTTCAAGCTTCACTAAGATGTATTAGGTTATCTTGACCAAGCTTCAAATACCATTATTAACATAAATAGTAAAGAAAAAAGCTTGTTTAAGTTGCTTTAATATATATTTTGCTTCCCTATTGATTGCAAGTAATGTAATAAAGTCTGTATCACACACTGGGTTGACCAGGAGCAAAGCCAATATTGTCTTCTCTTGTGGTGTGTGAAATTAATCTGACAGGCAATAATGATGGAAAAGGAAAAACGACAAAAAAGTCACTGAAGCCTCTCCAAGTGTAAAATGCAACTGATCCTTTTCATGACTGATACCATACAGAATGTTCTGACCAGTTCATCTGAACAAGTAAATAGCAGTGAGAGCTGCCAGTATTATCAAACTCAGAAAGCCAAACACTGTAATCCTAAAATTCAAGAATAGGTGGTTGAATAACAAAGTTTGACACCCATGAACGTGTTCCTTCATGCTGGCAAAATGAAACTGCCATAGGAGGCTTTCAGGGGAACAGAGGAACTCGCCCCTTCATGAGTGTCTGGTTTCTATAATTGGAAGCAGTCCTGTCACTATTGTTGTTGAACAGAAGGAAGTAGAGTTGTCAAAGGGTAGTGCTGCACTTGGTAATTCTTTTCTTTTTTGTGCTCGTTTATTGTGCGACTTGGTGACTCATTTCTTGTGGGACAAAGAAAAGAAAATAGATTTTCTGATAGGAGAGCATGCACGTAGCTCTTAAAAAAATTATATCTTGAACGAGGCTACGATTTGAAAAGGCGCAATGATATGTTTCAGCAATCTTTTTGAGTGTTTCTGTGTGATCATCTTTGAAAAAAGATCATTTCGTTTTGTTTTACTTATTCCCATTTGCCCCATGTGGTTTCCGTTGCTTTCAGTCTTGTCACATTTGTTCAGTCGGTCATGTAACTCTCTTTTTTCCATGTTTTTCAGATCTATTTCTTCATTTGAGAAAAAAAAAATCTTTTCATTTTCTTCTAACCCAAATATTGTCAGGCATATTTGAAATACTGGGACAGGATTTTTACAGGATGCTTTCCAATTCAATCCCAGAATTAGCAGGCAGAGATCATTTTGTACACATTAAAGCAACATTAATGTGGTTTCATTCAAGAAGAAATTGCTCTGTGACATTTAAAATGTCACCAGAAACCCCTGGCACACTTTTCAAAGGCTTCTGACAACCTTTACAATAAAAGGTATATTGTGGTTATTTCTTTATCAGTTAATTACTTACGAAATGCTTTTGGTATTTTTCATATGTTGCTTCTTGTTCAGCAGTACACCTCAATCATCTCACAGTCTGGTAGAGCAAACACAAACATAGGAAACACATGTCATATTTTTTTTTAATTATTAGGTCTAATTTGTGGCTTCACCTCTGGTGTTTGTTTTGAGCTCCTGTAATATTTGATTTACATGATTTAATAGACTTTTTTGAAAATTTAGTCACCAAGAGCATTACTGGTTCTCACAGTTACTCTGTCGGAACTGTGCAAACACTTTTTAATATTTGACTTGTTTCTTAATTAAGTTTGTGGCTTTTTAAGGTCACACCTTTATAGTTCATATTTTACCTTTAAAAATAGTATCCAATGTATAAAATATATTGAATGAGTCAAGTGTTTATTGGAAACACATGAAAATGTCATCTCTATATTGCATTTCACCACACTTTTATTTCAAGTTTTTTTTTTTTGTTTCCATCCAGATTTTTCTTTTCTTTACAGTAAATTCATACTTTCATTTCTTCCCCTGCTGGTCATTTGCACGATCATGTTACAAAAACATATGACTGATTGAAGGTTTTAAGCCTTTTTAAATTTTCTAAAGTTAAGTCTTATCTCACAGATAAAAAACTAATTTATTAATTTTAACCAATTTAATTCAGAAACTCATGTATTGCCCTCTGGTATACCCCAGGGATCCATTTTAGGCCTCACTCTTTTTACCACTCCACTCTGTGGAGAATTTTAAATGTAAAGTAAAAACACATCTATTAACTTAGCTTTGACATAAATAATTTAATCAGGTTATTTGTTTATATGTTGGGCTTTTTAATTACTTTATACTTTTATGGTTTATCATTTTTAGGTTTTTACTTTTTTAATCTTTTAATCTATGAAGTTTTGATTTTTATTGTTTAAACTAATGTTTTAATCTTTGCAGTGCCTCTTTCAATTTTAGCTACAGCGTTTCCGTTATTTTTTTTTATTATTGCTTCTTTTATCTACTGTGTCTTACGACTTCTTATGTTTCAACTAATGTTTATGTATGTCTTTTTTGTTCAGCACCTTGTGTTCAACAAGTTGTTAAAAAATGCTTATATAAATAAAATGATTGATTGAAATTCAATTTTTGGAAGCAGAAAAGTTGAAAATGTCTTGAATTTTGCTCAATAAATTAATTTAAATGGAATTTTTACTCAGCCAGCTCTAAAAGAAATGCATACAAATAAGTGTGGACCACAATAATGATACTTTATTTGTACAACTTGAATTAAAGTAAAAATAGTTTTAGCTCTTTTTATTTACATGTTTTTCAGGTATTTGTAAAATTGTTTTTGCTCACTCTTAATTATACTGTGAAAATAGATTTGCCAAAAAACAAATAAGTTTGACTTATTATTCCCCTTTAGGCATTTTTACTTGTAAAAAAAAAAAGCAGGCACCTGTTGAGAACGAGACTGAGTGAAGAGGAAACTTTAGACAAAACGAATATTATACAGAGGAGGTGAAGGCAAGTTTAAACAAGTAGTGAAGTTGAGTTTCTTTTTTGTGTAAAAAAGGCAAAGATTTTCAAACAATAGCCCCACACACTTTGTAGTATCTTCAATTTGTGGAAAGCCAGAATTCTTTATCTAGAAAGCTTTTTTATGAGTTTTTGGTTTTTGAAAGGAGATGGAAAAAAAAGGAGAATCAGAGATAAAATGCGAAGTTGAAAGCGATTATGTGGCACTTTATAGATAAATGGTGACAGGAGTTTCTCCCCTGGGCTAAATTAAAAGGCATTACCCTGTGCAGAAAGGAAATTGTGATGTGGTGCTTTTGTTGACAGTGAGGTTAGGTGGTGCTGAGTCGAGCCATGCATTTATTATAGAGGTTTATTTGCTTGTTAAACATGAAGGAAAATTAATATTTACAGCATATGGCGAAGATTAGAGAAAAGCAAATTAAGAAAATTCCCACAGTGTTGCGCATGACAAATGTCTTCATCTTGGTTTATTAATAATTCTTCTTGAGTCTGTGTGGTAAAAGCCAAACGAACAACAATTATATCAGCCGTGACCGAGTGAAACGATGTAAAGTTTAGTCAGTGGGCTTGATCCGAGGATGGGAGCTTTCTGGATTTACCGTCTGGTGTTTGAAAATCAGCATGCATGTCCACGTCAGCACAGATTACAAGCTTCGAAAATGGGCTGCTGATTGATTGAGCTGATTTTTAAACTCTGTATTGTGCTCACTAAATTCAGCATTTGGGACTGTCAAGATGTGAAAGCTTGTGTCTGCGAACTTTCCCCGCTGGTTTCTAAAACATCACTTTTGGGTCAGACAATAGACATCTCAGTGAAGAGTTTTTTTCCACCCCTTCACTTAAAAAAAAATACATTTAACACATAATTTTCCATACTGTCACTGTCTGATGTTTACTAAAAAAGTGACATATCAGGTCAGAGATGGAGGACTTTGTAAGAAATTCATGAGCTCAGAGCTTTGAAAGAATCAGTGTGGTGCTGCTTTTCTTGAGTAAACAGATTAAGGTAAATGTCATCTCTGTCTATGTTACTAAATATCACATTTTTGCTCCTATTGCTGCGGGAAAATCCACTGGAAGTGTTAATAAATAAAGAAATTAAATACAAGTTTATTATATTCTTGGTTTGATTATTAGTGAATTTTTCTAGCTCTGTATGACTCATTAGAAACACCCTGGGGAGCTGATGTGTTCACAGAATGCTGCAAAGAAGAATGAAGGTCAGACTTGAATGTGTCTTTGTGTGTGTGTGTGTGCGCTCTGATGCAACTGTTCCTGGAAACAGAAGGTGGGTCAGCCAACCAGTCAGCCATGCAGCCGATTCTCAAGCCACGAACAAAGCAGGGACAGCAGCCGTCCACCCAACCAAACATACTCCGAGGGAACAAGCTGACAGAGATGACTCAACATCTGCTCGGCATCTGGGAATGTCGCCAGTAGTCCGGGCTGTGTTATACCACCTCCCTTCATCCATTTAACCGTGCACTATCTGCACAGGCTTTGTCATGGTTAGAGTCACCGAGGTTTCTGGAGCCTTTTCCAGGTGTCTGTGAGCATTGGCAGGATAAACCCCAGACAGGTTCATCCCAGGACCACAAAAACAAACGGAACACAAACTCAGATGCTCTTTCAATAAACAAAAGAAAGCATTTTTTTTTTTGTACTGACAGAATTACATAAAATGGCTTAAATGAGATCTGTGATTTCTTTTATCTTGCACTAGGGGCAAGCAGTTCGGGGTATTAGCTACTGACTCTGGAACTTCACTCATAGGACTGTGTTCCTCTGTTTAGACCACCCCAGCTTCTCCAGCCTGTGGTTGCCTAGACACACTTGATCCCAGTGATTAGCAAAGGGTTGAGCAAAGATCTGGATCTAGGAAATTAGTTTTATAGTTGGCTTCAAGGCCTGGAGTTTTGCATACATAAAACATGGCAATAACTGAGATAAATTAATTAAGTCAAAGTCAAGTAATGCTATTTTCTATTTTTATGGCTTGAATAAAGCATAAAACAGTTGTTTTAGTCAGATTTTTTTTTTGGATAGATGTGTTTCTTTAAAAACCTTCTCGGACAAGAATCTGGTTTTTGGCACTTCTAACATGATCTTGTGGCTTTTTTTTCCCCAAGAGAATCTGTCCAGAATTAAAAAATATAGCACTAAAAAATCTGTGGCCAGAAGTCCCTTCCCTTTCGGAGCCGGCTGCAAAAAAACATAATCTGCGCCCAAAATCATTGGCCAGAAGTACTCAGCCGAAACCCCCGCCCCTCGTTTTCAGCGTTCAACCTTTTTTTTTTCTTTGACATACCATAACTGCTTACGTTATCAGCTGATTCACCAAATAAAAAGCAGAATTTTGTGTAGTTGTACAAATTTGAAAACTTGTTAATATTGACTTGAAAGAAATAAGACGATTAATGTTCTCTGTACCATTTGAAGCTCATCTTGCACACTAAACTGTTAGACAATTACAGTTTATTTGCATTTAAAAGCTTAAAAGCTAATAGTTCTGAAAATATTATAAAATATTATTTTTGAAAGGGTTTCCTAAAGTTAAAGAAATTTCTGCTTACGCAACCGGCTAAAGTTGCAAAATTTCCACTTCTGGCAAAAAATTGTTCCTGGCGCCATCTTGGATGTGACCAGAGGCCTCTCTTTTTTTTTTAATGATGGAGGACTTGTATTTAAAACTGACCACAAAAGAGCTTATTTTGGACAGAAATTATTCTGGGTGGGTTCTGGTCTGATCTCTCAGCAAGATGAAGGGAAAGGGGGGTGGGGATGGATTGCTGCAGTCCAACGGACCCGCCCACAATACAGACACATATTTATAATAAACTTCTGCGACACAAACAACACGTTATTTTTTTATATTTTGGCTAAAATTGGCATAATTGTAAACAAAAACAAGTTAAAAAACACTTTTACATTAGATCAAAGGATAATCAATCTTTAATCAGTCAACTCTTACATTAAAAGAAGCAGAAAAAAAAACTAATATTAATTTTGCCTATTTATAAGTCACTATCTAGGAATCAACCAAAATTATTAAGTTTAGTTAAATTGTTAAGTGATGCTTAGGGTCCAGAAAACATCAGCTATTTTATCCTGAGTCTTGTGAAAAGAACATTTTAAGTCTTCCAGCCCTTCCTATCTTAAACAGTTTTCTGAATTTATTGATAGTTTAAAGATTTTCATCAGCAATATCAGTAAAAATGATTCTCTGATGTCTAATAAAGCTACTTAATAGAAGCATGTGCACAACTGGACCAAATACATAGCCCTGTGGGACACCAAAACTGACGGACAACTCGTATTTCTGATGAATGTGACTTGAACCTGCCTAAAGCAGTTCCTCTAATACCACGAATATATTTTAGCATCTGTAATAAAATGTTATGATCAACATGCGTTTACACCTTTTTATGATATCCAGAACACAAATGCACTAAAATGTTTTGCAATAAGAAACCACAAAAAGCTGCGATTGAAGAGGCTGCTTTTATTGGAACTAAATCCGGTTGGGCAGGGGTTGTTGGCTTTCCACCAAAGGAGGTGTAAGCGGAGCAGCTGACAGTCTTAGGTGACTCCTCAGAAGCAAAGATAAATTACAAAAGCAGAAAGAGCTTTTCTGTAAAGACGTGTCTCTGCCTTCTGCTGGTTTTTGTATTTTTTTCATTTAATGCAAGTTAATCATTTTTATTTCTGTTCCGTGTGTCATACATATCAAAGTGCATAATATAGATGACGAGCCAAACTGTTTCCTCTTTACTCACACTTGCAGCTTTTGTGTCATTTTTTTACAACTTGAAGTGAACATTTTTGTCATTTTGTGGTCTTTTATATGCCTGACTTGCCACTCAAGCATCTCAAGAGAAAGAATGAAAAACTTTCATCCTAAGTGGTAGGACATGGCCACTTAGGGTTCAAGAGAGATGGCTTTTAATAAATCTAGCTGGGGGAGTCTCAGAGCCGCTGTAGGCATAAGTAAAGACCTCTGCATGATCCTGCAAATGCCTTTGCAATAAGCTGGCTTCATTGGCCTCACCGGGCTGCTTGTTCCTGCTGAGCAGGCATTAGGCGTGCATGTTTTATAGATTAAACAAAATGATGGTGGTTATTTGGCCTTCCTTAAAGAGTATGTTGGAGGTCCTTACTTCTAACCTTTTGAAAGTAAATTTTTTGGATGTGTCCTTCCCTTTCAAAAGGCATAAAGTCTTAATTTTCAGCCATAAAATCTATGTAGATCTAATAGAGATTTCTTGTAGGAAGGGAGTACATGTAAATACAGGCTGTCCGTAGTCTATTAATGATAGGCTTAAACTGACCAGATGGTTGCGTTCAAACATTCTCAATATAACGTGTGGGAGGTTTGAGGTCAATTCTTAATTAGCCTTTGCCTTCTTTTCAAGTATTACTGGCTTTATTTACATCTATCCATGTTTGCTTGTTGTTTTAATATAATCTTCTTTATTTTAAGGAGCAGAAAGGCTGTACTTCATTAACTAAAGTAAAGCTGCTAAAGAATTAAAAACAACCATCCTGTCATTGTCCAATCATAAAAAATGATCCAATGCCGTCAACTGGCACATGAATCTTTTCTTTTTATCCTATAATTTAGCTGAGCGGATGCTATTTTTATCTGGTATAATCTGATGCCGTGAAATTGGCTGCTTGTTAGAAAGGCAACCTGCGGCGCAGAATGAAAGGGGTCACGGCTGTGGTGGAAAGTTGGGAAACACAGTCGTACCTGTGGTGTGACAGGGCACTCTGTGTCTCACAATTATATTTTGAAGCACTGAGAACCTAAATATTCAAGCCTTCCAACTGAAATTCTTTACTTCTTTTTGTCTACTTTATCTCGTTTTAGTCTTTGTGTAAAATCCCAAGTGCTGATCCATATTTGTCTATCAGCATGGTTCTTTTAGAAATCTTTGTATTTGGTGTTGACTCCATCCGTACAGCTGTCTGTTATCTCTACCTGCTTTGTTCCGATTAGGGTCTCGGGGGTTTGCTAAAGCCCATCCCTGCTGTCTTTAAACAAAAGCAGTGAACATCCTGCACAGGTTACCAGTTGGTGTTAACTCTTGTGACATTTCTTCACCCTTCAGTTTTCCAAATTAGAAGGTAGCACTCATGAAAAGTCTCACACCGAGATAAAAAAAAAATGTTATCTAATAAATGAAATACCCTGACCTTTTTTCTTTCTTGTTTATTTATTAATCTGCTTTAACGCTTTAACCTTTAAGCTTTACCTCAGTGTTGACCGTAATTCCAAAACCAGGTTTGTACGGTGGCCCTGAAGTGCAAATCACATCAATAAAGTACTTGACACTAACGCATTTTAAAGGCAATTAAAAAAACAAATAAAATATTTAAAAAACAGCATTACATTTTAGAAAATGAAACAAAATTCCAAAAACCAAATCTTAAAGAGCCAAAACAATTAAAACATTTTGGAAAACAATAGTAATTTCCAGAAAACAAAAGGAAATGTTAGAAAAACAACAATGATAAATCAGAAAAGGTAGGTACTATAGGACATTGCTGATTGGGTGATGATATCCAGTATCACTTCACGTCAACTCACTTTCAATTGGACAAACGTCATCATCCAAACATAATACAAATCCCATAATACAGACTTTTCCCAGTTTCTGTAAGGAAGGCAAAAACATGTCTGAAAACATAAGGAATTTACACAATATAAGGAACCAGGCAGTTACAACACCCCCCCACAAAAGAACATGATGGCCAGCAAAAAAAACAAAAGAAATAAAAATGTCTCCCCCTAAAAAAGATAAAATGGGTAAAAATACAACAATAACTAAGCTAGAAATAAAATAGAAAGTAAACTTAAGGATGGATGGATGTACAACAGACAAATAGAGGGACATAAAAAGGGAAAAGAAAAAAAGATAAATGCAGACTCAACTGGTCATAAGCCTGTGTCCTGCTTGTCCCAAGCCCAGTAAATTATTGTCAAGAAGAGCATTCAACATAAAACTTATTAGCCATATCAACTAGATCAAAGGAGATCTTATTTATGGATAGATTAACTGATGTGATGAAGGCTTATTACGCCTAGTTTCCATTGAGCAGTCCGGTGGCGTGTTCCGGTCTGTTATTTTGATTGTTTCCTTTGTAAAATGGACCCATTAAACAGCTCCGACTCATACCTCTTGAAGGCCCCCATCCGTTGTAGGTCCATAAGAGTGGGACGGTTGGGGCAGAGTTGCTGTTGCTATCTCTTGATTGTCAGATAGCAAACACCAATATAGCGCTAAGCTAACGTTTACGTTTACCACTTAACGGTGGAATTTTTCTTAGCTGCTGTAATCTTCTTTCAGATAATATTAAATATAATATAAAATTCCTGTTATACACAATGTGCAAAAAGTAAAGCAAGAAAAAGCGGAGCTACTGGATGACCGCCATTGTTGTTGCTTTTCTAGTTATCACACTATAATGGCTCAATGACACGCTAGCGGTGTAGACCACACTTGCGCAGTGAAAACAAACGCTCAGTGGAAACGAGACCGAATTGATTGGAAACACAAACAGAATTAACTGGACCGTACCGTACTATTCCTTACTGGACCGGACCGTCAGTGGAAACAAGGTTTTTGATGCTTAAGCTGTTAGCATTCTTGGACTTCGCCCCCTGACATTCTATCTGTACCCCACTGGATTGGCTAAATCTGGGGCTGAGTAAAGTGTTTACCAAATCAACATACATCAACTGATTGAAAAGTGGCTTTTCCCCACTTCAGAATCCATTGGAATTATGTTAATTGTGTGAACAGTTGAAGAGCTCAAAGACCACTGGCAAAATCTCTGATAATAAAAGGTTAACAGAATATCCAGTTGGAATTTGCAAAGATGCAAAACTTTAGTTGTAATTTTTTGTCAATAGGTCAAGCACTATCAATTTAATAAAATGTATATAGGGCTAGCTTGTTCCTCATTTTAAGCAATCAGTCTTCTTCATTCTGCTTCATGCAGCCTTGGCAGTTAGCTAGTGCCAGTGCTCCCTATTTTCTTAAATGTAAACATTTGAAGGATGGGGTCAAAAAAAATAAATAAAAGCTCCTCTAATGCTAAAATTCAATTTAGTTAAATAGCCTTCACCACATTTTTTAAAATATGTATATGTTTTCTTTATCTCAGAATTATGCATTAACTTGAAAGAGTATTTAATTAGCACAAGAGCAAAAAGTGTTTTTTTTTTTTTTTTTTTTTTTGCTGTTGAAATGTTTGGAGGATTAATGGTGTCTTAAAAAGTCACACTCCCTCTGCGAGTGTGAGTGTGATTGGAGTTTCTGTTCTTTGTTGTGGCAGTCGGTGATAACAAGTAAGTACATGTCACTCTCCATGGTGTCTGGAGCTTCAGCAGGAGGCAGGCTCCGCCAAAGAGAGAAATCCAACCGCAAAACGGTTTGATTAGGTGGGTGGAGAGTCTGCTATAGATAAAAAAATAATAATAACATTGTTTTTACACAGCCGATATTTTAACAAGACATCCTGCAATCACTGATTATTATCATCTATTGTTGTATTGCACAACTTTAATTTCCTTTTTGCGAATGAAGTATCCTGACTTTTAGTTTTTTATTTTGGACTTAACATTTTGCATGAGTATTTAATAATCTCTGAAGGCATCTTTATTGAAAAGGCAACTCATATTAGCATCATTGAAACCATTTTCAGTAGATGTAATTTGCTGTTTTACAAATGACATTATCTTTTATTTACATGAGTCCAGATCAAAAGGGAATAAAAAAAAAAAAAAAAACCTTACACAGCTGCACAGTCAGTCCTGATATCTTTTTCCAATGAGAAAGGAAAGAGGAGTTGGCACATGCATGAAGTCACTGAGCATGTTTTTGCCTAAAGGGAAGAACAGAGGAGTGAAAAGGGACAACAGAAGGGAGGACAAAGAGCTTTACGCTGCCTCCCTCCTCTCCCTTTTCTGTAAGCATCAAGCTCAGATGGGGTCATCTCAGCCATATCCGTTGGGGCCACGGGAGCAACAGAGGGGAAACAAGAGTGGAGAATAGAGTTGATGAGCGTCAGGAGGGGACGTTCTGGATCCTGTTGTCTTAGGAAGAAGTCTACACCTTGTAATGCTTTGTGGAAAACAATGAGCTGCACCTGAAAAGACGGCAAAACAACCATAACACCATGCAGTGAGCATGCTTGTGTGGATGAATTTAAATTAAACCCTAATTCTGTCAAGGAATCCAGTGGGGCTCCCTCAGAGACTTCAGGAGATACATATTACATATGTTTTCAGATTTTTGCCTCAGGAGAAAGAATATGATCTAACGGGTGTGGGAGAAAACTTATTTTCACCTGAGCTCACCCTTTGAATTTATGGATGTTCTTCTCATGACAGCAGTCACTTCTCATATAACTGTTCCCACTCGGAAATCTGTTTGCATTGAATCAAAAGCCTCTTTGTTTTAAATTGCTGTGCAATACAAAAAAAAATTAGCTTCATTTGATTGAATATTTTTCATTCTGATTAAAAACTATATGTTTTAATTATCTTCACTGGTCTTTCCATTCATGCAAATATGCATCAAACCCAATAAACTCCAAAATTACATTAATTTACTTTAGCTTCACATCTATTGACATAGGTGATTAATTAACCAATTTAAGACATTTTTTCCTAAATGTTTTAATCATTTACCTTCATACCTAAAAACAAATATTAAAAGCTTTAATTGAGTCAGCAGTTACTTCAGTTAAACTTGTAAATATTTCAGTTTTTGTAATATTTTTACGCTGTGCTACCTCTAAAGTGGGATATTATAGTGGTAAATAAAAAAAAAACAACAAATTTAATTTACCTGATGGTATTTAATTAAAAAAAGGAAGGAGTAAAAATATCATGTTTTATTACCAAATTTGAGATCTGCTGTCATGTTCAGCAGTCTTTGCTCCTCCTCCTTTGCCGTCACCTGGTTGCCACAGCTGTATTACATTTGCCATTAGTCCTCTTGTCATTAGTAATGGTCTTTTGGTTTTTTAGTGTCACCAGGTCTTGTGTTACCAGCTGTGTCCTTTTGCCTCTCTAATGATTACATTTTGTTATTAAATATTTTGTTGATCTGGATTCGAGTCCTTCCTTCTCCTAGGTTCCGTTTTGCCTGCCGTCTGTAACGTCTGCCCATAATGCACTCACTTTCAAATGTTCATTGTGTTTCCACAACTAAAATATTTAGAGGTTAAAGTGTATAAATAAAATGTTCATGACCGGTAAATCCATGTGGATCTTATTTGCTGCTTAGATGTTATTTTCTTTAATGAACCAACAGAAACGGAATATTCTACTCTTTTTTTTTTTTTAATTCTCACTTTACTTTTATTCTCTTAAATTAATTCACAAGGGCCAACATTTCACCTTCTATTATTGTAGCCTGAATACAAGACAGTGGTAGTTTTTTTACTTTGGCTGGAGGTAAATCATGTGACAATCCTCTACCTCAGTCTGCAAAGAATTATTTTGTTATTGCTTCACATTTACATTGTTCTGTGTGACTCGAAAACAAATCTAAAAGTTGACAGAAGTCTATAAATAGTTAATGATTAAAAATAGAGAAATCAAAAACAATAGCAAACTTCAAAAAAGTGAAATTGTAGAAATTTATCAAAAAATGTGAATTATTATCATTTTATTTATGTTTAGAAAGAACAATTTTTAAAGAAAAGGGAAAACATTAGTTCATAATAATAAGACAAAATCTGTGATATAAAAAATCCTAATATTCAACCTCAGATAAATGATTATTTTATTAATTTATGTATTTAAAAATTTCTTATACCATGGTATAAGTTGAATATTTGATTCTAATTGGCTGTTGGGTGTGGATTAAGAAAGGGATAATGCCCGACAAGGTGTGCATTATCAGAAATTAATGCACAATGTGGATAGAAGTTCTGGTCACATAGTCCAAATGTTCTAAATCACTGTGCAGGCTTTTTTACAACAAACTTTTGCTTCATCTTCTGGACAGAACAAGCTGGAAGAGGTAAACTTTTTCTCTGAACTGATTCGTTGTCTAACCAATTGTAGCAATCAGCATATATCTCACTTTCCTTTGCCACTGCAGTTAAGGTCCGTGTCTGCTCAGGTTACAGTGACGACTCACCGCGCCATGTATCAAATAGTCTGTAGGTTAAGGAATCTCCTCATACTGCCAGTAGGGATAATTACACAAGCCAAAATCAGCACGAGTGGAAAACCAGCCAAAAAAGATCAAGAGGGAGAAACTTGAAATGACCTCCAAATGTAACACCAGTCCTGTTTGGAGGGTTTTCTAATTGTTGCCACTGAAGTGCACCTGTTGTTAATTTCATGAACACCAATACAGCTGAAATTGATTAACGAGGCCCTCAGCTGCTTAACCAACCAGAAAATGATCAGACAGGTTTAATTCAATTCATGCCAGGACCAATAAAAAAGTGTTCCTTTAATTTTTGTGAGCAGTGTATATATATAATATTTGAAATGTTAAAATCTTATAGCATGTTAAATAAAAAAAATCATTGAATTTTATGTAATTACATAAAATAAATGTTTACCCTTCACTTCTAATGGAAATAAAGATATTTATTTTACCAAATTTGTCTGAAAATTGTTGAAAATTCACAGCACACCTCAGTTAACCCTTCGCTGTAATGGGAAAAGTAAATGAAAATCAGATTTGCTCTGTTTCAGCAATTCCTTACAATGACATCTTTCATAGGAAATCTGCCTGAAGCAGAACAGAACACAGCCTTCATTGTTTTATTTACACCTTCTGTTTCTCCAGAGGGAACTGTGTGCGGTTTGATAACTTCTTCAATGTCACTCCAGGCAATTTCTGCTGAAAGCTAGCTTCAGGCGAGCTCTTCAATGCAGCTTCAGCTGCAGTGTGTGGCAGGCTTGACATCTTCACAGAAAAACTACCTGTAGGTTCACTGTACGGTTAATGTTCGTTTTTTGGATCAAACAACATAAATTTTACCTTGTATGTATAAGTTACTTTCCTTAACGTCTTTGAGAAGAATTTTTTTTTGCACACAGTGAGACATAGAATAAGTAATATGAGCTTCATGTTATCCAAATGTAAAATATAATAACCATTTTAAAAAAATTGGTATTAACAGAGCATTGCTGCATGACTGGTGTGCCAGCAGAGACACAATCTGGGGGTAGTGACCTTGAATTCTGGGTAACTTTTTGAGAAAACACTAATAATATTACAAGAAATAAATTTAATAACTCAACATAAAAGTAAATATAGTAGAATATTGTGATCTGAAGCAAGAAGACGTTAATAAATTGTTGGTTCAGACTTTTATGTCTAAAGTTGTATTTTACAAGCTGTTAATGTCCCTCTGATCATTAGGAATGTAAAGATATTAAAAAAATTAATCAGTCAGTGAGTGACAGCAGTATCTGTTAGGGATGTGAAAAATAGAAACGTATCGAAAAAATTGATCGAGCAACGGCGGTATTGTTTGAAAGCCACAGATATGAACAAGATTATGTCGGTTAAAAGGTATAAAATCAACAAAACAAAGACGTCCAATCATAGGCTTGCTTCCTCCAAGTCAATTCCTAAGCAAATTCCTCGATTAAATGCCATGTATTATTATTTATAGCATTATATTATTCAAAGAAATATCTAGATTTTTGTGCTTTTGGTAAAAGAATCAGACTTTATCATATTGCCAAAAATTTTGTTGAATCCTTTATGTATCAATTTGTGAACCATTGCGATGCGTATCGAATTCGTGAAATATAAAGATATACACCTCTACTGATCATCTTTGGATCTATGGTAAAAGTTTTTCCAATAGTTTTCTAATTACAATTTTGCTGTTTTTAGACTTTTTTTTTTAAAGCGTCATTTCCCAGGACATAGTTTACAGAGCGGCAGTAGGTCATTAGAAGTTTGCCTCTGAGTTGTGGGCGGGACTGTTGGCAGGGAGTAAGCCTGCACTCATTTCCCATCATCCCTTTGTATAACCCTTCAACATCTGAGATCTCGCCGGCAACGCATAAACACACAATCTTTAATCTTAAAAAACACAATTTTCTGTTTTTATCATAACTTTAAGTTCACTCAAGGTTGTATTTTTCTCATTTTAAAATCAAATTAGAGCCAGATTATTTCTCAAACGGTAGAACGTGTTCTTTTTCTCCTGTTTGTAGCGGACAGGCGGAGGCTTTCTTTCTGTCTGTGTTTACCGCTACGTGCACTCCCAAAGCCGTGCTGATCTTCTTGTCCTTATCTCCCTCATTCGTTCGCTCTCAACCCCGTCTTCTGTCCTCTCATGGTCATTTGTATTCATCCTTTTTCATTGATGTCACCCTGTGTCACTTATAGTGAGCTTTCAGCTCCCCTCTTGCTCATGAACTGCTCTGCTAGTTCTCCACCTTCACTGTCTTCAGCCTGGCGGTTTTGCCTCCAGGCTGTTTATTTCCTCCATGCATGGTATGCTATATGTAAATGGTTTAAATGAATATCACCTAGGTTTGCACTTGCAGCTCATACAGAATCAGGAAACTTCTACTCCTACTTTGACAGTAAACACAGTATATTGAACTTTTATCTGACTGTGCAAAACAAAATGATTTGGTAATTAAATTGACAACTGTGTTACTGTAATAGATGGTTAAGTTATTTCTTAATAAACCTTTCTGTCCATAATTTACTAGTTTTTTAGCTAAATTAATCTTTCTTGATAATATGCATTTTCTAAATTAGCTGAAAACAATATTTTGCTCTTGCCTCTGTCAAAGCTGTAACCTATCATTTTTGCTTTTTTCCCCTCCTTTTGCAGCTTCCTCTTATTTATGTTGAATTTTGGAAAGATTTAGGAACGCTGTCATGTATTAACATGGCTTTAATGCACAAAAACTCTGTAAGAGCCTCTGCTTTTTTCCTTTTTCTTTTTGCTGAAGAGGGTTGTGGCTCCAGTCGGCTTTTAAATTTTAAAAGTTGATTGCTTTTCCTGCAGGCTCTGGCTTACCTGGAGGTAGCATCTTTTATATGTTAATTCTCTAAAAGGCCACCTGCTTAAGAGGAGGAAAATATTGGATTGTATTCTAAAGAAAAAAAAAAATATATAGTAAGAATTGTGGCTGTAATATCAGGGTCTAATAGTAACATGAGGACAAGTTCAATTGTGACAATGTAAACAAATTAGGAATTTGTTTTAAAAATGTCATATTAAATCTAAAAGCATTGTGGGAAAAAAGTGACTTTCCTCCAGATTTAGCTCCTAAGGCTCCATCATGAAGCTCTTGTTCCTTTTCATGTTCTTCATTTTCTTTGAGTCACTGGATGCTGCTCCCACAACATAGCTCAAAAAACTTTTTTATGCCATGCAACCATGAAAGATTGGCAGTTTCTTGCTATTAACTCTAACAAACGGAGGTTTCTTGTGGATAGGCTTATTTTTTTTTCTCTCACACATGCTCTTCATTGCATTTCCGGTGTTGGCTGTGGTCCAGTTCAACATCCAGTAATGAATTCATTTTTTGTTTGTTTTCACAACTACTTTCACGTCTTCTGCCAAGATATAAGAACAGGTTGCTGGAGAAACTTAAAAAAATCTCCAAAAGTGATTAATTTTTTTGTACAATAAATGCTGTAAACCAGGTCTCCAGCCATATGGGCCACAAAACAACATTTTTTCTGATTTATTTACAATCTTTTCTTTAAATTATATTTTATTCAGTATAGATCACATAATAAAATAGAGGGATTAGCATTTTAAAATGCTAATCAGTGTAACCAGCTCAGCCTTGGTGCTGGCTGGTTCAAGACGATTTCTGCGTTGTGTTTGGTTGTTTTAGAAGACAGGACAGCTGACTTGTCTTTGATTCTGGGTTTATTTTTCTGTACACGAAAAATGGCGACGGTCAGACACGGAAGGCTCCCGCCCGCATTACACATGCAGCACGCTACAAAAAGTAAAAAGTTCCTTTTACATGCCTGTATTAGCCAACTTAAAATACATTAAGGCAACAAAAATACATTTAAATTACATAAAACAAAATGATATTTCACAAGACATAGATTACAAATGAAAATACATAAATAATACAGAGTGCTGCAAAGTGCGACCTACCTCGGGCGTGTCTGTGTCACAACTAATAAAGTTTTGTTGCTGCACAACTACTACAGACACGCACCGATAGGGGGCGCCAGAGAGACCATAAAAATAATAAAATAAACCCTGTTGCAAGTGGATTCACATTTAGACTGTTACATTAGCATGAGCAGAAATCCATCCAAATATGGATTTTTTTCTGTTTTATGTACAATCTTATTCCGATGAAATTTAATGTACAAAAACTAGTAGATTTTCCCCACCACATTTGACTCATCGTTGTATGTCAGGTCACTCGGTCATGTGTCGCAAATCCATCTGGCACTTTCTAAAAGCAGCTGTGCCAACCGCTAAATAGAACCCCCCCAAACCAGCAAAGTTGACCAAAAAAAAAAAATGTTTTTGGAAAGTTGCTTCTTGCAAAGAAGAATTAGTGAGGAAGCAGAAAAAGAGCTTAGAAAAACGAAAGCTGCATTTAACAGACAGAAACCAGAAGTCTTTACTAGAAATTTGGATTTATTGCAACAGTTGTTCCCACACACCATAAAAATAATGCAAAATGCTCAGCAGCCGTCTGTCCAATGTTATGAGGATGCTGCTAATAAAGTTTCTCAAACTGTGGATTATTAGTGATTTTTTTTTCTTTGTATTTATCCGTCACACCTTATGGGATTAAAAAAAATAATATCACATTTTAATTATTTTACATTAAATTTTAAACCAGAGGATGAAGAGAATATTTCCCCTTAAAAAGTTAAGGGAAACTGGAAATTTGATCAAATCAGACAGCCACTTTAGCCTCGTACACACAGCAAAAACTGAATCTTAAAAAGTAAAAAGATCCTTCTTATTTTCTGTCTTTTAAAAACAACGATCAAGAAGGTTATAGGATGAGCTGGTGCGTAAAAATGGTTGGGTACCACTGTTGTCAATGGTTTTATGAAGGTATTTGATTTTTCAAAGAAAGAAATCAAAATATCAAGATTCAGAGAGTTTTAATTGTTTTTGTAAAAATATTGTAGCCGGAAGGAAAGTGAAGTCAGCCTGTTCCGTTCCACCTGGTCCGACCCCGCAGCTTGTATTTTAGGTCGGAACCAATTATCGTGGCAGTGGGTTAGTGAGATATGATCCCCGGTGAGATCTGATCACAGAACACCAACGGGCGTGCTAACATGGTCTGCAGGCTCTTGAGCAGCATGGGCAAGTGCAAATTTAATGTGGCCTGGTTGGAGGAAAGTTCACTCTCTACTTGGTTGATGCTGGTGGAGGGGGATGTGTTTGAAGCCCACCGCATGTTTTATCAGCATGACTGTGAAACAGGCATCATATTCTGATTTAAGTGGTCTTCAAGGGAGGCTTTAAAAAGTCAAAGATTCAACTTGTGTGAACTTGCAGAAGTGCAGCTTATTATTTGATCACCATAATGATGCACTTTTAATCTCAAAGTGGTCTACAGATGTTGCTTGCAATGCATCAGAAACAGAAACAAAGCTGTGGATCCTTTTGAGTGTTCCTGTAGATGAGAAATCTGCAAAAATGCATTGGTATTTGGGTTACACTTGCCACTTTACAGCAAGGAGACCCTTGCCTTAATCCTTAATACAGCATTGGTGAATATAAATTGCCTATAAAGGGGCTTAGGGTTTGCGTATGTCCTTAAGCACCCACTTCATGGAGTATTGTCCTTCTCAAGGTACCAACCAACTTTATGACTCCTGAGTAATGCTTCCAGCTGACCCTTAATGTGACCTTTAGGATGACAGTGCATGAAAAAGGGAATTTTGTTCTCTAGTGGCTCAAAAAAACCTAGTTTAACAAATGCTGCCATCTAAATGGACAGATGCACTAAATGTACTGCACATTCAATTTGATCTCAGCATTTTAAAAATAATTGAGCTCTGAAAATATAAATAAATAGAGGAAAAAATTAGTATAAACAGAGAAGCAACTGGCTCCACATTAGATATTTGTGTAAACACTGCTTTTGGATGCTTGGAAGGATGGATTCTTGGAAGGATGGATGGCCACACACTCATGAAATCTCATACACAGTAGATTAAAACGCATATTAAAAGTAAAACAAATTATAAGTAAAAAGTGTTCAAATATAAGAATTAACCTAAAAAAGAGAATAAAAAGCAATAAATCTGCATTATACTTTTATATATTAGACACTGCTTGTTTGAATGAAATATAAACACATTAACACTATGATCGGAGTCTTCATGGTTCCAATCCTTGCTGGGTTTCCTCTCTGTGTGGAGTTTCTTCTCTCCTTGTGTTTGTGTGCATAGCCACAAGGCTTCCCTTAGTCCAAAACATTCTTTACAGGTTCCTTGGTTATTCTAATTTGTTCCTAGATGTGTGTGTGGTTGGGAGGCCATGTGACAGAAAAACTACCCACCTGTTGAGGGTGTAACCTACCGTTGCCCAAAAGTAGCTTGGATAGGCTCCAGCAACCTCAAAAGGGATTAAGCAGGTTTGGAAAAATGATAGATTATTTCTGTATTTTTCACGTTTTTTTCTAATAAAATGGACATTTAAGGGTGTTTATTAATGGAATCTTAGGAAATGTTTGACTGAGTACTGGTACTGCAAGTATTAAGGACATCACAGTAAAACTAACTTTCAGAAATGAGTCAGGTGCTTATTCACATTCATGCATAGAATTAAAATAGTTTTTGCAATATTCTTTAGAAGACCTTGTTTTCTTGATGTCTGTCTTAAAGTATCTGGAACTTTCAGTACTTTGACTGTTAAAATTTTGGCCATTTTCTCTATTTAGCACCACTATGGGCGTGTAGCGTAGACGTTAGGAGCGGGGAAATGTATTTCAAAACCTTTATTATTTTAAGTGTTGAAATTTGATGATGGGAAATTATTAATGGAATTAAACATTATAGCATTATATAACATTATAACGTACTCCACTCTACTGATTGTCTTCCATCCTCATTTTGCCGAAATTAATTAAGGACAACAATTCCAACATTTTGCAGTATTTTTCCTCGCCTGAATCTTCCCTCATTAGAGCTTCACCCTCTTTGACCCTGGAATGGAGTGAGCATCTGCTTGCTGTAGGCTGGTAAATGTCTCAGCATCAATCTAAAGCGTTGCGTACATTTCAAGTTCTATGATGGAGCAAATACTGCTTACACACTTCAATTTTACAAGTGGTAATACTGCAGCTACAACTACTGTTTCTACAGGAAGACTGATGTTTTTTTCAACTTGTAAAATTGCACCTTCTTCACAGAGTCTTATGGCAAGAATTTGCTGTTAACAAATGCATTTGTTTTAAAGGTAATAGAAGAACAATAATCAAGTAGCACATTAACAATTAATTCAAGTGATTTACCTTATCAAACACAGTTTACCTCCGTATTTCTATGCCTTTTTTTTTACTTGAATCCCACAGTACCAAAATATGTCCAGTAGAGGGAGACAGAGCTGCATCAGGAGTTTTGTGTCAGTAGGTTTTTAATGTCTTTTTAAAACTATCTTATGATTTCAAGTGAACAAAAGAAAAAAGTGAACTTATTACGTTAAAAACTTCAACCATTTTTTTTCTACAAGAGAATCAATAAAAATAGTTTAATAAAAGAGATTTATGAATTATTTTAGTTTTTTGATTCTCTACGTTGAAATTGATTGGATAAAGAAGAACAGCCCCAATAATTCAACTCTTTGCCTTTTTAAAATTTTACAAAGAATTGTTAATGTTCTTGTATTTCGGCAGTGCTTTTGTTAATATCTAACGACAGCTTTTGAATTCAAGTCACTTGAAAATCAGCGTAAAAGTAGTATTTAGTAATGACATTATTTGCTAAAAATAAAAACAATAAGTTAGGTTTTTATTTTATTTTTAATTCTTTTTATTTTTTTTCAATTTTATTTAGTTTTATTAAATTTATTTTACTTTATTTTATTTTATTTTATTTCCTGTTAAAGTGACTGGAAAGTCTGGTTCTGACCAAGTTGAACAGTAGCATCACATATCCAGCAGAGGGCACTCTAAGCTGCAGCTTCCTGACATGCTTCTGTGCTCATTAGAGGAACTTGAACATAGTAACATGTCAATTTATCTGGAAAGTGTCCGCCCTAAAACTAAAAAGACTGTGTGTTCTTTCTGTTGTTCGGTCAAGTACGGGTCACACCGAAGCTTGTATGGGTCAAGCCTAGAAAACAATCAGATTTGTGACAATTAAAGACACTTACAGAAAGCCCTTTAACTGCAAGAGATCCTCCCAAATTAGCCTCTGTTACCTCTGTGATTTCGTAACCAGTTTTGACAGTAAAACAGGGAACACTAGTACTATCATGAAGTGGCTTGACTAGCAATTACTGTCTAATAATCTTTAGGAAATATTACATGTATTATTAAAAAAAAGAATGCTTGATGAAAGGAATAATAGATTCAATTGTATTTGACTATTAGCCATTGATTGTCTTTTATTCTCTTTTAATGGCATTAAAGCGACAAAGAGTCAATCTTTAAAAACACTTTTCATTCATTTTACCTCTAATTTGTTTAACAAGACTTGCATGCAGCTCTTGTTTTCATAATTGCTCCATTAGAGACCAAAACTTTGTAGATTTTTATATTCTAATAAAGCTCTATTATTTTGACTGGTAGTTGCGTGGGCTGTTGAGATAAAAAGTCAGGAGTCATTAAGAATTCAGAAGAAAAGTTTGTTGTTTTCTTCACAAAAATGGTCATTCAAATGCAGTTTTATCATATCTCTTTTGTCTGTTGTCGTTGCACAACACTCATGTGTGCAAGTGTGCCTATTCCTAATGTTTTAGATTTTTTCTCTTTTTTTTGGTATGCTTTATGTCCGTTGGAGTGTCTGGATGTACTTTACTTGCAGCTTTGTAGATTGCCTTCTCTTTTCTTCCTTTTGTTCCTGGAGTCTTCAGTTCTTGACAAATCCACTTGTTTCTTTCTATCCACGTTGCCCTTGGTAACTAGGGAGGAATGCACATAGACGTCATGCGCAGCAATGGGGAGCGGTTATGAAAAAATATTTCACAAGGCATCAGGAAAGTAAAGGACTGCTAGTGGAGCAAATCAGAAGCACTAAACAGTCTAAGCTAATGGAGCAATGGTTTGGATATTGGGAAATATATTCTAAATCTAAATCTAATAATTCTAAAAAACTTTCTGTTATTTTCATTGATAAATATTGTAAATATTTTTATGTAGCTTCACTTACATAAATGAATATATGTAAGTGATATATTAGAGGCAATTTATGCCACAGTGTTCCTATTAGAAACACATTGATATATATATATATATATATATAGAGAGAGAGAGAGAGAGAGAGAGAGAGTTATACTTTAAGTAATCTGTTGCCTCCCGTGCTTATCTTCTTGTTCTGGCTTAGTACCAGATGTGTGGTTTCGTAGTATCATCATATTTTGCTCTTTTTCCATTGCCTCAATGTTTTTACTGCAATTCAGACAGACTCCCTAAAGTTTAATGTAGAAACAATTTTCCAAACCCTGTTGGAAACCTTCTGCATTTGCCTTTAATGTTTAAGTCTTGCCATTTTTTTTTTTTTTTTTTTTTTTTTTTGCAGATCTGTGATTTGTCTTACTTGGTTGGAAAAAAGACAGTTTTATTGTGGGGATCAGCCACTCTGACAGCTTAAAATAAAGATGTCTTCCCATGGGGACAGTCCCTTTTAGAGTTGCTTTAAATGAACAGAGAATCTGAATCATTTTCTCACTTTTGTTTGGTTTGGTCTGCTTTCACACGGAGCTGTCAGAAGTGAACTAAAGATGGAAGTGGCCCAAACAGTTTGGAAAAAAGCATGTTTGAAAACACTTTTCACCTGTGATTGACATTTCCTTTACTTTCTTGTGATTCTATCTTTTTCACTTTTACGTGTTGTTTTATTTATTTATTTTTTTAATTAAGTTATATTTTTGCTCTCAAAAGACAACTCTTACATCATCAACTCTCTTTAGTCATTCAGGACACATTGGGTGTATTCAGCCTGGACACACTCGACTTGATTACCCAGGACAAAGTTTCAGTCTGTGTACACCTAAGTGGTCCAGTCCGGGACCAGGAACCGCTCTCCGATCTTTCCAGGTGGTCCGGTCCAATGGAGTTTTTAACAGTCTGAGTACTCCCTGTGTGGACTGAGACCCTCGTTCTAGAGAAGAGCGTGGTTCACTTTAGTGCACACTAGTGTTTAGATGGGCTCTCTCTTGAGTCAATTAAATATAAATGGCCGACACCAGTTTGTCTTTAGTTCTGAAACTCCTCTCATTAAGAGGTTTGATTTCTTTCCTTTTTTGCATGTTTTTTTTACAGATTCTAGCTTACTGGGTTTGGGTTTTTATTTTTCATTTATATTTATTGAATAATTATGTACCGATTTACTCCCATGTGGTGAAATTATTCAAATTTTATTTTATTTAAATTCATTGAGGCAGAATTTTTTATTTTACTTATGAAGATGTTGTTTTTAGCCTAATTCAAAATACACGTTTTTTAGAACGCAGTTTCTGCAGAGTGCCAGGAGCTAGATTCCAGCTCGTATGAGGAAAACAAAGATGTACATGGATCTCCTTGTTAACAAGGGGACGCTTCAGAATGGAGCGAAGCAGGGAGTTTGTGGCCCACCCAGCATATTTTCTTTATAACAAATAACCTTATTTTCAAGCTGCATTTTCATCATCTGCTCCTGATTCACATTAATTTGAACGTAGAAATACTCAGAAATACTATTTTAAGCTTAATTTTCTTTATATATGTCCTCCATTATTAGAAAGAACCCCACAAGAAGCCCAAATTTCGTTAAAGAGTGTCTGTAAACTTACATTAGTTTGTACTAAATACTTATAAGAATCTTGTAACTTCGAGCTTGATCATTACTTATTCTCACGTTGGCCCACTGTTTGATGAAACTACATTTTAACTTCAATGTCAACATGTCAACATCAGTACTGATGTTAGCGCTGATGTTCTGCCAGTGTGGCTGTGTGGCACAGTTGAGTTTGCTCTCCTGAGATTTAGGGAAACAAAACTGAGATTCTGAGAGGATTTAATACTACAATCTACAGGTTCTATTTTCAGCTCAAGTCAGCATGATACAGTTTCATATTTATATCTTTAGCACATTCAGAGAAACAGGATGAATCATTTTTACACCAGTTGTTTAAATAAGGAATGCTTAAATATGGATTTTTTGGACTCTATTTTTATTTATTTTGTGTGGATTTTGTTTTTGCTTTTTAAAGACCAGGGCTGGGTTTATAAATTCAATTTGAATTGATTTGAGCTTTATAAATCAATAATCGATCCATAAAAATAGAAATTGATCCAGGACATAAACTAGCTTGATGCTAACATTTAATAGAATTTCCCATAGGACGGCTAATGCTAACATTTGGTCGTCGTAAACATACATTGCTGACTAAATAAATAAACAAATCTTTATATACTCACAGGTATGAATTTCCAAACTCTTTTGAGGAAACATTTTTGAAGAAACAGTTTGTGGTCTGAAACAGTTTTTTACTCATTCTTTGGTTATCTTTCTTGAAAAAAATCAGCTCTGCTATAGCGTAAGCTCCACCCAGTGGCCAAACGGAAACAATGTTTACAATGTAAATTATCTGAACATTTTTATTAGAGCTTCTCCTTGTGAGAAACCAAAAAAAAAAGCACTGTATGCTATGAACAATGTCATTATACAGTATGTGAACTACAGATTAATATAAATATATTCAAAACATGTAATAGATTAATAATGTATTTTTAAGCAAATGTGTCTAACTGTGTAAACTCAAAATTGAAATCTAATTGAATTCATTCTAGAAATTATTATAAATTTCTAGCCCTAATAAAGACCCACTGTGCTGCATTGTGTTGTTTTTGTTTTGTGTGTCTTTAACAAATTTGTGTGGCATTTTCTCATGATGAAGGGCATTTGTTAAGAAAATAATGATTAAAATTTCTTTTCTGAGTATTTTTTTTTCATATTGTTGCAAAACGGGAGAAGACACAAAAATCTCATCAGAAAAAGCTTGTAGCTGTGACATAGATGCTACAAGATCTGATGCATGCACTTACAGTCAAATACATCCATGTACATCTTCATTTTCCTCATCTGAGATGGCATCTGTCTTAAAACTGTATGGCTTGATCGCTGTTTGCCGTTTTTGTCTCACCTGTAATGTTTGGTAGAAGTTGTGAGGGGGCTGTAAGCTAGTGGAGGAGCGTGTAAACAGATGGATGATGGGGAAGGAGGCAGGGATTTCCACCTACAAGTCAGAGGCAAAATTCTGATGAACCTGCAGAAGCTGTTCTAGAAAACGACATAATATTTTTTATATAATAATATTTAAATTGCCATAGGGAACCATTTAACAATAGGTCAAAAGATGACTGGAGTGCGACTTTAATACTAAAGCAGTTTTCACAGTATTTCTTAACATTAGCTTATATAAACTTTCCCTGACTTTAACATGCATGCAAATGTTGTAGGCAGGCCCAGTATTTAGCACGGTCTTACTCATGCTCACCAGCACTCCCTCTCTCTGTATTCCTCACAGTTTTTCTCCTCTGTGTTGTGTCCTCTCCCTCTCTCTGAAACACTCACACATACTCACGCTCTGCTCAGCTCTAAAGGATCACTAGCTTATAAGCTGGCTGCAGTCAGCAGTCAGTCTCTGTGTGTAGAAGGGAAGGAGCCAACGATTAACTGCTTAGACTGGATGCATCAAAAACACTGCGAAGCCCGTCTGTGTTTCGTCATACTGGACTGTTTTTTTTTCTTTTCTTCCACCTTTTTCTACAACTTTTGGCTAAAATGGATTGAGTTCTGATTTTCTGGACATTGAAACTCTCGCAGGGGATTATTGTGCTGGATTCTGTGGAGTTCTTCTGTATGCAAGGCGGAGAAAGGGCTGGGATGGAATTCCCTGCTTCTCTGCATCCTGCCCTCCCTCCTGCCTTCTTTCATCCTGCCCTCATCTTCTTCCTTGCACTTTCACAGCAGACATCCAGTGCAGAGCAGACAAAGACGGCCGCTCGCACTGCTTCAGTTCTTCTGGTGGCTCAGTTCAAGAAGAAGAAATAGAGAGCACAGATTTTTTTGTATTTTTACTTTTGTATCTCTGACACCAAAGGAGGTGGTGCTGGGAGAGATAACCAACAGCGCTTCTTTTTTTCTCACCACATCATCAAAGGGGACTTTGGACTTTATTTTAAGCAGATTTATGACTAACTGACATAGAGTGGCAAAACCGCACTTATTTGATACCTTTCGACTGCCTCCCCCGCCAAAACGCACGCCTGCCGGTGGAGTTTGAGGCGGTGAAGCCGGGGTCGGCATGGCCCAACAGGGAGGCATGGGGGTGACCCACCAGGACACCCTGGCAGTGCCACCCATGCCCAAACACTCCGGCCTGAACGAAGACCTGGTGAAGATCCTGCGGGAGAACCTGCTGCAGCCCGAGAGACCGCGAGGACACAGGCGGTCCCCTTCCTCCATCTCCCCCCGCCTCTCTCCTCGCAACTCGCCACGACTGCTTCGCCGCATGCTGCTCAACAACAACATCCACAAACAGAGGCGCTTCACTGTTGCACACACATGGTGAGGCTCGACTTTTCGGATGTTCTCTGAGCTCCCTCGCATACGTCTGCTAATAAAACGTATGTTTGCTTTTGGTCTTGTGGCCTTAGCTGCACCTGTGGCAAACTTTCAAGGTCAGAACTTGTTTGTTCAGCACTGTGTGCGAAGGAGGGACGATCGATAAGCCGTTTGAGTAATTAAACTTTATTTGCAGTTAAGCATAAATAAATGCTTTCACCTCACAGAGATGACTGGAGCGTGTGTCAGCAAATCTAATGTGAAGGGGTTTTTTGTGTGAGATCTCCTAGGAAACCCTCTTCTCACCTTTAGATAATGAGTTTCTGTCTTGATCATCCTCGTTGCAGTTTGATTTCCATTCCACAGTCTCAGCCCCTCCCCATCCTTTCAGTCTATTACCTGTTCTTACATGACCCTCACTTATTCTATCTCTGGACTCATTTCTTACATTTTCTCTACTTTTGTCTTTCATCTGTCACTACTTTAGGCCGCTCTGCATTTTTGGATTATTAATTACCTGTGTGATTGGGTCTGTCTACCGGCTTTAGCTGCATGCGCCCATATCTCATCCTTTTCCCTTTGACTGATAGCTATTCTCCTCTAAACATTTCTCCTCATTCTTCCTTCTGACCAAATAAATCTCTTCCTTCTTCTCATTTCGGTACCCCCACTGCCTGCTATTTTTGTCTTCCTCTCCATTTTCCATGATCCATCTTTCCTTCTCTCTTTATCCCCCCCCTGCCCCCTTTCTCTTATTCAGGCGTTCCACTTCTCCAGCTTCTTATCACATTCTTTAAAAAAAAAAAAAAAAAAAAAAAAGATCTTCTTGTTGACATCTACCTACAGGACAAATTCAAATGTTGTTTTTTCTTCTATTATTTTAGCTAGATCAGGCATTGAAATCCTGAACTGAAAAACAAGCGTGAAAAAACAAATGGATCACATGTTGATTGCACTAATTGTTAATAGCACTAACAAGAGCTGCCTCCTTCACTATCCTGCATCAAGTCTTATGCTTACATCAGTTGATCTGCTCCCCAGTGTCCATTGGACCTTCTATAACCACAGAGGTGAAGATTCTGCAGTGAGCTCAGCCTGCACATTAGGCAGGCTTCATCACTTTACATCTTTCATTAGACCCATTTTCTATGGACTTTGATGGCATGCATAATGTGGTTTGTTTCATTATCGCTTTTATTTTATTTACTTGATTGCTTTCTAGGACATTTTATGGCTTTGTAGTTTTGCATTCATGCATCTGCAGATTGCAACTTATTTCCCAAGGTTTTAAAAAGGTAGATAAATGAATAATGATGTTTCCGATTGTAAATGTCAGCAGACGATTGTAATTGTTATTTGGTGCAGAAACATATTCACAAAGGCTTGCAATTCGACGAGCACAATATCCTCACAGCATCAATAAATCTCTTAGAACAATATTGCAGTTTTTGAAAACAATATTAAGAGGCAAAAATGGATTAACAGTTTGACTGGGTCTGCTTTTATAAATCATTCAAAGTCTCTGGAGGATGGAGCATAATCTATGATCTTCAGTTCCTTGCACAGAGCTCCATTGGGGAAAAAAAATCATTTATAGATAGTTGATATAAGCACATGGGTGAGAAATTGCTTTCGGAAATCTTTACCAGCCGCTTGATACAGAGTTGCTTTCTGAAATTTCCTGTTTGCTTTGTTCAGAGGTGATGTTGACTTCTTCAGGCTCTGAAGCTTCAGAGGATGGAAACTACGGTTGACACTTGTGCAGCGGTCAGATTAGGCTGTGTGCTCTGAACGAAAAAATGACTGACCAGAATGTGATCAGCAAAAATAAATTCTAGAGCCCGTGTGCGTTTGAGTTTGTATCATTGCCCTAGGAAATTGTAACATGGTCCCTGGGGATGGCAGCATTCATGCAGAAAAGTGCATTGAGATTTTAGAGCACCATATGCGGCTGTCAAGACAACATTATTCCAGGGGGTCTTCATGCATTTTTCAACAAGAAATAAAGTCCCAGGTCTGGGCCACATTCAGCACACATTACAAAGACACGCTGCTAAAGGGAGCTGACTGCAACTCTTATCTGTCCCTACGGAAAATAGTGGGGACAGTTGAAAACATAATGAGGCTGGTAGCCCTGTATTTCTTCAACTATTAGGATTTGAATCTAGAACAGAAACTGAATTACAGCAAAAGTGTATCAGTCGCTGCATTTCCACAAAATTCACAAAACACAATTTTGCAATTACATTGTTTCCATTAACTCATAATTATGTGAATAAATGAACTAACTCATGCAATAAGTCATTCAAAAACATGGCAACAGATATGAATAACACTTTGATGTACAGCAGATGCATTCAAAATTCTGCCATGGTACTAGCGCTCATCATCATCTATCAAAGGAGACATTGGCGTCTTATTCAGATTCAAATTGTCATGTTTCCATCAAGCAAATTTATTATTGTAAATCAAACTTGCGCAATTTCATAGTCAATGGAAATGCAGCTTTGTTTTTATACTTACCATATTTTCCATTCAACAGGGTACACCAATTTGTAAGGTGCACCATTGATGAATGATCTATTTTCAAAGTCATGTTAAAGGCACAATAAACTATAAGTCACGTTAAGCAAGACAAAAAATTCAAGGAATTCATGCATTCACAGTAATTTAAGGGCAATTTCTGAATTCCCTCCCTAATCCCTAACTAATGGTGAAGGACTATCTACTGATTACATGAAGTGAAAATGTAGTTGATATGAGTTTTTTACACTATTTGCTCTGTTCTTATACTGAAAACGTTGACGGTTTTTCTAAAAATTACATTTAAACACATTTTTTCACAGAAATTGTTTAAATGCAATGCATTGTGGTCTATATTCGCTAATGTTGTGGGCATCGACATGCTACATGCTAACCATGTTAGAAGCAATAGCGCATTCACAATTCTTGAAAGTCCCAACAATTTCATGACACATAAATAAAACCAAACTGAGACAGCTAAAACAAATGTTATTGCGATTACGCTAACTCTCAACTTTGCTAGTAACACACACAAAAAACGCAGTTTAACACTGTTACACATTAGCAATTTTAGCTGAGCTAGCATCTTCACAATTGCAACAAAACTTGTTTGAAACAAAAAAAACAAACAAACAAATAAATAAAAACCTGGCTATTTGAAGGAGCGTACCTTTCAAAATTGATTTGATATCATAACCACAACCAGAAATAATCTGGATTATGAGGCACACTGTTGTTAGGAAAAAGTTAAGGCTTTTAAGTGTGCCTTATGGTCTGAAAAATGCAGAAATGCATCGAAAGTAGAAAAATGTGAAAAAAGTAGTAAGCACTAAAGCTTAAACAAGACACCGAGAACATAAAATTATATGTTTTTTAAACTTTGCCAACATCTTATGTTCTAGCTGTGGGCACAGTGCTAATCACACCGACTGCTAAACTTTAATTGTCATTCAGAGAAAAACAATCTTTATTATAATGTAATTGTAGGAACTGTAAACATCTACTGAATCTTAAAATTACTTTTATCAAAATATATTTTTTTCTTTAAACTTGAGTTGTTAAACCAAATAATTAGTTTAGATAATTCGTGATTTAACCTGTACAAATTTAAAGTAAAATACGAGAATATCTCTGGATGTTTTCTGACTGAGGAATATTAACACCATTTAAGGTTTTATTATCACCTAATTTTATGAAAAGTTGAAGCAAACTAAATGTTCCAGTGTGCTAATAGATTAATCTACCATGGCAGTAGAATGCTGCACCTGCGTGAATCACTCACTGTCTGAGAAAGTAAGAGTGGGTTATGTCCGAGTTTAGCTTTTAGCACCACACAGCCACTTTCCTCCGAAAAAAAAGGCAAAATATCACACTTTTGTGGCAACTGTTTGTTTTGGTGTGCCATCATACACTTTTCCTTCTGTCAATCTGGAGCAGAAATGTTTGTAGTTGATTCAAGATAAGGAATGCTTTTTTTTTTTTTTAAAGAAAATGGTTAAATGTTATAAAAAGACAACACGAGGACAACAGGAAGTCACTAATGTCCACTTCATCAGTCTGTAACTTACGGGTCACACAGCCCCTTGTTGTCTCTCAAAGTGGCAGACAGACAGAGATAGTGTGTGTGGGAGGTTATAGGAGAAAAAAATAATTGTCTGTACATGTGTGAGCCAGGGAACAGGAGACAAACAATTTGTTTGTATGAGCAAGCCACCACAAAGTGGCAGTGAGCAGTGTGGAGGTTGACGACTGCAGTGTAATTTACTCCAATCATCTCCTCATTGTTTTACAGCTGCAGGGAACCACAGCACCACTGTGGTGTAAATCCGGTGACATCCACGGTCCTCAATAGTTCAAGTCTACACTTCATTAACAAGAAAATGCTTCTCCATGGACCAGTTGGCCTGATTTGTGTGGCGGTGCTGCTCCAGCCTCCACTGAAAACCATTCACAAATTCGTTTACAATCCCTTTTACACCTTTTGTTTTTTCCAAACGTGTTTCTAGAGCTAATTATTTTTTCAACAACATAAACCTCAAGTATTTGTGGGGAAATTTGACAAAAAATAATACGTTTTAGTTGTGTAAATAAATGAATATCTTGAAAAGGAGTAATTTAATATTTATATTTTATTGGATGACCTTAGCTAAGATGTACGCGAAAGACCAATGAACAATTTCTGGTCAGAAACTTACTTAGGATAATTTCTGCCAAACTCAGCAGGTTGGCTTCTGAATTCTAATAGACATGACTTTCTGTCTTTTATTAAGTGCTTTTAGCCTTAAAAACTCAAATATGACCCTGTCATTTTCCTTGAATTCCCACCAACTATAATTGATTTTTCCATTTAAAAATGGTTTCCAGTGGTTTTAATGATGATTAGGCCGTTTTTACCCAAAATAAAAAACCTTGTTGTTTTTTTCACCAGAAATCCACCTTTGACTTCCTGTTGGTGCGGAAGTAACCCTACAATGATATCCCATCATTCAGTTGTTTGCATTCTTTCCCATATCTTACAGCCCCTCACAACTCTAAGATTACATTAGCGTAGTAAAAGAAAAAAAAAAAGGCAAGCCATGCAGAGGATAATGAAGATGGACCTATTTGTCTGCAAGTGGATGTAGCCAAATTGGAGTGGAGCACTTTGGCCCGCCCAATGCAGTCGGTGCATCCCAAATCTGACTCATCGTGATTTGACTAAAGAAATACTAAAAAATGTAGTTTTAATCTTAAATTATTTTATAAATATCCATCATGACAAAAATGCACAAGAACATGTTAAAAACACACTTTTCTTTGGAGTAGATCTTTAAACTTCTTATCTCATTAAAAATTCTCAGTTTTTAGGCTCAGTGACAACGCATTTAACCCATTTTTTATTTCCGAGTAATCTCACATTATGCTGGAAGGGATTCTTATTGAACCTTGGGGTGAGCTCTTACATCTTCAACATCAGTAGGACTTGATGTCCCACCAGGATCATTTTAGATTTATAACTTTGGACATGCTGCTTGTTCAAATATTATTACAGTTCAAGGTTGCATAAAAATATGGTATAATCAACAATTATATTCTTTATTGTTCTTAACAGTTTCATGCTTAAATCTAAATTCAATCAGTCTCCGTCCATCATTTAAAATGCACCTTCTTAGCCTTTTACCTCGATCGCTGTGTGTCGATCAACTGTATTTGAGTTTGAGTTGGCTCTGTGTTTTATCTTGGAAATCACTTAGGTACCCTGAGAAATTCACAATTTAATTAAAAAAAAAAAAAAAAACCTGCCGATCTTCAAAGATGCTTCTGGGACTGCTCCGAAATGAGCTGCAGCCCTTTTGGCGGGACCACACTGTCTGCTGGAATGGCTGCTAATAGCAACCTCTGTCACAGGGCAGCTGGACTTTAGCTCAGTCTCATAGGAACAAGCGGTTAAAGCTAATTGCTGTCAACAAAGGTGTGACAATGTGGTTGTAGGGTTGCTTTTGTGTCATGTCCCTGTGGTTTTTCCAAACAAAGAAGAATTGTTTTCTCGGGAAATAGTGTCAGACTCTGGGGAAAAAAAGGTTTAAAAGCAGTGTTAAGAACATTTTTCTATAGTAGTTGACTTTTATGTCGGGAAAATCCTATTTTCCAACTTTAAAATAGTCAAATTAAAAAAAGTGTAAAAGTTTATAGTATTTCCAAAGACTCAAAATTTGTAAGATAACCCTTCAAGTTTATTTATATTCATGTACTTTGGAAAAATTGGTAGGAACTGTTATTGGGTGAGCTCAAGTTTTTATGAACCCACCAAATGCCATGCAAATGTTAAACAATGTTCTCCCACTTGCAGATAGTTGTTAGTCAATAGTCTGTTGGCGTGCCTTCCTCACCAAAATACCTCCATTGTGTTTTTAACTTTCCTCCTCGCTGACCCAGGGATATTTTTAACGCAGTTGCACAACATCAACTGAGGCTGCATTGCAACAGTGTCTGTTTATATAAGAGGAGAGTGGGGTTTCAACAAGGACGGGGGGTACAGGTGGCCTGTTACAGGTAATGCAGACACCAGCCCGTATCTGGATAAGTGCTCCAAATGTAGAGGCTTGGAGCATGTGGCTCGAGGTGCACGGATGGATGATAGATGGAGGATTGAGTGATAGATGAAGAAAGTGTAGAGACTAGGGTCGAAGAGAGGAATGGAGTGGGAGTAGAGGACTTAAAGCTAAATGTGATGATGCTAATCTAGGCAAAACACGACTCTTCACTTCTCGCTTGGTTATATCATCCCTTATTGTGCTGGATGTTAGTCAGTTTTCTAACTTTTGTTCTAAAGCAAATAGAAAACATTGTATGCTAAATTTTACTCAGCCTCTCATTTATCTTCACAAAGTATATATGAACATCACTATATACTGTGTAATAAGTTAAGAAGGCAAAGCTAATTTTCTCAAGAATATTATTACTGTTAAAGCGCTTCATTTGTTTTTCGTTTGTTAGTCTTTTTTTCTCTTAATCTGCTATTACTTTTAGGCGTATATATTGTGCTTTACTGCCCTCCTCGAAGGTCTGATCAGAGGTCGACCGCTCTACCTCTGCCTCACGGCCGCCCCTTATAAACATAGCATTTCCCTGTATTATAGTAATAGAGACATTTAATCTTAACCGATATGACAGAGGAAAGTAGTTAAATCTAAGTAATGGTTTAGAGAAGTGTAGTGGTGATGACCTGGAACTTGCTGTTTGCCAGTTTCTTACAGGAATCTTTGATGGACAGCCATGCTAGGAGGTCCGCTTTGTTCACTCTATGATAGTGTTTCAAACGCCTTTACAGGGTAGAGTTGTACGGTGATGTGATGGTTAGATCTGTTGCCTCACAGCAAGAAGGTCACTGCTTCAAATTCTGTCTGGGTGCCGCTCTCTGTGGGGAGTTTGCATGATTCCATGTGCAGGAGTCTGGGGTTTTCTCTGGGGTAACGTCGGCCTCCTTACACAGTGCAGGAACCTCTTTGACAGGTTTTTTGGAGGTTCAAAATCGCCGCTTAGGAAAGTGTTGGAGCACATAGAGCCTTACCATCTTTGGTATCTATCGTTGGCGGTATATGAGAACTGGATTGGTGAGTCTGGTGTCACCCACAGAAAATGACTTGGTTCCTGTTCCAATCAGAGGCACCAAAGGTTTTTGGATTGATGCTTCTTTTTTCTCATGTATTATATATGTTTATGATTTTTGTTTGTTTGTTTTTCGGCAATTTGTGCACGTTTCAATTCCCCCTGAGACATTCACTTTGTTGTTGTGTTATGTTGTTTGTTGATAAAGTTTAAAAAAAGTGTGTTCTAACAGGAGGAAGTCAGTTCATTTGCCTTTTTTTTTTTTTATTATTCACCTTGTTGGAAGTAAAAAGTAGGGATGTCCCGATCTGATCACCCCATCCGTGGTTGATGACTTGGTATCAAATGCTGTCTGCCGATCAATATTAGATATTTAATTTATTTTTATTATGAGTAGCGTTTTCTATTTAAAGCTTAATATTCTGAATAGATGCTGCACTAGAAGTCTTTATGTCATTAAAGGATCACAGCATGTTATTGCCGAAAAACACAGCAGAATATGGCAGTAGTTCAAGCAGTAGGCTAACAAAAACAGTTCAGTCAAGCTAGTGAGATGTTTACGCTTAAAACGCTTTTAAAAACACTTTAAACCGACCACAAGTGTCTCTATTAGTTTGTCTTAACTCAAACAACAAAGTACATATACATTTCAATAGAATTTATTTTAATGGTATGCTCTCCCTGTGCTGCCGACAGACGGCTACACAGCATCTGCTAACTGCTAAGTGCTAGCTCTGTGACTTAGGACCCAAGTTGTTCTTTGATATGCCTGTTTGCCTTTTTTATTTTTCTGACAGATAAACTGAATGTTCCAAGACTCTGGCTAATCATTTTTCTTTTGCATTAAATGTATATTATCTAAAACACGAAACTTGTGTACAGATTTGATCATTTAATTTAATAAAATCACTAGATTTATATAATGGCAAATCCTTTTCTTAACATGGAAGGTTAGAAATATTTAGTAATAACATTAATAGCCTGTGGTTTGGTCCTGTTTTAGTCATGGTGATTAACTCTGTTGAGCCAACTATCTGATTAGACTACAAAAGTTAAACGTGCTGCACTTACAAGGTTTTTTGCTGTTTTTTACCAAAATAAATAGTTTATTACTCAGTTTTTAAGAAGGTAACATTCTAAAATGATTGTGTTCCTTTGTTATTTAACAAAATATGACTGATGGAATGATAAATTGAAATTATGCTGCTGACAAGAAGGACAAGCCAGTAATTGCTTTTAGTGTAAAGACAACAAAACAAACGATTTTCCTCGTATAAAGAGTTTTGGCAGGCCAAATGCCCTGAAGCAGTCTTCTCTTTGAGCCATTTGGACAAGACAATCAGTCCTTTGAACATTTTCATTAATGCAAATTAAAAATTAACATGATTAGAAATGTTTTGACTGTTCTTGACTGTAAAGGGCAGCTTTGTCTATCAGTGGGATCGCCTTTAACAAATGATGCCTCCTCTATCAGTGAAACCTGTGTGTTCGCATGAAAAGGACTCCGTGTATCATGTCAATATTAATTCCTGTATTTGAGGCCTCTAATTTCTGGTTTTGGTTCATGTGGTTTTGTGCTGCAAGTAATTAGCCTTTGTTCATTTGGAATGGTGTTGGATTGCAGTATTTATCTCGCTGTGTGGTTAGGGCGATTCTCCAGGTTTTACAAGTCCAGGCTCTGCTTTCCAACTAGGAAAATAGAGGGCCTGTGATTTGCATACATATGAGCTTCTAAGCAGAGCTGCTGCTGTTGCTGCACTTCACTCTGACACATCAGCACAGTGCAGGCTTCTCATTTGTAAAGACTGATGGATTTGTATTTATCAGTGAAACTTACAAGACTCTTCTGTTGCACACAGATATGTAAAATGTGCTCACTATGTGATATAAATCTTTACTGTTAGAGATAAAGTATATCTTTGTAATAATAATAGTTCTGAAGCTTTATCACAAGAAACTTGGTGGAAAAGAGTAATTTTGTATATTTACGGGAAATTGACGAATGAAGTTGGAGGATGGAGCTTTGATAAGAAGAATGGATGTTTCAAATCTCGACAGAAGTCACTTATAAAATCTTATAGTCCATAATTAATATTTAGCTGTAGAACTGATGATAAGTGATCAGCTAATTGATCTTTTACAAATGAAACACTGTGAAACTCATTTAGTGGGTTCCTCACTAAATCCATAAAAGAAAAAATAGATTTAAATTCATGATATGTTTAAATTAAACAAATGTTTATAATGTAGTTTAGAAGGAATTTAAAAATACATAAATATGTAAGTTTTACCATGGGTTTGCCAGTGGCTATATTGTTCTAATCTATCTCTATAGACTGAATTATATCCAAATTTTTAGGGACTTTAGAAACTAACAGAGTTGTGCTGCAGTGCAGTTACTATGCAGTTTGTTCCAGACAGCTACTATATCTGCAGCCTGTTCGCAGAGGGCCAGTGCAGCTGTACGGTCAATAGATGATTTCATTAGTATTAACCTTTGACATATTCAACAAATTGTTTATTTGGCTAAAAGAAAACAAAACATGTTTACAAATATTTTAATTAATGAACTTCTGCTTTGTGTAAGAAAACTAAAATGAATGTAATTTGTAAATAATGCTATTACAGGGATTTTGGTGCAACCTCAAACTGCATCAGCAGTTTTACAAATTTTGCAGAGTTCTCCTGAAACGTCCCTTTTTAAAGGTAACCAGAAAGATTTAGCAGGGAGTTTGGAGAAAGTTCACCTCTTTAACTCTTCCCTTAGGGTCGGGGTCTACAACCTTCAACTATTAAAGAGCCATTCAAGTACGTTTCTCATTGACTACAACGGAGTAGGAGCCACAAAGCCTTAAATCACACTTTAGAAAAATACAACAATGATTTTAACTAATATTTAATTGCTGCTATTATGATAACTATGAATGAAATATTGATTTTTGGTATAAATAAAACATAAAAATAAAGAGAAAATAGCCTTTTTTCAAAATATGAAACTGTTTATAACTTTTGACAGAGGTTTAGTTGAAGTTTTTTTCAAAATAAAAGACACCCATTAACCACATCTCAAATCAATGTAGTAATGGGTAGTGTAATGTCAGCAGTGATTTAAAAGGGAAAAAAACTGTTTATTTACCTTTTGTGGTGCATCTCAGTCAGAAATTCATAAATCCAATTAACTACAATTAAATCAGAGATGATTAAGTGACCCTTAATGTTTTTTTCTTACAATAATGCACTTAAAATCCTTGAATTTGTTCAAAATTATGAATTCTGGTTGTGTTTACTGATCTCAGTTTGATTTAAAAAAAATCTGTATGTTTCATTCCGACTCAAAACTGAATTGCTAGTTGGAGCATTACAGGTACCATGGTCAGGAGCTTTGCAGAGTGATAGACCATTGTCATCTTTTGGTTTAATTTACTGCTAGCTTTTTACTTTAAAGCTACTTTTTTTTTTTAACCAGAGAGCCACAGTAGAGGGTTTAAAGAGCCACATGTGGCTCTGGAGCTGCAGGTTGCAGACCTCTGTCTTAGGGTGTATTCAGACTGGATACATTTGGTCTGCTTAAAGTTAACCAGAGTTCGTGTTCATTGATAATGCGGAACAAATTTTCAGTCTTAATACAACCAAGTGAACCCTGGTCTGAGACCCGGAACTATTTTCAGATCCATCTTTTGAGGGAGCTTCGGTTGGTTTCCAGTTGGACCGAGTTTAGGTTTTGTTTTAAAACCAATAAAAATGCTTCTGCTGTACTTTTCTGGGTTTCTTTATGCGGCACACTCCTACCTGTGATATCATCCCAAAAGCCGCATTCTTTAACAGAATTCTCTTAAAAACAAAGCCATAACATCACAACGATCACTCACAGCAACGCCGTCTTGCAGCATCCCTCCACCTCGTAATTCCTGACCAATGAGTGAAGAGATCTTTAGCCACGTGGTTTTGTTTACATTCTTTGTTCCGGAACAGGAAAGTCCCTGTGATGGCACTCTGAGTACAGACCAAATGCAAGGTTCAGGGCTTGATCCGAAAAATAATTAAGCGGTCTCAACAAATGATTTTACCAGTCTGAATACACCTTCAGAAGCTGCATGGAAATAGGAAACAAAGTAATGCTTCTGCTTTGTTTTGAAGGTTTAAAAACTAAATGTTTTTTATCTCCCTTTGCTCAGGTTCCTGCTGCTAAAATCTGGATGTCAGATGATGTTAGAAAAGCTTTCATGTTCTGAGTAAAAATAGTCTTTTTTGTAGCTCTGTGTATTACAGCTGAAAATCTTTTATCCTTTTTCCTCTTGTTTCAAATGGATTTTGATTATTATATATCATGATCTAACTGTTTTAATTTGTGTTTCTATCTTTTTTTCTGTAAAGCACTTTGCCTTGTGTGATAGAGAAGGAGGTACAGTCTACCATTGAATGTATTGAAACATTGTTCTGCTAGAGTCCATACACAAGCTGGTGAAGTATGTTGGTAAAACTGGTCTTCAGCAACTCAGTTATTTGTTGAATAGGTGTTTTAAAGTTGGGGATAAGTATCTAGAGGTTTGTGATCTGCCTCTGTCAGCGAGCATGTGGGAGTGAGACTAATGGATTGTGTTTCCTGTCAATGCTTAATGTACAGTGCAGACACATGGGCCTAAAACAACCTATTCAGTCTCCTTCTGATTTGAAAATTGCTTTTAGCGATCGTTTTCGCACTTAAACTTTTTCATATTGTGATGAGTTAGCGCAGGGCCATTTCTATGAGTTTCCATGCCCCCTTCCATTAAATGTCACATGCTATTAAACTAAAAACCGACAGTTCATCCTCGACTGAATGTAAAAGTGGTACAACTCGGATACCTTTTCCACATAGATGTACCCGGTTTGGAGCGTCAAATTTCGCTTTTTTCTAAGCACCGTTCACTTTTGAAGGTCCAAATTAAAGGTTTTTTTGTGCATAAATTTGCATCCGACAGGTCCAAACACTTGAAGGTGTGCTTTAAACAGTGGATCCTGCACTAGCACATTTAATTAAACGAGCAGAGTGAATCTGCACTAAAGAGGCCACAGCTGTAGTGCCTAATCAAAGGCCTTTTGATATGTTGATATCTCTTTGAAAGATTCTGCCTGTGCTCGTATGTTGTATTGAACAGTTAAAAACTTCAATTTTACTTTGATTAAATCTCCTTCTTATCTACACATAAAGGACAATTTTGTTTGTCATCGTACATATTTTTTTTTTTAGGAGATTTTATTGTGTATGAATGGAGATTATACCACTTTTGACCTGATTATTAGTTTGATAACTTATTAAAGGAACCAAAATAGCCCAAGGATTGAAAAGAAGCAGCTTAGTGACTCAAAGTTGTTAATGGTTAGGATTATGAGCATGCTTTCTTTTGGAAAGCAACTGTTGGAGCCACTATTACAGAAGAGGGCCAGTGGTTCTGTCCTCTTGACTCACTTCAAAAGGTCCCATGGTAGTGGTCTAAAGCTTTCATTAGCCTTTTCTGAGAGAGCCTAATTAGCCTGAGATGAGGTCTTTTAAGAATACAGGGCTGTAAAAACTTTCATTTTTTTTTTATTACAGATTTGATAGAATGCATGTTTTTATATGTAAAAAAGTAAATTTACTCAAAATAATTATCAATTTACACATAAAGAAAATTCAAAAACCTGCTCCCACTTTGTATTTGTTTCAAATCTAGAAGAATTCATGCTCAGAGATGGTTAAAGATTCTGCTAATATCTTTGTGGTGTGTAACAGATTGTCTGCATTAGATAAAAAAAAAAAAAAAAAGCCTGGTGCTTCTTGCAGCTTTCCACTTTTAAAACTGTGGTTTGTGCCACCAAGAAAATTGTGAAAAATAGACTCATTCTCAATGCAGCTCGTTCACTCATTTTTTTTTCTCAGTCAGCTGCTGACTCAGTTGTTATTATAGCAACAACTCCTATCACATTTTCAAGACTTCATATATATATATATATATATATATAAGAGCTACACGATCTCATGCCATTCAAAGATTCCCTCAGGTCAGAAACTGAATAGCAACATGGAAACTCATAATGAAGTCCAAGAGAAAAAAAGGCTTCCAGGACTCTTGGTGATTAAAGATGTGGCTACTTCTAATTTCCACACAGTGTTAAAAAAAAATCCATTGACTGGTTAAAATTTTCCTCCTTGACAGTCAATTTCCCATGTTCCGTCCACCTTGTGTTGTCTGTAAATGGGGCCTTTAGCCGAAACACCGTCCGCTCGCAGCAATTCTAATGAGGTGCCTTTCCAATTAAGATGCAGCTGCCTCCGATGTTGTGAGAGCCGTCCTGTTATTGATGTCACCCCTTGATCATTTTTTTCCACAGCTGCTACCAATATCCTGCTCTTTATGAGAGTCGGTTTTCATCTTTTATGTGCCAGCATTTGTATGCGTTGTGTGTGCAAATATAGTCCATGCAAATACATCTAAGCTGATTTATTAGAGCCTTTGTGTGCTTGTATTATATAAATAGACATGTATATTTGTATGAATATGTGTTCGCTCGTCTTTGTGTGTGCGTGGTTCCTCTATTTTTTATTTATTTTTTTTTACAGCTACATGTGTTCCTGTTTGTGTCAGTACCAATTCTAATTACTAGTCTTGTGCTGTCTGTCTGACCACTGGGCCTGTCTCCTTTGATTGTATTGATTTAGAAGCGCAGAAATGAAAGATGAAAAATGAACAGCGCTCCCCGAGTATGCTGTAATTGGTCTGCACCTACTTCTTCATTGTTCTCTGAAGCCAAAGGGTGAGGAAGATGGAAGAGATTTTCAGGGGGCGGTATGGAACCAAGACGAGCCTCACTCTGTGCGAAGGAGGGGCTTTCACCATGATTGCTTCTGTCTGATTTTGGATGATGGATACCAAGTTAATTCCACTTTTGGATTTATTGGAATTTGATTGCAGAAGTGACATTTAGAATGACTGATTTTTATCATTCAAAAAGTTGTTTTTTGTCTGTTAATGCAGCGTTATGCCTTAATCGAAACTGGCCTTGTGAGTGGTTATGGGCTGTCTGTGGGCAAAAAAATAATGATAAACCTGTACAGGTGACCTACAAAAGGTTTTTAAAATTATAGACCATTCTGTGAGCCCATGGAGCAAAAATGTTCATACGCATATATTTTATGGGCATGCTGCAGGCAACGGAATACTTAAAGTCCCAGACCAACCATATTTTTTTAGATCGTAAAATGCTTCCCAATGATCTGTTAATTATGATTATTACGTTTTTAGCCAAACTCAAAAATCCTTTGTTGTTTTTATGACATATTTTCTACCCACCGGCGGTAGCTCACTAGAAATACAATTCCTGGTTGTGAGTGGGAGCTAGCTTATAGCGTCAAGCTAACATTAGTGATGCAAAAATAACAACGAGTAATATTGCTGTCACAGAACAGGCAGGCGGCTGGTTCCAACTGCAGCAGGTTTATTAGCACAGCTAAAAGTCCACAAATCTAAATAAGGGTCAGGCAGGCAAAGGTCAGCAAAACCAGAGAAGCAACCAAAGTGGTCAGGGTCCAGACAAGGGTCGGGGAAGGCAGCAAACAAGTAGAATCAAGATGAAGCAGGATCAGGTAAACAAGAGATCAGGTCAGGATGAAATGCTCGGTATGCAGGCTAAGTGGCACAAACAATACTTTGCACTGAGTGAGGCTCTGTGCTGTGCTAAAGTGTCCTGTGAGTGATAAGCAAATAAATTTTAATATAATTAATAAATTTTATTTATATGGCGCCTTTCTTGGCACTCAAGGTCGCCTCACAGTACATAAATAAAAGCATAAAAACACAGCAAATGAGAGACAGTTGAGCAGCATCCAGGAACTGTGCGCTGGGGCTGCTGGGAGATGTAGTGCAGTGAGATATCTGGAGATGGCTCCCACGGTGACTTTTATCAAGGCCATTCTTATTGTTTTGAGCTAAAGGGTTCCGACTCTTACAAAAGTTGGTGACTTGAAAAAGGGTTTTCATCTTTTGAAACCCGTCTAACCCAACAACCTGATACCAGTAGATGACAAAGAAACTGACATCTTAGTAGCGTTGTTTTCCTATCCCTACCATATGCTTGATTGGTGAGTTTATCTGTTTGGGAAAAAGATCAAGTCTTTATCAGATGCTTGATAAGGATGTTGGAACTTCTCTAAGACTGTGGACTTGTTTTACCTCAAGTTTAAGCATTTATAGCACTTTGGTGAAGCATTAGGAAACCAGAGTTTGACAGAATTATTGGTATTGTATCAAAACAGTAGAGTAGTAGCAGTAAAAGCTGGTTTTGTTGGGATTTTTATTTTGCGAGTTTTTCTTGAAGTGATTCCAAATGATGCTTCAATCTTCTTTTTGCTTATGTGGAAACAGAAGACACTTCAAAAATTAATAGTTGTCCAGCCCCTCACTGGCTAATCAGTAATGACATCATTGAAATATGCATAATTCAACAAGCCACCAGCGTTATCAGTTTAGGATGTCTTACCTGTGGCTACGTTTTTGCTGCTATTACTCACATATTGAAGGGAAGAAAATATGATATTATCTGCTAAAAAATATGCCTGCAAATATGACATCAAGCAGCTTTGGATTTTCAAAAGATGGTTTGTAAGATAAGGCACAGGCAATCTGTGAATGCAGCTACTGTTGGTGGTTGTTGAGGTTTTTTTCTTCTATTCTGAGTGGTTGCAACCCTTTTAAATGATTTGATCGTTGGTATTATTGCTTATTTGGATGGCAAAAAAGGTAAATGACCTTTGTCAAACTCCCTGGAGATAGAGACGTGGCCTTTGAGATCATTCTTTTTAATTAAAATAGATTGTTTTGCAGTTTTTGGTGGTCATTTTTGTTTCGTCTAAAATTGTAGTCTTAATCAAAGTTTCTAATATTTAAAAAAAAGCCTCTGTTTTAAAATTTGTTGCAAGCCTAAAAAAGAAATGTATATTTGTCGAAACAAAGCATATATTATATAAAAAATAAATAGACAAATCAAAAATGAACTATTTAAGGTTTTATTAGCTGTTTTTTAGAGACATTTTGCAAAGTATTAAAGGCAAGTTGTCTGCATGAATTAGTATGTCTTCAATTACTTCACACTCTTTTTAAATGCTCCTCAGAGAAGAACGGAGGTTGGGAATGTGTCAGCAGTGCCAGCTGTCTGGCCAGCAGATGTGCTAATTTTTTTTTAGGGTTGTCTTGACCTGAAGAGGAAGGATTGGAGCTTGTGTTTAAAGCAAGTGACAGCCGGATGTGCCTCGCATGACATCAGCTCTCTCTTCCAGCTGTTAGACTTAAAAACAGTGCAGGTTAGGAGGGACTGTGGGATGAGAAGTAAATGATCTTTCTGTCTTTTTTTTCCTTGCTCCGATTCTAAAGACACTTTTTTTTTCTATAAATCATTCAAATTGTTCAGTCTATTCCTTTTGCTCCTCTATTTTGGGACATATTTAAGCGTTTGTTCTGTTTTTAGAACATCTCCTAAACCAAACATAGAAAGATGTTTGCAAAGATTTCAGTATTTTGGCAATCGGTACTGCAGTCATGCCCACATGCAGTATAAACAGGGAAGCAGGAAGCACAGGATAACAGTTGCATCACACTTCCCCCACAATGCACACACTCACACAAAGACACACACATATACAGGCAAAAAAATTCTACTAAGATCTAACAAAGCCAAAATATCTTTTTTGTCAGCTGCCAGACAAAACTGGTTGCTTTTTCAGTATCACAGCTCAAAGAATAAATTTGGTCACACTATATTTTTGAGGTAAGCAGTTATTACCAGAATAAAACATTTCACTATTAGGTCAATGTTTTAGCACATGAAAAGCTGCTAAAGAACCTTAAAATGTCTTGTTTTTACTTTAAAAAGGCCTTAAAAGTACAAAAAAATTGTTTTGATTTCTGAGCAGACAAGTATTCTTGTCCTTTCTATGGTATTCAGTCTTGAATCGTTCAGTCTTAAATCATTTTTCTGCAACTGCATATAACTTTGGGCCATGAATGAGACGCTTCAGCACCAACAGAACTTATACCACCAGAAGTGGATAGGATGGGATGCTACCGCAAGAGAGCGATGACTTGTGGAAGACCTAAGAAAGTGTTATTTTAAAGATGGCAGCACCCCCCATCCCCTTTAACAGTGAAAGCTTGGAGGTCTTCCGGCCCCCAAGCAATGATAGTAGGCAGTGCGAGGTCAGACTTAGAGCTAAACAACCCACTACAGTGTCTGGGAGTTGAGGAGAATCTCGCGTTGTCTGTTATCGCTGTGACAGGAAACCGGCGCTCGCAAAAGAGCTCCATGGCGAACTGTAGGGGGCGACATGAGCTAATAAACTGTAGAAAAAGAAGAAGAAGGAGACCTACTCGCCATTGTGTACAAAATGTGCTAAAAGTGCGTTCAAGAACCCCAGTTTAGTGTGTTCTTGACTGCCCGGTGTGAACGTAGCGTAAGACACACGGCGTGTGCAACAGACTATTGCAGACATGATGTCAAATAATTACAGCAAGATAATTAGAATATTTAACACACCTAAAAGAAAACAAACGTAAAATAGGCAGCTATCCATCCAGACATGGTGCATTTTCTATTTGAATTTCAAATAAGACTTTATTTAATGTCCTTAACCTAACCTAAATCATTTTTTTTTGTCTGTTGACCTCTATAAATGGGGCTCTAAAAGGAATGTCTGTTGGTCATTGCAAAATTTTTGATAAATTAAAATAAAATTGTCTAATCTAGTCAAAAAAACTTCGGTGTGCTGCCCCCTACAGGCTGAATCGAGGTATTACAGTTAAGTTTTGTGATTGGTCAAACCATTTGAGTTTAAGAAGTCCCACATCATGATCTGCAGCTCCAGTAATGGCTACAGTCCTGTTCCCCAGCACTATTTCAAATTTTGGCTGTGGGTGGAGTCAGCTTCCCTGTTTGGTTACCCTTTACCCATCTAAGAACCCTGTGAATGTTTTATCTTAGCTGCACATTGTTGCAGAGGAACTACTTTCAAAACATGACTAACAGTTAGATTACAGCTGTTTTTATCCCAGTATGACACAAGTATATCCTCTTCAGTAGGGAGAGATAGTTTTTTGTTTTTTTTTCTACTCCAAGCTTTGATTTGCAGCACAAATTGGTCATTATATTTTGTTTCAAACCCAAATACATCTTGGATTAAATTCCTGCTGGTATGTGGTCTGACACGCAAAACTACAATGCTAAACATAGTTTTGTTCTTCTAGCAGGAGCGTGGGATGATGTTTTCTCTTTCCTCATGCAAAAAAAAAAAGACTTGCATTTTCATTTTCTGGAGTGTCTGTTATTGCTGGAGGCTTCAATCATCCATACAGTGGAGCAGCATGATCACATGGTTCTTATCAGGAGTCCGCCGTCGGTCCGTGTGCAGGCGGCCCCGGCTTGTGTTGCTCACTTGTTTGAATTCTTACTGCAGTTGCTTACATTTTAGGTGCAGTGTTTATTAGAGGATTATTGTAAACAAGCAAAGCATTAATGGGGCTCCCGGGATGACGTGGACCATTAGCTAGCCAGCAGAGTTAGCAGTTTTGTAGTAGACTATAAAACAAAAAGGAAGCAACTAAAATATCCTTCAGGAACTGTAGAATAGCTCTAATGCCTTTTGTATTTTAGTATGTTATCTGTGTATATCTCTTTTTAAAAAGATAACAATGACAGAGGTTAGGGTAAATGTCAAAAGCAAAATTTTTGAACATGAATTATGTAGGATGGTTCATTTTTTTTGGTGTAGGGACAAAAATCTTGATATGTTTACTGTTTTTCAAAAGTAAAATGTTGATGGGAGCATTGGCCTCACAATAAATACATTTTAAAAAGAGCATTGACACATTGAGGTGACAGAAGTGCAGAGAGAGAATGAGCATTATTGATTTTTGAAGGCTGTCAGAGGATCTTGTCACATCTGGATTTTGTTGGATTTTTTTTTTTTTTTTTCCTTTTATGAAGAAAAGGCATTTCTAACCACTAGCCACTGAAAAAAAGAAGGTATGCATTCGGTTTCCTTGACAACAGCTAACCTGGAGATGAACTTTAGAGAGCAACAGCACCATTGAGGGAGTATACCGAGTCCAAGGATGTTGGAAGGCTTTGTGATCAAACCCGCTCTGCATTCTTATGGCTTGTGGAGAGGTGACCTTTCTGTTTTGACATGTGTCTGTTTCTATTTTCTTAGCACGAGTTTTGATTTTGTCACGCCACCGTTTTCTTTTTTTTTTTTTTTTAAGCTATTGTGCTCATGTTTTACACCTTCTAACTGCATTGGTTTGTTCTTTTTTTGGCGTGATGTTTTACGTTCCTGCAGCCTATGCAGAGCCACATCCAAAAATCTGTCCCATTTGCACTGTACTGCATTAAATGTGCAAGTATTAGTGTTTTAAATCATTTTTTTATATAATGAGCAACACCTTTGTTGAGTCCAGCTAAAAAAATGTAACCATAAATATTATGAAACAAAAAGTTGAGAACTTGAGTGTTAAGTGGAACACTTCTTAAAACTTGAATCATTTTTTTAATTTAAAGAAATTCCTTATGGTTCTTTAAAAAAAAAATCTGAAAGAGCTAGTTTTTTTTTTAAAGGATTTCCAAGAAAGGTCAAGAAAGCACTTCATGAGTGATGAGATTACTGTAGATAAATGCTCACTACACAGCATGCTATGAGTTCTATTTTACCACAGTATTAACAGCCACCTCATAGGCTTGTCTGGTTTTTTAAAGACAAACTAGTCTCAGAAAATGAAACAAATGCTATCACATCCATACCATTTGCTTTGCAGCTCAAATTTAACTGGATCATCAATGTTTTGCACACATGCAATCTGAAGTTTGATTCTTCAAGGCGAAGTGCACTTAAAACATTTAAGGAGCCATGAATTATAACACAATAAACCTGTTTTTCCAAATCCCACAAAAGATCAAATAATAAAAATATTTATATATTAGGAATAGCCAAGAAATATTCACCAAAAAAAAAAAAAAAACTTGAAAAAGCAATTCCATTTTATCCCTGCGAAGACTGAGGAGGCCAGTGATGGAAGACCCACCATAAATCAAGCAGAAGATTTTAGCTCATGTCAGCAGGTTGCCCAGCTTTAAGCCATTTTCATAAGCTGCTGACCGGTAAGTTTTGGTGTGATTTAGCAAAAGCCTTCCCACCCCGAGGTACCTAATGTGATGCAAGAGAAGCTGCTGAAAAAAAAAAAAAATCCAATGAAAGTGCAGGTCATTTGTTGAAGGTCTAAGTAATACATTTCTTGTTATTTATTTATTTATTTTGGTGGTTTAATTATATTTGGCACGAGATGCCAGCTTTAATATAAAGCTTGACCAAGTGGTTTTCTTGTGCAATATCAGGGTACGTGAGATGTAGAGGGACCTGGAAAAGTAATAGTGGCTGGGATAGGCTCCAGCAACCCAGTGACCCCAGAAAGGAGTAAGTGGAATTGAAGGAAGGACGAAATCTAGGTATACTACACCTATGCCCAACAGTGGGTGGGATAGGCCCCAACAACCCTGTTACCCTGAAAGGGATTAAGTGGGTTTAGAAAATTGATGGAGAGATGGAAAGATTGCGCAAGTAATAATATAATGACGATTATCCAACTTTGTTACTCTGAATTTACACTTGGAAGTGCCACTATTTGTTTGTATTTATTCTAATTTATTTCCACTGTTTTGTAACAAAAAACAGCAGTGACCTAAGAAGATGTTTGTATAATGCCAAAATTCATTCATTTTGGGAAGTCGTTTAAAAAGAGAGCAAATTAGCCAAAGTTCCTGTGATTGCATGACGTTGCTGTGTCAAGAAAAATGTGCATGACTTGGTTGGATTTGTGGGAAATGGTATGACTGCAACATCCTGGAGGGAATGTTGACTGAACACACGCTTTCAAAATAACTGAAGAATTTAGCAATGATCTCAGAACCTCCGCGGCTGAGAGCATAAATCATTAAAATCTTTGAATTTTAGGAGCTAAACTGACTCACAGAAAATTATAGTTTAATCTAATGGGGGTCAATTTGTTAGTTTTCAAACAGTAAAAAAAAAAACTGTAGATTCCACACTACCAATGTTCATTTACCATGAATCCGACTTTGTACTATTTCTTAATTTTAGATCTAATGACGGGAAAAGGATGACGAAAAAGAACGGAGAAATAAAACATTTCTCATGTTTTTTTAATGTCTAATTTGATATCCCTGCTTGATGTTTATTTCTGTCCTCTCAAATTAACCACCTGTTGCTTTTCATTTGAATATTTTCCTTCACGCAGCAGCTCTAAGTTTAGATCATGCAAATACTTCAACCTTTGGTTCTTGATTTTTTTTTTTTCCTTTGGTGAAATTGTCTCGTTGTTGTGACATAAAAACAGTCATAAAAAACAGTCAAACCTTCACAGATATGGTCAGAATTGAAATTTTGGGTATTTCACTTGCAAAATCTAGACAGTAAATCATGTTGATACATTTTTTAAAAAGCGTGCTTTAAATGACTTTAACCCTTTTACACTTGAGGCATCGTCGCTGACGCTTAAACACAAAATCTTTAACATACTGTAACTTTTGAACCATTAGGTCAAGCTAAATGTAAAAGAAAAAACTGCTACAAAAAATATTTTAATTTTAAAGTATCAATTTTCACTGCTTGCTCTGAAACTCAGGTCTCTTTTCTTAAAATCAATTTAATCGAAAAAACTATCTGTCCCTGAAACGAGTTTGCAAAATATATTTTCTGGTTTCTTGAGGAAATGCTAAACTATATTCAGTTCCAGAGGGTCAGGGTAGGCGGCAGACGAAGCAGGGTCAGAAGAAACAGAAGATCAGGTCAGGTTGAGAACGCTCAGAGATACAGGAAGAGTGGCCCAAACAAGACTTCGCAGTGAGCAGAGCTCAGTGCTCAGACTAAATACTGCTGGGAGGGAATACTGATGAAAACCAGCGGAGGAGCTCCTGGGAGTGACAGCAGGGGCTGATGGGAAGTGTAGTGTGGAGAACCAGGAAGTGCTAGAACTCTGGAGATAGTTCCTGCTGAAGGCCAGAGGGGGAGACGGGGACTGATTCATGACAGGAACAATCCAGCGATGGGAGGAGTTAGAAAAACACTTTCTCCACTAGAGTATTGAGTAATTCAGCAATATTAGATGTTTAAATAGTCAAATCTCTTTGTTTTTTCTTAATACTGTTTGTTGCAATCCTCCAGGTTTATAAGAGGCACAATTTAGTGAAATATGGTATTTTATTTTATGTCAGTTTTACTGTTTTTTAAATAATTTTTAACTTCAGCATTTTGTGCATAAAAAACAAAAAAACAACAACTTGTACTTGTGTTTGATTTGAGTGCTGTTGGGCTTCAGGTGTTACACATGGATGGATCTTTCTGACTATTTGCAGTTTCACAAACAGTCCTGTGAGCGTATTTGTTTTTCTGTGGAGCTTGCTTGGTCACTTTTGGTTTTGTCCTGTGTGGGTGTGTTTGCTTGTGTAAGTACATGTGCACAAGCTTGCAGTATGTTTTAGGAGGGTTAAGGCATCTGCAGTGCTTGCCAAAGGTGGGAAGCGCTAAGCGCTTTGGCAATTATAAAAAACTAAATGTCAATGTTTTGGTCAGATTTCTGTTTTTTGTTGTCAATCCCAAGAAATTATAATGTCTTGATTGGTTAATTTTGTATTTATTTATTTATTCTTTTTTTTTGTCTGTCATTTTCCCTCCTACTCATTCCATCTGTCTCCAACATAAAATGCTCTCTTCCCGTCCAAGGTCAGAAAGGAAGAACGAAAAGATGCTGAGTTCAAATCCACTCTGGAAAATGGAATATTTTGCTTTCAGGAAGAGGGGAAAGCATTTCAACCATTTGCGTCACAGCTTGTTTGTGTGGTGCAGCCGTTACAGGATTACAGAACCACAAAGGTTTCGTGGCGAGTCTTAGCTTGTATTTGCACCTTCTCTTCCTGCTTCTTCCATTTCCTCGTCCTCCCTGGCAGAAACACACAGAAACACACAAACAATGAAAACGAATCCAGCGTGTGGGTCCGTGCACATTAGATACAGGCGAACTTGTAACTCTTTACACTCAGAGTCTCTAAATCAGTGGCTACTCATTAAAAGCCATCATTATCCCACTATGGAGGTAATGAGAAGCGTACACACCTGTTTTCCACAGCTGCTCCCAGTCCCAAGCTGTCCTCCTTCACTTTAGGACCACAAGCTTTGAAGGTGATGATTATGTGATGCCATAAATCAAGTGCTGTGAATGCAGTCACCACGGAAACATGCCTCATTAGAATCCAGTGCAGAGCTGCCTGTTGCCCCGTGCTGAATGTCCCGCAGCAGACGGGGGCTTTAGTCACCAGTGGTTCATCCCGGCGCTGGCACAGAACGCATGCAGGACATGCATAGCATGAGCTCATCGTGAGTGTATGGTCGAGGGCCCCAGTGATGAATCACGGAGTTATTGTGGAGGCTGCACATAGGCTTAAGCATGGCTGTGACAAGAAAACACTCCTCTGCTATTGCAATCAAGCAGTCATGCGTTCACAACAAATCTGTGCACGCACAGTTTAGAAAATCTTAGCATTACAATGGTATTAAAATTGCTTTTTGCATCTCAGATCTCCAAACTATTTCATTTTTAGATAAATCAGTGTTGTCATATTTGTCTTATAGCATGTAAATATAATTTTAAAACCAGGGTGATAAATGAATTAATATCTAAACTTTGGGAGGAGAAACTGAGCAGCAGATAAAATCCAGTTTTTTTGAAATATTTGACAGTCTCGTAGATGGAGAGGCTGTGCTAGATTGCAAAGAAACACACATTTGATTGAGACTTCATCAGAATACAGAAGTGTGCTTCTTTGAATAATGTAGAGCTAGTTTATGCTTGATTAACAGCCCAACGATCAGGTTCTGAACATGCTTCCATTTTACACTCAGAAAGTAAAGGGGAAAAATCTGTGGTGTTGAGAAAAAAAATCTTTACACACCATTGGTTTTATCTTTTACATCCAATACTTTGCTGTTTGAGCCAGCGAAAGCCTCAAAGGTGGCTGAATAGTGGCTATACCTCCGCATTCAGAGGACTAAAACCCTAATGAAGCAAGCATAGTTCTCAAAATCAATGTAAACACGTTGTTTTATTTATCTAATGCTGCATACAGACTCGGCTTGTATGGCGGTTTCAATGTGGGTTTGTGTTCACATAGGTCTGTCGATATCCCAATACTTATGCAGTCAGAAGACATTTGGTGATAAATGACAAATCGGTGCAAATCTTGGCTTTTTCTTTCACAGCTCTATTCTGATATAAAAAAAAACTTTCTGTCATATATTTCCGGTCGGGCACAAACCACAATTATTCCTTCTCCTCCATGATCAATTTTCAAACAATTGGCACTTCCGTGAAACATAAAGGACGCCAACCATACGTCACTACCAAATCAGAGTCCCTGATTGGTCAAAGTTCTATCTGGTTTACTTTTCATCACACGTTTCATAGTCGCGTATATTGTACATAGAGCTCAAAAATAACGTGCATTTATATAGACTTTTTATTGGAAATAGCCGCTTTTACACGCGTTGCCGAGGGAGATGTTAACTGTAAATAGAGAACCAGACTAAGCTATCCCTCCCTCGTTCCAAATAGAATGTACCTGCCAAAATCCCATAAGCTTCTATTGAACGACAGATATTAATCAGTCTTTTTTTTAAAATAATCATTCATGCTCCGGTAATTTTTTTTAACATCTTCTTGCTAATCCTAATTTTTTCCATATACTATCACAAGTTATTTAAGTTATAAACTGACCAATTAGATTCCTCAGTAAAAGCATGTAGTGCTCCTGCCTCAAACGTTTGGTTGACAGATTCTTTTTAGCCGCTTTCAGTGGAAGGGGAGTGGTCTTCCAACAAGCTCACTCAATAATGTTGACAGGAGTTGCCATTGAAACATTGACTCAGACCAATTACTGCCGTCTGGCTTTAACATGGTGATGTTCGTGTTGCGTAAAAATGGCGGCTGAAATGGCTTCATTTTGCTGGAGCCAAAAGTAAGGCATTTTCTAAGGATGACATCACACCTGTTCTGTCCAGTTCTCTATCTACAGTCAATGGTGTGAATGTAGCATGATAAGAACCTGTCAAAACTCCTCAAGCCTGATATGTGCACATAGTTTTGCCCTGAAAAAATGCAGTAACTTCTATAGTACTTTTTATTTCATAAAAACATAAACACTTGGTTTTATTCTTCTAAGAAAAACACAACCTTCTTTTTCTTTCAATTTTATTTTGGATAGTTAAACCTTCTTCATCAATCTATGCTGCTTATTAGTTGTGCGTGCACTGGGTAACATTAAAAAAAGCTCTTTCCAGTTTCAATCTTTTTTCTTTTTTTACTTGTTTAAAAAAATGTACCAACTTTATCTTCTTTACATCTGTAGTAGTCAATTCCAGCTAAACTTGAGCCTGCTATTAAATGTCAGCACTGACAGTTTAAACACGGATGGTGACACTACTCTGCCAGAATCATCTGTTAAAACACTTTTTGCTGCCTAGAGAGAGAGAACATTTTTAAATTCTTGGATAGTGACAATCAAAATAGGCTGACGGGTTCTAGAAGGATTTAATGTAGTGACTCTTCAAAACTTCCAAAATGTGCATTTGAAAATATATTAGCACTTTATAAGAAGATTCTTTAACAAGCTTTATAAATACATTAACATACATCATTAATGTGTTTATAGGGTGTTAGTAAGACATTTATTAACACAATATGTTAAATAAGAGTGATTGACATACCTAGTTGGATTTATTAACATCTAAAGATAGGACATTTTATACAAAGGCCATATTAATAAACTGCTTACAAGCTAAACAAATGAATTAAATATCTTTGTCAACATTATATTGAGTGTTTTGCAGCACTTCATCTAAAGTGTTAGTGAAAATTAAAATTAAAAACTAAATATTTTAAATTATTTTTTGTTCAGTTTCCTGGAAGCAGTTTTGGTCATGGCCCACAGAAACTTTTTATTTATATTTTATAAGACAACGACAAAAGTAAACATTCCAAATTTCATCTGGAATGCTCTTTTCTTATCTAATATTTTTTTTTACAACACATTAAAATCCCTGCGGGTGGCATCATATTTCAACAACGTTCCTAATGGGGTGTAAAACCTCTGAAAATGCTTCTTTTTCTTTTCTTTCAGGGTTGAAATTTGTCTTTAACTTAGCAAAAAAAAAACACATAAACTTGCTTTAGCATCCTCTACCAGTTGAGAGCTATTTTGCAGTAAAATGACTGAGAAACTATTTTGTTGACTTTCTTATTTCATGCTTTTAAAGACACAAAAACGTTTCCTTTACCAGATGTTTTTTTTTTACCTTTTGTCATTAATGTAATATTATGTTAATGGCCATATGTTGTATAACTGTTATAGAAGATTGTTTTTGATGTGTGCTATCCCAAACGCTTCTTGGAAATATGAATTTATTGTTTACATGCATTAAAGAAAAATAAATATATACAACTCATCATGTTACTAACTTTTTTGTAACTCTGCACTTTTCTTCAACTCAATAATGATCTCCAAGAAAACTGAAATATTATCAGCATTTCTGTGACCACTGAAGTGAAACTCTGTCCTCTCAGCCATTTGTTTACCCGTCTTCGTGCAGTTCTTTCTGTCACATAAATGATGGAAACCAGTGAAGTGTGACACCTCACACATCTTGTGTCTTTCCTGCCCTGAGCAACATCTAGGAAAAAGCTGCCAGATGTAGTTTCCCTGTCATATTCTTGCTTCCAAAACAGAGGTGTAAAAATGAGTCTTTGGCTTATTGCTGTCAGATTGTTGTCAGTAATAGGTGGTTATGCTTCATCTCTTGTTCCACTGTCTCTCTTCTAAGCATCAAGCGTTGCTTCATTATGCAGTATATTTTTGTAAAAAAGAAATGCAGAGGGAACACTTTTTCCCATTCCGAGGGTTTATTGATAATAGGCAGTTACAAAACAGCTAAAGAGCAAAGATCCTAAAAACAAAAAAAAAAATCTTATCATTTATTAACATTTGTAACTCCCTCTCCCTTTTTTGTCTTTTCTGTTTCTAGGTAAGTGACCAAAACTCCACAGAGATTTATCAAAACATGAGATGGCTCAAGGTAATGTTTTTGCTGGTTCTAATTCTTGGGTTGTGGCAAAGTTTTCCCAAAGTCCCAAACCTCCATATTATATTCCTTATCATGTGCAGACATTGTATTTGTGCTCATTGTTTTTAAAGACCAACTCTGATGAAAATCATGTTTGTGGTGTTTTTAACATGTTCTTGTGGCATTTTTCTCATGATGGAGGACATATATGAGCAAATAGCTTAAAGTAGCATTTCTGAGTATTCTTTGTATTTTCAAATCCCTGTGAATCAGAAGCAGACGAAAAAAATGCAATTTGAAAATGCGTGTACAAAGTAGAATTTCACTCTGATGCATCCACTTGTATGTATGTTTTTGTTTTCATCATCTAAGCAAAGATGTGCGGTTGGATAGTTCCAATAATGCTCACCTTCTTTGGGTAAGTTTTTTGGGGGCTGTAAGCTAGCAGGAAAGTTTGCAAACAAGGGGTTTCAAACGCATTGAGGTTCACGGGTCACATTAAACCCGTCTTGTCTCAAGTGGGCCGGATCAGTAACATAATAGCAGAACAACCTGTGGTGATCTAGTCATCTATAGCTTTGTTTTGGTTTTGTTTTTTTTTTAGTTAGTACCTAGCAGCCTAATCATTTACTATTACGTTGTTTGTTATAAATATTTCTTGATCTTTTATTGTGGCGGTCTTGCGTTTCCTTTGCTCTCCCTAGTGGCGAAATTGCGCATTGTGGGTATTTCTTTAAAGAACCATAGCTCACCACAAGATAAGGCTAGAAACCTGTTTTTTTCAACATACTTAAATCATTTTTGGGGGGTGTTTGATACCCTTGGTGTACACAAATGGATGAAGGGAAGTAAGGAAAGGCTTACTTCGCGCCGTTGGTAGCACCCACAACTCTGAAGCAAATTTGTAATGAACTACTGCTGCTCTGCAGAAACTATGTCCTAGAAAACAGCACAGTTTTTTGGGGGGAGGACTAAAAATGGCACAAATAATTGAGAGACTGAAAACGTTTTTAAAAAAGATCAAAAGATGATCGAGTGGGTGTTTAAGGGCAAAATTACTGCTATCTTGTAGTCTCAGATATGCCTCTCGAGGACACGCAAAGCTTTAAATGTGTTCATCTTCTGCTGCATTATAAATGTGTTGCAGTTCAAGATGCACATGTTGGGAAAACCATGGGAAATTTTTAGTTAGTAGCATCAGCGTTATCATTCTCCTCCCAGGCTAATCACTAGCTGAAAGGTTGCCCGTCTGTATAATGGGCCTATCATGAGCAGCATGTGCTTGCACTGCTTTCATCTAATGGTGATGTTGTGCATTTCTGCTAATCTGTTTATCTAATCAGATGCAGCGGGTAGGGGGTCTATCTCATTAACTTGCAGGATATTGATTGTCTGGGTTAGAGCTAAGGATAGCACAGTAGCCTGCTACTGCATCCCAGATGGGAGGTTGCAGGTTGCAGGTTGCCTTCCTCATAGTTCACCGATTGATACCCATTCAGCTTAGTGCTGTTGTGTTCGGCATTTGTATGCCTCAGGGCATGCCTGTAAAAATAGCTCCTAAAGCAGATTGATCGCTAGCGGGGCATGTTTTCCTTTCAGCGACACAAAAAGACAGATGGATGACAATGAAGTCTATTCAACTTTTTGCAACTTCCCAACTAGAAATTAGCTTATTTTTGTATTGTTGGTGTTGTATAGGCTTCATCAATGTGACATAAATGTATTGTACTACTGCATATTTTTTTTATGCTGCTTTGGTTCAGCTCAGCCGCAGATTCCTGCAGATTGGTGATACATTTACTGCTAACATCCAGCTTGCCAAGTCTTACTAGCGCGCTGAAACATTAAACACGTCTTCTTTTGTACGTAAAATTTAAATTCACTGTAGGACTCCTGATAAAGCGCGCCTAAGACGACTTATCAGCTCAGTGGCTCATAGCTATCAAAACTCATTGCCCCTCAGAGAATATGGATCACATTTATTGAAAATCTTGTCATTCTGCTTCTCCACTGTGTCATCGTAAATGTGTCATCAATCCTGCTGCTGTTAGACTGTGATAAATGTGCAATAGTGGCCTCTTTTCAACGGAGCACATATGAGTGAATGTGTGCTCGCAACAAGGGTGGTATGTGTGTGTGAAAATGTGTGTGACGGCAATGCGTCACTCTGCGACTCACAGAAGCCCAGGAGCTCCCCTTTGGTATCTCCCATGCTGCTTCTGTTATGCAACGGTGCTGTTCGCACTCCGTTGGCTTCTCTTTCCTTCTTTTCCATCTCATCCTTCTCCGCTCTTTATTTTTGTGTGTGTACTGTTTGTGCAGAGTACATGGGAGTTGTAAAGGTTCTGAGTGGGATTTAGGGAACATTCTACCATCAATAATTCTGTTTGTTCTCTTTGTCTTTGCATTATGTCATCATTTTTAACCAGGAGAACTGTACCTACTCTGTGCATCTATTCCCACCCACTCATTCTCTGCAGTATCCCCTCTTTCCACTCAAACAGCAGCAGTAACGGCCAAAGAATCTTTTATTATTGCTCCTTTTATGGCACTTACTTCAGAGCATGAATCTTTACTGTGTATTATTTGTATATTTTAACATATATTTTTGAACTTGGACTTTATTTTGTTGGCAAGATATTCCCACCTGGACATTTTTTTCGTCCTCCCATATTGATTACTATTGTCCGGGACAAAAATTTGAGTGCTCAAGATATGAGGAAGCAACTGAATCAGCACACTCCAGGACAAACAGTGCCACTGTGGATGTCTATATTATCTCTGTTCACAGTAAACACCCGTTCGTGGACACGGAACTGCTGATTGCAAGCAATTTTTTTTTTTTTTTGGCTTGCTCTTTTAAAAAGACGGGTACCAGTAGGAGTAAGATCTTAGCAATTGCCCTAACAGCATAATTAAAAAAAAAACACATTTGGGACTGAAATTTGTAAAAGAGATAAATGCAAAACATCCCTAAAAAGTAGTCTTGCATAGCTGAGTATAAGAGAAGCTGTCTCTTTGGGGTTTTAAACTCTATTTTTTAACTTTAATTTACACAAGGGAGGCCCACGGAGAGCATCATTTTCTCATTCAAAAAAACCTGTTCTTATACAGGGACGTGCTCATTTTTTGGAGATGACGAGTACCCCCACAAAGGGGTCCTGCGAAAGAGCACTACAAGTAAGGTTAGAGAAGACACTGAAATCAGTTCAAGATATACCTGCTTGAAGATTTAAACCCTCCAACTAGATATAAATGACATTTTAAATGATTGATGACATTTTTAACGGTATAGTTGTACTTTCCTTTAAGGTAAATTATTGATTTTATCAAATTTCAATGTCATTTTAACATCAGTTTAATTGGTAAGTAGTTTTTACTAAACTGTACGGCTTTTTTACAAAAAAAAACAAAACAAAAACAAACTACTAGTATTTATTTGGGCTTGGTTTCAATAAAAATTTCCTGGATCGATACATTTTTTTCAATTCCTCCAATCCCCTCAATTCCTTTTGATGTACTTCAACCTGAATGCAGCTTTGCGGCGCCTTGGCGGGTGTTGGGGGGGTCCTGGCTGCTGCTGCCGCTGCCCCGGCGGGGGGTATTGGCGAGGGGATGGCCGGGTGCTCTCCCCCTTTGTACATTCCATCATCATCCACATAAACACTCACCTGAGCACAGGTGTCAGCTCACCTTCAAATGTGGCCCAAATAAGGAATCTGCCTGGAATTCTTTTTTTTATATTTTTATTCAAAAAATATGTTGATTAGTTTGTTGACTAAATGTATTGTTTTTTATGAAATTATACATAAAACCTTCATTCTATATTGTAAAAACATTTCGTTAAACATTTTTGGGGTTTCCGCAGCAAAATGAATTCATTTTTCCTGACAGATTTTTCTGTTTTTGCATGATTTTATATCTAGTGTGTGAATATAACATGGAAAATGACAGAATCACAGAATAAAGGTAGTGTATTGACAGCACTTTAAAAGGGCAGAGGGGCAAACTAGACCTAGGCTACCTTCAAGATTGTTATCTCAAAGGAGAACCCACATCTAGCACTGAGGGCTATTAAAGTCTTTCTTCCTTTCACTACCACATACCTGTGTCAATCAGGATTCTCGACCAAGGCTGGCAGCAGACTCCAGCATCACTGGAGGCTACCCTAAGAGTGAGCCTTTCCCCCATCCCACCCAGACTGGATTTGATCTTGTCTCAGTGACGGCCCAAGTGTCTCATTAACAGACTGTTGTGACTGTTGTTGTTAATTTGTCACAGATTTGGAGAGTAACATCTTGTACAAAAATTAAGACTACTAATTTGTCATGTTCATCTGCAGGTTATAAGGTAATCTTAATTAGCACTTTATTCAAATGTCATTTACAGTTTATTTAATTTGAAACTTATTTAAAGTGTGTTTGTTTTATTACCACACAATTTCACTTATCAAAATGTCTTATAAATATTTTTGGAATTCTAATTTGTGTTAAGCATGACAACCGTGGTTTCAGTGTTAAAATAAATCACTCAGATGATCACATTGTATCATTTTTTTCCCACGAAGATTTTACTTTGATAAACCATAAAATGACTTGTTTTAATTATTAAATACAAATCAAACAAGATGTGGATCAATTTACGTTAATATGTTAACATTTGAATGGGCCTTGAATCACTGTACTGTGGAAATTGGGCCCCAGTATCAATAAGGTTAAGAATCTCAGCTTTACACCACATATGGTTACTTTAAAAAAAATATTTCCTTAAAAGAGTTTGGAAAATGTATGCCTGTGATTATAAAGATGTTCATTTAGTCAGCAAGTATGATAAGTCGACTGAGCGTTAGCATTAGCTGTCCCATGAGAATCCCATAATACGATGATCTCTGACTTTTGTAAATCGATTAATGATCTATTCAGCTTAGACCAATTCAAATCGATTTATCAATTGTATCAATCCAGCCTTAGTATTTATGAGAAAAACTGTTTTTAAAACTACAAAATTGGTGATTTATTTAATTCCAAGGTTACAATTTTTGCAATTTACGGCGTCTTTGGCGTATCATGCAGGCTGATATTGTGATGACGATAAATTAGGGATTTATCGTGTAATCCTGTTGCTGGTTGAATGCACGTATCTGACCAGATAGGTGCATCAAAAGCTTGTGCGTACATGCGGGGACAGAGTTCAGTATACACCCAGTCATGCCTTTCATTATGTTAAATGCTGAAGGCACTCAGGCAAGTCAGCTCTAATGACTCCTCTTTCCTTTGACCTTAACATCTGTTGGTACTTAAGTGGAAACCATTGTGCCCCATTCTTCACTCTAACATCCAACTCTCTTGACACCGGACCAACTTTGCTCTTCAGGCTGAGAGAGCGAGAGTCTGGCTGCGACTTTCAGTTCAGCATGAAGTCGGAAGTTCATCCTGCCAGCCTTAACTGGCAGCAGCTTCACATGGTTTTCACACAAATGTAAAAGGCTTCGCACGGATCGATGTGCACCCACACACTGACTCTTAAAGAGACTCTACACAGCTTTAAACCTCCACTTCCCCTCCAACACATCTGCAGTTCCAACAGTGAATCTTATGAAACATTTAGTATAGCCGTCTGCGTTTAATGCTTCTTGCCTTTTCTTCAAAGTGACCCTTAATACTCCTCAAAACTTCCTCTTCCTGCTGTGATTTCAACATTCTGGCAGGTTGAGCGCGGTGATGGTGAAGTTTGGCCAAAATGTTCGCATTAGAATGCAGCGTGAACACGAAGGCAGAAACTTCACGGTCCGCGTTGTCCGTTTCTCTGCCTCTTCTGTCACATCCGTTCTCGTGCTAAATCTGTCTTCACAATCGCATAGTAACACTCCAGTTTTAGCAAAGCACAGATATCATACTCTTTTTGGTTCATACTTTTTGTCATCAACAAAGACTTGAAAACACATTGTAGTTTTCTTTGAAAGAAGGATTTCCTTTTCCTCATATTCCTCTCATCGCTGACTGTATAAAGACGGGATAAAGAACGAGCTGCAAACTAGAGAAGGACATTTGGATAACAGATTTGTTCAACAGCATTGTAATCAGGCTTTCTTCTAAAAATGGTAGTGACTTTTCCTATTCAGATGCAGAATGATTCATCATTTTGGCAGGAACTTAATCCTCTGCATGATTGTACTGGCTTTTAACAAGAAGCTGCATACACACTCTAATCCGTTAGTTTTGACAAAAAAATGTTCTGTTTTCAATCTGGATTACAATAAGTGTGTCTCTGATGAGGATTAAAAAATGGGTAAGCAATAAATTCATGGTTTTTTTTGTTGAGTAATGGTAAAATATAGCAAAACTCATTATATTTGGGTCACTCTTACACTGTCTTTAAGTTCGTTTAGAGTTTTTTTTAAACAGACTTTATCTTAAATAAAATAAAATAATAAAACAAAATAAAATAAAATAAAAACTGTCTTTTTGTTTGCTTTGACATCAGTGTGGCCCTAGCTGGTAGTCCAACAAATGTTTCTTAATAAGTTCAGCACTCTTTTTTTTTTTTTTTACATTACAAACTTTCTTTAGTCTCACTCAATCATATTTAATTCCAATTATTCATTGCTCTATGTTACTAAAAATCTTTTTGCAAAATTGAAATTTATGTATCATTTTCTAGCAGAAATTCCCATACAAGTCATGGGCTAAACTGTTGGTGCAAAGTAAGCCTCTGCTCATATCCCATCATCCCTTTTTTTACACTTCTCCAACTATCTTACAGCCCTTTACAGTTCCAAGCCAGCATTAGCAATGCAACAAAAAAGGCGAGCGATATCAGAGCTATCCAGCCATATGCATGTAGCTTTGATCCAGATGGCAGTTCGGACGAGGAAAACAAAGATGTTAATTTATCTTTTTACTTCAGAATGGAGCAGAGCAGTGATAAGAGAGCGTTTTTTTAAACATTTCTTCTTCCGCTCCACGATTTGAATAAAGAAACTCCAAAATGAAGTTTTAATCTTCATTTTTTATATACATGTCCTCCATCATGAGAAAAAATGCTACGAGAACATGTTAAAAATGTTCATTGGAGTGGGTCTTTAATGCAAGTTGTTGCTTTGAGTGAGTTGTATTATATTGAAATGAGAGTTGTTTAAGGCCATGCCATTCCTCTGCTTTGATAGGTATAATGCCCTGCAAGCGTTACCCTAAAGTGTAATTACTGTCGCAGGTTAATGTCACAGCAGAACCCCACAGAGCTCCTTCTTACATGCTGATCCTTCTTCATAATTCATGTCCATTAATAAGATGTAGAGCAGCTGGAGAAAGAAATGTGGCCGCGTCATCCAGCGCAGTCATTTAGTCCATTCAGAGAATTCTTAATCTTATCTTCTAATCTTTGTTGGATCTATAAATATCAGCTTTTTCTGTGAAGTCCTTTTTTTGGTTTTCATATTCATCACTTTGGAAGTGGATCACTAGTTTGACTTAAACATAGTTTTATTAACGTCATGTCAGAATAATCTCCATTTTATACACAAGCTCATGGTCCTCTTCTCATAACTTTCTGACATCCTAACTTTGTAATGAAATTAAGATTTATTGAAGTTGGTCCATGTACTTGTTTTCTCTGTGGGATTTATTCACATCAATTTTGCCATCTCTTGACTGGAATTCCTGCTATTTCCTTTTCTTTTCTTTCTTTTTTTTTTTTTAAAAAATTTTTTTTTTTAATAGTAAAATATATAAAGCACCCACGGCCAACAAAGCGTTTCAATGGCCTGTCAGTAAACATGCATAATTAAGTATAAATCACAGACTGAATTACTGGATCCAATCATGTTGATTAAAGCACGCCTTCGGTCTTAATGGCTGAATCGTATTAGAGCTGTTTACATCATACCAGAGGACTTAAACAGGGAGGAGTTAGAGGCTTACCTTCTCAGCACAAAAGTCACATCACTTGTCCAGTTTGGAATGACGTCTGGCAGCATAAATGCTGAATCTTCAAAATAAGAGTACAGTTTGTCATTTTTAGGTATTTTGTAGTTGTATTATTGTTGAAAAATTGAGAGACTTTAGGAACCGACTGGAATATAGAAGGACAATAAATATAAAGCAGCAAACAAATTAAGAAAATGTTTTCACAAATTATAAAGAAAATAGACCTCAAGTTGTCCTAAAGAGTTTTAAAAAAAAAAGGTTCTTTAAAAAAAAAAAAAACACTTTTAATGCTATAAGCAACTAAAAGTATTTTACAGTTGCAACCAAAAGAAAAATCTTTACCCAGCATGTAAGATTTAAATATTAAATAAACATTTTTATACATATTTAATAGGGCCGATAAACAAAAAAAAAAACAAAAAAAAAAAACATGTACTTGTTAATTGCAAACCTGGAAAAAAAATCCTCGCGATTAAGTACTTTCCGACCACTTATTGTCTGTGAATAATCAGAATTTGAATTCCCACACAAAACTGAACTAATAGAACATTTATTTCTTAATTAGTGGTGTCAACTGATTAATAAAAACAATCTGATTAATCACACTTTTGTGTTGTGATTAATCACTATTAAATTTTTTGATAATATGCCGCTTTTGAACAAGACCAAAAAGTTTGAATGAAACAAGCCAGAGAGAAAATTTTTCCTTCATTTTTATTGTCTTAAATTGAAAAAATAGACCATGAGTTGAAATAGTTATCTGAAGCGAAAAAACAACAAGATTAAATACTAAAAAATGATTAAGTATTTATTTATTTTGTAAGTGACCAAGGTATAATTAATTTGTGTTAATGAATATTCTTTTGGATTAATTTAATGCGTTAACGCATTAATGTTCACAGCTCTAATAATTCATAAAAAGAAAGGCTTTTGTAACAAAATACAAATGCATCAATGCAGATCAAGCTTCCCTTAACTCTTGAGAAACAAACAATAAAGATATTCTGAGTAAAGAAAGCTTTCTAATAAATGTTAACAATGATGGCCAATAAAATGATGACAATAAAAGTTGATCAAGCCCTTCATCTGTGGAGTCAACCAGCAAACCTATGTCTTCCCTTAAGACTACCTTAATTACCCTTTCACTGTAGGTCTTCACTGGGTCATAGCAGTCCTCAGAGGAGCATTATTCACAGCTAAACAGATGCACAGTTCATGTTGTACAGTGATTAACGCTCAGTCTGGCCCACAGCAGAAAAATGCATCAGCTTCAGCAGTGACATGATGCTGGTGCAATGCAGGAAAAGTCTATTTTTGGCGAGCTTTAGCAACACAGTCAACACAATGGTTCGGGGTGGCAGTGGAGGAGACTGTTACAGGTTATAACAAGATATTTATATATACGCAGACGTGGATGAAAAGGTAACTTCCCTAGAAAGCTACAGAACAAATATGTGTTTTTGCTCCTGCAGATGGAAAAAGTAAATATCAAGCTACATCTCTTGATAAGATAAAAGTACACATTGAGCACACAAGAATTCGCAGTTACACCCTCAAAGTGTAGAGCTGTTGAGAAAGTAAATCTTTGCTTAGACTGAATGAGGCAAATTAAAAACTGTCTTTTAAATGTGTCATATCTATTTGAAGTGTGATCCAGATTGACAAAATGATATTAAGTTTTGCCCATATGCGATGAATAGTCAATAGATATTTACACTTAAAAGTATTGGTTTCCACAGTTGGTTGAAAGGATCTGAAAGTGGATACTGGCTGACTGGTCTGTGGTGAAATGTCACAATGTGTGTGCTTCAGAGTCACCAGCTTCCAAAATGCACTCACCCCTTTAGGGTGGGCTTAATTTGATGGCTGCGGTACAAAGCTCCCATTCAAGTGTGCAGTGCAGCATTTACGCTCTGGTGGCTGCAGATCAAAAGCACAATGCAAGCAACTGACAGAACATTTGATAGTCATTGTCAGTTTTAGTCTGTAGCCACTCGTTCACTTGTTTGACAGTTTGTGGATGGGGGAGGCAGGTCACTGTGTGAATCAAGTCGTGTCATTTGTTACCTTGAACTTTCAAAGAATTACTGTGTAACAGCTGGAGATGTGAGACCCTTTCTTGTTGCTTTGAACCAAAAAAGTTTGAAGGTTCAAACCGGTGCGTCTGAATATAGTTTTGACGTTAGTGTTTTTTATTTTATATGGCATAATGAAGGACTGTGCCGTTCTTTTCCATTGGGTGTGTCCACTGCAAAAGTGTTTTTACAGCTTTGCGCCACACATTTTCAAATTAAAGCATCTTATGTTAAACTTTTAAGCAGAGAGGCTAAAAGTAACTGGTAACTCTGAGCGACTTACTTTTTTATGCCTACAGTAGAACACAAGTCTATACTCAATGACTCTTTTTGGGTCTTGAGATCGAACTCATACTTTCATTAGCATCAAAGCTCTAAATGCAAATGTTCTAATAGTACTGTACTGGCTGGTTGTCACTGAGTGGTCCAGACCAGGCCGGTCTACTAGTTTAGAACGGTCCGGGTTACGTTTCTATTGAGCGTTGGACCATCAAGACGCATGCGAGGTACAGACCAAATATAGCTGAACATCATAACAGGGCAACTACAGCGGTTCTCTGTATTCGTGGATTCAGCCTGTCTCCGGTCCCTAACCCCCATGAATAAGGGGGGAACACTGAATGGACTTCTCAATGGAAAAGAGGCATTTGTGTATGGGACAGTACTCTCATTGATGACCCTCTGTTGTGGCACACCTCTGCAAAGCAGGTTGGGTGCCAGTGTTGGAGACGATGCCTGCGCCATCACAGCTACCATCCGGGAGGGGCTTCTTTATATTTTTTCTACTGGTTTCTAGCGCATGTTCACCACCTACAGTTAGAGAAGGTTTGGTGCAAAATGTTGAAGAGATGCTAATCGCGTCAATCTTGCTCTGGGCCTTTTTCTTTCACAGCTCTTTTATGATAAACTGTATGAAAGACTTGGTGTCATATAATTACAGACGGGCTCAAACAGCAAATATGAATTTCTCCTCAATAATCAGTTTTCAAACTGTTGGCACTTACTAGTGGTTATTGGTCAGTGGTTATTACATATTGTGTGAACTACTGAAAATATATAAGAATTATTTCAGATAATTCTCAATAAGCATTCTATTGTTACTTTAAAAGTTGCTTTTAATGTGTAATGATTATTTTTCTGCATTGATATGAAATTGTATTGTGATGGTAATCAATGAGTTTAATATATCTGTTACATGATGAATGATTGATGTGACTGTTTACTGAAATCATGAAACAATGTTTTATGAGATTTATCAATAATCACTTCACTTTGCTATTGGAAATTTAAAACAAAAGAAGAAAACTCGCATTTTGCATTGATTGCATTTGCTGTATCATGGTCTGGGTGAATACTAGATTCTGATTGGCTGCAGGTGATAAAAGTGATAATCCACAGTGATAATGCGCACCTAAACAATAACTTCCGGTCACATAGCCAAATGTTCTGTATCACTGCGAAGGCTTCTTTAAAACAAACTTATGCTTCATCATCTGGACAAAGACAAGAGGTAAGAGGTGAACTTTGTCTCTGAACTGGTGCTTTATTTAGCCTATCGTGACGACCAGCATTTTATATTGCTCTCCTTTGCCGCTGCAGTTGCGGTGCCGGCTCGGGTTATTGTGACAACGCGCTGCACCACGCATCAAATTGTCCGCTATTTTGCAAAAAAACTTTCTAAACCAGAAAAATAACAAGGATAAAATACTAAAAGTCGATTGAAATGACCATGGTTTAAGTTGGATAATCCCTATGAAGTGTGCGTTATCAGAAATTAATGCACCTTAACCGTCCTCCGCTTTGTGTCGGATGGGTCAAACTTCCACGGTTTGAGTCATTTTTGATGATGCACTTTTCGTCGGGCATTATCCCTTACACATGCATTCGACGGCTGAAACACAAGAACAATTGTAAAAACTCGCATAAATTCGAGGATTTTGAACATGGAAGCCCGGATAGACCTGGATTGCATAGACTTTTCATTGGAAGTGGCTGCTTGAACTCACATTACCGAGGGCGGTTTGAATGTAGCTTTAAGTTCATCTGACAACTGAGTGTCCATTTGAAGCCGGGTTTCGAACTATATGCCAGATGTAGTTTATATTTTGCATTTTACTACAAGACTTATGGTAAATCATTTACATTATTATTTTTCCTCCTATACTTACTGACCTGATAAAGTACTTGAATTCCAACAGTGCTTACAAGCAAAAAAAAAAGTGGAAATACCTTTATCCTATTGAGTGAAAAGGTAATCATATCAACCAGTCAACACGTCTCATGTCACTGGTTCCTGATGAGCATTCAAGGCAGATCATGGCAACCAATGCAGGACGAGCATCAGTGAAGAGAGTTTAGAGTTTTGCTTGTTTGGAATGAACAGTACAATGGTGTGAGATGAGCAGCGCCAAACAGGTGCGGTCTACGATACACAAAGGATTCCTGCTAGAGATGATTTGTCAGCTTTGTGGTGTAGACAAGACAGGTATTCCCCAGAGCAGGAGGGCTGATCGCATTCTTGTGGCCATTGTCACGCATGCTGACAAGAACTGGAATGAGGTAGACAAAAACTCAAACGCTTCCTTAAGGTGGACAAAATCAGAAACGACACAGCTTGTCAGACCCGTGATGTGGTTCAAAAACTGCTCATAAATCATTTCTGTTTTATCCTGTTGTGAAAATTAATAGTGATTGAAAAGGTGGATGAAACATTGTCTGCATTTGCATGTTAAAAGTTGTGTGTAACTTTGTTGTTTGCCAAAATGTGAACATGTTTGTAATGTGGCAGCAAGTGTATTTATTTCATTTGGAAACCTGTTTTAGAAGAAGTAATACAAAGAGACATCAGCTGCATTTCAATGTGAAAGCTTGCATTTAACTACATTATATTATATATATATATATATATATATATATATATATATATATATATATATATTATATATATATATATATATGCAGGATTTTATGTCCAGTGTGTTATTGCAAATGGCATGATGACAAAAACTGCTAAGTCAAATAGGTTACATGAAAAGCTTAAACAAGGCAAGGTAAACAGTTTTTAAGGTAGAAATTTGTTAGTACAATTCAAAAGAGCCAAATATATCCTGGACTCCAAGGGATTAAGCTTTTTTATACAAACTTTAAGGTCAATATACCTTGATATTTGTATCACCATTAATTTAATAGAGGCATATATTATCAATCCACATCCTCCCAGTATCACCTGGACACTTTCATTACCAAAAAGACGACATTCTAAGAGTCAAACTTACATTCTAAAATTGATAAATACATTAGTTTTTCTTCTCAGGTATTCCCTTCAGTAGTCACCACAGTGAATCGGTCTTTGTTTTTACAGTGATAGTACTTCCTGACCAAACCCTCTGCTTTCATCCAGACCAGACGTCTGCAACATTTTACAGTAAAAGCCATTTGGGACATTTTCTTACTGATCAAGATCTAGCTGAAACCTCAAAGTCTGACTTTATCCATTAGAAAATTCGATGCTGCTTTGCATGAATTGATTTTCTTTAATAATAAACATGAATTTAAATTATTTTTTTGGCATGAATAAAAACAGAAATAGAGAGAAACTAGCCTTTTTCTCAAAATGTTAATTGTTTTTATTTTGATAGAACCTTATGTGTTTTTTATATATAAATATGCCATGTGCCAAACAGGACTGTCCCAATACAGCTACTGTAATCTTAAGAAAGGTTTTAAACAACACAGGGAAAGAATTGCATTTGTTTTCATTATAGTAGGTCTGCTTTGGTGAGCTGTCATCCTATTTCCTGCTAACTTCTGGAGTTAACCTAATCATAAATACGAAATCACTGGTTTATCATCTAGCAGAAAAAGTATATAAAGAATATAGAATATATATATAATTTAGCAACTCCCATCTGGATGGCAATTAGCATAAAATAAACTGAGCTGTTAGAAAAGATCACAGTTTTGGTTAGTGTTCAAAATCTCTAAATAAACTTAGCTAACCTAATTTAAATCAATTTTATAACCCCTTTAGAAATACTAATATTTTATTTTTCTTCATCCAGGGAGTCACCATGACTGCAACCTGTGGCTTTTGATCCAGACAAACTCTAGGACAGACTTGGATGCAGTAACTTACAGCACCTGTTGGAGGCAGTCTCCCTTCCAGTGACTAACCAACCCCGGGCCCAACCCTGCTTAGCTTCACAGATCAGACAGGATTGGGTGTCTCCAGCACAACAGACATGCAACAAAACTCCTTTTACTTCTTTTTTTTTTTTTTTTTTTTTTTTTTATTAAAATAAAGAAGAGGACTAGAGGAGAAATAAACCAGCATGGTTTGACATGCGGCTTTAATGTTCCACTGGGTCACGCAGGGAGCAAGGACGTGTTTAATACAGGGATTAGTCAGAGGTTGGAGCCTGTAGCTTTCAAGTTCACCGTCTTTGCCCCCTGCTGTCTATGTGCAGAACAGTTTTCAACCACTCTTGCATTAACTTTTCGTTTACTGCTTTAATGCCACTTTCTGATCACTCTCGCATCATACCCCTCTTACTCAACTTTGTAAAGAACAAGTTAGTCTGCTGAGTTGAGCCGTCATCTGTGTGTGTCTCAGTTTGTCACCACATTCCACGAGAGGGGAACCGCCTTGTGTTTTAATAGGCAGAGAAGTGGAGCTAACAGAAGTTTAAGAGGGAAAGAAAATGCCAAGGGTCACACAACCCTCTACAGGTTCATCAGCCTCGGAGCACGGCTCACCTGTTGCCCTTCCGCGGCATGGAAACGGCCACGGTGTGCTGCAGGGCAAACAGAGTGTTCCAGCTCCTCCTGCAGTCATGCAACCCGGGAGGCTGTTGGGTCAGTGGCTGGTGATTTGCTGAACACCCTCCCACATTAGGCTCGTGTTTAATAATCGACATTAGCTACTGCATGAGTGCGGCAAGCCAGGTAACACGTGGGCAGCCTCCTGTTGTTGCTATGGAAACCAAAAGTGTAATAAATATAAGACATTTTAACTTTGCATTAAAATGCTAAAAAAGCCTTACATTTGACATGGGTGACTGAAGAGAAGAAAGCATTGCAGATGACTGTAGCACGAGCTGTTATATAATGCAGTCACTGCACAATAGAGTTGATAAAGTCTTAATATGAATCCACATCCTTGGCCTTTGCTGTCTTCCAACGGGGCTTTTTGCTGGATGTCAGTGTTAATTTCAGCATCATCACCTGAATAAGGTTAAAGTTCCGTTTTCTCTAACGACATAATGGGATAAGCAGAGGAGAACTGATTGTGCCAAACGCTACTGAGTGCATTCTCATCAGATGGTGCCACAGTGAAGATTGCCTCTAGTAATGGACCTCTGTTATGTCAGCACTTACCCAGTTTTTACCTGCTGTTGGGAAAAGGCATCATGAAGGACTAAGTGGATATGATTATTTAAAAAGGTTGATTCAACCATTGCCCTCAGCTATGGGATGTCAGATACATCCAGATTAATCCTATTGGAAGTACACTTTTTTTAAATTGCAAATTGAGCTTTTTTTTGGTTAAATTTTTTGTGGGAATGTGTGAAAACGATATGCTGTGAGGTCAGTTTAAAGCGATGTAAGGTTGGCAGCCAAACCCAGGGCTCACACCGCTTCTGGTTCAGCTCCGGAGTCTTTATGTAACATCTCCGGCGCGCCGTATCCATCTTGTTGGCTTTAAATTTTTGCTGAACACCTGAGAACTTTTTCTGAAGTTGGGGCTATTAATGACCAAAATCATAAATCATGCAAGCAAGTGTAAAGTGCATCTAGTACATTTTTCAAAATAAATTCTGTTTTCCACCGTGTTGTGTACATCACGTCATTGTGACAACCAAACCCAGTCTCCCAGACTTGTTCCACAGTATATGCTTTTAATCCTATATAAGACAAAAAGGTTAATAAAAGTTCTGTACTCACCTATTGAATGAAATCAATTTTCCTACGAGGAAACTCGAGACTGACGTGATCTCCAAAAAAATGTTTCTCATTTACGAAAATTAAGTTACATGTTACTAGGAAAAATAAAGTCAGAGAAAAGTAAGTAATGACATTTTTGTCTATTTTTTTGGGGAACAACTGAAAATATACTTTGTTTTGATATATTGTGATATATAGCATTATCGTGATATAAAATAATACATATTGTGAAATACATTTTTTTTTCCCATTTCACCCAGTACTAGTGGCTGCAGCAGGACTGGAGCCATCTGTACACAATGTGAGTCATCTGCTATAGCTGGAAGGCCCCTGCGTCTGCACCGGAGCAGGACCGGTTGCAGTGTGAGCCCAGGGAAAGATCTATTTTGTATTGTTTGTACGGTGGCCCTTAAGTGCAAAACACACCAACAAATCACTCAATTAAGAAATAAAAAAATCAAAGATTATGTCGGCAATTAATTTCAGAAATCAAAACAAAAATTCCAGACACCAAAATGCAATTGTCAAATAAAATTGAATCAAAATTAAAAATTTAGGAAAAACAAAAGTAAATTCAGACTGGTAATTTCTCAAGCAATATATAATAAATTTTTAAGATGCCTATATGGTGTTATTAGCCTTTACACTGTCGATTTGTCCTTTTGCAAAATATTCACCCTAATTTTGACCCCAGTATAGTTTAAGTTCAACAAAATAAAAGCACTTTAGGGCTATTAAAGAAATGCTCTATAAACCAAGAGGAGAAAAAGAGAATATGGCTTGTTGTGTAAAAGCACTTTGAGTGGTCAAGTGGAGCGCTGCTATAAAGGTACAGTCTGTTTACCATTTATAAGGTTGTAAAAACACCAGTAAACGTATCCCAGAAAGCCTAGTAGAGCAGGAACAATATTAAGAAGTCATGAGGGCTCATAACATCTCTGTACAGAGCATATGTTCTGCACCTACACCCTTGACACCCTGTGTTTAGATGTCACACATCTTTTCCAATCAAGTACCCCCACTCTGCCATTTATTCGGTCTCTAAAAACCAATGAGTCAAAAGAAAAAATCTCTTCACTTCTTCAAGTGAGTCTTTTTTTTTTCTGTCCACTTAAAATTTTCTCACATTTTATAGAATGGCTCTTGATGCCTCCGTGTCCCCATTAGATGTGGGAATCTAATTACAAATATCTGATTTGAAGGGGGAATAAGTTAACCTTTGCTGAAATGCCACGGCATAACCATCTGTGAATGGCAAGGAGGAGGACTGGGCTGGAGGCATTTCCACAGCGGCGCATGAGGAGTGACAGACAGGCGGCCCACCTCAAGAAACAATGTGCAAGAGTTTTCTCGTCTCTCGAGAAATTGTTTACCAATTTAAATGTAGAACACGTCCAACTTTTGTATTAATGTAGTAAGCCGAGTTGCTACACCAGCAAATGTGTTTGTTGTGATGTCATAAATTCTCCTTCTAATTTGCTAATGTGCAGCAGTGCAATTATTATAAACAAAACAGATTGCATCAAACTTCTTGTTGCTACATTTCTGACAAGTTTGTCAGAGCTGCAGAATTGAATGTGGACGCTGTCATGCTGGTGCAGGTCCAAGCCAGTCTTATGATAAAACCACAGAGGCTGCAGAATCTGTGGACAATTGATCTGCAGGAAAATAAAAATAAGTACTCTCTTAAATGTCAGAACACATAAAATCAATAAGTATTTCTTCCGCTGTGTGATCCAGACCTCCTCCCTCTGGTGCTCAGAAACACAGATAGCCCACTAATGTAATGAAAAAGGGCCTCCTGACTAGAATATGATGTGATGTTTCATAGATGGAGAATCCAATGACTTGCTTACAAGCGGGGATCACCGATGATGGCGCTCTAATGTGGTTTCAGTGCTTCACGGCTGCAGCATGTTATTGTGTTTGCTGCATTGAACACATATTGTGGCTTCAAGAATTCTGTGCCCCTTTATTGTTCATAAATTTGTCCTTGTTCTGTTTCTACTGCACTTTCCCCCCTTTATTTTCACTCTGTCTGCTTTTATGGGAAGAAAAATAACATTTTCTTTTCTAAAGATAGTGCATGTACCGTCTATGTCATGTGTCAAAGTCAAGGCCCGGGGGCCGGATGAGGCCCTTTGAGTAATTACATCTAGCCCTCCAGATCATTTTATTATATTATTAATAATGGCCCGATGTTATCTTGCGCTTATTTCTAACTTATATAATTTTAACAAAATATATTTTTGTGGTGATTAAAATGCTGAAAGTTATTTGAGGTTTAAACTGATTTATTCCAGAACAATATTCCTGTCTTTTTATTATTCATAAATATTTTAAAAGGTTACGGTTTTAAAGTTTCAAATATTGGAATAATGCTAGCTTTTTGGACTATTTAGATATTTACCAAGATTTATTAGGCTGTTTTGGCTAATTTGGGCTTTTTTCCTAAATTTTTTGTCAATTTTGGTGTTTAGCTAACATTTAAGCGACATGCTTGCTGGCTAATTTAGACATTTTCAGTTTTTTTTTTTTTTGTGGCTATTTTGGGGTTTAGCTAATATTTCAGCTTCATAGTAGCGGTTTTGGCTAATTTAGGCTTTTTATTTTTTTATTTTTAGGTTGTTTTGGAGTTAGGTTAATATTTACACACTAGCTGTTTCAGTTAATTTATGCTTTTCTTTCAGTTTATTAAGCTATTTCAAAGTTTAGCTATTTTTTCAGCTACATGCTAGCTGTTTTGGCTAACCTAATTTTTTTGTATTTTGTTTTTTTTTTTGTTTTCTAGGCAAATTTTTCATTTAGCTAATATTTTTGCTGGCTATCAATTTCAGCATCTTCAGCTATCAGCAATTGCACCTTTAGCGGCCAAATTCAGTTTATAGAATTCACACTAGCATTATCGTAGGTAATGCTAAATATCTAGCTTCATAATTATGTTAAAAATTATGAATTTTTAAGAATTTTAAGATTCTGCCCATTTTAAGAATTTAGTTTTAGAGTATTCAAAAATGTTTTATCCTGTTTGGCTCGCGACCTGGAGGTGTGTTTTGGATATTGACCCCTTGTGTAATTGAGTTTTACACCCCTGTTCTATGTCCCTCACCAACCAATAGATTTATGCACTTTATTACTGCTTCTCTCAGTTTTTATCATATTTGCTTGATGACTTCTGACAGCTCAGCAGTGTTGATTGGAACAAGCAACAACAGCTCCTAAAGCCGGGACTTTGATTATGCAACGCAGCACTGATGCACACAGATGCATTCTGGGAGATTCTGTTATTAGCATTCTGACCCCAGTTTGTGTTTATATGGAAAGTGTCTGAAACAATCTCATTCAAGAGGCAGATGGATGTTGAACGTTCTCCTGTGTGTGCTCCTAATAAATAACAGGTGCTCCGCTGTTTCTGCTTTAACCTTTAAAGACTCGTTCACCCCCTGTTGCTAGTTAAGCTGTCAAATCTGCCCCTCAGCACTATTAAATTGCCCCTCATCATCCCAAAGCGTTGCATTTCTGCCTCCTTCTTTTTTTCCCCCCACTAACAACGTCCTTCAGATCCAGAAAAGCCTCCACCCAGGTGGGTGTTGCAGAAAGTGTGGGCTTACAGAGGCTGAGAGTTGGTCTGACTTTTGGCAGGAGTTGAGAAGCTGCTGACGTGTGCGTTGGGCAGGATGTGTTTAGGAAGCAGTTCTGAATCCTGTTTTTGAGACCGCAGTAACTAGAGCTGTGGCTTATAATGCAGAACATACACAGGCAGAACCGCAGTTTGCGAAGTCCGGCTCTTCCAGTCCGACCTCAGTCGTAAAAATGTCCAAAGCGATATTTAAAGTTTCTGCTTCGTATTTACTGCTGACACTGACATAAAATATGGGACGTGCTTTGAGTTAGCTGTGTCCCTAGAGTTAAGAGATACTCAGTGACATTACGTTTCTTCTTTATTTATCGATGTTTTCATTTGCTAGCTTGAAAGAAAATAATGCATAACTCTTCAGGCGGGGTAGTGTCATCCTGTGAAACAGGTTTCTCGTAACTAGAAGCTTTTATTGTCATGCAAACGCTGAGCTTTACGTGCATATACATGTGCAAGAGGAGTAAAGATGGCTTTGTGTGTGTGGTTTGGATTTTTTTGCTCACTAGAAGGCATGCAGACAGTAGAAACAGACAGGTTTCTGTTTGAAGAGACAAAAACATAACCTGACATAGCAACAGCAGCACGTGTTGTCATGACGAAGGCCGGCCCTGCAACAGGCAAAATAACACCGACAGGTAATTTACGGGGACACAGCTCTGTCAACACCTCTGCTTTATTCTTGTAAGAGGCACCTTTCTTTTATGCCGCTATATACGTTCCTAGAAAATGGTGCCGATGCATACCTGTTGCTCTGAATGAAGTCTTAAGAGGATCAATAGATTTAGCCGCCTGAGTACAGCAGGCACACCTAGTACAGAGTCAGGACATCCCACTGCGTAGATGGAGGGAGGGGGAGAAAGAGGCTAGGCAGCCAAACAGTGAGCGGGGACGAAAGTGAGGAGACGCTTTGCCATTCTTTTTTTTTTTAGATCTTTTCTTCATCAAAAACCGGAAAAGAGGAAGACGTGAAGTAAGAGAGACAGAGGGGGCAGAGCTGGGGAGGATGAAAACAAACCTGTGAGGGTGTGAGTGACTCTGTACGTAACATGCTCTGTCATGCTGGGGTGACTGCCGCTGTCTCTCCAACCGGCGTCGCTGCCTGTCAGGAAGAGGAATGTTTACCAGAGGAATGAGTCCCTGAACCGGTTCACCATGTGGATGTGGGACAGTAATTTCCAAACCTTCGCTGGAAGAATCCCACGGAAAAAAGCGCAGTGGCCAGAGAGCTTAGCTGGTCCTGCCGGGTGGCTGCATGTGTGCTCACACTGCTGATACTCTCTTTCAGAAACTGACTTCACACTAGGCTTATGTCTATTTGCTCTCTCTGCCAGTTCTGAAAGCTTTTTTTAGCCACCACATGCGTTAGATTTTTTATTATCCTTCTGGAACTCATTGGATTTTATTGTGGATTATACTGTTTTGTTTTTTTTTTTCCTTTTTAAGTTTGCCTTGTTAGAACCAAAACTTTCCTTTTTTTTTTTCAAGGAATCTTTTTGATCAAACAAGTGAAGGACTGGTCTGAATGTATGCAGCACAGAAGTGGATTTTTACCATACTATGGAACGATATATTTTGCACCGGAGCTACAGAAACAACAAGTGAATGTCTGCGGATAGATTCCTAAAGAGATAAGGGGCTCACGGTGCAAAAAGCCAACAAGAAGGGGGATCAGTCCCGACACAGCTTTGTTATGAAGCCGGGACAATACCTGGATGTACCCAGCGAAAGGTCCATAATGCACCTCAGCCATTTTCCCTTCAGAAGGCACTCCTGGATATGGTGAGTGTCATCTTTAGGACATAAAGACATTTGATTTATTAATCATTCCTGTGTTTTTCTTAGGTTAATTCACTGGTAGTATGTCCTCCCTTTATCTAGCAATATCCCTAAAAAGAATATGAATTTATCAGTCTTTGTTGCTTAAAATGAATGAAAAGAGGTCCCTTATGGAAAGCTCAACCCATTACCATTATTATATTTTTCCAGTTCAGATGTATTCAAGGAAATTTATTGTTAAATGGGCCAGACGTTTCCTGTCATTTTCTCCCACACTAAATGCACCAGTTGATCCATAAACTTGAGGTCAGATTAGAAACAGCAGGCCAAGCACACAGAGGTGCTGCAATGCTGAAACGGCTGTTGAAAGCTGGAAAAAAAAACAAAAGCTAAACTATAAACAGCTGCTGTTGGATTTTTCTGTTGTACATAATCAGCGGGTGAGTGATGTGACTCTGTCTGCCAGCTTTGTTAAAACGTGTGTGTGGGGAGGGGCACAGAGCAGCCAGTGACGTTGCCAGAGCGAGTTATTTGAATACAGCCTACATTTTTCCGTGAGTTCAGATTTACATGGGATTGGGCGGTGTCGTGTTATTGTCATTTACAAAAAGACCATGTGTCTGTCTGCACTAAAACTATGTGATTGGCATTTTGGATGTTGACAACCGCACTGACAGCCTTATCATCAAAGGGGCTATACCACACTCTTCTTAAGTCTTTCAAAGTAAACTATATTCATATATTTGGTCATATGTTACTTTGGCTCACAAAAGAACACATTATTTATGAAATACCTTTCCCTGCTTGTGGGTATCGCCCATTTTATGATGTCATCCTTGAGCTGGCCTCGGTGGCGTGTCTGCGTTTATCCCACGAAAACAAAGATTATCCAAACTTTTGCGAAGAATGATGTGTCATACTGTAAATCTGCCTTTAATGGCCATCGCTACACTGTCTAGCAGTTGAGCTAGCTGAGCATCAAAGCCTGCGGCTGAGCATTGTTAGCTAGCGTCGAAGCTTGCGGCTGAGCAAGTTGAGCTTTGAAGCTAGCAGCTAGCTGAGTGGCAAAGCTTGTGGCTAACCACCACTGGCTGAGTGTTTAAGATAGCAGCTGAGCTAGCTTAGCTGAGAAACTCAGTGTTTGTGTTAGCATGGAGGGGCGGTTCTGGCAGTGCAGAGTCTTCCTGAAAGGGGTTGTTCTCACTTTGTGACATCAGCTAGTGAAAACCCGCTAGTCTTTGTGGGTTGGGAAGAACTGATACTAAGAGGGCATGTTGGTAGAGGATTACTCAGAAATGTGTGAATGGATCAAAATAACACTTCAGGGTTGTTTATAGTGAGGAATGAAAAGTATAATTCACTTAAAGCTCAGAAACTTGATTTTGCATGGTATTCTCTATGTTTCATTGGTTTCATACCTCTTTGCATGTAACAATGAAGACATCCTAATAACTTTAATTTCAGAATTGTATTTATTTTCTGTTACAATTGTAAAATTGTGCAAAAAAAAAAAAAACAAAGATAAAAAACTGTAGGAATCCCTTTTTAAACATGTAACTATAATACAATTAAAAAAAAAAATAAATTAAAAGCTTAAAAAACTACTGGAGGATTGATCCAGCATGACATAGCAGTTTTGTAATACTATCAGCTGCAAATATATTCTATGATCTTTTAAAGTATCAAAGTTAAATTTTGTGCAAGATTAAAATGCAGCAGTAAACAATGGCAGCTCAAAAAGTTTTTTTTTTTTTTTTTTTTTTTTTTTAGGAGGAGTTTATTTTTTTTAATATTTATTCTTGTAATGTGCAATATTAGATGACCTCCAATAGCCCCGACATTTGTTCCCCTTTCGTTTAATTCCAAAGTAAGTTGGGACACCCTATCCCTCTCTTTTGTCAAACAGAAGGGCTTCACGATGAAATTGAGATTTACATAAACTGCTGTAAAACACACAAAGGAGATCTTTCAAAGAGGTAACTTGTGGTCATTTATAATCTTTTGTTCATCTGTGGCATGTGACTGAGGACGATGCATATGACGCAAATAAAAAATTGGCCTTTCAGTTAGGAGGCAAAATAAGAGGAACTATTCTAAAATACCTCATTATTTGATCGTTTCTCATCCATTGTCGTCATCAGTCTTTTCTAGTGGCTGCAATTCCCCGAAAATGGATTCAATTTAAAAAAAAATCTTGTTAGATGTAATTCATAGCCTGCTGGTATGTGTTCAGTTGTTGAATTGGATGGCTGCAGCAAATCCAGTTACAGTGTCACAACAACAGTTCAGGGTTGTCATAGCTGTCAGACAGAGCAATCTGAAAAAGCAGGATCAGCCAGTCACACTTTATTGAAACCTCAGGCAGGGCTTTTGTCTTTCTTCAGACAGCAAATCGTTTTCCCATGTGACTGATTTGAAGTGTGTTTTTATGTAGCAGGGTCTTTACGTGCAAGGATGGCTTTTTTTTTTTTTTTTTAACTCCTTATGCATAGACAAAATGTCATTCATAAAACAGCAATTTCAAGAAGAAACTACCAAGCACTAAAAATAATTATAGTCCAAAAACAGAGCTTTTTTACATGTGAGTTATTTGCATTATAAAGAAAATTAAAATTGTGAAATTTAGACTTCAGGGGTCGTTGAGGAACGTTTCATAATTTATGTCTTTCAGAAAGTCTATTTAACTTGTGAATCACAGAAATTTCTGAATTGGAAGCGATCTTTGCACCATTCAAATCAAGAAACTTGATGCTCTAAATAAAATGAATAAAACAGGAATAACGATCATAGTGTTGTGACATAAATACCATAGAATAAAATTGTAAGAAATTGCAATTAATTCAAAAAAATAAAAATTCACTGTTTTTCCACATTGTTTAAAGGGGTACTCTAATGTAAATATAAAAAAAAAATGTTGTGATGTAAAAACTATTAATAAAAACTTTGTAACAATACAGGACAAGCTTTAATCTGTGAACTACTTCTTCACACAAGTAGACTTTTCACTTCTTTAATAATATTTATTTTAATCCAATTAGGTAAAAACATGTCCTATTTAAATAAGTGTCCAATCAGAATAGATGCAATTTATGTGTAATTTTTAGCATTACGATGATTTGGAAGTATTTCAGCTGTCAGTCTGCAGCTGAGACTCAGTTATGTCCTAGATTTTTGTGTTGGGAGTTGCCTCCAGCTTTGCAATGAATAAACTGAGATGTATGATTATCTAAACTTCATTAAACACTAACCAGAATAGAGATGAAAAATGTGTGTAGTAATCCAATTAAGTGAATCCAGTGCCGCAGAGGCAAGGGAAAGGGAATAGACGGGAGTATATTTAGAACAAAGGCTTTAAATGTTTGGCTGCGTGGCTTTCCTCCGTTACTGTCCGGTATTGAGAGTTAGAGCGCGGGCCTCTGCTTGATTTTAATTAAAAAGGTCAGTTTTTGTTAAATGTTGTTAATGTGAGATAGTAGTAAGCGTAAAGGGTATTGTAGACTCTTTTTCAGGTGAAGAGATAGGGTTAGAGACCTTTTAACAAAGCAGTTTATATAATAAAAACCACACTACAAATGAAAAGGTGAAAGAAACTTTATTTTTCTCACTATTCACAATCCAAAAATGACCATAGTTATTGTTTGTTTTGTATATAGTGTTAGTTGTGTGTATATACATCATATTTTAAAGATCAGCTTCACTAACGTTTTCATTATTGCATTTTTGTCCGTCAGTCCGGCCCCTTTACACAACAAAACCAGTTGCATAAATTCTAAGAATTCTATATGCATACATAATGACACTTTCTTCATTTTTTATAATACACTTTACACTCATCTTATTTATTATGTATAAACCAAGGACACCAGTAATAATTTAAAGGTAGCTCTGCTTCAGGATGGAAAATTAAGAGCAGTTCCTGAAGCCGTCTGGGTTCTTGCATTCCTTTGCCCTGCTTCTGAGTAGACCCAAGAGGTGAGTTGTGATTACTCATTCCCTACGCCCCTATTCTCCTCTGCTCTTACTGTTGAAAAGTAAGTTGGCTATAAAATATGTTAACCACCTTTTTTGGGGGGAAAAAAAAACTACATTTACTGCTCTTTAGTTTGCGTACTGTGTCTCTACACACTTTGTAAGGAGTTTTTAAAATGCACTTTAAGGAGACGGCAGAGACTTGCTGTCAGCTTTAGGGAGTCCCGGCTATCTGTCACTGTTGTCCCAGAGAGCCACCGGAGCGCCTGTGTGGGTGCAAAATGCAGATCTGCTTCTCCCATCCGCCATCAATCTTTGTCAGCCAGCTGGTGTGATTTGGATGTATTCAGCTTCATTACAGGTGCTCATCTGTTGAAACCCTCCCCTCTCTTTTTATACAAAGGCCTCACAGACTAACACTTCTTATTTCTTCACATTTTGTCTTCTCACACAAATGCGACTGCTTTAGGAGTCTGCAAGATGAATGAATTCATTGATACCCACGCTAGGTGTGATTGCACTTTGCAGTGGAAATTAGAGCTTCCTGTAATTAAAATAAAAGACACAACAGATTATGGTATGCCAAAAAGAAACTGAAATTGTGTATTTTTTTTTTTTAGATGTGTGAAGGCATCTTTAGACAGAATTTTTGGAACAAAAGGGTGTATTCAGACTGAATTTAGTTTGAGTTCATTTCCACTGATAGTTCAGAGCAAAATTCTCAGCCTGAATACACCCAAGTACTCTGGACTGGAACCAGGAGCTGCTTTCTTATCAAGGTAGTCGTTTCCGAATGGACTGAAGTTTGGTTCGTGCTGAGTTTTCCTCAGTCTGAATAGGCTCCGTGCTCAGAGTGGAACAACTGAACCAAACAGCCAATGTAACCTGGTATTACAAGATATAAACAGAGTAGGAACATAGCAACCATGAACCGTGGAGAACGTGAAGCTACAGTGAGACATAGCAACTCATTGAAATTTAGTTGGATGAATGCAGACGCATTAAAACATATTTTACCATTAAACAAATTGCTTCTCACAGTGTTTTCCCGACAATCTACATGTCATAATTTACATGTATCAAAGTACTCTCTAAGCCATTTACTAGTTACTACCTTGCAGCAAGCCTCTGCCACACCAAAGTAAAAAGTGTTGTACTTTACGTTGATACAGACGTTCAAAATTAGTCAGCGAAATATAAACTATATCCCGACAAGGATTGCAAGGTTTAGGATTTCCATGATTATTTCTCTTGTTGCTTTGCCCCGCCCTCATAATTCCTGGCCAATGACTGAAGAGGTCTTTAATCACATGGTTTTGATTACAAGCTTTTGTTCAAAACAGAAATGTCTGGTTGAAACACAAGGTTCAGAACTTAGTCTGGACCAATGGGCTTTTCCAGTCAGAAAACACCCAAAATCTTGCTTCTCATCCATATTTTTTGTTAAGCCAAAAAATCAGCACCCAAAGTGTACATTTTGGAGCTTAGCAGACAGCTTTGGTGTTGTTTATTCTAAAGGCAACGTTTTAAATAAATGTATGGAAGGGAGAGGCGGATCAGCACACCCTCTCCAAAGGGAAGAATTTATTACAGCTTCAGCTGATGTCAAGCACAGCACAGGCATACTAAGAAGCAGGGGAGAACTCTTGTTACTTTCATTTTTATTTAACTCTCGCTGCACTGTTAGATGTCAAATATATCATGTATTTACTCGCTCATCTTGTTGATCTGCACTACTCTTTCCTACTTGCGTCAACATCAGCATTATATCAGTTTCTCCTTTCTCCTCACTTTTTTGCTGCCCACAGTTGGTCTCCCTTGTTTCTATCATTTACTGACACGATCCGCTCATGTGTTGCATGAAACATGGCAGATGAAATGAAGCATAGAAGAAATGTCTACAAGCTGTGGGCCCATTACTCATGGCAGCATTGCAGACGTACTAGCAATCTGGCAAACAAAAACAAGCCAACACATTGTAGTGTTAGGAAACACGTGAAAAATTCTCGTAATATAGTCACTTTAGGTACACCTTGCTAGTAACGGCAGTTGCCTAACTCCTTTGTGGCATAGATTCAACAAGGTACTGGAAACATTACTCAGAGTTTGGTCCATATTGATATAATAGCGTACACAGTTGTTGCACATCCATTTCGCAAATCTCCTTTTCCACCACATCCCAAAGATGTTTTATTGGGTTGAGATCTGGTGACTGTTGGGGCCATTTGAGTAGAGTCATGTTCAAGAAAACAGTCTGAGATGATTCCAGTTTTATGACATGTTGTGTTATCCTACTGGAAGTAGCCATCAGAAGATGGTACACTGTAGTCATAAAGGGATGGACATAATACTCGGTAGGAATGTGGTGTTGTAACAATACTCAGTTGGTACTAAGGGGCCCAAAGTTTGCCAAGAAAATATCATTGGTACACGACAGGATGGATCCATGCTTTCATGTTGTTTATCTCAAACTACGACCCTGTCATCTAAATCACTGTTTTTCCAATATTCACTGGATATTTTCTCTTTTTCTGACCATTCTCTGTAAACCCTAGAGATGATTGTGGGTGAAAATTCCAGTAGATTATCAGATTCTGAAATAAATACCAACAACCATACCACTTTTAAAGTCACTTTCATCTCCTTATTCTTAATTCTGATGCTTAGTTTGTTTAGTTTTAGATCGTCTTGCAACCTTTGATTCTGAAGAGCCATTTGGTCCAGTTTTTTATTGACAAATCAGAGTAAGAGCTGCAAAGTTATACACTTTATCTATGTTTTTGTAGCCATTTATTTATATAAAGTATTTTTAAATAATTGTAATAATTGAATTAATATAATTTTCTTTGTACAACCATTTTAACTTCTTTTACGTTTGACAGCTGCACAAATAGGTTATCTTCAAAATAAAATGAACGCTGTGTCAAATAAGTATTTTTAGGACTTTGGTGCGCTTATCCATTTGCTTCTTTTTACTATCGAATATAAACATGATAACATTTTTTAAATAAATCTATATGTGCTTTATTCTTATTCTAATAAGAAACTGCTCTTACCACTATTTTTCTAATTTATCTGACATGTTAATATAAATGACAAAACTTGATTTAGTAAAAGAAATGAACTATAAACGTATTATTTACTGATATTGTTAGCATTTTTATTCAAAGCCAAAGAACGGAGGGATGAAGGAAGCCCATCTGGCTCCGGAGCCTCAGGTTGCAGTCCCGTGGTCTTGACCACGTCTACATGGCGAAATGCATTCAGATTCTGCCATGTGATTGGCTGATTAGAAATTTGCATTAAGGAAATTTTGCAGTTTGACAGGTGTGTCTAATAAAGTGGTCAGTGATATTTTTATCTCCCAATTAAATTAGACTGTGGCAAGGCTTTTGACATCATAGTGAACATCAACAGCTTGTACACTTCTATTGGTAATTATTTTAAATGGAAAACAATATTGTGGGTTTTTTTTGGTTATTCAGCTGTGTTCTGCCAGATACTTACCTTGATTTGCAATAATTATAATTAGAAAATTGAATCAGAGTGACGCACGAACACAGTTGTCTCTACCCTGTACTGTCACATTTTTCAGTGGTTCTGGCTGCGTAAGACTATCGTTGCGCAACTTTGAAAAGAATAGCGAGATGACAGTTCCTCGCCGCGATTCTTGAGGCAACTCAAGCTCCATATTTATTTCAGATTCATTTAAATTTGAATGTTTCAAACTTTCCACTACCGCTCACAAGTGCAGCTGCTGCATGCGGGATATTCAGTCTTGTTCTCATCTGCAGGGCGGAGGCAGAAAGATGGACAGATCAATAAAAATACAAGGTGGCTGCCAGATTTATTGGAAGCATGAGGATAGCCGCAGGTGCTTCTCTGAGATCTCATAAATCAAAAGTCAAACGCTGCTTTTATAAAGTGGTCACAGCCTGCTTGTGCGAGTAATTGTGCGTGTTGGTAAGGTATGTAGGTAAATTCTGACGTTAAATTTAGTTAAACTTTTAACTCAATGCTTTCAGGGCTTTTCTAAAGCACAAACACAATTATGACTCAGCAGAAGTCTCCACTTATTGCTTAAGATTTTCTGAGATGCAGCTGAAGTTGTGATTTTGCAAGAATAAATCTATGAATGAACATGTCGAAATTACTTATTTTTCTGGCCTAAATTGAATTTAAACTTATATCTTGCAAAATTCCAATTTTCCTAGGAACTCTGATTGGAAATGTACTTCAGATAAAGTTTTTCCCGGCTGATGTTTTGGAGTCCATTTTGTGATAAAACACAGCAGCACCAAGAGGGAGTGTTAAATTCTCCCACCGCAGCCAAAAAACAAACAAATGTAACGAGACAAAAAGATGGGGAGAGCTGTGTTTCAAGGCAAACAGGGAAGAGGCCCAACCCTGGGGTTTTCATTAAAATAAACTTTGCCAGAAGGGTTTATGCGTCACTGCTCGCTCCTCTTAATGTGAGTTGGGGGGGTGGGGACTTAAACTGTAGCGACCAACCCCTGTTCTTTTTTAGTGTTAATCTACCGACACATATTGACCTCCCAAAGAATTTCTCACTGCTCCCGGACAGAGCTCATGTTCCTTCAGCTGTTTTTTTGTTCTGCCACATCCCCAATGATCAGTTACAGACGCAGGACACAGAGCATCACAAATGTAATGGGAATTACCTATTAGTATCAGAAGAAAACATGCTAATGATGTTGTTCCTCCCATGAGGGAAATGCGTTTGACAGTGATATTGATTAGGATTGCCATGATGACGGCAGCGGCTATGATGAGGCAAAGGGAGACTGGAACGGCTTAGGCTGGATGAGGGAGTTCCCTTGACACGCACATGTGTGCACACACTTCTTGGACTTGAGGAGTCTTCAAATTCTTGCTAAAGCTCGCTTGCTTAAAAAGAAGAAGTTCTTAGTTGTGTTCAATAAATGAAATTATTAGTTTGGGTTCTTTGATGGTGCATTGTGCCTTAAAGGGCCTATATCATGCTTTCAGAGTAAACTATATCTATATATATAATATATTACCTTTGGTATACTAAAGAAATATTTTTTAAAGAAAAATGAGTTATTTTCACGTGCCCCTTGCCCTATCTTGAAGTAAGACGCCTGGCTCCCTGAGGTACACCCTTTTTCTCCTTGTGGGTGATCCCCATTTCATGATGTCAACCCAGAACCAGCCTTGGCAGCGAGCTGTTGTTGTCTCTGCAGAGCGTGAAGGAACCACTGTTCTCAGAATTTATTCTAAAATGAAAGCCATTTGCCAATCACTGCTAGCTCCGCAGAGAAAATGGGTGCGGGTGTTATCCCTGGGGCAAAGCTGGAATGCACCCTCTCCTGGAAGGTTTTGTAACCCCATGTTCGTATGAATGTGAGGACCCAGTCATTTTGTAGACTGTTAGGGGCTGGTGCTCAGAGAGCAGGGTTTTAGTGGAATGCTCAGAGATTCGTGAATAGGGACTAATTCTGCCTTGGAGTTGTTTTTGTGAGGAAGTAACTCTATTAGCCTGGTTTCCACTGAGCGCTAGAGTCCGGTCTTTTGAGAATTTCTATTGTAAAATGGACCCATTAAACTGTAGGTTCATTGAAAAATGGAATGGAACGCTTGCCTGCTGTTGCCACCCTTTGATTTCCAGAAAGTGACGACAACATTAGAAAGCAGCAAAATAGCGCTTTTAAGCTAACGTTTGGGGTTTTTCCGGTTTCCTGTGTACTCTTTTGGTCACAAGTCTGTATTGATAATTCCTGCAAACAACAGCAAGGCCTGGTCTGCGGTGGAACTGCAAACGTTCCTTGCCTTCCTTAGCGATGGTGTGATACAGGGTGAGCTAGCGGCACGCTAGCGGTCTGCACAACGCATGCGGCGTGAAAAAAAAAATGCTCAGTGTAAGTGAGGCTTAACTAAGTGGAAACGCTTGTCAGGAATAACTGGATCGTACCGGACAACTGCTTACCATGCTGTACCAGACCGACATATAATAGCTTAAAAAAAAAAAAAAAAAAAAAAAGATTTTTCATGATATAAGCCCTTAAAATCCAGACTGTGCCCAAACTTTCCCTCTACTCCTTCACTAAAATAGTATATATATATTATATATATATATATATATATATATATATATATATAATATATATATTTATTTATGTAGTTCCCTTGTTCCCTGGATTTTAAAAGCAGTTCAGATACTTAAGGCAAATATCATTTTTCTGAGGTAAAAGTCTAATAAATATAAACATTTTACAATGACTCTGTATGTGTTCTGTGGAGGAAGACTTGGATTATGTATAAAAAATAAATTAAAATATTTATTCACATAATAATTGGTTTAAATGCACAACATTGTGGTCTATACTTGTCAATCTGGTGATTGATTTCAGACAGAACACAACCCCAATCTCTAGTATGCATATTTTATCTTCCTTAGTATGGACTGTCGCATTCGATTTACATTTGTGTGCTGCTTCCTGAGTAGAAACGCCTACTTAAACAACCTCAGCTGTTTCTCTTTGCATCCATGCGGTAAGACGGGGTCCCCTGCTGCTCCGCGGAAAAAGAAAACAATCTCAACAGGAATGAACCGTGTATTTTAATTATTATCCACCTCATTTGGCGCAGATAGTTTAAAATAAATCTTTCTTCTGCAGGGATTTTTTAAACTCCAATGTTTTCCTCCTTGTCTTTCCAAACACTATAAATCAGTTGGTATTGATAGAGTTTATTGATTTTATTATGGGTAACGAAAAACAGTTAAGCTGTGACGACTGAATATTGAGGCTTTTTTCTTTCCTGAAAGCAGGCTTAATATTTAACTAAAATTAAATTTTCATTTTTTTAATGGTGTTTTCAAATTATCACCTGTTTTGTCTCTGCTAGTTTTTTTTTTTTTTGACATTGAGGCACCTTAAAGGAAAACCAAAGAATGTTTAAAGACTTGAAGCTTACAAACCAAGCCTACTGCATTGCTTTTGAAAAGTCGGTCAAAAAAAATTTTCAAACCTAAAAGGGAATTTAGGTGAACGGTCAACTTAATAACAGCATGAAGAGGGGATTTTCTTCCATGCAAACTCCAGTTGAAGTCTTGATGAGCCTGTGGGTTGCACATAGGAACAATTGACTTTAAATGAGAACTGGACTGAGTGAGTTTATGGTAAATGCTGTATAATTTCATAGGCCTTTTCTACCTTCCTCAAAGCTCCACTGCACTGTTGCCAATCTAAAACCACCAGAGGCGATGTGGCGTTCAGTGTCCTGCCTGAGGACACATGGGAGTGGAAGACGGGAATTGAACCTTGAATCTTCCGAGCAGAAGTCAACCACCTTACTGTCTTACTGTGATGCCACGCATGTAAAATGGCGTACTTCTGACTTAAATCCTCATTTTATTTATCGCAGCGAGAACTCCACCATGTTGGGTCCAGACGTCAGTGATTGGTCCATGTCAGTCCAGTCAACATTTCTATGGCAACCACTCTTGCCAATCAGGAGTGAGCTTGTTGGAGGGCCACACCCCTACCACTTGAAAGCGGACTGGAGAGAATCTTTCAATCAAGCGCTTTGAATGTTCGATGTGAGACAAAGCATCTGATTGGCCAATTTAAAAAACATCATGAGTATTAGCAAGAACACGCTAAAAACAGGCGGTTGACCAAGAATAGTTTTTTTGACAAACAGAATGACTAAGTAATAGGTGTTTATTTCTTTATAGGAGTCTTTTGGCTTCTTGGAGCTGGTGGGTACATCCTGTTTGGAACACCAGAGGGGCGGGGTTTACTCAGTCCAGTTCTCATATACTGTCAATAATTAGAACAGACACTAGAAAGACTGTGCTAAATTTGGACTTTAGAATTCATGTCCTCCAAAAGGGTTATTCACCTTTTGATTGTCCTTCATAGGTTTGTGTTAAGCCCCACCCCCTTTTCTTCATAAAGCTGGAAAAGTTATTTTGAAATGCTTTTTATGTAGTGCTTTTATTTAAAACACATTTAATCTGTAAGTGCTAACCCTGTGCAAGGAAGTAACTTATAAAGTATTAACACTACATCAATCATTAAACACAAGGCAGTTTTTATAAATTGATTCTGAGCGTGTTCTATTTAACTTTGCATGGTCCTCCTTAAAGCTAGTAAGCAGATTAAAGTTGTCTGCATGACTGAAGAAAAAGAAAACTGCATATGAGACTAAATGATCATTTTGACAGCTACTGTGACGCAAGTGTTCCCAGGGTTAGTTTGGGGTTTCAGTCTAATCTGGATTACCTGATGGAGGAGGCATCCTCACCGCACAGCGGCCGGGCATTCCTCTAGCACGTAAATATACGTCCAACGCAGCTTTCACACCCTCGACCGCCCAATGATGTCATCGGGGTTTTAATGAGAGATTAGCGTGACGTCACTGGGAATGCTGCCAACTTAAACCTATTAACCTCACCGCTTGCTTGAGGTGCACTTGAGCAGTTTGCGTCTGTGTGATTTGTGAAAGCCTCCTGAGCAAATTGTTTGGCTGTCTGCGTCCTTCTGACTGTTCTTTGCTGTATTATTGCCTCCTTAGACTGTCTGTTTGTAAGACACAATCACATCTGTTGGTGTCCACAACGCCGTTGTTGAGTTAACAACAGATCAAAACCAGTATCAAGACAGAACTGCTAACCTTAAACTAACAGAACACAAATATGAAGAGAATATAGTCTCATTCGATTTGTGTGCGTATTTCTTAATTTGTAATACAGTACATTTTGTGTGCAATTGTTTGTTCACATGTACAAAAAAACCCACAAAATTTGCACGCACACAACTTAAAACTTACAGCAGCTTGAAACTAACTACACACAAATATTTTAAAAGTATCCACAAATCACCTGATACACACACACACGAAACCGCATTTAAACACAAATCTGATTTGAGACTTTTTGTGTTCCCAGATTATGTGCAAGTGATGCGTTTAAATGCTTCTAGAATGATGCATCAGAGTTTTCTTACGAATATAGGAAAAAAGAACAAAAAACAATTGAATCTCAAAATGGCTGATAAGAAAACTCTGCTGACCCAGCATTCTAGCAGCATTTAAACGCCTCACTTACGGACAAATCTTGGAGACGTGAAAAGAGTCTCCCATCAGATTTGTGCATTAATGCAGCTCTGTGTGTGTAGCAGACGATTTGTGCATACGTTTTAAAGACTGAATGTGTAGTTAGTTTCAAGCTGCCATCATTTTAGTTGTGTGTGTGTAAATTTGATTTAGTATTTTTTGTATTTTGTAGTTTTCATACACAATTGCAAGTACAAACACACAAAATATATACAATATATGTATAAAATATATAAAAGGTTAAAAGATTGTGTGAAAATTCTGAATTTTTATAAAATATAGAGTTTTAAATACAAATATAACATTGCTGTTGGACTATCTGAACATCTTTTTCAATATAAAAAAAAACATTTGGTTTTAGTAGTAGTTGTTGTATTCCAAGTTGATGTATTTTGTGAGTTTATTGAAACAGACTGAAGCTACGTTCACATCGCCCTTGGCAACCCTCGTTTAAGTGACACGTTCAATGAAAAGTCTATGTAAACGCACATAAACTTGCGTTTTAAGGCTTCCGCATTCTCTGATCTCTGATCATTGTCGGGACCAATCAGGAGCTTGGATTTGCTAGTACCATGTGGGTGGTGTCTATTAACTTTCACAGAAGTGTTAACTGGTTGAAAATTGATCTTGGAGGAGAAATTAATAATTGCTGCTTGTACCCATCCAGAATTTCATATATCGTAATAGAGCTGTGAAAGAAAAGGCCGGGAGCGAGATTTGCACCGCTTTGACATTTCACACCAAGCCTCCTCCGACTGTGAGTGGCGGACATACGCCTGTAGTTCAGTGTGAGGCGAGCACTATATGATAAACATCCGCCCCACATGTTTGGTGTGACTGAGGCATCATAAAAGCCACTTCCCAGCATTTCGGTGAGGTGTTTCTTTTCATGGTCTGAAGATCATAAGAGGAACCCACATCGTCATCGGTGCTGCATGAATCTGATGTTGTGTTCCGAGGATATTTTGTTGCTGACTGTCAGATGAAGAATCACTCAAAGGAAGCAGGGATTTTCACTCCTTTCTGTTGTCATATTTCTGAACTGATCCACCAGAGAATATGCCAGATTGGTTTCTATCGTGCGCTTGTCTGTGAGGTCTGTGCCTCTGACACAGGCTTCTTCCAGCTGGTTGCAGTGGATGATTCTCACATTCAACCTGTCCAGCATCACTTCAGCTTCAACACATCACGACGCTCTCTCTCTCTCTCCTCTCACTGGCACACTCGGCCGTCAGCGTATGCAGCAAAATGTGCTTGCACTCAGAAAGCGCGCCGCATAAGTAAGTGCTTTTGCTGGTCCCATGTACAGTGGGTTACCCTTCTCCACCGTTGTCCTTTCATAGTAGTGAGCTCTTCTATTCTCCTTTGTGCTCTGGTGAGCCTGTGAGACAAACAGCTCAAATCCTCTCCAGCCTGTGAGTCAGCTTGATGTATAAATAGAGCTCAGGTAAGTCATGCACGACTGCTGCAGCATTGAGCGGCTGCTAGTAATTAATGTCTTACTCAAAAACTGGTGACCCAACATATAAATCTATTTTCAATAAATCTTAAAAAAAAAGATTGTGTAACTTCACTTTTGTCTTATCATCCTTGACCATGCCATCCTCTCATAACCAAATCTGCCATCACGTCCTTAGCAACTGAGGGCCGATTGGCTGCGAGGACCTACCTGTCCCTTTTGAATTCTGCCAAGTTGCCATGGCGACCACATCATAAACATGAACCTAGCAGGGGACTGTGAAGGCAGCCAAGAAGCGTGAGTCTAAGCAGGCAAGAAGTGAGCTAGTCATGTGCACACAAGGCATCCACACAAAGCAGCCGCGCTCGCTGGAGCAAGACTGGCTAATAGCTGTAGCCCTTTACGCAAATATAGTGCCGCATGAATCTCAATTACCTTTCTATTATTGCCTCCTAATAACATTACCTTTCACTGATTTACTTACCTGAAAACAACTATGCAGTCATGCTGATAATTGGGTTTAAAGCAGAGGCAGCGGACGTGCAGTTGCCAGAGCCCTCATCTGCAGCCGTACCATGACTTATTTGTTGTCTTCACACCTTTTGTGATAGAATTCTGGAGGCTGGCATGCATGTGCTCTGCTGGTGAACAAGCAGCTGGAGCGCTGTAAGTCACTCCGCGCTTTGTAACAAAAAGCTCTGTTCCTTTATGAATTAATGCATCTTTTATACCTCAGGAAGGAGACAGTGTGAGCAACACAAGACACTTCTGTTCACTTTTCTGCAGCCTTGATTAAAAAGAAAACCAGAAGGCGTCTTGGCTTCAGCCACACAAGTGTAGCAGACATGCTCTATAGACCACCTGTGTTCCAGCATGGAGCTCAAATACATCTTCAATGAGTTTTTCTCATTTGACATCAATTTTAGTGGAAAATCAACATGCATTTTTAATGTGCTTAAATAAATATGAATCCTTAATTAATTGCAAACTCTTTTTTGGAAGGTGGAAAAAGGTTATTATTTTTTTTGCTCAGATGCTGATTTTATGCCCAGCAACACCTTGAGCAAAGCCCCTCCCAAGACGTGTTTTATAAGCCTATTTAAGCTTATGGATAGTGCACATTTGAAATAAATCTGTATGTTTCCTCACTAAGCAAAGCTGCTGTTGTATTTCCGTCTGTAAATATGCAGCTCAAAACGACGCAAACATGTAAATCTGCAAACGGAAAAGGCGTTTCATTTTGCATGAACGAATAACAGATCCAGCGGTTTTGCTTTTGTGCAGCTGCAAGCCTCCAGGGCTCTCTGAGTGACGACAGTCGCCTGGCGCACCGTCTCAGCACGTCACTGGCACCGACGGTGTGTGGCCAACCCAGCAGCTGGGCAAACGTTTGTCTGGGGTGTTTGTTGTGCGTTTCTGATCCTCTGCATGACAAATTCAAGTCATTTTGTTTGTCTTTTGTCTTTTTTTTTTTACCTGTTATTTATTTGTTTATTTATTTACGTGTACCTCTTGCTGTTACGCGGTCCAACAGTCTTTGGGGCGTGCATGGTCGGCGGACATGTGATTGCATCTGTCGCAGCATCCCTGTCATCCCGGGAGCTGTCGTCGCACGCTGGCTGCTTCTGTCAGAGGGGAGCAGGAGCCTCAACTCAAGAGTGATTTGCCACTCTTTGTGTTTGTGCTGCTGTTCTGTTTTCCACAAACAGCTGCAGAGTTCCCGTAGGGTAGACTGCCCCCTGCTGGCCATTGAGATCTGAACATGGCAATTCTCATCCGCACAGAAATTCATTTGAAAGCAGCAGGGCCTGCAAAATTACATTCATTTCTTAGATAAGCTTTTATTGTTTATCCCATCATTATTTTTTCAACTTCATTTAAGAGCTGTGAAATGTGATTTTACAAAGGACCACATGTGGATTATTTTACTAACTTTGCTGCCCTCTAGTGGTTAATATTGCATTCTACAGGTTTGAAGGTTGAAGATAAATGTTAATGTTGTGCCTTTTTTATAGCTGTACATTGGCTTTGTTCTGTTACTTTTTAAAACATTAAATATTAATATAATAAAATAAAAACATAAAATTTACTATATTAGCTAGAGTTGCACACAACTAGGTTTGTTATTCTTAAACAGTGTAAAACTCCTCTTGAATATTTCAGATGTATTGAGGACCTTCCTTTAATTTGCTAACATGCCCTTGATTATTAAATATTTATCTGCAAAATGCTTCAGATTTAACTTTTTTTTTGTTTATATAATTTATACAAGAGAGTTAAAACAATACAATAAGGGAGCAGAATGAGGAAAAACGTATTTTTCTGCCCATTACTTGCATACCTTCAACAAAAGAGCAAAAGATACATTTACAACTATTATACATTATTACTCAAAACAACTTTCAGTGTATAAACATCATAAACATAGTTAAAAATAAAAATTGAGTATTATATATATATATATATATATATATATATATATATATATATATATATATATATATATATTAACTTTTCTGCACCAGGACAAAAATTTAATAAAAACGTAATTAGTTTTATTTTTGTTGTATTTTTGTTTTTGAATGCGATGATTTAGTTTCTTTTACTGACATTTCAGATATGCTAGCCCCTTGAATTAAAATACATCTGTCTTCAATTTTTGTTATGAATTTTGACAATGAGAAAACGTCATGATCTTGTAGCTTGTAATTCACGTACAGCTGAAATACAGGGAAAATAATAATAAAAAAAAACAGTATTATCAATATAATTTTTACTAGCTTGGCTTGCCAAATTAAATAGTTTAACTGGCCGCATATGGCGTTCGGGCCGTAGTTTGCCCACCCCTGTTGTAATTACACATATTTTTATTAGCCTTTCTTTGTATTTTATATGGCAGACAATTTTGATGAACTTTGTACATTTTAGAATGCTTAGAGTAATAGAGTCATTAAGTTTTCGCATTTTCAATTAACTGAAAAATGGATTTGATGGATCTGTTACTGCTAGATATAAATGTTACTCCTTTTTTGTAGAATAAAAATTGGATTTGTATATGACTCACATGTGTTTCTCCATATTTCAGTGCAGTACTTTATATGTGGAACAATCAATAATTATATATTAAATACAGAGCTTTGCTGTCCGAAGACTTTTTTGCACATTTAGCTTAGAAACAAAAAACATACTTTTTTTAACTTATTTTATAATGACGCAAAAAAATTGGATTATGTTACTTTTTGCCTACTAAAGTATCAATTTTATTAGAAAGTATAATTTTGGAATGTATTTTTTTTTGTAAGTTCTCATCAACTGTATTGCTCACTGATTCAATAACATTATTATGTGTCAACTGAAGTACAATAGAAAAATGTTAAAAGAGTTCACTTTGAATGGATGTTGCATTTAATATTTGAAGCTAAAGGTTTTGAACCAGAGTGTAAATGTTATGTGTAACTGTTTATACTGGAATTTGTTGAAAGTTCATCTCCCCCTAGTGGTCATTAGTGGAACTGATCTGACTTACTTTTGATTTTGAACAAGGTACTGACTCTGTTGTGACAGAATTTTGGGAAACACAGCTCACTAAGTGGATTAACAAATTTAAACTGAAAGAGCTTTGGAGTCTGCTGCTTTAAAGAAGCTGTCCATGTTTAAAATATACTGTCAGAGCTCCTCATCGAGCAGTTTTCAACCCAAATGAATCACCGCACTAAACAACGCTCCCAATTTCTAATCGGTCATGAAACTGATTTTTTTTCCACCAGCTTGCTTCATCTGTCTGCTTTTCCACAAGTACATGTCAGTCAATACAGACGCTCTGCTGTTGTTTGAGAGAAGCTCAATTAGTTTGCTTTGCCTTTGCACTTTGCTCCTCCCTCATTTGCATCCCTCCTCTCTCTTCGTGTTTCTCCATCATTTTTTCTTCTGAAGTCACACCCATTTGGAGCCGTTCTCTAGTCTTCTCCTCCTCCTGCCCACAAACACCTCCCTCCTCTCAATACTTCAGCTTTTACGAGACTTGTTTCTCCATCCATTCACCTGCTTTTCTCCGCGCGTCTGACCAGCCCTCAGAGTGTGTACCACTGCTCGTCAAAAATGAGTTTGCCCGTGAACTCTGATTATCAGTCCCTGGAAAGGATAGCACGCTACCGCCACGCCTGCTCCAACGGCTCGCCCTACGCTACCAACAAGCCCATCGACATCAAACCGCGTGTCAGGAGAGGGTATGCTTCTTCTGTCAGTGAACATCTCATCTGTTGTTTCTTATCAATGTTCTGTCTGATGAATTCCACACATTTCTTCTCATAATATATGACTTACCCTCAAGCCTTGCATGCATGGTCAATGTAAACCAATGAGAAAAGTTCAAATAGACTGAAAGGAAACTCCTGTTTCTCTTTGCATTTGTGGACTTTGATTACGTAATCTGCATGAGTCTAGATTTATGGATTTGTATGACTTGTATTAATGTGTGTGAGTGTTCCTTCTTATCAGGACATAAACTGATAAATAGGCGCATCCAGATAGAGAAAACAGAACTGGAGCTGAGCTCACATTGTGTAAACTGCTGTTGCTTGGTGGCTGGTTCTTGTTGTTCGACTTTTGTTAATTTTGCTGTTTGTTCCGCTGGACTGTTGTCGTGCCGGGTGTGTTAACCGTGCGTACGTGCAGAGCTGTGTGCTTCTGCTTTCTATTAGGGAAAGCTCTTCTCCCGCCGTTTTCATAAAATACAGCTGAGAGCAAAGTAAATGCCACATAAGCAGGTCCATCAAGTCGCCATCCGAAAAAGCGTGGAGGGCTGCATGAGCCCAGGTGCTTTCACTAACAAGCAGAGGGCACGCCAGTCATCAGAGCACTCTCCGTCCATTAAGGTTCAAAATGAAAATTTTAAGCCTTGTTAAGCCCATTTTTGCTTTGCATTTACAGAGTGACACGTATTCCACAGCTCTATTAAACCGTTTGACGCACAAGTCGGTCTTTTTGTGTTTCTTAAATGATTGAGAGGCCGTGTTCGTTGTTATAGATTCATGTATGCCTGCATCCACTGTGTGTGTGTGTGTGAGCGGCATATATAGAAGGCTCACACATATACGTGCCTTGTCAATACTGCAAACGAGCCATCTGTGCTTCACTTGCTGTTCCCTACTTAAGTGGCGTCTGACTGCCGTCTAATGAGCGTGCTCGTCTGTATTGACACTGAACATGAATCCTGGTGGAAGACCTCAAAGAAAGGAGACCTGTCAATAATCGTGCCAGTTACTCTGAGCTGCTGCCATGACCTCATTTCAAGCACTAGGTGGCAGCAGTGTTTGACTTTTACAAAATACTAGAAGAAAATGCTTTTTTTTTTTTTTGGGTTTATTAGAAGTATGAACATAAATGAATAGGAAAACAATCAAATTTAAAGTTTTTATTTAAAAAAGACTTAGAAAATCTGTATTTACTTGAGACAACGTCCCTTAACGTTAAATGATGCTTCCTGTAGAAGTGCAGCTGTTTAATCCAATTTACCCAACGTTACATTAAAGTTAACATTTTAGGACTGTGATGAATCGTGCAGTTGGGATGGCGTTGTCATAGTCTGATCAAAAGACAGCAGTTGGGCAATTTTTCTGCTGTTATCATACCATTTCATCAGCTGTGTTTTCCATTCGTGATTCATGAGCTGTCGATTTATCCTCCCTCCTCAGAAAGAAAAAAAAAAAAGTTTTTTATTTTGACTGTGTGGAATGTGAAGACTGTGGTAAAAGGTGCTCCTTTTATGACCAAACAAACCATGTATTTCCACCAGGCTGCTCAGGCTCTCTTTGCACAGAAGTCTTCATGTTAATTTGGTTTTCTCAAAAATGTTCTTTAGTAATTCTTAGAGTAACTTCATGTAGCGTCTGATCTTGCTTGTTTTGTGAAATCTGCATTGCAACTCGCAACAAACATTATCTGCCTACCATCTTGTGGGCCTGTCCTATTTAGGGGTCGGAAACCTACGGTTCGTCTTTGACTCCGTCGTTGCTCTCTTTATTATTAATAAAGAAAAAAAACACAACAAGAATTAAGGCCCACCAGATTATACAGCAGGTTTTTTTAGTTTTGAATACTTTAAAAAATACTGTAAAAGTTAAGTAATTAGATCTGATTGAATTTTGGTTTGTTAAAATTCCAAATTTCTGACTGAGATGCATGACACATAGTAGTAAGATAAACTTTTTTTCAACTTTAATCACTTTCTACTACATTTGCTGCATTGAGATGATCCTATGAGACTCAGGGTGTCTTTTATTTTGAAAGGGAGTCAAATAAACCTCTGTTGAAAGTCGTAGTAAATAGTCATAGTATTTTCTCTTTATGTGTATGTTTTATCTATTCCAAAAGAAACGACAGTTTAGTTATATATATGAAAATAGTTAACATGGATGCAAATCAGTGTCTTTATTTTTCTAAAGGGTGAAGTCAGACTTTGTGTTTAGTAAGACATCCACTCAAATGGCTCTTTTAGTGTGAAGGGTCACAGACCCCTGTTTGACTCCAAAACATTTTACATAGTTTGTCCTTGCATCTTTCTGATTCTTGATCTCTCATCTGAATAAAGGACATGCATCCTGGACTCACTAGAAAAAAACATGAATTTTTTTCTACTGTTAGAAGGATCAAAGGGCTTGGATTAATGTATGTGCAGATATTTCGGCGTTTTTCACATTTCGCTTTTGTCTTGATTTAAAGTTTTGATCTCTTTGAACACATATCCTGTCATTTAACCCTTTAACACCTGCGGCGTCACCGGTGACGCTTCAACATAAAATCTTTAACATTCGGTAACCTTTCAAACGTTAACACATGTTAACACATGTTAACGGTTGCAATAAATCAAAGAACATAAACACTGGAGCTCGCGTTTTAAAGGATTAATCAATGCTTCCTAAAAAGCCAGTAATAATCAAATCTGACTGACTGCATGGTGGATTTGTGGCAGTTTTCCTTTATAGAACTATTCACTTTTCTATGTGAGAAAATGTAAATTTAATAAACTAAAAAAAGGATAAAATCAAACAAAAATGACCAAAACTGGAGAAATATAAACACTTTTATAGAAGAATAATTACTCCTTTTGAGTCAAAATAAAACAACAAAAATTAAATGTATACATTTTTACTCAAACTGAGCCCTCAGAGCACATTTACAGTAAAAAGCTTCTTGTATCAGACCTCCAGCGACATGATGTCAGAAAAAGAGTGCTTTCGCTTTTTTTGTTGTTGCTTTTAAGGCTTTGAGAGAATAATCTAGGTCACAAGTGGCCTTAAAAAGTGTGTCACATCCCTTTTTCCTTAGAAGCTTAACTGGACTTAAAAAGAACACTTCGCTCATCATCACTTGTAAAATTGACAAAATTTAGAAGGTGAAGGCAAACTATTATCTAAATAAATATTTTAGTTTAACGTCATTTGCATGCTCATTTTACAGTCTCTGTTTTTCTTTAAACAGGTTCCATCCTCCTCACCTATGTTTGTTTTATTCTCATGCTTCCACAAACAGATCAAGTTTTCCTGCTCATTCCTCCGTTCCTGCATCAGGATTTGTTTGCGGGTCGATCTGTTGGGTCAGACAGTTGGAATGCTTGGCCGTTTGTTTTAGGTTACTGCGGTAGCCGAGTGACACTTGAGCCGATTGCTTGAGGATAAAAGTCCCACCCTTTAAGGAATTACTACTACCACAGCAACCCCTCCCACTATGACATACTCAAGCAGGAGCTCAGGAAAAGGAGACAGAGCTGGAGATGCAGGGTTTAGAAAGAGAGGGGGAGAAAATGAGATCTTATTCCCACCGGTCAGGGAAGAGCAAATAAATGCGGAAACTTGAAAGGGAGACGCGGAGTGAGTGCATGGCTGGATTAGGAAAGAGGAGAATCACATGCTGTTCTGGCATGTAAGATAAGTGCAAGTGAGTGAGAGGGAGAGCGCCATAACAAACCACCTACTGTCAGATGATCAGAGCTCCAAGAGGAGCGGCGGCGTGTGCTTGTGCTGAGACGCAGAGGTTGAGCCACACCAGATCGACCGCGCTCTCCAGCTGACTGGGTAAAGAAAAGGACGCTCCCGCTGGATTACCTGAAACTAACCAGGATTTTAGGCAGGTCACGGTGGAGGCTGACCAGGGGAAGTGACCCCAGAGGGACTTCTTTTTTTTTTCTTTGTTTCTGGCTGTACATATCTTGAGCGGAGTGGATTTGGAATGAAAGGTCGGACCATGAGTATCATTCTTAAACCCCGCTCACGCTCCACCAGTTCATTGAAGAACACGGAGGGAATATGGTAAATGGACAGGAAAGTTTGCCCCGCCGGCAACATTTCCTTTTGTTAATCCTGTTGTTGTTTTATTGTTTTCCATCTGCATGCCTTTCTGTGCTCCCCTGTCTCATCAAAGAACTCCAAAGTCTTCCTTGTGTTTGTTTGTTGCTGTTGTTTTAGTTTTATTACTTTATTTAAAATGACTTTGGTGGAAACAGCTGCAAACTGGATATATAAGAAAAGACGTGACCTTATCATGTCAGGCTATTTCCGGGGTTTCAGTCAGCATTTTCCTCTCAACAGGCATTGTGCTCAAGCGAATAACTTTTCCAACTTGTTTTGTGTCTGCTCTGTACATGTGAATTCATGGTGCAATGTTGCTAGGGGCAAAACTGACCCTCCCCCTTTTTGTGTCTTGCTTCCGCCTGGCTTTTCTTTTCATTCCATTCATCCAAAAAGAAATTTCTACTTTGTTTTCCAATTTCTTTCATCCTCTTACTCTGAGTGCATATACTCTCCATGAGGAGGTGGGGATCCTTCTGCTTCTTCCAAGACTATTTCTACCCAACATAACCTTCTCAGGCAGACATTTCTACTTTGTTTAGCCAATTTCCGTCATAGCAATCCTGCACCTGAGGCAGAAAAAAAGCTAGAAATCCACAGTGTTCGCAAGCATTCGACTGTAAAATGTTGCCTCTCTTTGATTAAAAGCTCAGAATCTGGCAGCGTTATGTTTAGTATGAGCCATCTTCTTGAATAGCTACCAAAAGCAACTCAGCTGGACGAGGCATACCGCCTCCTCCATCTGTCCTGCCCGTCTTTCTGCTCTTATTAACTGTTTTTTTTTTGTGGTTTCTATTATGGAAAGATATGACTGCTTTTCCTTAAATGTAATTATTGTAGGTTTATGATGGTTTTTAGGTTTGAAAACACCCGATCCGATTGTGCTTTTTGAGTGTTTGTAAGCAGCAGCTTATGCGTCCAACGAACGCTTTGCTGGCTCATGTGTTGAGTGCACAAATCCCCATGTGCGTCTGCGTGGCGTGCTGAATGACAGTGACGTCTTAGTGGGACCCCTTCCCCTTCAAGGCATTGACAAATTCTAGATTCACACCCAGCCGTGTGCAAGTGTGGTTGTGGGAGTTTGGGAACATGACCCTTCCTCATTGGCAAAAACGCATTGTGTTGGAGAGTGGAGAAAGTATAATGTGTAAGGGTTGATAGGTGTTGTGGAAACTGCATTCTGGAACTTCTTCCTTAATTGTGAGATTGCTTCAAAGCATACATGCAAAAGTGATTCTCCTGCTCCTTTCCGTACACATACAACCACAGTCACACTTTCAGCGATTTCATCAATCTTGGTATCAAAACATTCAGCTCATTCACGACACTAATGCTTGTTTTTTGTATTCATAGACGTCATAGTTTTTAAAAATTGAACAAAATATGCCCCATAGGAAGTGAATAAGACATATTTTTAATTTTTTAAAAACTTTGTGCACTATTTGAAACCACTGTTTACAGTAATTTTATAATAATTTGGCAATAAGTTGTTATAGTAGCATTATGCTAGCTCATTGGTAATTTGGCATGCACTGAGATTTTTTACTCTAGTTTTATCTATCATTTGAGCAACATGCTAATGTTTTTTGGCTAATTTGTTATCTACTGAGGTTGCAAGGCTATTTTGAGTTTAGCTAGGAATGAACAGGCTAACGTTTTTGGCTAATTTTTTATCTACTGAGGTTTGTTAGGCTACTTTTGAGTTTAGCTTATATTTTATCTACAGGCTTACACTTTTAGACTCATTTTACTGAGGATTTTTAGACTTTTGGAGTTGTGCTAGTATTTTAGTAATGTGCTAGCTTTTTAGCAATGTGATAGCTTTAATGCAAACTTTTTAGGCTAATTTGCTATCTACTAAGGTTTTTTGGGATAATTTAGAGTTTGGCTCATATTTAAGAAACATACAAGGACCTAGGTGTTTTTTTTTTTTTTAATTGGCATGCATTAGGTATTTTTAATCAAACTTACTAACAATTTTTCAGAAATTTAGGCTAACTTCAGCTGTCTTTCATAGTTCTTTAGCAAAATTTCAAGTCCTTTAGCAAAGGCTTTTGCATTTTCTGAAAATCCTTTCAGCAATTAGAGTAAATTGCTTCAGCATTTTAAGCATCCAGATTTAGCATAAAGCATTCACACTAACATTATCGCAGGTAAAGCAACTTCTCTGGTTTAATCAATTTTTGGGGTGATAAATGGGTATGTAGATTTAAGCACATTTATTCACATGTTCCCAACAACAACCCGTCATCTCTGACAAATGTAGGAATTTAGCCTTTCATTGAGTCTGACAGTAAACTTATTATACAACATTTTATCCACGCATGACCTTTAATTGACCACTCCTGAAGTGTCAATTAGGACTGATTAAAGGTTTATAGTATCAATGGTTTCCTGTGTATGAGTTTCCTCTGTTCTGTCATGTGAATCAGGATTTTACCATATTGCCATGGTGATGTCTTTGTCATGATTCAGTTTTCTGAATGATGCAGTGCGACCAGGTGCACATTTTTTGTACGTGGCACAATAGCAGAAAGCAGAAGTCAACACAGTGTCCTGAGGAAAACATTGGATCGATTTGATGGAAAAGCTGCTCACATCTATGTTTTTGTTGAGCCGTTTCATCCAGTTTTTTGTGAAAGCTACACAGCACATTTAACAACAAGACTCTGTTAGTCAAGGTTTGTTTGGTCCTGTGACTGCATTGCTTGGGAGAGGTGAAAGCACATGAAGTAGATAAAGGTGTCACGCTTATCAGCAAGTGGTCAGTCGCTTATCTGCTTTGCATGAGACGCGTCACAATTTCTTCTTCTGTGTGTCATGAACAGTGCTATCTGAAGGATACCAGACATTCAGCAATCACTATTCAGGAAAAAAAGGGGGCATAAATACAAGAGTAAGTGTACTAATGCAAGTACAATATGATATTCCATGAAGCAAGGGAATATCTGAAGGATTCTGCTTAAACATTTGTAATCACAATAGTTAAGAGCTTCCCAAATCGTCCTTTGCCTTTTTTTATGTGATGTAAAAGTTGAAAATAGTTTGCAGTTTGACAGGGAATCTATGAATATTTGTTTTATATAAAAAATATGTTTTAACTTGAAAGTTTGCATTTTTGCTTAAAAAAAGTGTATTCCAGCAAAAATGTGCAATAGAAATCACACAATCTACCCGTATGAGCTTTTTTATACCATGCTTGTTATTGTGGAGGGATTTGCAGTTTTAGACTTTTTCAAACATTTAATGCCTGTTTATCTTACTTTGCACCTTTCAGATTTAGTTTTTTAGCCAAAAACAGCACTTCTTAAATCTTGCTCTGATACATAAACTGGCATAAATATACAGAGCAGTCTAATAAGAAACCGTCTATTACTAAAACCCTCATTCTTTTGGCTGCATTTCTATCATTCACATGGTTTAGGTTAAGGGGCGACTTTTAGTCAGTGGCCGTGTGTCTGTGTTAACCCTTGGCCTCTTTTTTAATTACATGTTACTGATTTCACTTTGGTCACATTCTTTTCAGTTCGTCCTTGAAACCTGATACAAAGACTTCTGTATGCCCTCGTGCGATTCTCCTGACAAAAAGTGGATGAAAAACATCAAGGATACCTGAATTAGTTTTAAATGTGAATAATTATAAATTTACATTTACTCCCTAAAGGAAAGTATATTCTAAAATTAATTGGATCAATTGATTCTGAGTTTTTTTTCTTTCTTTCTTTCTCTCTTTCTTTCTTTCTTTCTTTCTTTCTTTCTTTCTTTCTTTCTTTCTCTTTTCTTCTTTCTTTCTTTCTTTCTTTCTTCTTCTTTCTTTCTTCTTTCTTTCTTTCTTCTTTCTTTCTTTCTTTCTTTCTTTCTTTCTTTCTTTCTTTTTTTATTTTAAGACAGAGATGCACAAGGTGTATAAACAAGTATAAACAGTTCCCTGAGGTTTTCCTTTGCTGTTGTCCTAAGCTGTAGTCTGTCTAACAGCTGATTTGATCATTTGGGTTTTTATTTTGAATCTGTGTTTTCTGGATACTTCTATACATGTGGGCAGGCTGGATCTTGTGGAATGCTCTAGAGAAATTAAAGAACATAATTATTATGACCGGACCTAATAGTCAGAAATAATTGCAAAGCGTTGACAGTGAGTGCAAAGTCTCAACATAATGGATGTTATTGTCCCCTTCCAAGTTTTAGGAAAACTTACCACAGCATATGGAAATGTAGAATGATTTCATCCTTTTGTTAAATGTTTATAACTGAGATTTTGTTTGCTATTGCACATTCTGCAGTGAGACGGGTTGAAGCTCTGGCATGTTTCTCCTTGTCCTCCTTCCACTGCTTACTCCCCTCTGTCCTCACAGCTTTCTAAAATAAGTTGAGTGTCATCTTCCCTCTGTCTGCTCCAGCACGCAGCTCTGTTTTGATCTGTACTAATCCATGGATTTTAATCAGAACCCGGACTCTAGATTTCTGAAATTTATTTCTAAATAAGGCTGTTGATTTTCCAGATTGATTTCCAGTTCTATACTTAAACATATATACTCTGCTTATGATTGTACATGAAAAACAAACATTTTTTTTTATATAGATGAATGTGGTTTGTTTGGAAGACAAGGTTTTCTTTTCTGTTAGCAAAGTAATATTTAAAAACAGAAGCTTATAAGTCTCAACGCAGCTCTTTTTTTTCTCAGACACTCATCCTCTGACCTCTTTTTCACAGCTCTGTCTCGAAAACATCTGCTTCACTTTGGGTCTCAGAAGTGAGATAAAAACCAGAGAAAGAACAATAGAAAGGAATCAAAAACACATTTTATTTTATTTGAAAAGAATTGCATCTTGTCCTTTAGAAGTCTGGAAGTGTCCAACAATACATAGTTATAGCAGATCTATCCTGGTCCTTTTTAGAGGTGAGTGTTGAATTTTATAATTAAATATTTTCTTCTTACAATCCAAAATTCCAAATATTAAACCATTCTTTAACCCATCAAAGACGAAAAGAGTTTATATCGGTGAGTGACCGAGCTGCCAAAGAGGACATCGCAAAATTAATCAAAAATCAAAGTTTAATTTTTATCAAAAAAAGTAGATAATTTATAAATTGACCCTTAAAAGAGATCAACCAAACAGAATTAGCATTTAAGCAACAAACTTAACTTTATCTTAACCAACTTAACAGACTATGTGACAGAAATAAACTGACCTAACCAAAAACTAACATTTAACAAAGACTACAGGCAAGACTAAACCCAAAACTTTATGTCAAAAAGCCATTCACAAACACTAAAACCTTAAAAGCTTTGGTTCAGTGCTTTACTACCTCCTTTACACATGCTTTAAAGTCGCAGAGCCATTCACAAACACTGGCACCAACCTTCCATTAGAAGCAATTTGGGGTTCAGTGTCTTGCCCAAGGACACTTTGGCACATGGTTGGGCAAGGCTGGAATCAAACCCGCAATCTTCCGATCAGTAGTCGACCGCCCTACAGTCTTACCACAGCCGCCTCATCAACAAATAAATAACAACTAACACTCAACCGGAGAAGAGACCTGAGCCCAGAAAGCCAAGCTCTCAATTGATCATTCGATCTTCTTTCCAGTGCTCACCTATGGTCATGAGCTCTGGATCATGACCGAAAGAACGATGTCCATGACTACAAGCGGCCAAAATGAGCTTCCTCTGTAGGATAGCTGGGCGCTCCCTTAGAGATAGGGTGAGAAGCTCAGTCACCGGTAGAGAGCTCGGAGTAGATCCGCTTCTCCTCTACATCGAGTGCAGCCAGTTAAGGTGGTCCGGATGCCTCCCTGGGCAGGTCTTCCCACTGGACAAAGGCCCAGGAAAGACCCAGGACACACTGGAGAGACTACGGCCCAATCCAAAATCTTCCCTTCTCCCTAACGTTTCTACCCTTTCCCTTCATTTAGCCCTCCAAACAGAAAGTTATGAAAAAATAGTGTCTCATATTCTGAAGTCACTTTTGTTTGATGATATAACCAATAATCACAGGTCTGCTAGCGTTAACGCTGAGCTTCCAACACTTAAATATGCATAACAACTGCAGTTTTAGAATTTCACAAAAGTCATGCTACAACAAAAAGTCTTTACTTACATTTAAATGTAAACTTCTGTGGTCTAGAGCACACCCACATGAAGAAAAGTGCTAAGCACCCCTCCATTTGGAGGGTCGGATTTAAAAAATACATTTCCCAGACACAACTTAAACTGCCCCTTCAAATGGAGGGCTAGGGAGAAGGGAAGAATTTGCTTTGGGCCTACGTCTCTTGACTGCCCATGGAATGTCTTAGGGATCCCCCTAAATAACTGGAGGAAGCGGCTCAGACTGCTTGCCCCGCGAGAAGATGGATGGATGGATGGATGGATGATGGATGGATGGGTAACAACTGAAAGAAGCAAATCAAATAAACTTCAAATAAGTTCATAGTTTCTTCCTTTGGAGGCTTTTGTAGATGGTGCCTGCCCAGTTGCCTGACTGGAGTATTTAAGGGCTGGGGTGGCTTGAATTCCTTTTTTGACCTGGTGATATTAATTAAACTACAACTACAATAAGTACATTGAACAAAAATACTAAAGCAGGGATAGGTAACTCCAGGCCTCAAGGACCGCTTTGTCTACATGATTTCCACATATCCAAGCCCTACGTATGACTGATTACCTGGTTCAGGTATGTCCAGCCAATTAGAACATGCCAGAGGAAGGTATGTTGGAAAACATGCAGAAATGTGGCCCTCGAGGCCTGGATTTACCTATCCCTGTACTTAAGTGTATGCGCTACAGAAGAACACCTAAAACACTTTTTTAAATGTATATTTTAATTCAAAGAAATGTGTGTATTTAAGAATGAAAAGTCTGAAGTTTAAAGAATGGGGGTTTACCACCATTTTGTTGTGGGTTTGGTTGATGGAATCACAACTTCCCTTCCTTCTTTTGAGGAAGGTTTCTTGCTTTTCTGACTTTGGAAAAAAAATGGTGATTTTTTTAGCAGTCATTTTCCTGGATAAACTTTTGCTGTCCTTTTGTTAATAAAGTTATGACGGACTTGACTTTTTATCTTTTTATTTCTTTTACTTTTGTACTCCTTAAAAGTTGTTTTTTAGTTTTGGAGTTAGACAAACCATAGTGAAGAAACTGGTTCAAAACAACTAGGATTAATTGTTATCAACAAAGAGGAAATTCTGGTGAAATAAAGTAAAACCCAGTGGGGGTGCAAAGTTACGTGGCAGGTTTTTTGGTGAGCCTCTGTTTGCTCTGTGACGTCAGACTGAATGTGATCATGACTCACTTCTTGAAGATATGCTGAGCGTTATCTTCGGACACCTCTGTCTGTCTGCCGGTCGTCTTTGTCTTGTTAGCATGCAGGATGTCCACGCCCGTGCGCTCTCATCATCACACAGCTGTGGAACGGCGACTTGGTGATCAAAGTAGAGTTGAATCACTTGTGTGAGTCAGTTTGTTTGGAGAAAGAAAACAAATTGATCGCTCTGACTGATAAAAGGGTGTGGATAGTAGCTGTTTGTGAATGTAGGAGGGAAGATAAAACGTGCGTGTTCGTCTGAACTCTTGTAAAGAAAACAAGATTGAGGAACGAGTGGTCAGACGTGGGAAAATGGCAACGTAAAATGTTTCTTACATGGACACCCATTTTTAGAGGGAAATAGTTGGAGAACAGCTCAAGGACAATACAATTGCCCTCTCCCTCAGGCAGACATCCAAACTATCCCCTTCCACAATCAGAGCTTGGTCTCACTTAGCTGCTGCTTCTCAGTGGAAATACACAGCGATAGCACAGCAATTAGACTTTAATTGTTTTGGAAAGTATGCTGGGCATGTCTTGTTTATCACTGTGAATGTCAAGTTTAGGCTGGACTGAGTTGGCTTTGCCTCGTGAAAAGTGATAGTCCAAGAGTCTGAAAGAAGGGAGTTGCTTTTAGTTTCATGTTTTAATAGCTTTTGTTCTTGCTGTTAAATACTGGCCTTCTTGTGATTGTAACATAACTAATTTATTTTCAAAAGTTGGTGGTTTATATTTGTCATTCCTTGATATAAAATCCGATTTTAGTTTTTCCAATCCTGACAGACAAGAACACCTTTTCAATCATTTTCCTGTTCTTTTGGGCTGCCTTTTTCTTAGTTTCTAAAGGCGGCTGTTTGGTCTGCTGCACTCCAGACTTCTTCACAGAGAAACGTGACTGCTTTTCTTTGGCACGACTACGTCATCGCTTTTTGCTGTGGCTGTTATCTTAACAGCAGCAGGAGCCGTCGCTTGAGCGATAACAGATGAAGCGCTGATAACAAGTTTTACGATTGACTTCAAATTAACATACCCAACTGCAAGACGTATATGGTGTCCTAATTGTATCTCATTGGCACGCTGATTCGAACAGATGGAGGAAACGGAGGGAAAACAGAGATGTGAAGAAAATCAGGAATGTACGTTCGATGTTTGAGGAGTTAGAACATCAGTGAAACATGCTGAAATTACAATTTGAGAACAGAAAGCATGGAAAGTTTTAAATTATTTCTCATTTTAGATTGAAAATAAATGTTTTCAGTCCAGGACGTGCTGCTTAAACAGCAAATAAGTATGCATGAAAGCACTTTGTTTTCCTCACCTATTGGACGTCTCCTGTTCCACAGTCGCATTCATGCATAGACATCCCACAGCAACAACCTGAGCAAAGCGTTTGTGTACCAAACAGATCATGAACAGATTTAGTCTACCGCAGTTTCCGAGGAGGATGATGAAGATGAAGCCTTTGTAAGGAGGATGTCACCCCCTGTGTGTGTTATGCATCAGACAGGGGGGAATCCCATGCTGACCTTAGCATACACACCATTTCAGATTATGGGATTGCGTGCTAGCCCTGACTATGAGACAGATATCCCTGGGGGATGTACATTAGTCATCATCATGGTGTACAATCACCTTGGAGACTAAGCAGCTCATCGTGGCGTCCCAGTGGGAAATGGTGTCACTGGTTTGCAAACGCCTCTCAGATCTGACTCAGTTGCATTATTTGAGCAGAGGTATTCCCTGGCTTTGAGCGGAGTTTCAACCAAGCATTTTGTTCCACATTTAATATGTTAGTTTCAGAAATGCTACATGAGTCTGCAAGGCTTGTTGATTTGCAAATTATTCAACCACTCATCAGGCAAATAATCAACCACTGGCTGATTGCAATTTTAATCAATCACATTTGTGAACAGTTTGACAGCCTAAGGAGTAGCTTGCGTTGTTCTTGAATTTGTGCAAAGTCATTACTTGTTCTTAATGTCACTAATCTGTATTTATTATTGTGAGTTATTTAATTGTAACCATATGACTACTCTTCACGATCGTTCCTTTCTGTAGAGAAAAGCAGAACCATGGAAGTTTTGATTGTGTCAAGCAAATGTAAAAATATAGTCACTTTCATAATGTTACTATTGGTTAAAGACTTCAATGAAAGTTGTTTTCTAGGGTTTTTTTTAGCATGTTCTTGCAGTATTTTTCTCATGAAAGAGGTCATGTGTGCAAAAAATTTAAAAAGATGTTTCTGAGTATTTTTTTTAATTAAATTGTGGTGAATCGGGAGGAGACAAAAAGTGAAGTTTGAAAAATCTTGTAGTTGCCGCAGATCCACTCCATTCTGATGCAGACAAATAGATCCATGTACGTTTTGATTCTTCTCATCCGAGTTGGCCTCAGTGCGACTGGATAGCTCCAGTATTGCTTACGATTTTTGTTGCACCGCTAAAGTTAGGTTGGAGTTGTGAGGGCTGTAAGCTAGTGGGAGATAGTGTAAAGAAAGGGATGATGGGAAATGAGTGCAGGTTTACTCCGCACCAACAGTTCCATCCACAACTCAAGTGAATATCTAAGGAATTCTTGTAGAAACTATGTTTTTAGAGACAACATTGATCTTTTTTTTTTTTTTTTTTTTTTGGCTAAAAACTGCAAAAATAATAAGCAAAAGACCACTGGGAAAGCTTTCACAATAGATCAAAAGTTGGATGGAGTGGGACTTTAAATGGTCAGATGCTTGATTCACACACGGGCATACATCTTCACACTCTAACTTGTCTCTTTCTTTCTCTCTCATGCAGTTTTGATGTGGACAATGGCACGTCTTCAGGTCGCAGCCCGCTGGACCCGATGGCCAGTCCGGGTTCAGGTCTCATCCTGCAGGCCAATTTTGTGCACAGCCAACGGAGAGAATCATTCCTGTACCGCTCGGACAGCGACTATGACCTCTCCCCGAAGTCCATGTCCAGAAACTCCTCCATTGCCAGTGACATGTAAGCACTGAAACTCTAAATTGTCACGTGTGCGTGTGGTGCCATATTTATCCCATATCACGTTCACTATTGTATAGAAAGCACTCTTTGATAGAATATTTATTGAGAGGGTTTAGTGTACACAACATTTTCTACCTAACATTTCAATATTGCATATAGATTTTTATTTTAATGTTTTAGTTTTTTCTAGTGTCTTACTGCTACACTAAGCACATGTTACTAATGCACTAAGTCATCTGGTATTCACAATGTAGCAGTATCTGTGCATGACACTCTGACACGCCAGTTATCCCACCCTATTGACAGTGTTCACATAGTTTGGAGGTCACCAGTTCTAACTTAGTCCCCTTGCTTTATTTGTTTTTGCTTGGCTGACTTATTAATGGCTTTTTACTGTGTGGCCTAAAGCAAGGCTTTGAAACTCAACGCTTCCACTTTTGGACTTCTACGTCATCAGAAAGAGTTCTTTTATGACATGAAAGAAGGGAAGTAAGTAGGGAGTAAAGGGAGTAAAAGTCAGTTTGAAGTAACCAAAGGTGAATGAGACATTCTGTGTTGGAGGAGGGGTTGTGTAAGAAAAGAGATGGTGACTGTGAGGGATGTTGACACAGGTGCAAAGGCAGTTTGTGTCTCTCTTATTGCAGTCTCACACTGCGTTGTGGTTGATGAGAAACATGGAGTACACCAGTCCACCTTACAAACATGTTTGTTTCAATCCCAAAACTTGAAAGAGTAACACAAAGAGGGATCACAGCTGTTTTATAAACGTGCCAATGCATCGGAAACATTCCCGGGAAATTTGTCAGATGACCCTCGTCCTTATCTCTGCCCACGTCTCCTCTGTCCTTTGTAGAGCACGTCCTTCTATTGTCATATGTCATGAAGACGAGTTTCTAACACAAACTTCTCTGTCTTTGTTGTTTTTTTCTTCTTTTTTTTAGTCATGGTGACGATATGATTGTAACGCCTTTTGCACAGGTATGTTATTCATAATTTCTCCTTTGGTTATTATTGTTAAAATGTTATAACTGATGTACAATTTAATTCTGTTTCCTGCAGGTTCTTGCCAGCTTGAGAACTGTACGAAACAACTTTGGCGCATTAACCAATGTTCAGCAAGATAGAGCTTCAAATAAGTAAGCTATCATTTTAATTTCTCTTCTCTTCTGTTTTTTTTTTTTTTTTTACTTTGTTCTGTATATAAACAGAATAAATAGAATTTTTTATAATTTAAGATTTTAAATTTTTATTTAAGTAAATTATTATATTTTATACATTTTTTTTAAATCCATTTGATTTACTTTTTTAAATAGATATTTGACAATACATTCAATTAAAAGCTAATTTAATTTAATTATTATTCAAATATAAAAAAAAAAAAAAAAGTTAAATTATTTCTTTTAAAATATATAAATAAAAATGATAATTTTGTTCCAGGGACATGTATGATTCAGACATGTATTGATTTCAGTTTTTTAAAGTTTATTTTACCTCAGTTTTCCTGCTATTTTAAAGGTTTCAAAGAGAAAGCTCACATAAAACTATACCACCTGATTAGTCTAGCGTTACCGTTTTTCTCTATACGCATTAGTATGGGACTTTGCAGCGACAAATTTTCTGTCAATTCAGCATATTCATCCCACGTATGTTTGCCATTTCTGGGATCTGACAACCTCCTCAGAATAATAGATGAATCAAAGTTGTTCATATATGTAAGTTTGAATGGGTGTCGTGTTCAGCTACATGAGCTCCTTCACTTCTGTAGTGTTCACTAGGTTAAAAGCTGGTGTCACACATGGACAGACATTTGCATAAATGTAGAAACTGAAAAAAGCAGAATGAACTTGGAGCGATCCATGCTGTGACAATATTCCCTTCAGTAATAAAGTATATAAATTTTGTATTTCTTTTATACTCATCTTTCTATAGACAACATTTGCAATCAGTTTTGCAGGTTAGATGACTTAACAAGTTGTTAGGATTGTTGGGCATCTGCTTAAACCAAGTAAAGTAATAGTCTGCACATGTCTGCCCTCTACTGTTGTTTTTAGGTACTACAACAACAGTCTCAGGGATTTACTCAATCGAGTATAATCATAAAAAACTATTTTAACGTGAAGATAAATAGTTTTACACTGTTTTTTTTCTTTTCTCAGGAGATCCCCCATGTGTAACCCACCACCTATCACCAAGACCACCTTCACAGGTACGTCAGCACACTGATATGTTTCTGCTCTGCAAATGAATGTGTGATTCCCTCTATGTCTCAAGAATAGGTTTGTCATGAGGAGAGTTCATGGTCATCGGTGCACGTAGTTTTTAAATCTATTACCGGATAAGACCGGTTGATATAAAAGACCTTTAAAGATCTGGCACGCACACATAAACATAAAGTTCTAGAGTTAGACTGACATAAATTATGCTCTATTTTAGTTTCTTTTGTGTTCTTATTGTTCTGATTTTTACCTTTTATCCATAACTAAGAACACCCGATTAGCTTAGCTGTTTGTATTATTTGTCAAAAGTGAAGTGAATATTCTGGTGTGCTGTTAACCAGCAGACAGAAGGCTTTACCCAGCAGCCTGTCTAGTTCAGTGAGAGGGTTTTTGGGAGAAGGGCATCTCACACACACAGCATTGGATAGCTTGAATAGAATTGCCCTTGACAGTCAATGCAAGTGTCAGTGGCTGTAACATAGCTGGTGTTTGCAATAGAGACTATATAACCTCCATCATTAATAAATAATTGTACTCCGCGGTGCTTCATGGGAATATCAAGACAGGATGTTTACAGATGCCTATAATATTACAAAAAGGTATTTTAAGGGGAACATGCAGATAATCAAATCTCTTCACCTTAGGATTCCTGATTTCTAACCGACTTGTGTACAAGGGCCTGGTGACATTGTGCTATATTTAGAACGCAGTTCTTCTGCTGCATAGCCCTTATGTGCCCTACCATAAAGTGGGGACAGCTGTGAGTCATGAGTGTCATTATATCACAGTATTGACGGGTACTTGTCATGCAAAAGCTGCAACAAGTCATGTCACAGAAAGGATCGGTAGAAAGACTCAAATAACAGTAGTTCATCCATTTAAAAAAACATTTTTCTATTTGTCTGTTTTGTTTTTTCATGCGTTGCACCTTTTTTTTTTTTTTTTGGTATTTCTAATTAATCAGTCATTTATAACTCTTATAGGCCCTTAAAATATTTGGTTTGCCGGTCTTAATCGGTTTTAGACTCTACAGGCAAACCTTTTTTAATCATTAGTAATCTAATCGGTTTGTTAAGTATTAATATAGTTATGCATGATTATTATAATATAACCCTCTTTGAATCCAATTTTAAAGACTTTTAGAGTAAAATGCCACAAAATGTGATGGTTTGGTCCATTTTTAAGTACCGCTCCAATGAAAGTTTTGTTTTTAACGTGATCTTGTGGGATTTCTCTCATGATGGAGGAAATAGCGTAACTTAGTATGTCTTTTCTCAAATTGTACCTGTAAGGGCAGATGAATAAATGCTTGGAGCTATAAGTGCTTCCATTCACAAGCTCTCTACATCCACTTGTAGCCGACTACATCTTTGTTCTTCTCGTCTGAGCTGGCATCTGGCTCAAAACTGGATAGCTCCAATATTGCTCGCCGTTTTTGTTGCACCCTTAATGTTAGGTTGGGGTTGTGAGCGGCTGTAAGCTAGCCAGAGCTTGTGTAAACAAATGGATGATGGGAATTGGGGCAGGCTTACTCCGTGCCAACAGTTCTGCCCACAACTTAGAGGAATAGCTGGAATAAACTACTGTCACAAGCTAGAAAAGTGGCGCGTTCTTTATTTTGGCTAAAAACTGCATAATCAGAATCATTGGGAATGCTTTATAAATAAATTAAAAGATGGTTAGAGCGGGACTTTTACAACAAGTATTCATGTTTTTCCCCTATTGCTTTGAACACATCTCCCCTTGCTGCCTCCCTGCTCACCCTCCCTCGCTTGATTACGGTCCAGCTTCAGTACCAGGAGGTTCCGGTTCGTAGTTTGTCTGCAGCCGTGCGTCTAGTGCAGCAAAGTGGCCTCTGTAAGCGCCGGTGTCTGATGTCGCACTAAGCATGAGAAGAATGTCATTGACGTCAGTGCAGTTGCTGTCAGAAAGAGTAGCACCCCGACCACAGAGAGAGACGGAGACCCAGAAAGAGAGAAAGATAATGAGAAGTAAAAAAAATAAAAAGGAGGAGGAAAAAACATGGTGAAGGATGTTCATTGGAGGAAACAGAAAGTGTGGAAGAGGACAAGAACTAATAGAAAGGGTGGAGGGAGGGATTTGTTAAAGACAATGAAGCAGGGGAGAGGACATTGTTGTGACTGCGAGGAGCCAAAAGTGTTTTGGAGATGGCTGAGTCACAGATGTATCCAAGCAAGACATTAATGTGTAACAATCATGAAAAATATGATAAATTGCATCAAGGAAAAGACTCCACATATCTTGTTCTTTGAGATATTTAAACCTTTATTGGCAATCATTCAAAATTTTTGTAACTATTAGCTTCCTCCAAAATAAAATATAAAAATCTATTGCACCCTTCTTATGCCTAAAATGTTAAAAACTTCAATTTGTACTGTTTATTTCAACATTTTGGATGTTTTCTTGCTTTATGATAGCATTTTCAGTTTATGCTAGCCAAAATTGTATGTCAGTAATCTTATGCTACATGTGCTCTTTCCTCTGATAAGGGGACATTTTTAACCTGATGGATACTTGGATGTTTTGATGGAGTTGTCAACCATCTCTGTTCTAGTGCTCTTTGTATGCTGAGCACATATTAGCTTGCAGACACACTGGGAGCTCCCAGCTTGGCGGCTTCGCCTCTGTGAATCCACTCCGTGTTTTCTCCGCCTCCTTTTCCCATCCACAGCGCAGTCCTCTCCGGCTTTAGGTACAGCTTGGGAGAGAAGCACATTTGGCTACCAGGGACGCCGAAGCAACAGCAGCCCACCCCCCTTATACACACACACAGCGTCTATAGGTTACACCATCCAGCACACACACAGTACCGGATTTTACCCCCCCTTTGCTTCAGGACACAATGGATGTTTTTACTGACTGACAAGCTGAGACTACACCATGATGTGTTGTGGTTAGCCTTTCGTCTGGTGGGAGTGTGCATTTGTATGCATGTGTGTATGTTTGGCTCTGTGGGAGACCTGTGAATGTTTTGCCATGTCAGGATGCTGCGATCAGACCTGTGCGTGGTCCGTGCTGGACAGCCCTCATGTGGATGTTGACTGCTTCTGAGCCTCTCACCGGATTTTTTCACTGTGCCCGACTCACCTCCATTCTTTTTTTGGGAGACATGGGCCTGCTAAGCAGACTGTTGTTCATTTTGCTACATGACTGGAATTACACGTTATTTAGGAACAACATTACGCCTCACACAACGGACAGGGTGTGATGAACGTTCTCTAAATGGAGCTAAGCGAGTAAAACCGTCTGTAAGATATGTTCATCGGGGCTCAGATGCCTTTTTGGGGGCATCTCTGCTGACTTTCTTCCTCAAACATTTGAAGCGAACTGACTCGGTGTGGCTGTTTGTGATCCATCAGCTGCCACCACTCTCCTGTGGATTGACTCCATCCTTTAAGGGGAGAATCCCGGATTCAAGCTGTAAAGCTGCACTGGAGGTCACAGATCCACTCCTCAGCTAAACTCTGCCTGCTCCTCTTTGGGGGGGGCCAGGATCCAGGTCAAGACAGACCTATTTGCAGGCCCCCACAGCTGGCTCACCTGTCCAGCATGAAGAGTCACCCATGTCTTTACTCTGGGTATCCCAGATTAGCTGTATGTGGAATGGGAGACCCCGGGTCTGGACCGACCACTAGCCCTTTGAAGAGGACCCTTACTGACCCCTTGCCCTCCTGTCTTGCACCTGCAGAGGAGGCCTACCAGAAACTGGCCACCGAGACCCTGGAGGAGCTGGACTGGTGCCTGGACCAGTTGGAGACATTGCAGACAAGACACTCTGTCAGTGAGATGGCCTCCAACAAGGTGAGAACAATAAAAAAAAAGTTAAAAATATGGAAGCTGTTTATGTATTCTGCTTAAGCTGTGTGGTTAAAGTTCAATGTAAGTATGTTTTACAGCAGAAAAAAACATATTTCTGTTCAGGATCATTTCAGTGATAAAACCTTCAACAGAGAGTCTCTGTGTATCCAAAACCAAATAGACTGCAGTGTCTCTTTCTGAAGCCTTCTTACTTTCTGACAAGATTCTCAGTTTATTATGCTAAATTTTCAATTAAATTGATACATATTTTGCTGACAAACATCTATTCACATCCTGGACTGTTTGTGTGACATTGTCCGTGCATGTTAATGGAAGCATCGTCATGCAGTTTAGGTATGAGCTTTCTCAGACACCTCCTCTGTGTGTGTTCGAGAGGGAAAGAGGGAGTTTGGAGGGAGGCTGCTCCGCTGCTCAGAATGCTGATCAGGTCTGGGCTCTGATGTCACACGCTGATGTCACACGAAGAAGGACGGTCCTTTAAGTGCGGACAAAGAAGTCACACGTTGACCTCTGCCGCTTCCCCACATCGCTGGCACAGGCGCGCTCTTTTTTATTTTCTAGATTACGATATTTATGCCGATATAAATCTATATCTCTCTCTCTCTATATATATATATATATATGTATGTATCAATGACAATAAACTGCAACCAGCACCGCCTCACCATTGATCACCAGCTCAGCTATCTCTGGTTGTCATGGCAACAGCCAGAGGCCCAACACCCTGCTATCTCTCACCGACAACACATGTGCATACAGAAGCATGACAGGTACTGCATTTGCTCCATCTCCCACACACTAGTTCACGTCTTCCGATTGGATCTTCTAAATCATAAATGGAGGAATATCGTTGTTTAGTAAAGCAATGCGTCTTATAAAACGTATATTTTATGAAATTCCTCACGTTCCTAATCCTGTTTGAGTATTGGTGATGATTTTAGACATTTACTGAATACAAATATCTATGTTGGCTTAGAGATTCATTTTTTTTCTGGCTTACTGGTTACATTTTTAACATGGAAGAGAGAGAGATAACAGCAGGTCTTAATACGAAAAACATTTGAAGAAGGTATCTCATAAAAAGGCACATGTTTTTCTCTTCAATTTTTTGTGGATATCTTTTGGAAAATTTTCGACATATGAAACAACTTTATAAGTACGGGATCAGTTTTTAAAGACCGTAATCTGTCGCAGTTTGTTTAGGACAGGGGTCGGCAACCTTTAACAGCAAAAGAGCCATTTGGGCTCATTTTCTACTAGTCAAAACCTGGAAGGAGTCGCAAAGTCTTACTTTATCCTTTAGGAAATTTGGATTTACATTTTTGATCTTTTTATTTTAATAAACAAATATGAATTATTTCTATTTTTTGCACCAGCAAAAGCAAAAATATAAAAAGAACCCTGCAACTCTCGTTTTTTTTTTTTTTTTTTACGTGTGACAGAAGCTCAAACTACTTTTGTTCTTTTCCCCCTCTTTGTCCTCAGCAGTCTCACATTGCTGGCTTTTGTTATTTTAGTTTTGAGTTGAATCTTGGTAGTCTTAGTTTGTAGGCTTTGTTTATTTATTTTCTTTAGTTAGTTTTGGTTAGGCAGCCATGAGCAGGGAGCTGCTGACTCCGACAGTCGACATGTCTGGGTCAGCAGTCTCCCTGACTTATTTTATGTTTAACCAAGGAACCACCATGGAGAGATAAAAGAACCGCATGTGGATCTGGAGCCGCAGGTTGTAGACCTCTGGTTTAAAAGATTTAACAACCCAATTAGATGAAAATTGAGTTTTTAAAATGTTCTTGTGGCATTTTTCTCATGATAGATGAATTATATAAAGATAAAAATGGCATTTCTGATTAGTTTTTTTCTTAAATCACTGTGAATCAGGAACAGACAAAAAATACAGTTAGAAAAAGCTTGTAGTTGGGATGCAAAAGCTACAATCAGCATGTCACATGCTCCCTGCATCCACTTTTTTGATGACAAGATTAAGATGACTAGATTTTTTCTTGTATTAGTTGGCGTCTGACTCAAAACTGAATGGCTGTATAGTTCCAATGTTTTTCTCACTGTTTTAGTTGTGACAGTAATGTTCGGTCAGGGGTGTGTAAGCTAGTGAAAGAACATTTAAATGAGGGATGTAAAAGATATTAGATATGTATCGAAAAAACCGAATAAGAAACTGTAGCATCGTTTAAAAACCACAGATATGAACAAGATTGTGTTGGTTAAAAGAAATAAAATCAATCAAGAAGTAAACAATCAATCTCTGGTAAACTGGAGTTTCTTTCTGTTCTTTTTCTTCTGTATTTTTCTTTTATGTACATGTCATGCAAGACAAAAGACGTCCAATCACAAACTTGCTTCTTCCAAGTCAATATCTGAATACATTTCTCCGTCAGATTCCATGCAATATTATTTATAGATTTAAATGCCATAAGGATAAGAAATATCTAGATTTGATCATTTTTAGTAAAAGAATCAAACTGCATCGTATCGCCAAAAAGTTAGTTGAAACCTTAATGTATCGAATCGTGTAAGAGGGAAAGACACACGTCTCCTAGTTTATTCTGCTCACAATTCAGAGGCGATTTTCTAACGAAGTCCTCCTGGAATTATGCCCTAACACAGGTTTGTTTGTGTGTGAGTCTTGGCTGTGTTTATTCTCTTAAATTTTCGTCCTCAAATACTAAACAACCCAGATTGTAAAAACAAGACATCACAAGAGAAACTCTATCAGTCTGTTCATTTGATGAATAGGAAAAAAAAACTAATTAATTAACTTTCTTTTTCTTAAATTTGTGATTTTGTAATTTGTTCCTTTAAACCCAACCATCAGAGTCTCACTTTTGGGGCTTTATCAGATTTGTGGACTTCAAAAATGGAATTTTAAGAAAGTGAAATTACTCTTAATGTTGTATTTTTTTGTCTTGCAAGAACAATAATCTCATCAAGAACACTTTTAAACAGCAAAACAATCTTAGTGTATATTAAAAAAAAATAAGAATTCTTTGTAAAACCTTTTATTTCCCCAATAGCAGATTTTTTGTTTATTTAAAGCAAATTTTAAGATCTTTTGGCCTGTTTTCTGAGGTTTGTGTTTTTGTAGTGTCTGCCCAATCTCTCCATGTACTTTATTTGTACTTTTTTGATAAATACGTATATGTTTCTATCATTGTCTTTCCCTCCACTATATTACATTTACCCATATATAGTTGTCCTATTTTTAGATGTCTCTTGCAGCTCCCGGGCCAAAATCATGAATTGACTGAGGAGTCAATTCTCACAGTCAGCTGTGTTCATTGAAGACAGTGGCTTCATTTGTCTGAACTGTGAAAGGTGTGGGCGTCTGCTGCCAGAATCAAAGCTGAAAGTGAGAAAAAAATTCTGATCTGGAGGTGTTTGGGGATATATTCAGCAGGGGATGGATATTTTTAGTCACTCCACGGAGGAACAAATTACACACAAGTCACAACTAAGCTAGGTGTGACACTTTCCAATTTTTACCCAATAGTTTGAGTTCACACCTCTTGACGAAGCTATCACTCGTGTGTATTTGCGTGACAGCTCGAAGAGGGGGGAGGGTTGTGTCGTTAAAAAGTGTGTCTCCGAGGATTATATTTGTGCGTATGCACCAACCAGCCAGCAGATAATTGTGGAAGTGCATGTTTGTGATGGGCCCGTGCTGGCCCGCTTTAGTCAAAGTCATTGGAGGTAGGGTAGCTGGTGGTCTCATCTGTTCCAGCATAGCTGTAAATTACTCACAGTGCTGGGCAGGGTGAGGAGTCAGGGTGTAAACTAAGCAGAGAGACATTTGGTCCCTTCTCAATCCATGCATCACTGGACCAGATTCTCGTCAGATGAATACGCACGCTGAATCGCCTTCTTATTTCAAGATTTTTTTTTTTTTATTCATATATATATGGATTGCATTTAAAGCTAAAATTAATATTTTTTTGAAATGTTAGTGGCTCTTTATACAATAAATCATAAATGCCATTTTAAGCTTTACTTGATATATGACAACATTGCACAGGGGCGGAGCTATGGGGGGCAAGGGGGGCCAGTAGCCCTCCTAAGCAAAAAGCTTTGCCTCACAATTTTTCTCCCAATATTAGTATAATTATTGACAAATATTTGGGCATATACCCTTCTTTAAGTATTGCACGAGAAGCAAAATATAAATAACATTACATTAAAGGGTAACCAAACAAGACAGTTGGAGGCTGACTCCACCCACAGCTGAAATTTAAAAATCTAGTCAGAGGAGTAGGGCTGGGGAACAGGACTGTTACCATTATTGGAGCTGCAGATCCTGATGTGGGACTTCTGAAAATGTCGTGGGACTTAAACGGTTTAACCCATCATAATTCAACTGTAATACCTCGTTTCAACCTGTAGGGGCAGCATATAGACAGTTTTTGACTGTAATTTTCAAGAATTAAACAAGTTTATTTTAATTTGTTAAAAAAATTGGCAATGACCAACAGACAGCAGTTTTAAAGCCCCATTTATAGATGTTAAAAAAGTTGTTTTTGTCAGGGATTGTGGTGGAGGACCCAAACGCAGGAGACCAGACTTAGTGGCAGAAACATAAACATTTACTAAAATAACTTAAACATGACCCAAAAAAAAAACAGGCACATGAACCAGTGAGGTGACAGAATGTAGATGAGCAGATGACCTGACAATGAGAAACTGAAACCAGACACTTAAATACACTGAGGTTGATTAACTAAATGAAGACAGCTGTGGATGATTAACCTGAACATTGTGAAACTGACAGAAAACAGAACATGACAAAACCTAAACACTAAATCATGACAGTTTTAAGGTTTGGTTACCCTTTAAATTACAATAAATTGATCTCTTTTGCTTCCAAAGTCTTCTGCCCCCTCCCACCCTAACTGACACTACTGACATTACACAATTGGGAAAAAAAAAAAAACATTAACCCCCTATATGGCTAATTTGCAATTGCTCAGTGGCCCTGTGGGAGAGTGTCCGCCCTGAGACTGGAAGGCAGTGAGTTCAAATCTAAACTGAGTCATACCAAAGACTAAGAATTGGACCCAGTGCCTCCCTATTTGACCCTCAGCTGGGTTGGAGTGGGAGGTTAAACCACCTAATGGTTCCCAAGCGCGGAAGTGTCTGCAGTTCACCCCTCCTTAAGGGATTACTCAAATGCGGAGAATGGGACTTTAACATTAAATCCAGGACTCAACTTAATTCAGCATCACTTTGAAAAAAAAAAAAACATTAAAATATTTTTGTTTTCTAATTGAAAACATATTCAGGCATCCTTTATAAGGTGGCACATTTCTTCCACCCAAAAGTTTCTCATTTTCTGTAGCTATTAAACCAAATATATATAAATAAATAATAACTAAACAAATATTTATGTAAATCGGTAAACGCTGTGATTTGAAGCCTGATGTCCTGTTAGACTTCCTTGTCCTTCTTATTTTAGCTCAGGTCTAATCTAATCTGTGTGAGACCTATTAGAAACCCAGTTAACTGAGACAATACGACTTTATGTCTTTTGGTCATGTGGTTAAATGCAGACGAAACTCTGCAGACGAACGTCCTTCACTATGAGGCAACAATGCTGACCAACACTACCTGAAGTGGAGGCGTTAAGGCTGCGTTGTCAAAGATCTACCTGTGAAATTCAGAGTTTAAGGGGAATGATTTGGGATGATTATAGGGAAGCATCCTTTGTCCGTTTCACAATACAGTTGGCATCCAAAATACTCTAGCAAAACAAAACAATAAAATCAGAGTATAAAATTTTTGGGGGGGTTTCATCCATTCTCAGGGTCTGATGAGGATCATATTTTTAAATGTTCAGTCCTGCGTGCAGTCTTGCTTTTAAGGTGGACTGACAATGATCTAAAGAAAAAGAGTAAATTGAGTCCATTCATTGGAAGAACTTTCTTCCTGAGAGTGACTGTAATCTTCCTCTTAAACTAAAGGAGCTTGTTTATCGCTGGACGCTGAATGTCATAATTTTTTGAAAGATTATGGTGTGTTTGGCTTTTTTATGTATTTACCTCACCTTGTCCGTGATGCCAGAGTGACTCACCTCCCTTGAATATTGGGGAGAGGCTGACCTCAGAAACTCAATAGTTTTTATCGAGCTGGGTGAGGTAACGCGTTTTTACATCATGCCGTAGCAAAGATTAGGTCAGTATGCATGTAACCACAAGCAGGCTTAGTTTTACATGTATGATGAATCAAGTGAGTGCCGTGCACGCACACACAAAGTGGCATCCCGCCTCGCTGCAGGACCTAAAGAAAAAAAAAGGGGAACATTTTTCCACTGACTCCAATAGTGGCCAATCAAACAGCAGGTAGTCTCAATCCGAGCCAATTAGAGGTACTGATGAGCTCACTCTTCTTCATATCCGAGCCGTGATTTGCTGCTGGAGTGTGACATAGAGGGAGAGGCAGTCTGTTCTCTTCACATGGGAGCGTATGTCATGCCCACAGAAGCAGCAGCCACTCCTGTTTGGGACTGTTTGGTAGGAAAAAAAAAAAGGAAAAAAATTGCTGTCCTGTTGCTTTGGCATATACTGAGCTTCCGCACCATCATCAATTATTAAGAGACTCAGCAGCGTGTCCCCGTATCAGAGTGTTTGTGTGTGTGCTTGTGCACATTTCGGCACGTATCCCAGTGTGTGGTCACAATATGCTCTGGGTGGATCTTTTGGGAGCTGCGTTCCTGCTACTTCTCTTCCAGAACCTGCTTCTGCTCTCCACTTTCTGGGGCATCGGAAAATATTTGTGGATATTCTGAGAATGAGGACATGGAGCTTTATTTGTGGGCTGTTCAGCTGATTTACTCTGAGGGCTCCTCAGACTGACGCCTCTTACTGGAGAGACGGGCAAAGCGCCTTTTGTTTAGTAGAAGCTCTCATCCAGCAAACAAGGAAACTCGCACCTTTCTCTGTCTGGATTGCATTTTTTTTTCCTTTTGACTTGTCAAAATGCCGGAAGCAAATTATCTCCTGTCTGTTTCCTGGGGTTATATAAAGGTAAGAAGTCTTTTCATGGCGGTCTATTTTAGCCTAAAATTCACATATTCCACACCTACTTTAAGGTGACCCTTTTTCACAGTTTTTTGTACAGCAGGGTTTACCTTCAGACAAATTTGGCTTTTCTTGAACGACTTTTCTCCAACAACCCTTGAGAAGTGTGACTGTTCTGGCTTCATTATCCGTTTTTTAAGAGCTGATTGTGTTTGAATTCGGCTGCGCAGGGTGTAGATGTAGAATGTAATGATCAGGATAAAGAAAGTCTGCATTTTTTTTTGTTTAAATTTGAATTTTTAAATTAAACTGAATCTTTTTTTTTTGTTTTATAGTTTTTTTTTTTTTATATTAGAAAATGATTAGATTGGGGAAAAAACTGGAACACTTTGTAGGTCAACAGTCCTCTCGGTGGTTAGGGCGCTCCATTTTTTTTGACGTAATGAGGAGTTCTGTTTTATTTATGGATGCTGAAAAAGTCCAACAATAATTTTCAGCCTTTTTTAAGTTGTATGGAGTGACATCATCTACTAAGCTTGATCTTTTTTTTCTGCTACTCTTATGAAAAGAGAACACTGCCGACGTACTTTTGATCTTTAGATGACTTCATTATCAAGAACATGGAATTGATTTTAGTATTTATTGATTATAATTCCTTATTAAAAGCAGTTAAATGGGCTGCACTAGCTTTATTTTAAATATTTGTTTTCCTTTTTATTGTTTTTGTGTCTACAAAATCCTTTTCCCACATGCACCAGTTTAAACAGAAACAGTGATTTCATTTGGATTTGCATTTTTATTAGAGAACCGTGGCGGATTAAGTAATAAAGTAAGGAAAGAGACACTGTATGTGTAGCATAAAAAAGGTCAAAAGTCATGTTTACTCTTAAGATGTTATAGAAATAATGATTTAACACCATCATTTATTCTTTTCAGTTTAAGAGGATGTTGAATCGGGAGCTCACTCACCTGTCAGAGATGAGCCGCTCCGGCAACCAGGTGTCTGAGTTCATCTCCAGCACCTTCCTCGGTTGGTAACCGCACGCAAACTTTTATTCGAATCATTTCAAATAATAATAATCACACTTTGCGTTTCTGATGCAGACAAGCAGCATGAAGTGGAGATGCCAACCCCGCAAACGCAGAAGGAGAAGGAGAAAAAGAACAAGCCAATGAGTCAGATCAGCGGGGTGAAAAAGCTGCAGCACTCCTCCAGCCTCACAAACTCAAACATACCTCGCTTTGGAGTCAAGACGGAGACCGAGGACGAACTGGCGAAGGTTCGTTTCACACAAATGCTCCGGAGCTTCATTTGTTTTTATTGGAAATGTTGTCTCCAACTTTGTCCTCTGATTTTAGGAGCTGGAGCATGTGAATAAATGGGGCCTTAATGTTTTTAAAATCACCGAATTCTCTGGTAATCGGCCACTGACAGTCATGATGTACACAATATTTCAGGTTAGACTCACATTTTCTTACGTCTGATTTATTTCCTTTAAATAATTATTTTATTACAACTGACTACTAATACTTTTTTCATCTTTTTAGGAGAGAGACCTGTTAAAAACTTTTAAAATTCCACTCGACACCTTCATAACATACCTGATGACCTTAGAAGACCATTACCATGGCGATGTGGCCTATCACAACAACATCCATGCTGCTGACGTCACCCAATCAACTCACGTGCTGCTTTCCACTCCTGCCCTTGAGGTGAGGCGCGCGCAGACAAAAGGCAAAAGCACTCCGGCTCGGACACGAGCGCGCAAACATTCAGCGCATGCTTCCACAATCGGCTTCAATCAGAACCCAATCAATGACCTCTCTGCTCCCCTTTAATCCCTCAGGCTGTGTTCACAGACCTTGAGATTCTTGCTGCCATCTTTGCCAGTGCAATTCACGATGTGGATCATCCTGGAGTCTCAAACCAGTTTCTCATCAACACAAGTGAGTTCAAACAGAGCAAACGTTGGCTCATAAATACTTGTAACATATTTCCTTCACAATTTAAACTAAAGTGTTAACTTCAGCCGAGTATCACATGGCAAAGCATCCCTGACATTAAATGTAAAAATGTCTCACTGATGACATAAAACACTCACATCCACTGCATGTAGAAGGATTTTCTTAACTTAATTTAAGAAAATGTTCCCTTGTTTATCACAAGAGTTTCACTCCATAAAATACGCAAAGTAGGATCAAAGATGTTTTAAGGCTGCAAGACCCCTCACTCTGCTCACTTTATATACTTTTCTCAGACATTTTTACATCAACATTTTTACTCTTTCAAAGTTTAAACCTTTATGGAAAATGAAGTTACACATTATAGAATAAAAAGAGATCTGCTTGTGATCAACGATTTTATAGAAGACACGGATGAGATTTATTGTCAAGGTCAACAGAAGGTCAGGGGTCACAGTGCGCTGTAAAAGAGTCAGACCGCAAAAGGTGTACCACTGTATACCTAATTTCTGAACTACTCTTCTTCTTAACCCACAAAGACTCATTTTTCATTAAAAAAGTATATTTTTTGAAAATACCACAAACTGAAATTGACCACAGAAAACATTTCAGATATTTTTTCTGTGCACTGATGTCACTATGGGTTCTTGTGGGTTAAGTAAGATGGATGGATGGATAGATAGTACACATAGTCATTAAAAAGTAAAAGTACAGTGCCAGGAGTACACAAGATGATAAAAAATACAATTGGAAAATCATTCAGAAAAGATTAAAACAGTTGAAGATATATTACCTGTAAAATATAATTGTTAAAAAGCATGATAGAAATGACTGTAATTAAAATGACATTTTCAATGTGACATTTATCAGCTGTACCTTTCCAAATACTTCAAAGCTTTTAACTATGTATTTTCTCTGTAAAAATATTCAGATTTTTGTATTAGTCCATGCTTCAGTCAACATTATCCTATCACTGGGCACGGAGATATTGAGAAAGAAGTTTTAGAATCTAGAAAAATGAAAAAAAGCATAAATTTGCATCTTTGAGAATGAACAGAGTTTTAAATCTGTCTCAGAATGTTCTGTCTTCAGAATCTCAGATTCTAACTTGGAAATGTGTAGATTCTCTTTCTGCTTCATGGTGTTCTGTGACTAAACAAAAAAAGCTAAACTGTGTTTTTCATTATTAAAAGTCGAACCCATTTATGGTAAATAAATCCTTGTCTTCTTTTGTGTTCAGATTCAGAACTAGCCCTGATGTACAATGACTCGTCCGTGTTGGAGAACCACCATCTAGCGGTCGGCTTTAAGCTCCTGCAAGAAGAGAACTGTGACATCTTCCAAAACTTGACCAAAAAACAACGACAATCCCTGCGAAAAATGGTCATTGACATTGTAAGTTGAAAAGAAGATCATTTTTCCCCATTAGATGTAACCACCCTCCTGTGATGACACACTCGTAATGACTCTGTTTTTGGCGTTTCAAGGTGTTAGCAACAGACATGTCTAAACACATGAACTTGCTGGCCGATTTGAAAACAATGGTGGAAACCAAGAAGGTGACCAGCTCCGGTGTGTTGCTGCTGGACAACTACTCGGACAGGATACAGGTGAGGCTCGAACTGACAGGTGACGGCCCGCATAAATCCAGAATTAACTACATTAAAATCACCACAAAAAAACTCACAAAAGCTGAAAAATAAATAATAAAAAATAAAAATAAATCAGAAAAAATAACAACAAAATGCAAAAATAAAATAAAATCAATTAAAAGATGAGGATGGACAGGCGGACAAAAAGAAAGAGAAAAAAAAGAAAAATGCAATAAATTTCTATGAAATTTTGTTGGTAGAATTTGTTTATTTGTGGTTTGTATGTGTTTTGAGAAGTTTTGTGGCAGAAAACTGAGTCACATTCAGGAAATGCAGATGAGAAATGTCAACTTAAAGAGCAGCTCTGATGAAAATTGTGTTTTTGATGTTCTTGTAGCATTTTTTTTTTTATGTTAAAAAAAATTAAGCCTAAAATTGTATATCCTAGATTATTTTCCTCGTCTCATCTAGCATCTGACTCAAACTTTACAACTGGATAGCTCCCGGTTTTTTTGCACCCTTAATGTTAAGTTGGGGGTGTTTGGGAGTGTAAACTAGCGTGAACATCTTTCAGTTTTCATGGTTGCTCCACACCAACTGTCGCACCCTTAACGCAGAAGCGAATGTGTGATGAACTACTGCCGCTCTGCAGAAGTGTTGTCTTGGAAAAATAATATTATTACTTATATGTATTTTTTAACGTTTGCCTAAAAATTGCACAATCATAATCAAAGGACCAGTGAGAACGCTTTAAAGTAACTCAAAAGATGATCAGAACAATATGGCATGTTAGAAATGTGACCATTGCTGCTACACATCCTCAACCCTCGTGCTCTCTTATGGGATCCAGATGACCCCATCCGGACGCTGATGTGTGATTCCTCTCATGACAGGATTTTACGTCTGCCACGGACACTAGTGAGGATAAAAATTCCTTGAAAAAAAACATTCAGCACGCTGTCTTGTGAGGTTCAGATGACCCCATTTTTAATATAAATATGATGATATGATAGCACAAGTGTTAATCTGGGATTTTCAAACTAGGATGTACGTTAGAAAGACAAACATTTCCACTTTGGAAACTCCATGTTTGTCTATCTCCTTGTATTTTGACAAAAAGATGTTTTACTGATGAGGGTCTCTGAGTTTAAGCTTCAAAGTAGAATCTGTGCTCCTCTGGGCTCCCGAGTGGATCAACGGTCACAATCTTTTCCCTCACTTTCTTTATTAAACATTGCTAGGTCTGGATTGATAAAATTGATCTGAATCGATCTAAGCCTAATAGATCAATAATTGATATAAAAGTAGCTAACGCATAATAATGCTGAAGTCTGCTAGCTTGATACTAACGTATAATGGGATTTCCCATAGGAATGGCTAATGCTAATCCTCAGTCGACTTAAACATGTGTTGCTGACTTAAAGAATGGAAAAAAATTTTGATTAAAATTGATCCAGGCTCTGGTGAATCACATCTACGATACCCGACCCTTCATATGACATCTCTTTCTCCCATGTGTTTAGGTTCTCCAGAACATGGTGCACTGCGCGGACCTCAGCAACCCCACCAAGCCTCTGCAGCTTTACAGACAGTGGACGGATCGCATCATGGAGGAGTTTTTCAGTCAGGGTGACAGGGAAAGGGAGAGGGGCATGGAGATCAGCCCCATGTGTGACAAACACAACGCTTCAGTAGAAAAGAGCCAGGTAAGGCGCACGAGTCCTGCTTACTCACACATGCAGGGGTTGGACCCAGAATGAGTGTTGTTTTTAACTTTCTGCTCTCCAGGTTGGATTTATAGACTATATCGCTCACCCTTTGTGGGAAACATGGGCGGATCTGGTTCATCCGGATGCACAGGATATCTTGGACACTTTGGAGGACAACAGAGAGTGGTACCAAAGCACCATTCCCCAGAGTCCCTCTCCAGCTTTGGACGAACCGGAGGACGGCACTCGACCCCCAGGAGGGGACAAATTTCAGTTTGAGCTGACGCTGGAGGAGGACGGGGAGTCGGACACCGAGAAGGACAGCGGCAGCCAGCCGGAGGAAGAGGAGGAGGAAGACGAGGAGGAGGAGGACAACAGCTGTACTGACTCTAAAACACTCTGCACACAGGACTCTGAATCAACGGAAATTCCTTTGGACGAACAGGTGGGAGAGGATGAGGAGGACGAGGAGCAAGAGGAAGTCCTGGAGGAGGGGGAGACTCCCTGCTCAAAAGCCTGCGTTGTAGAAGAGGAGGTGACAGAAGAGGTAGAGGAGGAGGAGGAGGAGGAGGAGGAGAAATCCTCTGAATCATAGCAGTCCCTGACTAACTGCTCTTCTTAGTAAACAGATGATTATTTATAGAATATTTTTTTGACTTTTGTGAGATCTGTGTTTTATACATCTGTGTTTCCTGTTCCAAAGCGCAAGCTGCTCTCCACCTCGGCCCCTCCTCTTACAGCTTTGTCCACCGGTACTCCCCCCAAGTTTTTTTGCACTCAGGAAAACTTCTTCTCATTCCCATCTCCACTGAAGTGGTGTTCACTTCGACACCTCCCCCTTAACAATCCTACGTTTTAAGATGTGGATTTTAGACTCCACAGGCTGCTCAGTGCTGCTTCGACTTTTTTAAACATTTTTGCTTTGTCTCAGCTTCGCCTGAAAGTTTAATAGTGTCTTTTTTTTTTTTTTTTAAGTGCCCAAAACTTCAAACAGGCAACTCCGGTATAAAAAAAAAAAAAAAAACACACAAAACAAATTCGGAAGCTTGTTCTGCTGCCATTCTGCAGCACAATGGTAGCTGCAGCACACAAAACAGCTTCTTAAGACACATTTCTGATGTCTTCCTAGTGAAAATCCGACTGACACAACGCTTCAACCTGCTCCAGACCTCCGTTTGATTTTTATACCCGTGTACAAACAAATTTAAGAGATATTTTCTAGACTTTACTTTTGCAGTCCAAGGCTTTCTTTTGTTAGTAAAGAGGACGGTGGAACTTTTTCTTGCAAAGCAACAATTATGTCAAAGATATTCAATGTTTCTCCAGCTCGGTTATAGAAGTTCTGAGCTGTTTGCACTTGCTCCAATAGCATTTATACTACTACTACTCACATGCCACTATACTCATGTTTAGTTAGTCTTTTGTTGATATAACCATTATTTTGGTGAGAGTTGTACTGAGACGGAAGCAGAAACCTGAGGTCTTATGCTTCACTCTCGCTGGAATCGTCTGACGCGGATGAAGCCTTTAAATTTTTATTAATGTTGCCTGCAGTTCTTTTGAACACATCCTGAGACAATGCAATGCTTTGTAGTTGATACAAAAAGCACCTTTTTTTAAAGCTTGATTAGTGCTTGAAGTGTTTAGAAATAGTAATGGTGTTAAAAACTGCTGGAGTGAATTTTATACCAACATTTTAAAAAAATTTGCTTTATTATTATTTTTTTTCCTTGCTTGACTTTTGCCACTTGTGTTTTTTTTTTTTTTATAATATTGAATTTGCCGCCAACAACGTGAGAACTCCTGTTCCTGTCTTTGTTTTATCGAACAAGACAATCAGCTCCATGAAATCTAGATCGGTCTATCCTCCTCGTAGATTTTCGAATGCACTAATTCATATTTCACTTTTTAAATGTGTTTGAACTCGCCAAAAAACGTTGATGCTTGAACGCCTGCTTGAACATTGTTCTGCTTCACCTCCGCCAGAATTCACCTTTTTTTTTTTTACAGTTTTGAATAACATGACACCCATTGCTATTATTTATTATTTTTATTATATTTTCATGGTTATATATTTTTACAATATTGAAGTGGTACAGTAAATATCTGACTGTAGCATAGACCACACGCTTGCCAGTTTTGATGGTTACAATTGGGGTGTACAGAAAAAAAAATCTTTTTTTTTAGAAAAAAAAAATGAAAAAAAAAATAGACAAATGTTTAAAAAAAATTTAAACACACCAGTTATTTTTAAGAGTGCTTATTTTAAATTTGTTGCATTTATTTCTCCATTTTATTTATCATTTTGTGCCAATTTTTATTTTCCATCCTCACCCAATGACCTTACCTGTAATAGAGAATAATCTGGTTTTATTGCTGTTTACAAACAAATATTTATTGTGCTGTATATAATATATAATTATTAATGTTATTACTATCATAATGCAGTTTGCTGTAAATGGTTGATTCTTATCATCCCTTTTGGTGATGGCGTGGCTGTATTATGTACCTCTTGTTGAGAGAATGTTTATTACACAGGAGCTTCGGTGTAAAAAAAAAAATGGATCCATTGACCTGTTGCTTATCCGAGATCTAGCTCAGAGAAGAAAAAGGGGGAAAGGCAAAATTTGTATTTATTTTATTTTTTTTTTTTAAGAAACTGTTCCTTGGCCCATGGGCTGTGCCTTAAAGTCAAACACATCATTTCCCTTTAGCCTTTTTCTTTTTGATTGCTGCATTAGTGAATCTCCTGGCTTTGTTTGACCTGATCTCAAGTTGCCTTTTCATTCCCACAGCCAAACTAAACAGGCTTTTTTGTCACCACTGCAGCACTGTGGGCAGTCCCAGTGCAGAGGTTTAGGTCAACCACAAGCCATAGATTTACCAGATGAGTGATTGTGGCCTAGAAAGTCACATTTGCTGCAGGGCCGGGTCTGAACCTCTCGCGCTGCGCTTGCGTCCTGAAACACTGAAAGACGTGTCGGACGACTCCGACTGTGTCACAAACACTGAACGGGGCGCCGCGGCGAGGGTCCCTGCAAAAGCACAGAGGCTTTGACACACATCTGCATGTTCAGCCACTGCTGCATTAAATACGGCTGAAACACTGACGGTGTGCTGCTTTTTTCTATGCTTAGCCCACACTTTCACTCGCATTACTTGCAATACCCAAAAAAAAAAAACCACTGACGTCATTCTGCCGGGACAGGAACAGAGGGCATAGGAGGAGACGGGTGGGACGGGGGGGGCTGCGTCATTGTTCCGACAAACAGGGACTCTTGTTTTGACACGCATACTGTAGATTTCGAACAGCCCTGGACCAATGGAAATAGTGGATTCTTTTTCTCATTGTGTGTTCTATTTTTTTATGGCGTGACAGGAAAACACAAACTGTAACTTTTAAAAACAAAACAAACTTAAAAAAAAGAAAAAAAGAAAGAAAAGGTCTTCAGGACAATTATTTTTGGGGTTTTTCGTCTTTAAAAATACCAACCTGTCTGGACGATTCACAGGACAGTTCAAATGTTATTTTAACCGATTTCTTGTTAATCGCAGTCTATTGGATAGCACTGTAGATCATACAACTTTGTGTAAGAAAACAAAAACGATGAAAAAAGTTTTTATATGCAATGGATTAAATAAAAGCATGGGTTGATTCTGCCTACTTCCTGGTCTGTGGGTTTGTTTTTCAGAGTCAGATAAGGATCAGCTGACGAGGTGAGTGTTTGTATGTTCATGAAATCCTAAAAAATCCTGCAGGCACTTTGTGTGTTTGATGGCAGACAGCACATGGATAAGGAAGTCGCTCTTTTTTGTAGTTTTACATTGAATGAGAGCTGTATTTGGCAACATCAAACTGAATCTTAAAAGTGTAAGAAAAACCTTTTTTCAACACAGATTGTCTTATTTTCTATCTCGCAAGAAAAACATAATCATATTGACTATACTTCTAAAATTAGAATTCTTAGTTGGACCATTTTTCTTACCCCATTGACAGTTTTTTTTTTTTTTTTGAAGAAAATCTACCAGTGGGGTGAGAATTTTTTAATTATATCTAAGGGACCTGTTATTGCAGTGTATAGCTTAATCGACGTCACTGCTACACAAAAAAATATTCCTCATTGTTAGTCTGTTTAACAGACGTGGTTTTGTGTTCTCTATGAGTTTCAGAAATGCAGTAAGTATTTGAACACCCAGAGATTTTGTGAGTTCTCCCACTTAGAAATCATGAAGGGTTCTGATTTTTTTTTTTCTTGAGACACAATCTAAAACAAAAAAAACCCAAAAAACCACTTTGTATCATTTTTTAAAATATATTTTCCATGATCAAAATCATCATCAAATATGTATTTGACCACCTGTGAAAATCAATATTAATTGTTGGTACTGTAGCCTTTGTTTACAAATACACAGGTCAACTATTTTTTTGTAGTTTTTCCACCAGGTTTGAAAACACTGCAGGAGTGATTTTGGCCCACTCCTCCACACAGATCTTCTCTAGATCAGTCAGGTTTCTGGGCTGTCACTGAAAAACCCATAATTTGAGCTCCTTCCAAAGATTTTTCTATTGGGTTTTGATCTGGAGGCCGGCTAGAAAATCCCAGAACCTTGATATACTTCTCACAGAGCCACTCCTTGTTCATTGTCATGCTGGAAGACCCAGACACCCCCCCCCGCTTCATAGCAGAGATAGTGTTCTTGGGATGGTTCTCATCATTCTTCTCTCTCCAAACAGCCTCACTGTACTTGAATGAATATTAAAAGTAACAATGTTTCAGTGTTTTATCACAGTTTTTTCTGTTGCTTGCTTCTTAATTTTTTTGTTTGTTGCTTTTTATTTTATTATATATATATATTAAACCTAAATGTCACCCAATCACTGCTCTAATTAAAAAAAACAGTATCGACTAGAGTTCAGGTGGGGACCTCCAGGCCTTAAAGAGTAACCAAAACCTTTTTTTGACGATCTACCTCTATAAATGGGACTTTAAACGTGCTGTCTGTTGGTCATTGCCATTTTTTTGACAAATTAAAATAAACTTGTTTAATTCTTGAAAATATGGTCATAAAAACGTGTATTTGCTGCCCCCTACAGGTTGAATTGTGTTATTACATTGGAGCTTTCTCTGACTGGTTTTTCAAATTTCGGCTTTCCGCCTCCAACTTCCCTTTAAGGCAGGAGTGTTGGACTCCAGGTGTCCGCTGGTTTTCTAGAAATCCTGCCTTATCTGTTGCAGGTTACCTGGATCAGGTGTGTTTAGCCAATAAAGAGCTTCAGTGACAGGTTGGTTGGAGAACATGTAGGACACCGGCCCTCGAGGCTTGGAGGTTGACTCATGTCTTTTAAGGGGTGGTGTCATTTTTTCCAGACATCACAACTGTTCTACTCACGGCTGATTACCTGGACCAGGTGTGTCCATGTTATTAGAACATGCTAGAGCAGGGAATGTTGGGAAACGAACAGGAATGCTGCACTAAAGTATGATCTCTGATCATTACATCTGAGATGGAATCATTAAGTGGTGAGCAAACTTAGTGAGAATTTATGACCATTTATTCTGAACAACTTCCACTTCCAACTTTTACTCTTCATTTCCTCCTTTTGCAGCATCTTTTACTTGACCTTTTTGCTCACCACATTTGTTATTTTATAGAGCATTTAGGGAGTAATGTACAGATGTTTAAAAAGAAAGGCTGGCTCACTGTAGCTCTCTAAAACACGGTTCAGGCGGTTCAAGTTAGGAATTTGCGTGAGTCAAGGCAAGCCATGCTTATCCACTCCAAACCCATTCAGGCACATCTGATCTTTTAATTTTACAGAGAAGGTGAAATAAAACACACACCCAAACTTCCTTCTCAAACAAGAAGAAAACTTTTTTTTTTCACTCTCTCAACATGTTAAAATGTTAAATTATCATATTACGTCCGCTGCAGAAATGATCATTGTAAGGCTGGCAGGTGTCAGTGTTTTTATCTGCCAAAGCCACATTTTTCCTACTGACTATTGGGGGTATGGGTTTATTTATCCATGCTACACATAACATTAAGTTTAAGGATTGTTTCCCAAATTTGTGGAAATATTTCCTGTAAAAATCTGCTTATTCAATTTTCTTCCAGGCCTAAGCCCAGTCAATGTTAGTTTTTCTATGTCAGCAAAGTCCTGTAGTTTTAAATGACTTCATCACTGAGAGACGAGCTTTTTATTTTCTTGAAAAACTCCTTATAAAACATCAATCAATGGAACAATTGTGCCATGAAGCTAAGTAAATACTTTAGTTCTAAATGTTGGAAGTGAAGAAGATATTTGGGTGCAATGAAATATCTCCTAGATAATCCTAAAGAAGAAAAGTCTGAAAAGTTTGAAGGTGAAATTAACAGGAAATGATCAATAGTGCTTTGTATATGTTTGCACTGTCAGATCAATAAATGTCAGGTCAAGCAGTTTGAAATGCCTCCATGTTTAGTGAGGCAATACACATTTTAAAACATTTATGCTAATTTGTAGGGAAAGTTGATTTAGCCATTATATTGCAGAATTTTTTTTTATATACTTGTGCTGAATTAAAATGTTGACATGGCGACATGTGATTAGTTATTTATGAGTGAATTCCCGATCACTGTTTTATTAAAATGAAAGACGTATTAATGTTCAGAGTTAGTTAATTTTTTTTCTAAATCTTGAAAAAATGAAAATCTATTCTGACACGGTCTTGGGATGTATCATGAAATGTATGCAAGGCATGAATAAGGATAACACTCTTGCCAATACCCACCTCTGATAACTATAATGTTGTCTCCTGGATTCACTCAAGCTTGTGTGACGATGAAGTTTTGTTCAGACCTCTTTCTACCACTAGATGGTGCTGCCTCCCTGATGCACATCAGAAGTGAGGCGGTGGAAGCTGACAGGCCAGGTTAGGCCGCAGAGGCCTACAAATCCCCTCCATCTTGCTTCAGCACAGTCAGTAACAGAGAGCCACTCATAGATTTAGATTTTATTTTCTATAATCTCAAAAACGTTGCTTGCACTTCAAGAAACAAATATGTCCAGCCGCATCTAAATGTCCTATAGATTTTACCAGATCGACCGTGGTTATTCCTCTTTGAAAATGAATCTTGAATTGGGAGCTACAGTAATTTATTTCATGGCAATAAGTTATACTGTGACACACATGAACAACTGCACACGCTTAAGACTATGTGTGCAAATGTATGAACAGGTTCTTATAGCTACGTTACTTGGATCCCTTTTCTTATAGAGTTACAACAGTACAGTATATGGGATGAATTAAGTCATTTCCCTGACTATCTTCCACAATAACACTGCATTTTGACATGATAATACAAGTTCAGTCAACACCCAACAGCTAGCAGGAACAGCATACAGTACGTGAATACATTTGTACAAAAATGATACACAAACGATACACTAATTAACTGTGTTTTCTCAGTAATGGCAGGTACATGCACTCACTCGCACACACCATCCGTCACGTCGGCTGCAGATCCAGAAAAAAAAGCACTAATTCTTTTTTAAGACGTTAATAACTTTTCTCCGATTCTGCTGGCCAACTCGCACACACTCCAGGTTAAGAGCTGTTTGCTCCAAGGACAGGAAGGGTATTTACAGGGATTATTTCATAAAATATTGCACTTATTGGCCCATTGCATCTCATAGCAAGTGCTACGTCAATGCTCCTAAATCTGAAACATAGAGTGATATATACAGTGTCTTAGAATATAAACCTACATTGATCTGTGAGGACTGACTTCATGCATTTTTTTCGATTATTTTATTTAACTATGCAACAAACAGCTGACGATGCTTAAGGAACTGCAATGTAATGTCATTTGGCACATTTTTTTTTCTCTTCCTATGAGATTGACTTTAAGTTTCCCTTTTTTTTTAATTATTATTATTAGGTGCACCTTTTACACACAGACATATAATTAAGACAGCACAGTACAATATGCCAGCAGTTTGGCCGGTTTACCGCTTTAACTGCTGTATGTTTATAAAGTTCTTTAAAAGCAACTTTTCTTAGGATCGGTTGTTAAAGAAGGGACTTTGTTTTACAGCACAAAAGCATGCCGACTCAGAAATTATGGCTGTTTCTTCCATGCCGGAACTGGTTTTCGGTTTCAAACATACACTTTACTGTGCTTTGACAACATTAGGCTTTCACTTGATGAAAGATTGTGGATGGCGAAGTTCGGATAAGGCCCATCTTTAAATAAAACAGCACATCAGTGACTTTTTTTTTGGCAGCATGCTCTTTGCATTAAACAATAAAGGGTCACCTTAGAGGCTCCAAACAACGTTTTTTTTTTTTTTCTTCTTTAAGATTGAAATATACAGTTATGAAATCAAAGACAGCAAAGGGACGCAAAGTTCTCACATCACGATGACTGATTCATTCTGACAGTAACTCAGGAGGACACAGGAACTCACGGAGGCCATGTTGAAAATGCTAAAAGGCCACTGTTTTTTTCTATAGGTAGATGATTTTTCGGATGGTTGGTGTGACATGGCACTCGCACTCATGCAAACCCACGCTACTGCACAGTCAGAGCCACACGCTTAATGTTACAGTGATTACACGAAAAGGAAGCTGCTACATCATCAAGTGCTTAAAATCCCCAGTTTGGCAGCTTTGGGAGTCAAAAATAAGAAAACATTTGAAGGAAAAAAAAAACAAAAATTAAAGACTTTTAAAGCACTCGCAGACTATGTCCCTCAATTTATAAATATTTAGGTCTTAAAGATATTAAAGGTCGCAAGGATTGCCTGTACACGTGAACAATGTACTTCAAGCCCTATCAAACATAATTAGTTAATATTTATCAGTCTAACCAGCGTAAGAATGAAAATATAGTTTTACTATACTCTAGATATCCTGTGATTTCACATATTTGACAACTGCCATGAGTGTTTTCCTGGTTATTCGCCTTTTTGTCTAAGATGTTTACACTGTGATTTAATATGCTATTCTAGTATGCTGAACAGGGTTTGAACTGCAGTCCAGGGAAGGCGGCGCGATCAGGTGTGGTAATCCAACCGACCACCTAACAGGACCCTTGGCGACGAGCGCACTAACAGTTGCATCCCTGCTGTTGGAGAGGCGGCGCGCTGTCTGTGAGCTTGGCAGTGGGCGCTCCCGTGGTGACGGCCGGGTCAGTGTCCAAACTCTCAGACATCTTGTCGCAAATCAGGTCGACAAGACGTTCAAAGGTCTGCTTCACGTTGATGTTGTCCTTGGCACTTGTCTCAAAGAATTCGAAACCTAAATCAAGAAAATAAGTTGTAAAAGTTCCCCATGTTGAATTTTAGGAAAGCTTTAAAGTCCCACTCCAATCATCTTTTAATCTCCTTTATAAGCCTTCCCAGTGTTTTTTTTTTTTTTTTATGATTATGCCGTTTTTCTGTAGAGCAGCAGTAGTTCATCAGAATTTCGCCTCCTGCCAGCTTACAGCCAGTCAGAATCTGCATATTAACCCTTTAAACACAAAATATTTAACATTCTGTAACTTTTCAACCGTTAACGCGATTAACGTTATTCTTTTCTCCATCACAATCTGCTGGAATTACATTGATCGTATTAACGGTTGAAAAGTTACAGTAAATCAAAGAACATGAACCCTGGAGCTTTGGTGTTAAAGGGTTAAATTTTATTTTAAATTATAATACTCTAAACTCGCCGTTTTATTATGGCCCGCAGCAGCAGTCACTGACAGCAAGGAGATTATTATTTTTTATTGTATCTATATTTTTGAGACGTGTGCTGCTGACTTCTTGCCCAGGTCTGCCTTGTAAAAGAGATCTTGATCTCAATAGGTTTATGCGTGGTTAAATAAAGATTAAATAAAATTTAAAACATTTAAAAAGCAGCGAGGAAAACAAACGTTAATCTACGGATGCATCAGAATTGAGAGACTTTAGCCTGCCCTTTTCACAACTTTGAGCTTTATCATAACATGAAAACATAGTGTCAGGGCAACCAGTCACGACCTCTTCCAACCACCAGAGGGAGCCCTCTCCAGAGTACTGTCTGCATCTGTTCCCTTCCACACTCAATGTCCCATCATGCCTCTGCTGCCATGCCTGCCTCCGTCAGCTGTTTCCCATTCAGGTAGTCACCATGCTGTATTTAACCCTTTAAGTCTTGAATTGTTTCTCTGGTGCATTCAGTTTAAGCGTTTATTATCTGTTGTCGCTCTGTGTTTGACCCCTGTCTGTTTCTTCGCCTCCTGCCTTTCTCCTTCTCTGACCCTGGCCTGTTTCCCAGCTACAACTTGGTTTATGTTTACCTGCTCTTCGTCATCATTAAACCTTGTTGCATATGGATCCAAACGTCTCAGCCTCTTCGCCGCACATAGCGACCATATATCACTGTTGAGTTGTTCATATTTAGTGAGGGAGAGATTCAATAACTTTGCTTCTTCCCTTCATGTTTCAAGCATTAACTGTTTAGCTTACATAATGAAAATTGAGGAAATCTAAGAGGTACGACAAACCAAATTGGTACATATTTCATATTGTGTGCTGTTCCTGTGTTGAATGAATTACATTTCAATTGACCATTCTTGAAAAAATAAAAAAAAGGTTCATAATATGTAGTAAAATTACACAAAACTGTATTTTTTTTTAATTTTACACTGGCAATTAAGTGGCATGCTAAAGGGTCCTTCAGATCCGGATTATAAATTGATGCTCCGCCCTCACACTTCGCTTTTGCTGTTTCCTTAATTTGGAAGAGGTGAGTTAGGCGGATATATTTCCCTTTGTATTTAATTTTTGTGTTATTTGAATTTGTATTTTTTTTAGTTTTGGGCACAATCGGAACGCAGCACAAGCTGACGCCATATTTTGATAAAACCAGAGAATAAACGGAGACTGTTTCAATGAAATTCCTCTGACGTCAAATGGCTTCTTGGTGCAACACATCTTAAAAGTAACACAACGCAGAGCAGAGATGAAGACGGTTACATAAATCAGGAAAAGACAAAAAAAATCCTTAGCTTTGACGTAGGTGCTACGGTCAGAGCTCTCTTTTCTGCTCCAATCTGATAAATCCACTTGCAGACAAATAAATCCGTTAACGTCTTTATTTTCTTAATCTAAGCTGGCGTCTGAATTAAAACTGTAGGCATGGATTGCTTCCAATTTCTCACCATTTTTGTTGCACAGCTACGGTTAGCTTGGGGTTGTGAGGGGCTGTAAGCTAGCGCGAGAGAGCACAAACAAAGGGATGATGGGAAGTGAGGACCGCCTATCTCTGCACAAGGTCTGCCAAATTCGAGGCAATTTTGATGAACACAATTTTTTTGTTTTTTGTTTTAGCCTAAAAAACAGCTTAATTGTAGTTAAAAGACCACTTGGAATGCTTTTACGATACTTTAAAAGATGATTGGAGAGGGACTTTAAAGAAAAACTGTAATAACAGCATAAAAAATAGAACTAAAACAAAAAAAGAGACTGGATATTTTCTTGTAGCATTATATTTAAGACATTTGAATTGAATTTAAAAAAACACGTGTCAGATGTTGTTGGCGGACCTACCAAGCTGCTCTGCCAGCAGTCTGCCACTCTCCACTGAGACAACTCTCTCTTCTTCCATGTCACATTTATTCCCAGCCAGCACCACCTGTGCATTATCCCATGAGTAGGTTTTTATCTGGGTTGACCTGTACAAAACACACAAATCACATTAACATTTTTTTTTAATAAAGAAAATCTCTTTTCTTCTGGCTTTTTTAAAGGGACAAAGATTCAAAAGCATGATGCAATATTTGTCCGCCGTTCGGAGCGGTCACGAGTTCCCTTTTGTCTGGCACAATTTAAAATCTGAATCACTTATTTCATCAGTGGAAAAGTGGGTCAAATGCTCCTCTGTGCTGGAAATATGCTCAAATAAATGACATTTTTTGGTTTTTTTAGTAATTATATATGGCACACTCACCTTATATTAGGCAAATTTTTATTTTTTAAATCATTGACTGGGACAAATTCAAACTTCCAAATTCAAATTTATAGCAGAATCCGCAAGGATTTTGTTCTCCATTTTGACCTTCTGCTGGCTGTCGGAAACAAAGAAAGAATAAAGTGAAGGAACTTCACTGTGGTGCTGCGGTTTGACTCAAAGTAGGCCAGCGAACACACCACAGGCGGAAAACAGGAGAGGCAGAGCGAGCAGACGGGAAGATGCAGCGACTCAGAGAGCAGCTTGTTCAGAACACTCCCCCTGTCTTTGCCCCAATCTGACAGCTATTATGTGGGTCATCTTCAATTCAACCAAAAATGTTCACTCTCATACCAAAATCTTCCAATTTCATCACAACAAGAAAAATGTAATTATTATTATTCGCTTTGTTGTGTGATAAAAAAAAAAAAAGGAAAATGGGTTCATAAATGCAGTTGTTCATTACGGCCCAACATTTGATGTCAGCGTTAAAATCTTTCCCCTGCTTCGTCTGTGACTCAGGCAGGAAATGAGCACGTCATAAGCTTAATTCAGACACAGTCAGGGAAGGAGACGTTGCCATGGCAACTTCTTTTTTTCTTCTTCAACCTTGTCACAAGGAAAGAGGGAGAGAGAGCTGAGTCTAAATAAATGGAAGAGGGGGAAAAATGTATATATTTTTCTTGTCCGTTGTAGATGAATTTGCTCCCTGGTTACCCTTTGGGATTGTTCCTGCCCATGATGCATCACTTTTTTTTTTTTATTAGATTTTAGTTCAGTAAGGCTTTAAAGTGCATGTCCAGGACCTTTCTCTTTTGCTTAAAGTGACAGGAAAACTATTGTCATCTGAGAATTTTACCCTAACTTCATTAGCTTTTAACCGTTTTATTAAAGATTGCTGGATTTAAAGCTTGTGCTTGTTTTGCATCCCTTCGACGAGGACAGGTGCTGCCTTTTGAGCCCTCTGTCAAGTGTTGCTAAACGGAAGCTGCCCTCGACTGCCAAAACCACAAAAGCGAGCAGGTGAACCGCAAAACCACCACAATCTAAATCAAAATATTTCAGACGATGCAGAACCCAAACTGTATCGACGGAAAATTGAAATGTTATCTCTATGAGCAGCTAGACAGGTGGGGGGAAAAAAACAGCATTCTATGAATTTAGACATTTGATCAGCAAAAATGGGAAAAAACACTGAATCTGCTTTGACCATCAAGATTTACTGACATTTTCCACATTTCTGATGGAAAATGTATATTTTGTGATATTGTGTATTTTTAAGTAGCCATCAAAGAACAGTCTAAAGACTATCAGTGTTTAAATTATGGCAAACATATACTTAAATGTTGTTAGGTTTGGGGAATTATGAGGATGTTTAATCAAAATGTAGTTAAAAACACCTGTTGCATTGCTGACAGATCCAATAAGAAGATGGAAACATCCTTTCTAAATTACTAATTTTGTTTATAGTTTAATAGACAAAAATGTCAGAAAGATAATTGTTCCTTGAGGTTTATTATGTGAGCAATTCATCTAATCATGTTGTGATTTGATGTGATTTGTTTATGTGTTTGCGTCCCCAACATGTTGTGCAGACTGGTGTGCCTCGTCATGAATAACACGCATGTGGCTGTGCTTGCAAATGCATGTGACACATGTTTGATCCCAGAGTCAGACAAAGGTGCAGTCGAACGCCGCTTAGCATGCTCCAAGCACTAAGAAGGGGAAAAATAAAGCTTCATGTTGGTGTGGAGTATACATCAAAAATGTATCGTTATTGCAATGTCTGCTTGTGCGATACATGTATCGAAAAAGACGTCTTAAATTGCAATAAATGTTTACACATGCAAAAACAATCTTATGGAAATAGATCCCTTATGCCTTCGACTAATCGGATGGACCTAGTTTATGTTAGATACTCGCCTCCTATGTAGACGTGGGTCATTTAGAGCGAGGGTCCGCATTTGAATTGTTATAGTTTGGGGGAGGAGCTTGCAGCACAGATTCTTCCTTGAGGGGGCGGTTCACATCATGCTGACGTCAGCACAATAGGACCCGCTCATTTTCGTGGGTATAGGAGGGGCTGCAGCATATAGCGCAAGTTTTAGAGGATTACTCTTGAGTGCATGAATGGATCAAAATACTGCTTTAGGGTTCTTTATAGAGAGGAATGAACAATAAAACGCACTTAAAACCTCAAAGTAGAATTTTCATGGTTGGGCCTTTTTAAAATTTGGCTATCTAGGACATTCTGGAAAACGATAAATGTTTACGTTTAGGCTGTGATTGTTGCACTTTTTATGTTAGCCTACAAACTGACCCACATCAGAGAAGAAAACAGAAGACGAGAAAAAAGGTTTGGGGACCCCTTATTTAGAGGATAATTTAAGTTCTGTTGAGTTGTGTCGTTACATGGTCATGTATCGTGATTCATGTGGTCATTGACCACTAATATCGCACGTTTGTCTGATATGGTGCACCCCTAGTGTGGAGCTCATCAATAGAACAGTGAAGACTAAACGTACCAGTCCTGCACGGCTCCAAACGACTCCTCATTGGTGATGTCATACATGAGGATGAAGCCCATGGCGCCGCGGTAGTAAGCTGTGGTGATGGTCCTGTAGCGCTCTTGGCCTGCAGTGTCCTGCACACAAAGAAAACTGCGTTTTTAGATGAACATGAAGACTGCTGGCTGTGAAGCAGCACTGACCCGATTCTGTGCGGCTCGGGCTGACATCACGGAGAATGTGCTGTTGTAATATTCTCCTGCTTATCTGCTCAAAATGATGTGCTTGCTTTAGTTATCCCCACAATTGCCCCAGACATAATTTATTCTGCTCATGATGGGAAATTAATCATTATGCTAATTGCTTTATTGGCTGCACATTGATAAGGTGCCAAAAACTGTTTTAGCTGATACGAATGATTCCTCCCGTACTCTAATAAAACAATCACTCAGTCCCAGTAAAGGAATCTAAACAAATGTCTTAAATATCAAGCGGTAGAGGACTTTATATGCTTCCAAAACTATGATTTCTCTTGATCTGCATCCTGTCAGTAAATATTACTGAGCAACTGTTGCTTTAAATGTTACATAATAAAAATTGCCACTCGAGTGGCTCCCTTAATAACTGGGTTTGCTGTGCTGTTTTTTCCACCCACGACAAATGTGTTTCCAGGCCTGGGTAATCCACGTTAGCAGTCTCCCAGGCAGGCGCTCCACTTGGCTCCTGTCAAACAGACGCCCAGCAGGCAGCTCTGGATTGTGTTTACCGCACCAGTTTTGTTTTCTGTCAGTCCGCACATGGCTGCAACTGTGTTCTAGCTATAGCCGGTGGACACGTACGACCTTCACCGCGCGGAGACGGAGCTGAAAGCCCGCTGAGTTTCCACTCTCACATTACAGCTGGGATCTTTTGTTACTTTAGTTACCAAAAAAACTCTTCTGTTCTAGCCTCTATCCTTTGTAAAAGTGACATTCTGACAAAGACAAAAAAAAGAGATTCTGAGTCCCTGTGTACATTTAAACAAAGCCCCTGTTGTCTGTGAGTCTGTTCATTCTCTGAATTCTAAATCTTCAACACTATTGATTCTCCAATGTGTGCTTGACAATGATCGTGGCCTTCTCCTTCTGTTTTTGTTTGTCCGATTGCTTATTCTTGATTTAAAAGAAAGAGGTGGTGGTGGTGGGGGTGTGCTTGAGTCTGGATAATTTGAGTGCTTTGAAGAGCTTTCTTTGTAGTCTGCAGCTCAGCAGAATCCCATCGAAGCAGCTGACTACATCAAGTGACGAAGCAGCGAGAAGACCGACCATAGCAAAAAAACCCACAGACTTCCATTGTATCTGTTTTTTTGTGGATTCTTCCTCACAAAACAACAGAAAAGAATTGCTATTCTTCTCAAATTACGCTTCCTTTTGCTGCTGTTCAATTCAAATGTATTTATGTAGCCCAATATCACCAAAAAAATTGCCTCATTGGGCTTCATGCTGGTTATTGTACAGAAGCAGAAAGCTGGTTGCTAAACTAAAAAGACTAAATAAATAAACTTGTTATCGTTGTCCTTAGACCCTCCTTCCTGGTAAAGAAAACCCCTAAAAACCTGAAAAAGAAACTTCAGGGTTGCCCCATTGACAGACAGCCGATTTACCAGGACTATTAAAGAAGAATTTGCTTTTCTAACTCTACAACTACGAATTTGAATTGAGTTTAGCCAGATAGGACTGGGGGACAGGTGGGGGCGAGGTCACAGCCAAGAACAGAGCACAGACGATGCACCAGGAATCTTCCGCACTCATAACTGTTTTTATGTGGTCTCAATATAGTTGTAAACACAAATAATACAAAATAAGGGATTTATTCTTCTGTTATTTTGCTTTAGGCTGTGACTAATAGCAGCAATCGGCAATATATGTGACAAAAAAGAGCAAAATCCATGGTAAAAAAAAAAAAGGATGAGAAGTCAGGAAATGAAATATTTCCCATCTCTTCCACTTTGCATTCAGAGGTACCATAAGACAATCTGCTTCAACAGCTCTAATGAACTCCAGTTAAACAAATTCAGACACTTTCACATACTTTCTCGAAAGGTGTTGCTTCTGCGTTCCTCCCTGCTGCGCGCCAAACTAACACTTACTAGTCTCTCGTCAGTAATGTTGAGGTTTCCATCTGTCTCCGCGCTTAGTTGGGTGTTAAACACACAGCACAGCCTTCGCTTAATCTTCATTTGAAAAGGTGAATGCTTTGTGTATGGCAAGCTTTAGGTTTGGAGTGTTTAGAGTTCAGACTATATTGCTTTAACTAAATGAAAAAAGGAACTTAAGTGAAAATATTCATAATGTTAATAAAACCTTAAAGCGTAACCAAACAGGGAAGTTGGAGGCTGACTCCACCCACAACCAAAATGTTAAAATCCATTCAGAGGGTGGGGCTGGGTAAGAGGACTATTATTACTGGAGCTGCACATAATGAGGTGGGACTTCAATGGCTTGACCAATCACGAAATTCAACTTTAATACCTCGATTCAACCTGTAGGGGGCAGTACACAGATGGTTTTTGACTATAATTTTAAGAATTAAACAAGTTTAAAACAATTTGTCAAAAAATTGGCAATGACTAACAGACAGCCCTTTTAAAGCCCCATTGATAGAGGTCAATAGACTAATAAAGTTGATTTAGGGTTTGGTTACCCTTTAAATCCAACTAAATAAAAGCCCCAGTGATACTTGGATCACTGATGAAGAGTAACTTAACAGGAAGACAATAATAGATGGAAATAATAAAGACTAAATCTTTTGTTTTTGACCGACGTTTGTAACTAAACAAGTTTATTTTAAAATGCCTGTTATACTTTAGACCAGGGGTCTCAAACTGGCGGCCCATGGGTCATTTGCGGCTCCCAAGTCGATAATTTTCCTTAATATGAAAGTTAAATTTCTACTAAACAATATCTTCTCCCTGTCCATGCTTTTTTGATGATAAATAGCTTTGTGATTTTTTCATCTTATGCTTCCCTCTGCACTGTCGTTAGATCTGGTCATTAGAAAAGTCCTTAGCAACAGCTGCTAGCATCATTAGCTCCTGTCGTTTCACAGGACGCGCAGAAGACATTACTTATTAGTACATAGACATGAACAAATGTTCAATAAACTTGTTCTGTAGACATAGATAATGGACTAAATGTAGACAGTGGACAAAAAAAAAAACTATTTTTGGCACAAATACGGCCAGACTCCTTATCCAGTGGCCTCAAGGTAAATTGAGTTTCAGAACCCTGCTTTAGACCTCAATACTGACTAATTAAAGATAATTTTCTGTCATATGTTGGTTTAATTCCAGAGCTATTAAAAATACAAGATTTATAGTTTAACCCCTTAACACCGGAGCTCCAGTGTTTATGGTCTTTGATTTACTGTCATTTTTTAATTGCTAACACAATCAATGTAATTCCAGGATTACATTGATCGTGTCAACGACTGAAAAGTTACAGTATGCTAAAGATTTTGTGTTTAAGCCTGAGGTGTTAAAGGGTTAACATAAAACTTTATAGTTTTATCTGAAACAATAAGATTTATGTTAAACAAAGAGCTTATGTTCAGAAAAGTATGAGACCTCAAGTAGAAATGACCTCTCCAATGTCTTCTGTCTGCATAAAAAGACCATCTATTTTTAGATCTCTGTGTCATGTATCGGTATTGATTCAAATCTAAGGTGTTGGTTACACTTTCATTTCTGTGCGTTTTACAGAAGTTGACCAGTATGGAATAGAGAATCTGGAGTTTGCAGAGGTGAGGTTGTCATACCCAGATCTGCAGTTTGATCCTCTTGTCGTTCTTGTACACAGTCTTCACTTTGAAATCTATGCCCACTGTGCTGACAAAGGCAGAGGTGAAGGCGTCATCGGCGTAGCGGAACAGGAAGGAGGTTTTGCCCACGCTGCTGTTGCCGATGATCAGCAGCTTGAACATGTAGTCGAAATTCTGATCTCCTCCCTCCCCTTTCCCTTCGCATCCTGAGTGGCAGCCATCTGAAAAGCCACAAACAGACAGAAGTGTTGCAAAGGAGGAGTTGTTTTTTACCTCGAGCAGGCCCGGAGCATGGATCAGGTGACATCTGTGAACTGCAGCTTCAGTGATTCACGACTTATATTTTCTTTCAGTAATGCAGTAATATTTCTCATATCACATGATGTTTGCTGCATTTTGTATCTTATGCAGTGCTGCATGCTGTGCATGTAACTAAAGGAGCATCACAATCGACCCAGACTGGGAAAAAGACAAGTGTTGTCCTGTCATTTTTCTCATTTCGGAATCATGTTTTATCGAATTTCCCTAAAGATCAACAAATCATCCATCTATATTTATATATGTGTGTATTTTGCAAGGGCACTTTCATTCAAAAACATTAGCATGCTGATAACTAAACATCAGAACAGATTTCAGGCTCTCAAGATAAACAAAATATACCAGGAAGTACAAGAGAGTCCATATTGTGTGCAGATTACAGCATGCTGTACAGGCAGATCAGAGGTGACAGAAGGCTGCATCAAGCAAACCAGCATGACCAGCACAGCAAGCTGTTGGTTCTTTGAATATTAGATAACCAACTGATATTTTTACCCCTTTGAATAGTCTATTTTAGCACATCAGGGGGCAGCGTTTTTAGGACACATTTCAGCAGAAATCTGAGTTTTATAGGGAAAATAGTCAAATTGTGTGTTTTTTATTGCTTTCAAAATGAGATTAAATTTAAAAAATCAAATTTAAAGTATTTAATGCATATTGAGGTCAGGTTCAGCCAGCTGCTGTTTTGATGTTAGCTCTGCTCGCAGAGGGGCGCAGAGATGGACCTCTCCCTTTAACCACAATGAACAATTCCCTGCAAGCTGTCAGGAGTCATCCTCCGGAGAAGTGACATGACAAGAGTACACTCATTTCCCCCCCAAGGTGAAATGCTGGACAAAGCCTCCCCCCATTTGAATGTGCAGCGGAGCCCGATGCGGTAAATAAAAGATGCCAGACCTCCATCACGCGCGCTCTGCGCCGGGTTCATGCTCGCCATCGCTTCCATGTGTTTCCAAGGACGTCGGGGATTTTATTTATTTTATTTTTTTCTCCAAATCACAACATCCTCACGCGCTTTGCTTTGAAATGAATCATGATGCAGCAGCGGAGCTTCACGCAGGCTACTGCCAGACAAACGGTTCTGGACACGAGGTCATCTCATCTTTTTATGGCATTCTTCCACAGAACTGTTCCTATATCTGAAACTAGAAAAAAACAAAACGCTTCGAGGACATCTTGAGAACAAACCTGCGTTGAAGGCCTCGGTTCCGTCTGCGTGCGTCCCTGTGAGGCTCGGTTCGCTTTTATTTCTTTATTTATTTCAATCTAGTGCAGTCGTTGATTTTTTTTCCCTTTCTTCCTTCTCTGTCTCCGACCAGTTTCAGCACCTGGGAGCTGTCCCCTCCGCCTCGGATCTGAGCTCAGGCTGACGAAAGCGCTCTGACGTCATGACTTCATAAAGATGGGAGTTGTAGTTTTATGGCTTGTGAAACATTAGATCAATTAACAAAAAAGATGTAACTGGTTACACTTACAATATATTTTTTTAAATCAAACTGCATATTTAAGTTGAGTTAACCATCAACTCAAAATCTGACTTTGATGAAAACGAATCATTTTAAATGTAACACATTGCAGAATTTTACTTTTTCCAGTGTTACCTGTTTCATATAAGTCATTTTCTTCCATTTTTTCTTTGTTTATCATTTTTAACTAGTGTTTTTTATTCCTATACTTCCTGCTGTCATTATTTTGTGCTAAAATATAATAATAATTGTTTTGTTTTAGATTTCTGCATGTAAATAGGCTTGTTTTAAGTTTAAAAAAATAGTTGAAGCCTAAAATACCGTTTAAAGTTTGCTCATAAAATGCAGTTGAATTAATTTCCTTTAGAAAGCAGCATATTCTAGTTCCTTTCAAAATAGAACATATAATGTTTCAAATAACTAACTTATTATTATTATTTTCAAAGCATTTGATTTTTTGATGCCAGGATAAACGAGTCGCACGAGGCTCCAGAACATCTTAGGTGTATCCAGCAGTCTGTCAAATTGTGTCCAAATAAAACCTAAAACATTCTCTTTATACGGCTTTTTAAATACTACAAATATGGAAGTATTTCATCTTACCTTTCCATATAAATCCATTTAATCCTCAGTATTATATATATATGTTCTATTCCAAATGGACAGCTTTTATTTTTTGTTTTACGCACGGAGCAAACAGCCTCTCCCCTTTCTACTCTCCTGTCTCCGCCCTCCAACTCCTCTTCAGATCAGACGGCTGAGCAAATAAAACGAGCATTGTTATTATGGGCCCTTTGAGTGGGGACGCGTGCAGCTTTGATTAGCATGAATGCATAATATACTCAGATTATTCTTTTAGATTGGAAACATATTTTGTTCCGTGTTCACCACTATGAGTGCTAGTCCACAAGCCTGTATTGTATTACGTCATCACGTAATGCCGGCATGTATTTTTCCCTCCCAGTTCTTCTATTCATTCGTGTTGAATTCCGCAGGGTGAACTCATTTTCGGCCTCTGATTGAGTCACGCTGTTGGCAGACATTTAATAGGTCGGGCGCAAAAGTCGAAGGCTGGGATATGCTGACGGATAAGTCAATCCCTGCTCCGGGAGGCGGCTGCTGAGTGCGCAGACGCAGAGGGGGCGGGTCAGGTAGGCAGCTCCAGCATGTGTGTTTCTACAATCCATTTTTAAATCTATTGCTCTGAATTAAATAATGTTCGATTTTCAGCTTGTGTTGTCCATATGGATGAACGCGCTTTCGTTTGGATGCGCCTTTACGCGTTCCAACACTTCAAAGCGTCTTAAGCGTATTTTTTTTTCCAGACTTTAACTGTAAATACTGAGCTGGATTTGTAAGTAATCTGCACAGGAGGAGTTTAGAGTAGATCTGAAAAGATTGAAGGTGCATTCGGACAATAAACCTCGTAAAAATAAAACTTTCTCGAAGGTTTCTGGAGAAAAGGTCACTGCAGCCCCATCTGCTGTCAAGTTTGCTGCCGTCAGAGGCTGGCCAATCCTAATGATTCACTGAAAAAAGCAAGTCTGAATCATTTCAAAGTTGCAGTCTGAGTTTATTGTATGAAATAATAAGAACTATAATAAATATTAGATTTTTGAAATAATGTTTTTGATTTTTTCACTTTTCATCCATCTTCTGTGCAGGGTTTTGGTTTGTTTTCTGATCAAAATGATTCAATCTTTCCTTTTATATTAGAAATGCCAAAATCAATCAGATGAAATTGTTGAACTGATGAAAAAGTTCCATATTTTTGGGTATCTGTGAGTCACTGGCTGCCATGCAATTTAAGCTCCTCTTATTGTTGTCAGAAAAAATAGCCAGACGTTTTCTAATTATAAGTGTTTCTTTTTCCAAATCTGACTAAATTTCAAATTAATGATAAAAAAGGTGTCATGTCCAAATGTAAAAACAACAACCCACATAGGCAAATGCCCAGTTCTGTCCACCCACAGTAAGTCTTCTCTGTCATCCCCCTGAGCTCTTAGGTCTGAATGACCTTTTTTCTTTTCAAAATGTCATGCTTAAAGGTATGTAAGAGCTCCCTGCAGGCCAACAATTGCAATTACACACTTTCCTTTTCATCCTCAGCTGCTCAGCGATGTTGGCTTTAGGCCATTATCCCTCTGACTTTTGCCTCAGTCAGTTTCTTGCCACTAAGGGCCCATTTGAAATCACATTTGAGTTTAAAAAGAACTGCATTTGCACTCTTTAGAGTTTGTAAAAAAGGGATTCCAGTATGAATATTTCCATTATTTTTTCACAGGTAGAATTTTTCCTGTTGACTATAAACAGATCCCTACAGTTTTTTTTTTTATTTTTTTTTACAAAATAGCAACACTTTTGTTTTTTCCATCAATAAGGAATCCATCTTTTGTTGTTTGTTTCCAGAAAAAAATACTTTTCCAATGGAGGATTCAATTGATCTGATCCTACAAGATCACAGCAGCATCTTTCCAACCAACAGACCCCATCCCATCGTGTCAGCCTGCACAGGGGCCCTGCTCACAGGCCTGTACGGAGTATGGAGCATCTTTACCATGCCTGGCTTCCGCAAAATCCCTTGGAAACTTAAGGTAAAGTACTCACGTGTGTTCTTTGGTTTCTCATTTTAATCTGCATGTTCTTACCTTTCAAAAATAACGCTGCATGTGCATCAAAAAATAAATACATTTTTAAAAATGGGCCTAGACGCAGTTTAAATTGTCCAATAATGATAATTTGCTTGTTTTGGAGCGTAGAGCTCCATGCTAGCAAGAAATCTGGGAGAAGAAAGGAAAAGGTAAGTCTTTCTGCATAATCATGATGAGGTTTCAAGGAGAACAGAACTGTCAACAAATGTGTGCTTATCGGAGGTATTTTAAATGACATGTTTAATACCGTATGTGATCTTGCATTTACTGAATGATCACTGAGATTTTCCTAAATCCCAATGTTTTCCCTCTGCTTTTGTTGCTGCCAAAGTTGTGTCCAAATATTTGGTTTATATGAGGGGATTGTGAGTTTGATGCGACACAGAGAGTTTACAGCCACTGTGAACTATTCAGTTCCCTTAGATGGAGATTGGGTTGGACACTGCAAATCTGATGAAGATCAAAGATTGTAGCATAAAGTCGATGAGGCTGGTGTGTAAAAATGCTTTCAGCGTATCATACTGGAAAGGGAACAATATTTACAGACGAAAATTAGATTTTTCAGCCTCACTTTTAAATCTTCTTTTATTTATCTAATTAGAAAGAAGATATTTTGTTAAAAAAAATGCTGCTATGTCTTAAAATATTATGGACTTGTGGTTCAGGTTCCATATTTGCCGTCTTGTAAAGATCAAACTCGGAACGTCATGACGTTGCTTGAGGGACGAAGAGGTCGCCTTGCAGATCTGGGATCAGGAGATGGCAGATTAGTGAGTGACATGTCCAAATTACCTATGCTTGTGTATGATTGTAAGACGTACATTTAAATGGACACAAGTATTTGCTGGAGTTGATCCAATTCCCTGTCAAATGTTCCAGGTGTTTGCAGCCTCCTCTGCTGGTTTCCAGTGCACCGGATTTGAAATCAACCCCATTTTGGTGGCATTTTCCAGAAGCAAGGCCTTTTGGAGAGGAGTCCCGGCCAGCCAAGTGGTCTTCCTGAAAAAAAGACTTCTGGAAGGTTCTCTATAAGCTTCTTGGATATAAACTGATTTACATTAGGAGTTTTTTTTTAATTCTTTTAATATTTTACTATATATTTACTGTTTTTCTTGTATACACTTTGGGCCGTCTTGGCTGGTATTGGAAGATGCTTTATAAATAAATACAATTAAATTAAATTAGTAGTTTGTTCATACTTGGCCATCTTCACAGTTATTGTAACTTTTGTCTTTACAGACAGATTTGTCTTCTTTCAACAATGTGACGGCTTTTCTCGCTCCAGGAGTGGTGAGCAGTTTTTCAAACAATATCTCCTGTGGTGTTTTTTTGACATTCTTGATAGTTGATTTCCTGGTTTACAGATGGAGTTGCTGGAGGAGAAGTTGTTGACGGAGCTTCCCGACGAGGCGCGTGTCATCACATGTCGTTTCCCTTTTCCTAATTGGCCTCAAAGAATCTCCATGGGCTCCGGTCTTAATGAAGTATTTGCCTATGACATGAGAGACGTTCGCTCGCTCTTAAAAAGCTCAGCCTGCAAACTGACAGCTTCCTAATGCTGTCAGTCTGAACTGCATTAAACCATCCTCTTGCTTTCTTTTTTGCTTTAATGAAATCCTCACTTAAAACAGCCTCACTGAGTTATTTTTGGGGAATAATTTTCAAAAACTCTTAAAGGAGTAAACAAAAACCCTGCTGCGATTATTCATGCTTTGCAAATCCGCCTGAGCCTCATCCACAGAGGGAGAAATTTATTTTTGCACAAAATGCATCTTTGTTAGTCTTAGCTTTACTGAAAAAAAATTTTAGCAACAATGTTCCATGAATTTCTGAGAGACTCATTTATATCTGTCCTAAATAAGATGATTGTGCTGTGTAATCTACAAAAACTGTGAATGCAGATTTGTCAATAAAATATAAGTTTATTTTCAGGGATAGTGTTTTGTTTTAAATGTTTTGCAGCATCCAAGGATCAACTTTCTCACTTTTGCACCCACAACTAGCAGTAAAGAACAGAACTTGTACAATTTTTTCTTCTATATTTTAGTTCAATTACTTTTTCAAATCTATTTTTTCCTTTTTAACTCATCGACATCTACTGATCCCCAGGCCTCCTTGGAAAAATGATTTTTATTCTCAATAGGAATTCCCTTTTTAAATAATTGTAAAAAAAAAAAAAAAAAAAAAAAAAAATGAATGCAGAAAATATACATCAAATCTCTTCGGCTCCAAAAGTACCTTATGTGTTTTTTTTAATAGCTGGAAATACATTCAGGCGTCAAAGGGGCTAAAAAATTGTAAATATTGTGCATACTAAGCCTTTATTTTCTTCTGCTGCTTTTGCTCAGATTTAATATAAGTTGTACACAAGCAGGTTTTGTTATAAACCTTTAAAAAAACATAAAGATAAAGATCTCCTTTTGCAAAAGTGATCTGGCCAAGAGGTCAACAGCGCACATCACAGAACATGATAACATTATAAAAAATAAGATGGGAGTTATTACAATCTAAAATTAAGGAACAGCAAAGTATCTGGTAGAACAATAAAGTGCAGTTTTGTAAACAGTATGAGAGTCTTAAAGTACAGAAGATTCAAGGTGAACTAGTTGACAGAAACAAAAACGCAGCAATTGATGGACTTTCTCTGCTACAAAAGGAACCAAAAAATCTATATTAAACAAGTTCTTTCATTGATTTTTATTTATAGAAAATATTGACCTGCAAAACAACTTTAGAAATAAAAAATATGTTTATGTCTTCTAGAGAGTCGGTGGGATATTTGATTACGTAGGAACACCAATTTCCCAGTTAAAGTATGACATTTTTCTAGTTCATGCACACAAATGCAACCTTTAAAACATTACTTTTAGAAAATATTCCCCCATAACAGAATGTCTGTAACTACTAGTTTACTGGCTTCAATGAATCAGAGTGCTTCACAGTGTGTGCTAAGTGCTGGTTGCCAGTTGCTGCACTTTCGAGTTCAGGAGTCCTCCTGCTGTCTGGATATTCTACCCACAAGCTTTTTCAAAAAAAGTTTCAAAGATCCTGGAACCAGCCCTGCTCCAGATTGTCAACTTGTCGTTAACATCTGGTGTTTTCCCAGAACCACTGAAAACAGCTGTAATCAAACCTCTCCTAAAAAAGGACAGTCTAGACAAAACTCAAATGAACAACTACAGACCGATATCAAACCTGCCATTTTTAAGTAAGATCATTGAAAAAGCTGTTTTCCATCAGTTAAATGAATTCCTAATAAATAACAAATGCTATGATGTCTTCCAGTCCGGCTTCAGACAGAACCACAGCACTGAAACGGCTCTGACCAAAGTGACCAATGACATACGTTTGAATACAGACAGTGGAAATATGTCAGTGCTAGTTTTACTGGATCTCAGTGCTGCGTTTGATACAGTCGACCACGCAATACTACTCAGACGACTGGAAAACTGGGTGGGTCTCACTGGACCAGTACTAAACTGGTTCAAAACGTACTTAGAAAACAGGAAATATTTTGTGTCAATTGGTAACTTCACTTCTGAGCCAACAGAAATTACATGTGGAGTGCCCCAAGGCTCCATCCTGGGACCACTTCTATTTAACATCTACATGCTCCCACTGGCCCAGGTTATAAAGAACAACAACATTAGTTACCATAGCTATGCAGATGACACACAGATATATATTAGACTGACACCAGGAGACCGAGGCCCTGTACAGGCTCTTGGTAAATGCATTGAGGACATTAATGACTGGATGTGTCACAACTTACTTCAATTAAACAAAAACAAAACTGAGGTTATTGTCTTTGGGGCTAAAGAAAAAAGGTTGGACGTCACTACAGAGCTTCAATCTATCCATCTAAAAACTACCAACCAGGCCAGAAACTTGGGTGTAGTGATAGACACAGACCTAAATTTTGATAAACACATTAAGGCAGTCACTAAATCAGCCTATTATCATCTCAAAAATATCTCAAGGATTAAAGATTTGATGTCTAAGCAGGACCTGGAGAAACTAGTGCATGCTTTCATCTTTAGTCAACTTGATTACTGTAACAGTGTTTTTACAGGACTACCAAAAAAATCCATCAGGAAACTGCAGCTGATTCAGAACTCTGCTGCTCGGGTTCTCACAAGGACCAAGAAAGTAGACCACATCAGTCCAGTTCTGAGGTCTTTCCACTGGTTACCTGTCTCTCAGAGGATAGACTTTAAAGTTCTGTTACTGGTTTATAAAGCTTTGAATGGTTTAGCACCAAAATACATAACTGACCTCCTGACCCAGTATGTACCAGCCAGACCTCTCCGATCATCAGGATCCGGTCTTTTATCAGTTCCTAGAGTCAGAACTAAACATGGAGAAGCTGCATTCAGCTTCTATGCACCACAGATCTGGAACAGACTTCCAGAAAACCTTAGATCTGCTGAAACACTCAGTGTATTTAAATCCAGGTTAAAGACTCACCTGTTCTCAGTTGCATTTGATTAATATGTATTCAAAAGTTTACGTCCGCACTTTTTATCTATGCTTGTTTTAAATTAAAATCTTTTTACTTTCTTTTAATTTTATTTTAATGATTTGAATAATGAATGACATTTTTACTATTTCTTTTGATTGTTTCTTTTAATGTTTTATGTAAAGCACTTTGAATTGTCTCTGTACATGAAATGTGCTATACAAATAAACTTGCCTTGCCTTGCCTGCCTTGCCTTCTGGAAAAACTAAAAGCGTTAAGAATGTCAACATCATCTCAGCTTGTGGGATGAGGAAACAGAAAAAAAAAAGATGCAGTACAGTAGCACTCAAAGGTCACCTGGTGGTTCCATTTGACCACCAAGAAAGTCTGATTATGTTGACTTCCCAGTACTTCTGCAGCTCGTTCACCTGTAGAATACGCAGTACCACTAATGCCCGCCTGAGGGGGCTAAAGATCCAGACTGTGTGACCTGAGCAGAACCTGTGAAGAATGCAACTACAACGCAGACATTCTCTCTTTTAGAATGGATTGAATAGTTTATGGCTTAAATTGATTTTTAAAAATGTAGTTTAGAATAGCAGAGATCATGGTTTCATGTCTGCCTTTGGCTAGCAGGGAAAAGCCATGCTGTCGTTTTGCAGCGTGACGTCAGAGAGGGGGCGGAACGCAGCGAGGAGTGGGTACAAATACCCGCTTGAACTCGCCGGTTGCATTCAGAGCGCGAGACGAGACAAACTCTTATGGAAGTACAAAGGAGCAGCGGGCTCCAGCAGACCAACATGTGTGAATCCACGCAGAGAGCCGGCGAGCCTCGTCGGAAGAGAATGGACGAGCGCGGAGCTCCGTCAGAAATGGCTCGGATCATCACCGACCCCGCCACGGGAAAGTGCTACTGCCGCGGGAAAGTTTTGGGAAAGGTACAGCAACGCGCCCAGTCTGACCTTGGATTTATGTGAAGGCACCCCGTGCTTAAAGGTGGTATCTGTCCCCGTGTCTTTCCAGGGGGGCTTTGCTAAATGCTACGAGATGACCGACCTCTCCACCAGCAAAGTTTACGCAGCCAAGATCATCCCACACGCGCGCGTCTCCAAACCGCACCAGCGGGAGAAGGTAAGCGCGCAGCCGCTGCGTCTTTACGCACGGGTTCAGCCAGACCAAACCGCACAGAACTGTCTATAATCATAATTGTGACCGTTTTTCTTTTCTTCTACTAGATTGACAGGGAAATTGAGTTGCACAGAGCTCTGAACCACAGGCACGTTGTCCACTTTTATCACCATTTTGAGGACAAGGAGAACATCTACATCCTGCTGGAGTATTGCAGTAGAAAAGTGAGAACAGATAAATTACCAACTCTCTTAATAGTTATTGGAATTCCTCATTTGAAGTGGAGTTTTTATGGTTAGATGCTCCTAAAATCTCTAATTTCTCACATTTTATAGTCGCTTGCCCACATCCTGAAGGCGCGCAAAGTACTGACAGAACCAGAGGTGCGGTATTACCTGAGACAGATCGTTTCTGGACTGAAATACCTGCATGAACAAGAAATCCTTCACCGAGACCTTAAGCTGGGTGAGAAGCCTTATGTTATACATGCATTCTGCACATGAAGCATATCACTTTACTGCATTTTCTTTGATGTTTTCTGCTTTAATCTTTGCTCAGGTGTATCAAATGCTGATCTTTTTACTCCCTTACTTCCCCCCACAGGTAACTTTTTTGTAAGCGAGTCCATGGAACTGAAAGTTGGCGACTTTGGTCTGGCTGCCAAGTTGGAGCCGGTGGGAAACAGGAGGAAGACGATCTGTGGGACTCCGAACTATCTGTCCCCCGAGGTGCTCAACAAGCAGGGTCATGGCTGTGAATCCGACATTTGGGCCTTGGGCTGCGTAATGTGAGTCACTTCATTTTTTTGCAAACACATTTTAGTAATTTTAGTATGAAAACTGCATAACATGATCCCCAGATGTGCTTTAAACAGTACACTCACTCATTGCACTCTATGCTGCTGCAGGTACACCATGTTGTTAGGCAGACCTCCATTTGAAACCACCAACCTGAAGGAGACGTACAAGTGCATCAGAGAGGCGCGCTACTCCCTCCCGTCCTCGCTGTCACCACAGGCCAAACAGCTCATTTCTAACCTCCTGGCCAAAATTCCAGAGGACAGACCCAACCTGGACCACATTCTGAGGCACGACTTCTTCACTCAGGTTAGACGCTGCAGCTGCTGCCCACATTTCTCCCTCTGCTCTGTCTGCCTCATTCTCTCTAAATGCCATTGTGTAGGAGTTCAGCTGTGACCTCCCATCCTCTCGGCTGCGCTGACCCACTTTTCATCTCCACAGGGCTTCAGTCCAGAGCGTCTGCCAGTAAGTTGCTGCCATTCAGCACCAGATTTCCACATCTCCAGTCCCGCCAAGAGCTTCTTTAAGAAAGCTGCCGCTGCGCTTTTTGGCGGGAAGAGGGATAAAGTCAGATACTACGAGACTCTGAGTGAGTATTGCAGCATCCGTATGCTTTGATTACAACAGTCTTGGCTGCAAATTGGATTCAATATGACATTTCTTTTGTTTCTTCTCTAGATAAGTTAACCAAAGAGGAGGAAGAGATCTACAAACTGCAGCATGATTTAGAAAAAACTGTCATCGGCCAGCAACAGAGCAAGAATCTGTCTCAGGTGAGAAAAACATCCAGCATTCGCTAAAGCGTCAGTTGCTTTCGTAGCCCAATTCTCACCCAGCAAATGGGTGAGGATAACTCAGTGCGTCACCCTGATGCTGCAGCAAACTTTACAACATGCAGGGATGCTTTCAGATCAAACCGAATCCCCCTTCTGTTCAAAGCTTACACTTTTTAATCTGTGGGTGACCACTGAGTCATCGCAGGAAGAGATGATCTAAACTCTCAGACTCTAAACTCTGTCGTCATTCATTCTCACCTCAGAATGGAAGTCTGCTTCCGCCATATGCCGGGAGCCCCGTTGCCCTGGCAACAGAGAGCCAATCCCCGACGACGCAAGATACCATCCGCCTGATCGTCAGGGGGAGTCTGGGTAGCTGTAGCAGCAGTAGTGAATGTAAGTCCACTTGTAAAAGTCTAACTGAGTCACTTTGCTATAAGAAGGGCCTCTCTCCCAGACCTGATTGTGCATGAATTATGGAGATCTGATTCGTTAGCCAGACTAGTACCGTACACTTTGATGCTAACGGACCCCCGTGGTTGTTCTCACAGGCTTGGAAGACAACACAACGGGGAGTGTGGCGGAGACTGTTGCTACTGTGTTAAGGGGATGTCTGGAGAACATGCCGACAAGTGAGTGAACTTGTTCAACCTTATAATGCATCTTAACAATTTCCCAAATCCACAAGTTTGATGATGAAGTGCAAAAATCTTTAAGAGATCAACATAATTCTTGAGGAATTCAAACATGCAGCTTAAAGTAACAAACACACATCTTACTTTACACACCCAGAATACAGAATGAGTGTTTATCCTAAAGCTGTCATCTTCCTCTTAGTAGGGCTGCCACAATTAGCATCGATGATTAATCTACTATTAAAGTAGTCGACGACTAATTGAATTGTCGATTATTCGTTACTTTATATATGGAGTCGGAATGTCGTAAAGTTGAAAGTTATAATGTCATGCTAGCTTTTTGAACTACTTTGGTATTTATTAAGGTTTTATTGGGCTATTTTGCAATTTAGCTAATATTTCAGCTTCATGTTTGCTGTTTTGGCTAATTTAGGATTTTTTTCAAATTTTTTTAGGCTAACTGGAGTTTAGCTAATATTTCAACTGCATGCTAGCTATTTTGACTAATTTAGTCTTATTAGATTTTGAGGCTATTTTGGAATGTAGCTAATATTTCAGCCACGTCCTAGCTGTTTTGGCTAATTTGGGATTATTTCCCCCATTTTTTTTGGCTAACTTAGAGTTTAGCTAATATTTCACCTGCACGCTAGGTATTTTGGCTAACTTAGGCTTTTTTCATATTTTAAGCTATTTTGGAGTTTAGCTAATATTTCAGCTATATGCTAGCTGTTTTGGCTATTGTAGGCCTTTTATTTTTTAGGCTAGTTAGGCATTTAACTAACATTTTAGCTGCCTACCAGCTTCAGCATTTTCAGCTATCAATTTCAGTATATTCAGCTATTGCCACTAGCATCTTCAGTGGCTAAATTCAGCTTGCTAGTGTGAATATATCTAGTTTTTAGTTAGTTTAAAGCTAATGATAGTTAAGATGTGCGTTTTACATCCACTTTGTGTATGACCTGATTAGTCGACGATTCGGAAAAAAATTGGCGACCACTAAAGTAATTGTTCATGGCAGCACTACCTCAAAGTCTCTAAGATTTCAATGTTTTCTTTCATGGACATCGTAGAGTTCATTATTTTTGTCTTTTTTTGGCTCTAACATGCATTTTGGTTCCACAGCAAACGACGTTCCTTTGACCTCCAGCAGTGGCAGTCTTCAGTGGGTGACTAAATGGGTGGACTACTCCAACAAGTACGGCTTTGGCTACCAGCTGTCTGATCACACCGTGGGGGTTCTCTTCAATAACGGCACTCATATGAGCCTCCTGCCTGACAGAAAGTATGCATTCCTCTTTGCTTTTTTTTTTCTAAAACCACAAGTGTTATTAGTCATAGCATTAAAGGAAACCTGTTAAAGCTTATAGTACTTACTCTTGAAAATCAATTTAGGAAGTCAGATGGGGTTTTTTTGTCGTATTTAATCATTTTTTAATGATTTTTTTTTTTCAGAACTATCCATTATTATGCAGAGTTGGGCCAGCGTTCAGTCTTCCCCACCTGCGAAGTTCCTGAGCACTTTGTTGGCCAAGTGACTGTTCTCAAGTACTTTTCTCTTTACATGGAAGAGAATCTCATGGATGTAAGTCCAAGTATCTGTCCACCCACGCCTTCACATTCCTTATCTTTGTTTTTCCACACCCTGTATGAGCAACTCCTTTCATGTTGCAGCTTGTCTGATCCTGTCATGTTGCCGTTTTTGCTTCTCAGGGAGGTGACCTCGGTACAATCACAGATGCACACATGCCCAGACTCTACCTGTTGCAGTGGCTGAAGTCTGACCGCGCCCTCATGATGCTGTTCAACGACGGCACTTTCCAGGTAGCTGCATTCTAAGCAAGAACTCTCACTAGTCTGACACTTTTACAAATGAAATAACATTTTTTTTCTTTTCGATCCCCAAAGGTCAACTTTTACCACGATCACACCAAGATCATTCTGTGTTGCCAGAGGGACGAGTACGTGCTGACGTACATCAACGAGGAACGGGTCTCCAAAACCTATAAGCTCAGCTCGCTGCTGACGTCGGGCTGCCCCACTGACCTGCACCAGCGCCTGCTGTACTCCCTCAACATGCTTCTACAGAGGTGCAGCTAAAGCCTGCAGTTTGGACAAAGTTTTTTTTTTTTTTTTTTTCCCACTGCAACACTGCGGAGGAACAAGGACACAAAGAACCCGTGAAAGACAGGCGGATATCAAGGCTGGACTCGAACAAATGGAAAAAAAAAACAAAAAAAACGTCTCCATAGCGCCGTCGTGACTTGGCGACGGTGCAGGAGAAATTGAAAGAGACTGAGAGAGAAATGTAGCACAATGACTGTGGATGAAAAAGGGCTCATTTGTATGTTGGAAAACGTGTTGGTACGAGATGTTAAAAGGATAAAAAAAGAGAGGGATGCGTGGAAAGTGAAGAGGAATGCTGGGCTGGCACCAGCTTAACCACGTCCAGCATAGTTGTTTGACTTAGACGGAGCTGGACTGTAAGATAATGTTAAGTAAATGTATTCAAGCAGTGTAAAGAAATTAGTGTGTGAATGCTGCAGAGTTTTTGTGTGTCTGGCTGAGTGGGAGCGGTGTAATATCACACAAACTTTTAAAACTGTGATTTGCTCTTTTTTTATTGATAGATAGGCTCGGCACACTTTGCTGAGAGCCGGAGGGGCGATGTGAGGGAGGGGACAGAGATTAATTAACCCATTTGGACCTAATGCTTTGTAAGGTCATTACAGTTCATGTGCTAAGAGGGCTCTTCTAGTCTAACCGGGTTGCAGTAGAAATCCTGTAAGGATCCTTTAAGAGCCATTATCACCTTTGTGAAATTGTCCATCATAACTTATTGTGTAAGAAAAAGTGTAGTATTTATTTATTTAATAAATGAGAGTGTTTTCTTAAAAAAAGATGAAGTGTACCCATCTATTTTTGTTTTGAAAAGCCTCTGCCTCTTTTTAGCGAAGTGTTTACTTTGGTTCCGAATGCCCTCAAAACCGGAGGGCAGGTATTGAGGTTTATTTTTGTGCTCCTTCTCAAGTAGGGGAGCATCTTCAGGGAATTAAATGAAAATGGAATGGTCTGAGTCAAAGCGAGTTTTTCACCTTCCCTTTTGTTTGGGTTTTGCGAGCACAAAAAGAAGCGGGAAGTTATTAGAGAGATAAGACGAGCTGCTTCCACGGAAGCTCCTCCTTTGCAGAGCCGTGAGAGACATGGCGGCCGGCGGGGAGCTGACCTTGTCTTAACGAAACGCAGAGATGCTCATTATTTCTCACCGATAGCCCGTGAGATGGGCAGGTGGTTCGAGGACTGAGTGGACACGCGGCACAAATAGAGGAGCCACGGTGACAGACTCCGTCTAACTGTGTCACAGATTGCATCACAGCATTTCAGTCATTCTTGAGCATCCTTTCACATTCAGTCACTGTAACCGTGGAAACAGGCTGAGCAATTTGACGAGAGCTAGAAATCAATGAAGCCTGCGTAAAAGACACGCGGCTCATCTTTCCCTGCCTGAATTCACCCGAATTTAATTCAGGGGGAATCGTAACCACTTTGCCTGTAATTGGCCCAACTGATGCGCTCTTTGTTTGGTCCACTCGTCCTTTGTCCCCCACGTGAGTGTTGGATTCAGCGCGTCTGCTGAACGTCTCTTCATCTTTTGTGCTTACGTAACGGCGGGAGTTGAACGTGGAAGTTTGACTCATCCCTTTGGGTGTCCACTCGAAATATCTGCGCTCTCAATAATGAATGCCTCATGCATAAACATACCCACACAAAGTGAAAACGAACAGGAAGCGGGCCACAAAAGGAAGAACCAGGAATTATTCATGACGACACCTCCGAGTCTGGGTCGGTTTTTTCTTTACAGTAATGGCCTCTGGAATGGATGCTTCAATCTTGACAGGAATAGAATCTGTTGTTGATGGGAAGCATTCAGGCCATTTTTGCTTCACGTCTTAACAGCAACAGAAGTGCTGCATTTCTTGAAGATAAATTGCATGTAATAACTCTTTTCGAGGGAAGACGAAAAGTGGCTCCCTTAAAGTCCAGTATAGACTCTGTTTTTCTACAAGCAAACTTATGAAATATGAAAGGCATGAATTCAGACCGTGTTGCAAAAAGAAACAAACAAAATACTCCTAAACAATAAATTATGAAGTAGCAGTTACTCATGTTGTTGGTATTTGTCTGACAAAGTTTTGTATATGAAGACAAGTTTGTTTAGTGAAAGTTGTTCAAGCTGAATAGACGAAGGATTTCACGAAGTTTTCATCTGACAGAAAAGTGAGTCAGTTTGAAAGTGATTGTAGGCAAAACTCACAGGGAAAGGAAAAAAAAACACAGCTTTGAAATGTGCACACACTGGGATGCACTTGAGGGATTAGAAGACCTTTGCATATCCAGTGTCAGTGCACCTCCTCCCACTACGTGGACAAAAACAGATGTACTTTCGAGGGAGCTCAGCTTTGCCCATTCTCTGCTCCTACAGTATCGACTGGAGAGATGAGCAATGCTGTAATCTTTGCAGAGCTGCCAGTGGAAGCTCACTCCAATATTGTATTATTTCAGAGATCCTGCTCTTCCAGACGGTGTGAGATTATGTGTGTGTTTCTGCTACTTGTCACATCTAGTTCCTTTCCAGGTCTTAAAAGATGTATAGATTTGTGGATGAGTCACCGCACAAGATCTGGCCGCCGCTTACTGTGACGTGTGCTCACGCTCGTCTTGTTCCTATAATTTCCTACAATCACATTTCTTAAACTCCATTTGCTAAAAATGGAACCTTCAATTCACATTTTAGCTCTTTTGTCAATCAAAAGCTGCACCGACTCTCAGCAACGCAACTATTGGTTCAAACATTTTAACCAAACGACCTAACAAAAAAGTGGCAATCCTTACAAGATTTTATGACTCATGGAATCTGCTTCCTGTCCCTTATTAACAGCAAATTTCAGAAGGCACTTAAGTCACACAGCCCTGTGTGTCTTTTAGTGTCTGTTAGTGTTGTGAAATATATTAATATTCCTAAGAGCATGCGAAGAAGCTAATAACTTCCTGTCCTTTTGTTCTCCATCTCCCTCGGACTCCCCGATGACCACCTGTCCACTCTTTAATTAAACTGTCATTACTTAAATGCTCGTGGCTTCCACTTTATGGGACTCATCCAATTACTATGTAATCGCGGGGCTCTTTTTCAGTTCAGATCATGATCATCTGCGGTGTGCACGGAGTGAACTCAGACGGGCTGCTCCAGACAGCCTGCGTCACACGCCGTCACATGCAGCGGATGATCATCACCGGCTGATCCTCATTTGAATGACTGACAATCGCTTTTTCTGTTTCTTTGGATTTCCTACGTCTCCTCTGATTACTCCTCTGTGATATCTGCGGAGAATGTGACTTCCATGAAATGCGGCGAGGAGCTTTCATAAAAGCATCACATGTTATGTAGACAGCATTATGAGAGCGAAGAAATATCAGGCTAAAAAGAAACTGCAAAGTAAAGAAAATTAGATTTTTCCACGTCATAGAAGTGGCACACAGAGGTCTGTGCACACTTATTTAAAAAAAAATATATAGGTCAACAAGAAGGGTTAAGAGGGAAATAGGATTCTGCTTGGACACACGTGGAGGGAAGAAGAGGAATCTAAAGTTTCACCATCACAAAAATTCCAGGAGGAAATCAGCTTGATGAGGAAACAGTTTTTAAAAATGAGATTGCAATGTTTGATGATTCAAAAGTTTTATATTCGCATTTCACACACCGTATTGCATGAACAAAAGCTTTAAAGTAGAAGCTTCCGGAGAGTGAAAATAGTGTTTTTTACCATGTTCTTGTGGAAATTTTCTCATGGTGAAGGACAAGTATGAAGACAAGTAAGCTTAAAATTGCATTTCTGAGTATTTCTTTATTCATTGTGAATCAGGAGCAGACAAAAAAAATACACGTACAGTATTAAAAACAGCACGATCATAATTAAAACACGACTAGGAACACTACTACAAAAGATCAGAAGATTGGAGTGGGACTTTGAAGACTTTAATTTTTCTTTACATTTGTTTTATAAGTCTTCTCTATATCTTTTTTCAATAGATTTTTTGTCTTGGAGGAATGAAGGGCTATGAAAAAGTTAAGCGGCATCAAACACCGTCCTGTCATGAAGGCATGCAAGCTTTAACAAAAGAGGGATTTAAACATGTTGGCTTTGGAGATAATTATTGCCCAAGCTTTTTTTTTCTCTATAATAGCTACTACAAAGGATAAATTCCATCCATACCACAAAATAAAAGGGTGTGCTAAAGACAATTGCTAAAGGTCTCTTTCTCAGGCACGTTCAATCTTTTCCTAGTAAAGTTTAAACTTGTCTGGGCAGCGGTGGATCATATCTGTTTCATTTCTTTAAAAAGTCGGACTTTTGTTGTAAATAATCTCTAATGGATCAACTAAAAGCTGGATAAATTATACTAAGTTGTTATGCTAGGTCTGCATTTTGATAAATGTGGATGGATCTAAGCTAGGTTCTGTGCGATGCAGTTGTTGTTTAAACAGTGCCCTGCCTTGTTGAGGAAGGAAACCCCAGAGGCTTAAACAGAAGCGTTTCGATCCTGTGATTCACCAAGGTGTTGGAGGGACAAAACAGATCCCGCTCAGAACACACACACTCACGCACACAGGTGGGGCTGTGTTGCTCAATAAGCTAACAGCTAACAGTTTACTCTTCTTTCTTGGCCCATGCTTGAGTATAAACTGTTATAAGTTCAGTCGGTAAAAAACTCCTGATGGTGTATTTAGTTATTTATGTTTTATGTGAGCATAAATGGCAAAGATTTTTGTAAATTAGGTTGCTAGCTGCTCCACAAAAGCAAGCTCTTCCTCCATTTGTGTCAACAGAAGGGCTTTTGTTTTAAATTTCAAGAGTTTAGGATTTAGAAACCAGTTTATTGAGTCTTTTTTAACTGAAAAAAGTCTGCATCACAACCCGAGCCCCTGTGGCATTTCTCCAAGCACACAGTCACACGCCTACCAAATGTACTGTTGCACAAACTGCCTTTCTCTCAGCGCGCTCTGGACAGATGCAGGGGGTGGACAAATGGACTTTTGTGCCGAACGAAGGAGGACCGGGGGTAGAGGAATCTCCGCAGAGCCGACTCTTCATTGAAAAGGCTGCCATTTGCAAAATCGCAAAGGAAAACAGCTTAAAAAGAATGACTGAAAGATGGAGAGATTCAGCCACCATCTCACAGAGTGAAACTAAATAAAAGAGAGCAAAAGAAACAGACTGAATAGCATGAATGAAAGGTCCTTGAACTAAATCCACTGTTCATATTTGTCTTCCCAGTCGCTATAATGTGTGCTCCAGCATTCATAGACAAACAAAAGAGACCAATAGATGACCGACGCAGGAAATGGCAAGATTTGAAATCAGGTGAGCTCGGTCAAGCTGAAGTGTTTGTGGAGGCTTGTCTGACAGCTGCATCATTGAGCCAGTCAGTTTATCATCTCTGATAATAGATCAGCATTCTTCAGTTGCTTGACTGCTGAGCAGAGTGGGAGACCCAACTGTTTCCATGGCAACTAGTATTTCCATCATCGACGCACGTAAACATCCAGCTGCGGTTCGTTCGACAGCTTTGAGTTAGTCACCTCATTTGGCTTGCACACCTCCTCGAAACTTGCAAAAAAAAAAAAAAAGTCAGTTTTATTCAGATCACATGCAATTTTGAAAGATTCAGCTTTAGAAAAAACATGAAGGGGAGCAGTAGGCCTAACCTTTTGGCCCCTCGTATCAAATCACAGTTTTAAAACCGAGAGCAAAGCAACAATTTTGGACTTGTTTACCCCCAGTTTTCTTTTGTTGTTGTGTTTGTTTGCAAAACATATCTGTGCTATCAGCTTGTCCCCATTTTGCACCACCATTAAACTCTAGTTTTATTCTCCAGACGCTCACAGGAAGTATCCACCCAGATACAACCCCTGCAATTATATTTGTTGTACAAACATTTTAATCTAATCCCTTAGATTTGTTTAGATAATTTGAATGTTTCTTTGGCAACAATTAACTTCAAATGTATTTAAAAAAAAAAAAAAAAGTTTTCTGTGGAGAGGAAATTGTTATTTGTTGTGAAAAAAAAATCTGTTTTTAAATCAGTTGAGACTGATAGTAGAAAGGAGAGCTACTGAGCTTGGATACATTAGTTTACGATTGGACACAAAATTAGCTCGATGTGATACAATAGCTGCTGACGAACTGTCATGTAATGAACCGTCAGCCAGGCAGCAGGACAATAGCTGTTGTCAGTGTTTGTATTCCTTTTGGGGGGAAGTGAACAGGAACACATCCGACTGGATATCCTCTGTTTGGCTCAGCAAATAGGGTGACAACATAAATTTGGAGTAAAGGAGGTTTCAAAACCTCCAGGAAAACCATTTACAGTAACAGACCAAAGAAAGATTTGTGATAAAAAAGTTTACATCCGTAAAGCTGATTACAGAAAAAAAACAACATTCATGTGTTTAGCAAATTTGTTGTTATTTATGTTATATCCATTATTTTGTTACCGATCTGCAGAAAACTTAGAAGGTCTTAAAATTACTTCACTAAAACATTTAAGGAATCCACGTTTTTTTCTTAGATGCTTTAATAGCTTAATTGATCAATTTAAGTACAAAAAACCTTTGAGATTGTCACAGTTATTTTCTATAACTTCTCTTTTCAGACATTTATTTAAATTTTTCTCGCTTGTTTGCATTTCAATAATTAAGAAAATGAAAAAGTAGAGAATGTGCTCTAACACTTGCATTAAATTAATGATACTCAGTCACAAGTATGAAACATAAAAGCACTTCCTGGGTTGACTATTTTAGTTTCCAAACAAGATTCAAGTTATGAAGGAAAAAAATATAGAAAAATACTGATCAAAATACTAATGTGTGTACACAAAAAAGCTAATAAAATGCTAAATTCTGGACACAAAATAGCATTTCTGGAGACAAAATAGTAAAAATGTGAAATATTAATTTGAGGAAAAAATTATCATTTCTTTTTAGTCCAGGGCTCTGCAGATAAACTGATTTAAAAAAAATTAATTTAAGACATTACTGGATGCACTTTTTGCAAAAACATATGTGAAGTTCAGAGTCAGTCTGCACATTGTTATTTGGAATCCACAGATTTATTTGGACAGGCTTTCTGCTCAGTGAGTTTGGTATTTAAGGGGAGGAGCCTAAAGCAGGTGGTTCCAAAAATGGAGTGAGTTCCTTTAAAAAAAAAAAAGGATGGTGTTTGTTGGGGTTCTTTCTGGTGAGTGCAAGTACAAAGATAGAGAAATTACAAGTAAAATAGTAGAAGGGTTTAATAAGTGAAGCATGACATGTTGGGGCCTGCTAGCATATATGTGGCTTTGCTAGCTCTGTTTGCTAACTTAGTTTTCACTTTTTTTTCTTTGTACTTACTAGATTTGATGGTCTAGCTGAGCAGTTTGGAAAATATGAGATGTTTTGCTCTTGGTTGTGTGTTTTGGTAAAGACTGGCATCCATATACAAGCCTAAACAAGCTAGGAAGAGTATCCTAGCTTGTTTACTCCTCTTTTTTGTGCATATTTTTTTGTCACTTCTTTGAATATTTCAAAGTTTCTTGTTTTTTTTTTTCTGTTTCCGTCTTTCATTTTCTGAATATTACTCAGTTGTAGTTAAAATTGTGATTGTCACTTATAACAATAAGGTTGAAGGTGTGGATTTAGACAAAAAGGGTCTTCTGCTGGGATGTTATGATTGGACAATACAGATGACTCCAAAAACATAGACTGTTTAGAGCAGGGGTGGGCAACCTTTTCTTTCATGGGCTACCAAAGGTTTTACCCGGCAGACTTTTTTTTTTTTTTTTGGGGGGTGGGGGGGGGGGGGGGGTATATTTATTGTAATATTTGCTTTTTCCCCCTACATATGCTATGTGAAATAACAATAGCTTCTTGTGTTTAAAAAAAAAAGACCTTTTGGCAAATTTAGAACAGGGAAATGCATTTTATGAGGGATTTTGTCATGCAAGCATGTAACAACGGACAGTCTTTTAAACATTGTTTCTACTTCAAATCATTTTGGGGCACAGATTCTGGCAGGCTGTAGCAGGAACGTAGAATATGTGTAAAAAAAAAATGGCAGTAAACTCACAAAAGCCCCAGAATAAAGTCTGTTGTAAACATCCATCTTTTAATTTGTTTTGGTTTTTTTGTGGGACAAAAGGTGAGTGTCCCAAAACCAATCAACGATGCCTGAGACTGGGGATACACAATCTGGCAGGGAGAACATACCTTGGCATCACACCGGAATAGATGCGCAGTGTTTTGGTAACCCATTAATCTCATTACATAAAGAACTAATGTGGAATCTGGACAAAACTAGGCCTCAATTTTGATTGAATTGTGATAAATGTTGTAAAACAGAATATTGTGGCATTTTTATTTCAAATATAACTCTGGCTTTTCAGCTCTTTTTACTGCCAACTGCACCGATGGGTTGATATCCCTCAAGGAGAAACGCTGACTTACTTTGTATTCACAGACAAGTCAGTTGGTCTGGACCGAGTCTCCTTAATTTGGTCCAGATTGAGTCCTGAACCTTGCGTTCGGACTGCCTTTTAACCGCACATTTCTGTTCTCTGTTAAACTAAACTACATATTTAAAGATCCGTTTTGGTCCAATTGTTCTGCTCAGATTATGCGGGCTATCCTGGCTGAAGAAACTCAGAGCAAACCGATGCTCAGTCCAAATGGAAACGGAGCGAGACCACTTTGAAAGTTAGGTCAGAGAGCGGTTCCTGGTTCTAGACCAGGGTCAGCTTCGGTGTATTCAGACAGAAAATTTGTTCCAGATTATCAGGGGAAACAAACTAGTTTACTTTATAATCGAAAAAATGATGAAAACCACAGATGAACATCAGAAAAACAATGAATCTTCCAACACCACAGAAATGTAAAATAACTTTCTATATCTAAGTGAAGGTCACTTTATTTGCAGAGCGTCATCTATAGGGAGACACCAGAATTACAGGGGGGAACAATCATTATTAAGGATTATAAATTTATTCCAGTTTGGTATGCCAGATTAATAGTTAGTATATGGCCTCTGGGCTGTAGTTTTTCCTCTACTGGTTTATAGAGAGCGAACTACATCTTATATTGCAAGAATAAATAGTTATGAACTAAACTTTGCTTTTTGAGAGGGCTCACAGATGTATGATGGTGCACCCTGTATTTATTAGGCTTACTGATAGGTCAGAATACTATTTAAAGTCTCTGCTTGGCCTCTTTAAAAGGTTATCACTTTTACATTCATTTTGTGGAACTTTTAGATGTGTCTAATAACTGTTATAGTAAAATCTGCAAGGCTCCCACTTCTATAAGTTTGTTGAATGTATTTCATTCATAACAGGAGGTATGCGTGAACATATATGGTAGATTATTAGGCTGAACTATGTAGAGGTCTTGATTTTTAATTAATAAATGAGTCTTATTCAACTGCAAAAAGGCTCCCAGAGGAAACGAGTTGTCCAAATTGCTTTGCCTTCACCAATTTGTTGATAAGGTCATTTTGTCGAGCTTGGTGCTGCGATTTAACTGCAGGCGATTTCAGAGTGCAGAAACCTTTTCTGATTAGCACTCAAGCAGTCAAATTTAATTTTGATTTTAATATACTTAGACTCTTGTTTTTAGTTTGCATTTTTTAAAGAACAGCTCCCGTCGGTAAGTTAATCCAACCGACATGTCGTGATAAAATTCCCTTTTCTTATGTCTTGTAAAAAGTTCAGGTTTTTCTTGTTTGTTTTGTTGCTTCATCTTATGTGTGAAGCTTTACAGCACAAGGCAACACAATGGCTCTTTCTTGAAATCGGCATACATGGAAGAAATGTTTGATTCTGCGTGGCCACGACATTTCAAGGTTCATAGAATTTTTTTATTTACCTTGTTTAAACTGCAGTTTGTAATTGATCTATTAAAACGTTCACAGGCAACTGAAAATAAAGTAATTACAGAAGAAAAAAAATCCCATTACAAGGGTTTAATCTAAAAACCTATCATTACATTTTTTGCATGAAATAAATGCATGTGTGCATACATTATAGGTGCACAACACTGCATTTCTATTTATTTATCTTCCTTTAGTTTTTCTGTTGTAACACCGTCCCTGTCTGTGGTAAAGAGCAGCTGTTGCATCGTGCTGCAGACTCTGATTTTCCCTCCGTGTGAGCACACTGGCTCAGAGAGGCAAGACAGACAGCCACTTAGCTTCCCATCAGTGTAATGGGATGCCAGTTACTGTTGGTGGTATTGATGCATCTGTGCGTGTGTCAACTAAAAGCCCTCCTGCAGGACAAGATGTAAGCTTGTTCTAGCTGTCCATCAGTGCCAGAATACTAGACTTCATGCAAATGTTGTTTTGTTCCTTTTCTTTGCCTATGCAGACACCTTTTACTGACATTTGCTTTAGAAATATATTTTGTTGCTATTAATAGTTTAATTCCACTCAAGATTCAAGATCAGCTTTTTTTTTTTTTTTAAATCCCCGCAGGGAATTTCTATAACTTCTTAACAGTTCACTTAGAACAAGGGCGCAAAATGAGCAACTCGCCATAGCCTTGGAGTTCACGTATACTATGCTGCATTATGTCTCCTTCTTCTCAGTATGAGTTGTCATTTTTAAAAGTTAACACTTGCCTTCTGAAATTATATTTTATGAATGAAACACAAGCTACAGTAAGTCGCACAGCACATGATTATCAATTATCAAGTTAGACTGAGAAGAAATGTTCTTTGAGTAGATTGGAAAGTGCAGTTTGCAATATAAATATTTCAATAAGGAGATGACTCAAAGTGGAAATGAAAGATTTAATTGTGAAGATATTGTGAACATTTAGCATGAAATAAGAGTCTTTTAGCGGTTGGGCTGGAGAAATCTTGCTTGCTGATGAAGACCTTGGGCCAAGTGAAGAGATCCCCCTCAAGACGAACTGCACAAGAAAAGAAGAGGTGGAGAAAGCCGGAGGAACACTTGGACCAGGTGAAAAGCCCAGATGCTGATGGTGGTAAGGCAGGACCGCGCCATTCGAAGAGCCAGGAGGAGAATGGGGTTGAGGCGGGACGGCGCAATGTCCTGGAATGCGGAAAAACAAACTTTACTGGATTTAAAGGCAGAAGTTGGATTGTGATTGACTGTGAAGAAGGGAGTGCTTCAGCTATTGGTTCCCAATGCATACCAAATAATGACGTGAAGAGTAACGATGAACATCCATGTCTGAGAGGAAGTAGATCTTCCTTATTGAAACTGCGCCAAAGCTTCACAACATTAAAGTAAACCTCGTGAACTTGTCTTTAACCCTCAAACCTCCCAGCACTCAGTGTATGAGAAGTGCTTTATAAATAAAGTTTGATTTGATTAGAAAAGCTCTTAAACTACAACATGAATGCACTCTCTCATCTGTTTGCTATACGTTAGGTATCCTTGGGTTCATAAATCTCTTGGAAACCCGATGGCGCGACCTCGTCCTCTGATCATGGCCTGTTTATCTGCTTCTGCTTACAGTTGCGTCTGACAATCACAGGCTTAAAATCAAATTACATGTTTCCAGCATCTCATGTGGTTCAAAAATGAGATCACTTACCCCTTATCTTGCAGTGATTTTTTTTTTTTGTTTGTTGTTAGTCTAAATGAAATTTCTCCTCTAACCTGCAGGTTAAACAACATTATCTAACACGAGCATCAAAGCAGGTTACCGGTATTTATCTCCAGGGGCCTGAGGGGGGTCTGAAACATTAAAAACAAATATGAATCACACTGTATTTTTGTTATTTGATTGTTTTTTTCCTATTTTTAAGTCCTCCTTTTTTTATTCACTGTATGCTTTTTCTTCATTATTCTTTAAAGGTAGTGCAATCTGGCACTGGACAGAACAATAAACAGGACTATATCTCCATGATAAAGTAAACTAGCTGGTGAACGCAATCTTGACGGTTAAGTAATAATAAAAGCTCTGAGTAATAGTGGTGTTTTTAGAGGTTACACATGCAGTGTGCTGACAAATGACTAGTGGAAGTGTCCAGGTAGACTAACAATAATAGAGAGATATAAGAGCACTACACTGAATCATAACAAAAGTTTTGATGCCTTATTTTTACCTGTGGTCGTGCATTAAAAAAATAAAGTGGTATTCAGAAAATATTTTTTTAAAAAGGGAGGAGGATAATTCTTGCTTCAAAAAGTACAAGTGTTGTGGTTCTTTGGAGATGAGCACAACCGTACCTGAGAAAGCGTGGTTTGACCAATCCAACACTCATAGGGAAATTCAACCAAATGACAGGAGATTTCATTTGGTTGCCAAATCTCTGCAACCAGAAGGCTCACTCCATAAGGAAGTTTTTAAAGTCCCACTCCAGTGAGAATTGTGTTTTTAACATGTTTTTGTTGCATTTTTCTGATAATGGAGGACAGGTATAAAGAAAATTGAGCTCCAAACTGCTTTTTTGAGTATTTTTTTAATTTAAATTGTTGTGAGGAGTAGAAGAAAAAAATGCTTTTTGATAAAAAGCTTAATTTTTGATGTAAAAAATATGTTAGGCAGGCCACAAGTTCCCTGCTCTCAGCAATGGAGAGAGGAAGGGGGTCCGGGGTTGCTCCATGCCAGCGGTCCTGAATTTCTACTGAACTTTTGCCACTCTGCAGAAATTATGTCTTAAAAAAATGACACTTTTTTGCCTAAAGATATCATAAATATAATATACCACTAGGAATGCTTTTAGAAGAGCTCGAAAATGATCAGGATGGGACTTTGATCAGAGAGGACTCACCTTATGTCAGCTCAGGTTGCTGAAAGCTTTCATCTTGGATCCTTGCTGAGATCAACTGGTAAATTCACAAAAAAAAAAAAAAAAAAAAAAATTACAGCTTTGGGCAAAATGTGCACGGCTTTAAGACGTCAGCAGAAATGACAGCTTGTTATTCAGTTGTGGGAGTGCTGCTGAATTATTCTTCACAACTTCACAGATCATGTTTATGCTGACTCATTTTGACTTCCTCAAAAACTGGAAAAGAGCCCGAAAAATAGCCTGACAGTTAGGAGTTTTCCTCTCTCAGCATCAGCTCCCACTGGGTGCGGCCCGGAACCGCAGATAACCTCCAAACACCCTTATGCCCACTCCTTGGGTCTCCTAAACTCACCAATCAGGCTCCAGCACAGGCTTTTGCACTTAAAGAAGAAACCAGAGTACCATGAGAAAAACCCCTGCAGGTAAGAGGAAAACATGCCATCTTAAACAGACAGAAACGCCATAGCTCAGATTCACAGCTGGCAGCCTGGAACTGCTGGGAAATTTCCACCACACCACCATCCATCCCTGTTCTGTTCCCACTCAGTCCTGTGTGGGGTTTACAGCCCAGTTACTTAAGGGCAAAGGCAGGGGGTGCACCCCGGACTGCTCTCTGCTCCATTGCAGGGCCACACACAGACAAGCAAACATTCACTTCTAAGAACAACCTATGAAGCAAGTGTTTGAACTGTGGAAGGAGAAAACCCACTCATGGAAGAAGAGAATATGCAAACTCCCCACTGAAAGGATCCAACTAGGATTCAAACCTCAGGCTTTTTATTAGTTTAGACAAAATTGTAACAAAATTAAAAACACTATAAAGTTTGATCATATTTTGTGGGCTTCAAAAAGAATGCAATTAAAGAACAAAAATAACTTATGTTTAATGCTTAAATGTGGCTTTCTTTTCTATATTTTAATCTAATAAGTAGAGAAAAACACTTTAGCAGTATATTATCTTGTTAGAAACATTAAATAGTATTTATTATAACTTTACTTAAAGATACTCCAATGAAAATGTTTTTTTTTTACATCTTCTTGTGGCATTTCTCTTGATGGAGAACATATATAAACAAACAAAAAAAAAGCTTAAAATTTTGTTTCTGAATATTCAATATTGTAAATCATGAGCAGACCCAAAAAAAAAAAAAAATACAGATGAAAAAGTTTGTAGCAGTGATTTGATGCTGCAATCAGTGGGGAACAAGCTGCCTACTCTGCTCTATTCTGATGCATCCACTTGTTGAATATTGAATATTGGAGCTAGATCGCTCCAATATTGTTCACCATTTTTGTTGCTCCAGTAATGTTATGCCTCTGTTTGGTGCAGTGCGATTCATGTGTTTCTCTCTTTCCCACTCCTCTCTGGGGAGGGGGAAAAATTCCAGACCCGGCAGCTTGTCTTGTGCTCCTGTCCGTGGCAGCGGACCTCGCCTCTGGCTCGTCTTGCTCCCACAGCTGTCCCCCAGTTCCATCTGGATAAAGCCCATCTGCTACACTATTAGTTAGTTTTTTGTTTTTTTTTTACTTCCAGAATCAATTTTTTCATGAGTTTTTCCTCACATAGAAGAAATGTCTAACTTATGTCTAGCTTATCTTAGTCTGTTTAGTTTAGCAACCAGCTGTTATTTATATTTTGGGAGTGATTTTATGTTTTCGGACGATTACCGGCTTGACGCCAGTCGAGACAATTGTGTTGTGTAATTGGGCTATGTAAATAAAATTGAATTGAATTGGGATTGTAAGCTTATAAGCTAGTGAGAGAGTGTGTAAACAAAGGGATGATGGGACATGTGGGCAGGCTTACAGGGAAGTTTCTAAAGAATTATTGCCACAAAGTATGTCCTAGAAACCAAAAAGTTTTTTTTTTTTGACTAAAAACAACATAATCATAATTAAAAACTAAAGGGAAAGCTTTAAAAATAGATCAAAAGATGATCAAAGTGAGGCTTCAACAGTAAAAGGCTCCAAAACAACTGCAACAATGGAGAGTACAGTTTAGCAACAGATCATGCAGAGCACCACAAACACATTTAGGCTTCTTTTTTTTTCTTTCACATAACAAGCTTAGTTTTTTTTATTTAAGTTCTACCAAGCATCATAGCAAGTCTCAGTCCTTTTGCTGTTTGATGTCACAAAGTGGAGTGGTATGTATTCCTCAATGAGTGCTTTTTATTGATTTATTACTTGGAGGCTCACTATAAGTTAAGGGAAAAAAAAGCAGGCTGAAGAAAAAGTTGTATGTTTTGTCAAAGGGATACTTTTAGAAGCTCGGTGGTAAACCTGTTCCGAGAATTTAAAGTGTGTATAAAGAGGTCTCCAGCTGCAGATCACTGAGTGCGCAAGCGATCACACCTTTCCTTCCAGCAGGAAAGAGAAGGCTGTCTAAGCACAAGGCTTCCTGAGCCCTACATTAACCCAACAGTTCTTTTCCTGCCAGACCGTTTCCTGACTCATTCAGTCACTGCTGGCCTTTTTCAGTGCAGCTGCAAAGAGTTTCTTTCTTTTGTCTATTTGAAATATTACTTTGCTTTTATGCACTCGATGACACCCTCTTGGAAAAAAAAAATATGAATTTAGTTTCAAACCTGCTATGGTTGTTTGTAAACAACTTTTTTTTTTAGTGTTTTTCTTTGCCTGTGAGCGCTGAGTGGGTGGAGTGAGTTTGGCCTCACTTCCTGCACAACAGGATACAGAGATCAGGGCAGAAGTGAGATTGGAAAAGCTCAGAGGAGATGATGGATGAGATGGTTATAGCCAATTGTCTTTGCCTTCCTCAACAGGTGCAGAAGAGCTTTCAGTGTGATGAAAGTAGTAGGCATTTATCTTAGAAAAAGACTGAATAGAAGGGGAGACGAGTGGTTTATACGTAAAGTTGTGTTTCTTGAAATTTTTTGCATGAAAAAAATAAAATGTTAGATAATCTCAAACTACAAAGTTTTGAGCTGGAAGAATTGGTAAAAAAAAAAAAAAACTTTGAAGAGATTTAAAAGACAGGAGTTATGGTAAAAGAAAAAAAAGACATAATTAAAAACGATTATGTTTCTATTGTTTGTTTGATGGACTGACTGCTCTCGTTGCATCATGGGAGTTTCTTTTCATCTGCGGGGCTGAAAACAGATCCTGGATCTTGCATCAGAGGAGACTGGCATTGCAGAAGTCAAAACACCCTGTGGCTTCAACTACCAAAGCAAAGCTTTCAATCATTTTTAAAAGGTATCTTGTTTTACAATCTCTAGGAGGGTGGCTGTTTTTTGTTTTTCTGAGAGTTGCTTTGGGTTTTGGTAATTAAGTTGATGTCTCTAAATTTGGATAATGACAAGTGTTTTATGTTTCTTAAAAAAAAATGGATTTGAGGAAGTTTTTGCATCATTTGGTTGTGATTGTTGTGATTATCTCTGACTTCACTTAAAAGATTCTATACAGTAAAAAGGAAATTGGCGTGGTCATTTTGAGTGGATGCCTAATTCAACATCCAAAGATAAGCTTTTGGGCCAGATAAAATGAAGTGCAGTTTTAATGACACACTCCAATCAGCTATTAAGCTATTTAGTGTTCTCAGTTGTTTTTTAATTATGATTATGCCATTTATAGACATGTTTTTAAATAAAGTTTACTTTCTGCAGAGCGGCAGTAGGTCGTTAAAAATTTGCCTCTGAGTTGTAGGCGGGACTATTAGCATGAACCAATCCCCGCACTCTTTCTCCTCTTAGGCCCAATCCAAATTCTTCCGATCTCTCTTCCCCTCAATTTGAAGTTAGTGGCAGTTTAAGTGCAAGTTGTGTCGGGTATTATTATTTTTTTTAATTTCACCCTCCAAACGGAGGGGTCCAAATTCTGCCATTGTGAGGGTAAACCGCATCGTGCTGAAAAGCGCTTTTCTTCACGTGGGTGTGCTCTGAGTAATGACTATTTGTTGTAAGCATGACTTTTTTAAAGTTATAAAATCATGTTTATTCAAGTGCTGAAAGCTCCGCGCTGATGCTATTGATGACGTTATCGAACGAGAGTAATGTCCGAAATATTAGACACTATTTTTACATAACCCTCCGTTTGGAGGGCTAAATGAAGGGGAAGGGGCAAGAGGAAGGGAGAAGGGAAGAATTCGGACTGGGCCTTAAAGATTCTCACAATCTGCCTCAGGCAAATCTGAATGTGCACAAATGTGTCAAAACTTAAAATTGAATTGAATTGAAGAATAAAAAAAAAATCGCAATCGAATTGATTCAGGCTCTTAACACAGTAAGAATTTGACTGAAAAGCTGATAATAAACTACAACGAACTAGGTGCTCTGAGGATAAAATAGTCAGGATTCATGTGCTAAGGTTTTGTCATGTTCTGTTGTCCCTGTCAGTCCCTCCATGTTCAGGTTAATCATTCACACCTGTCTTCATTTAGTCAATCAACCTTGGTGTGTTTAAGTGTCTGGTTTTCAGTTCTTCGTAGTCAGGTCATCTGTTCTGTTACGTCAATTGAGTTTATTTAGTAAATATTTAAGTTTCTTCAGCAAGTCTTGTCTCCTGCATTTGGGTCTTCCACCACCAATAGGTGAACAATCAGTATTGGAAGTCAGCAGGACCAAAAAAAAAGGTGAGGAGCTGACAACCTGAAAAATCTAATTGTTGATAGGATTTTTAAATCAAATTCACATGAATCCTTCTTCAACTCATGCTGTCCTATTGTTCTCAAGTTTAAAATTCAGTCCAGAAAGCCAAAGAAATGTGAAAATTGTAAAAAATTCAGAAATATTTGTCACGTCTTGCATAGATTCTGTTCCACAGAAAAAAGAAACAACCACTGCATACCAATATTTGGTAATAAGACTGTAACAAAGGCTACTGTTTATTTTTTTGAGAAAATCTTTAGTTTCTCATAGCTTTATTACAGCTGTGGTAGCCAACAGCTTGTTCATCCCAGTGATCAGTTTTTCAATGGCATGCAAGAGTTGACTCACATCAGCTTTTAGTTGTAGTAATCTACTTTGATAATGAATATTTTTATTGTCTCCATATTTAATTATACTAACGACAAAAAAATACAACACTGTGACACAGCAGAGCTAGAAAAGTTAATTTTGTTTGCTGGCGGGCTTCATGCAGGGCTCACTTCAGTGTGATTTGTTCCAGAATGTCACTGGACTCACACAGAGCCGCAGTTTGAAACTGCTTTGTCATGGAGTCATGTTTGAGTGGTTTATTGAGGGAAAAAAAAAGACCAAAAAGGTCTCTTTTTAAAGAGGTGGTTTGATTGTTAAATTCTCTACTGGATTGGTAACGCCACAAAATGGCCATGTTATAGCATGCGCGGAGGCAGCTGTCTAAATCTGCTGCTGACGTTTGTGTTCCCTTTGTTTGCGTGATAAGGATCTACAAGGACTCCCTAGAAGAAGAAGAGATGTCATATCTCAGCTGGATCTTTCTGGGCGAATAAAAATAGCAAGAAGACGTATGTGCGCTGCACCTGATAACAAAACCGCCCAAAGCAGCGAAAGTAAAATACTCTCCCAGTTGAAAAGTCTCAACTTTACCTGATTGTTGCAAAAAAAAGAAATCAGGCAAATGAACAATAATTGTCCTTGTGTGCACGGAAAGATGAAAGATGTATGTGTATTATTCTGTTTTGTTTGGATGCATTTTACCTTTCCAAGGGTTGCATTTATACTTCCCTTAGAAACCCTTCAAACATCTCCACATTGTCAGAGCTGGATCAAAAAGCTCAATATTTACAGCTTCCTGTTCTGGACACAATCAGTTGATTGAGAAACAGAAGGTGCAGTTCAAGCCAAGTGTTTACCGGAATCTAATATGTAAAGTGTGTACAGCATTCTAATAAAATGTGTGGACACAGTTGCTGCAAGATGTTAATCGTACAGAGTGATTTAGACCTGTGATGTCAAAAATGTGATTTCTAGAGCTTGTAAAGTCAAAAACGGATAACTTATAAAACACCCTTTTTTTAAGCTCTACCCAACTCTTCAGCATGTGGTAGTTTCACCCATGAATAATACAGACTATTGATTGTAAAACACGAAAAGCAGCAAAATGATTTCTGTTTGCACGTGACCTTCAAGTGCCGAAACAGTCTGTCAATGTAATTATTAATAACTGGCTTTGTGAACTTGAAATATATTCTTGGGATTTACTTGTAAACCCAATTGTGATTTGGAGGTTTTTATTCTGTTGGATACTAAAACAATTACCCAATGAAATTTGACGACACAAAACCACTCGTATGTGGTGAAGCTCCAGTGAAACTTTGTTACAAATAGAAATTAAAGTGTATTTGGAGGTGATTACATGATGACAACATTGTATGAGAACTGAACTGAGTTTGCTCTCCAAATAGAACTATCCAATGATTTAAGGAGAGAAAATATTATCATCCCAATTTTTGTGTTTGTAGTACTTGGGTAGTAACTCATACATTACATTTTTTGTATAAATAAAAAAATATGAAATTCCCAAAAAATATAATTTAAATATGCACGAATTGAAATAGAAACATCTTGAAAATAATTACACACAAATCATTAAAAATTATGCACAAATTGCTTGTTATGTGCACACAAAACTACAGACTCTTCACGTTTATGAAAAAGAAAAGATTTTTGCATAAGTGAATTGTTTAAATAATGCTAAAATGCTGGGTCAGTTTTCTTTTTATTTGCTTTGAACTTATATTGTTAATATTATCTGGTGAAACGTGACATTTTCCTACTTTCTTAAACAGATACAAGTATGTCCTGATAATTAATACAAAAGTTTAAATATGTGTTTTTTAAAAAACTCAACACAAAAGTTTCTCACAAATCGGAATGATACTATTTTCTCTCCATACTGGTTCCAAGAAGCCAAAATCCCATAGTCCTCTATAGGGGAAATAAACACACTTCTCAGAATAGTCATTCTTGCTCTGCTTCCTTTTTTCAAAACACATTCTTGCTAATCTTAATTATTATTGTGATTTTTTTTTTTTTTTTTGTAGTGTAACTAATTGAATTTGAAAAACTGGCCAATCAGATGCCTCAATAAAAGTATGTGTTCTCCCAAACATTCGTAACATTTGATCGACAGATTTACCCAACCCAGCTTTCAAGTGGTGTGGAGTTCAAACAAGCTCACTCTTGATTGGTTGGAGTGATAGCCATAGAAACGATGATGAGTCAGACTGAATCAGACCAATCAATGTTTACTGAGGTCATCTGCTTCCAATATGGAGACGTACGTTTTACAGCGTCTGAATTTACTTAAATTTGTTGGAACCCGAAGCAAGTCACTTACAATGAGTGACGTCATATTAACTTGTTCCATAGATAATTGCACTCACCTCACAGCGAAAAGGCCTTGGTTCAAATCTCAGCTGTGACCTTTCTGTGTACAGTTAGCATGTTTTGTACATGAGTTCTCTACTGGTTATCTACTCCAATAGCATGCTTCGTGGTTGATTGAAGATCCTACAATGTTTATATGTGTGCGTGTGATTGTGAGTTGGCTCCAACCCAGTGACTCCGACAGGGATTCAGCGTGTTCTGAAGCTGGATGGATGGATGGAAATCTGGAGCTACTCTTTAAACAAAATGTACTCAACAACTTTTCTTTGAAGAATCCATTTTCTCAGATTTTTTTTTCCACCAAAGTGTAGCAAAACATCTTAACCACATAGAGCTTAAATGGAAGATTTAAAATAGCATATCTAGTAAATGGAGTGTATTAGGCCACTTTAGCTAACCGATTGAGGGGCTTTTTCATTACAAGCCACTTACATCCATTTACAAGAAAAAAAAATGCTTGCAAAGCGGTTTGAGGTTAATTTTCTCTCCTAAGGACACATCTCCATTTAGAGGGTTTCGGTCAGGAATCAATCAGCCAACTTTTTCAGTCAGAAGACAATTGCTGTAGGTAAATCCAAGTTTATTAGTATTGCATCACCTAATGGAACTTAAAGTGCTTTTAAGAAACACAGAAAGGCTCAAACAGCCCTAAAAAATAAAAATTTTATGAACATCAAAAATAAATGATGTTTTGATTTAAGCTTAAATTGCCTTTTACTTTTTTATATGATTCTAAGTTTTACTTGTGTTAAAAATCATTTAAGTTTGGGTTGACTGGTGCCATCACAAACAGAATAACTAATGTTTTTTTTATGTTTTTCCCCAATCAGTCACACCACATTTCCATGTCATCATCCATAGCATTGTCCTCTAAGCCTATTTAAGTTTGTGGTTTTTAGTTTGTAACAGACAAGTCTTCTGTTTTTCCACCCTTGTTCCAGATTTAAGCTTAATCCCAGTTTTTGTTCTGTTTTTAGATTTTTTTCCCTCAGATTTATTGGAATTTATATTCTGTTTTATGTTTCCACCACCATGTCCCCTGCTTGAGTTTTTCAACCTATTATTCAGTGCAGTCTCAAACAGATGCTTACTAATAAACAATGACCTAGATATTTAAAAATGTCAATATTTTTCTGTCTCACATAGTAGAAGTGAGCAGAATAAAACACTAAGTTGTCAATAAAAAGAAAACAGAAGCTTCTGAATGAGCAAAAAAGCTCTTTTCTGAGTCGATATTGACTTCTACGAGATGCACTCTATTGACACACTGTCACTGGGATGTGTTTACAAGAACAGCTTAATAGTAGTACATAAACTCCATAATTTTCCCTTTTCCATGCCAGTGTCAACCACAAATGATCTTTTAATTTGAGTAAAAGAACGCCATTTTGTCAAGCTGAGGGCATAGAAAAAATCACAGCAGACTTCCTGATTGTTCTTTTATTTTTATGAAAGTTTTAATCAGTTAAAGTATTTTAGTTCATGGAAAAAAATCCATCTCTATACTTCAAAATCTAGACTTTCAGTGTGTACATGCTACATTAACCAGAAACCACATGTATAGCTGATAACAAATAAAAAGGCCTTTCTTTGTTGCATTCAATAAAGTGACTTGCTGTGAATGTGATTTGTCCCACATTCTATTATTTACTGTTTGTTGTTCACCATCTACATAGCTTTCGCTAAACATTAAATTGATGTTCCTTCTCTCAGCTTTAAACTTCTCACAGAGTGACAAACAGGGTGTCCACCAGGGTATCCCATTAGGTATTTCTGCTGCTGAATCGTAGAAATAAAAGAAAATGTAAAAGCACAAATATTTATTGTATGACTCAAAAAAAGAGTTTAATGCTGGCAGTTTCTTCACTTTTATTTGAGACTTGATGAACTCCTTCTTCAGCGTGATAAAGCTTCTGAGGCATTGATGTCTGACTCAGACAAAATAAAATAGCACAGTAAATATCTTAAAAGTTCCACGCATGTGGGAAGATATTGTGTTTAAAAAACTTGGACAAAAAAAGTGCTTTTTTGCAGTAAATTTCTGACCCTTCAGAATAAAACTCAGGGCACTGTAAGTCCAGGACGGAGACCATCTAATTGATTCATAGACAACATCTTAAACTCAAGCTTAGGAGTCTTTCTATAGAATGCTTTATAAATGTATTACTTTAAAACTTTTAATCACTAATATTGAATTCAAGACAAAAATGTTAAACTACAAGTGAATGCAGTTTCTGTTTCTAAATCACACATAAATTATTCAAGATTTAATTAACTATGCATCATTGCATAGGCAGATACGTATGGATGTAAATAACATCTCATTCAGGGACTGAACTCTTCATCTATGACATTTTAAATTGAGTTTGAAATCAATTTTAAAGCATTCTTTTGGAACCAGTTGCAATCATTTTAAATGAAAAAGACCACGTCGATGCGGATTCATAACTCACGTTTTTAAGTCAGTTTTTAGGATCTAGCCTATGTACAAAACCATTGAACACACATTGAAAGTAGTGCTGTCAATTGATTAAAACATGAGCACGATTAATCACTATGTTTTACTAGGTACACTTTATATGATATTTTGCAGATTTTTAACAAAAAAAGGGCCTGAGCTCCATTTTTTCCTTTGTATTGTCTGAATTTTTATTTTTTTTTCATTTATAAAGTGTTCATTTGGAAGTGTAATTTGTGAGCACAAAACACATCAACAGTGCAGTAACATAAGCGAAACTGTTCAGACTTTTATGTCTGCAGTATTACTCCAAGAAAACAAAGATGCTGACAAACCATCATAAGAAACAAACATTGTGTTTCTTCACTTTACACTGATCCTGCTGGGTGTGGATGCACGCTTAAAAGATAGACATATATATTATATATTCTATATGTGTGGACTTATTCAAAAAAACTTTTCCTTTGTCATCTTGACAAAAACAAGCAATAAGAGGTAAACTTTTTCTCTGAACTTCTGCTTCATTGAACCCATCGTGATGATCAGCATATATATCACTTTCCTTTGCCGCTGCAGTCGAGGTCATTCAGCAACCCACTGCGAGCCACATCACCTATGAAATAGGGAAGGGAAAAAAGCGATCTAATCTAAAAAATAACTAAACTAAAAATTGATTAAATATTTCTTTTGTTAGTGACCATGTTATAAGTGGGATTGTGCCTGACAAAGTGTGCATTATCAGAAATTAATGCACGCCATGGAAGCCTGAGCTGTCCAACGTGAGGCTGAAGACAGTTAGCATTAATTAGCGTTAATAAGTATTAACGCCTTTTCATTTTCTTTTTAAATAATCACGTGCGTTAATGCATTAACAATTGCAGCCCTAGTTGAGAGATAAACTAGTTTAATTTGGTAGTGACACATGAATAACATCCTTTATAATTTACCTTTTTAAATCAACTGTTTGAAAAATGAACACAGAGGAGAAATCCATAATTGCGGTTTTTGCTCGTACAGAACTATATGACATCAAGTCTTTCATTTATTGGAATAGAGCTTCAAAAAAAAAAAAAAAGCCTGCATTAAAGTTTGCAAGATTTGCACCGCTTTGACAATTCACTGTAGTGACAGTCCTGTGTGATGCCATATGCTAACAGTTCAATAACCTGCGTTCAACGTGTTATTGAGTGCTCAGTGTGAACGTAATATTAGAACTTGCACCACAAGTTTCTGTCCCTAATTAAAACACTGTTGAACAAAGAAGAGATTCTTTCAATCTGTGTGCCTGTGGTAAAATATTTAAACCAGTGAAGCAGTCATGAGATCCCAACTAGAAGATCAACAGAACGTAAAAGCTTTGAACAAGAGTGATATGTAATGTAGTGATATTGAACATCAACTAAATCTAAAATCATACTGATTTTGGGTAGTTTAAATACATTTTGATATGCAGACAAAGATTAATGCTTGAGGTTGTAGTTTTACTGTAAAATATTTCAATTTCTTAATGATTTTAAACAATAAAAGTGTGCATTGAGACTTAATTTCTTCATTTAAAATAAAAGAACAGATTTTCTTTTTCACCACCAGCCACAGAAAGAATAAGCTGACAAGATGTCTTGAAGCTAGGAATAAAAGGCTCAGACATATACGACTATTTTGTGCTCTTGTCCAACCTTAAAACAACCTTTTAACAATCACACGCTGTGTTAGTCACTTTTTTCTTTTAGGTTGAGAAATCTGATCCCTAACTGTTAAGCTTTTTCATTTTTAACCTGCAGTTATGACTGTTATGACTAAATGTACTAAACGTTACCTTTTTATGCTTATTTTGCATTTGAGCTTCACTCTGATCAGGGTTAAACTGTGACAAAATCAAACCTTTGTAATGTTTTAGAGGGACAAAAAAAAAAAAACGCTCTTCCATCTCTTTTCCTGGCGCTCAGTGTTGACCATGAACGACCGCACTGAAAGGAAGCAAACAAAAAAACAAGAAGAGCAGATAACCAGTACAGCTCTGGAAGTAATGTTTCTCACACAGTTTCTGAAACTGTTTTTTGTCTAAAATGCCCAGAGGTGTAAAATAAAATAAAAAAAACATACTCTGCTTCATTAAACATTTAAATGTTTTTCAGTGCCATCAGTGTTACTAAGATACAACAATATTTAGTGAAGCAAAGCTGTAAAACTGCTGCAAGTGCTGCTTAAAGATCATTTCTGATGTCCAAGCTACAACAGATCTGTATGCTGTAGTCATATCCTGATGCAAGTTCCTTATTTAAAAAAAAAAACAATGTTCCTAGCCTGCTTTTGAGAAGTTTTTCTCATCATTATTGCAATTTCAAGCTGATTTTGGAAATGCTTTGTCTCATTATGCATTGTTTTTTTGCATTGTCATGCTGCACTGTGTGTCGTTTGCAGCGTTTGGGCGCTGTGCTGAGTCGTGATGCCTCGGCTCTCCGTTGTCCTGAAGGACTTTTCAAGGCAGACGAGACAGACTGCATTACAGCTCTAATGAAATCTGTCAGCGCAGACTGCACTCAGGGGCAGCTCGCACTGCAGCAGCACCACTCACCACCACACGGCACAGGAGAGGAGAGCTGGGGTTGTGGGCTGAGTGTGAAAGCACAGAATGGAAGACAAAGATGGGTACAGATTTGGCAGTTTTGGGTTGGCTTTTATTTATTTTTTTTGTGATGTTACATGCGTGTCTGTTTGAGTCATTGAAGACGGATGAAGAAAGCACTCTGCTGTGCTAGGGCTCCTCTCTCTGCATATCAGAGTAGCAGACAGCCACAGACTCTCAGCGTAGAAGGACTGGGACTGATCGGAATACTAATGTGAACAGGAGGCATAGAGGAGGTAGTAGAGGAGTGATGATGCAAATGGGTACGAAAGAAGAGGGGAAAACTGGTGCAAAATTGCAAACAGAAAGAGGTGTTACAGGTTGAGAGTAAAAAGAAATCCTTTAAAAAAAAAAGAAAAGAAAAGGAGGGGAGTCGTTGCAGAAAGAAAATGGTCAGGTGTGGGAAGTCGTGAAAGTGAGGTATGAATCACAGCATTTAGGATGGCAGCGATGACTAAGTGAAGGAATTACTGATGAAAATGTGGTGTTTGTGTCTACAAGTGCCGCATATTTGCAGAGAATATGAAGAGGAATCATCTAAGGAGCAAAATGCAATTTTAATTCCTATTTTTCAAAGATTGTTTCTGGTTTCTTTGTTTCCTTCTCCTGTTTTTTGCTGGTATAGAATTGTTTGTTGATCTCAGTGCTGCATGATAGTGTGGCTGTTAACACCATTGCCTCACAGCAGGAAGATCCTTAAGTCTTGGCTGAGTTCTTGTGGCTTGCTGTTTGCATCTCCATCGTGCATGTATGGGGTTTGTGTGGACTCTCCAGCTTCCTCCCTTTAGTCCAACAACAAGAGAGACGTGATTTAAAATACTCTCTTGGGAGCCAGAGTAAGTGTCTTCTCATTAAGGCAAAGAGAAATAGGCAATGGATAGGATTTATATATATATATATATATATATAGACCCACTTTGATCAAAATTTTGTTTTTGGCATTTTTTAAAAACATTTAGTTGGCATTTTTTTCAGATGATGGAGATCATATGTAGAATCTAAATCTGGATCTTAAAATTTATTTATTTTCTGGGTACTTATTCATTCAAATTGTTGCAAATTTAAAAAAAAAAAAAAAAAAAACATTTTCCAAAAAGAACGTATTTGTTCTTTTTGGAAAAGCTCTCTGTTGCGCTTCCCTCTGATGCATCCGCTTGTAGACGAATAAATCCATGTACGTCTTCGTTTTCTCACCCCTATCAGACATCTGCAATGCTGTACGGCCGGACCTCTGGGATATTGCTCTCCATTTTTGTTGTACCGGTAATGGTAGGTTGGGGATGTGAGGGGCTATAGACTAGAAAGAAAGCGTAAACAGAGAGCTCTCAACAATGGGGAGGAAAAGGGTGGCGGGGTTGCTCCGCGCCAATTGACACAACTAGTGGTGAATTTCTAATAAACGACTGGCGCTCTGCAGAAATTATGTTATGGAAAATTACCTTTTTTTTTTTTTTTTTAAGTCTGCTTAAAACGGCATAATTGAAAGATCACTGTGAACGTTTTGAAAATAGCTCAAAAGGTGACTGGAGTGGGTCATAATTCTTTATTACTCACATCATAAAATTAAGGAAATGTTGGTTTGTTACAAACTAATTTAAAAAGAAATATTGGAACCCAGTGTCCTTTTTGTGAAACTAAAATGGCTCTTACTCCCCTCTTGTTTATGTTTTTAACTTGAGTAGTTAGTACTGAACAAGGCAGCTGTGGCGTCCATAGGCAGCGGTAGGGCAGTTGATATCTGATTGGAAGATTGCAGATTCGAGGTGTCCATGGGTAAGGCACTGAACCCCACATTGCCAATGGTGGAAGGTTGGCGCCAGTGTTCGGCAGCAGAGCCACCATCAGTGTGTGAATGTGTCTGTGTGTGAATGGATCTGTGGCACTTTGGGCCTTCGAGGAAGGTAGAAAGCGCTATACAAGTATACGCCATTGATGCCATTACCTTTTGATTTAAGTTGATTGAATCACTCAGTTTCAGGAAAAACTAAAGTGCAGAGTTCCCACAGAGAATAACTTATCACTTTAAGAATATTTGAATGAATAGAAACCAAAACTAACCAAAAAGAATGTGAGAAGGAAACTCCAGAAGGAGGAAACGAAACAGACCGAGTTCTAGCTGCTGAAACCAAACTGATGTGGTTTTAATTTTTCCTTGTCTATCGCGTTGTCCAGTAGATTACTACAAACACTTACTAAATGAAAGAGCAGTCAATGAATGTAAGTTTATAATATAAACAAAACTCTCATTGACAGAAGGAAGAGATAGTTTAGGGTATTTCAATAAACAACAAGAAACTAAAATTGTCTCATACATACCACAAATAATGTAGGATGCCATTCATTCTCTGAGTGTCTCAACCACATTCCTGGTACGTCTAAGAAATTGATGTTCATTCATTCTGGTAACAGTAAAAAAATGCCACAAGTGAAAGACATTTTCAGATGGGATTCTGTTAAAAGGTTTTTTAGGGTGTGGTATGTCAGTTTCATGGTAACATTTCATGACTCAACACATAAAGCCTCTCGAAAATGTTTGACTGGACTTGTCACTAAAAGCTATGAGCAGGAAATTATGAGATGAATTTCAGTAGTTAATTAGATTAGTACGAATTTAAATTGCATAATTATTCATATCATTTATTGCATAAATTGTGTTTTTTTTTTTTTTGGTGGAGCCTCTTGTAATACATGTTTATGCATTAATTTTGCATATTAAATAATAAATATGTTACAGTAAATATTTTATGTTGTTTTACAATATATATATGTATGTAATGTAAATTAAATGCATAAAAAACTAAATCAAATAGATTTTTTTTACTTTTTTTCTCTATTTTGAACAATACTAAAATGAATGTTGAAATTATTTGTGCTCTTTATTTAAACATTTATCCTATATTATCTTTAATTTATTATGTTAAACTAACATTTTTGTTAGTGTATTCTTAGATATTTTTCTGTCATATGTTGGACAAAACAAAAGGATAATTGTAAATGGGGAAATCTGCACCACCACAACCTCTTCCTCCTGATCAATTATATGTTTGTATTTGGCACATACTAACATGGTTTTTACTTGTATTACTTTTCTACCTTCATCCAGGCCAAAAGCCCTTTAGCCTGCTTCCCAATGTTTTATCTCCATTAGTTAAGACGGTGGAAGGAGGTGTGAAGAGGTTGGAAGTTCCCATTGACAGTGTAATCAATGGACATGGCGACTCTTCCCCTCTCGTGTTCCAAATAGGAAGTACCCACTGTTGTAGGAAGGTGAAAGTCTCATAGACTTCCCATGAGAAATAGTTATTTCTCATTTTATTTGCAAGAATACTCATTCCTGCTCTGATGTGTTCTTCTTAACACATTCCTTCTAATCCTCTTTTTTTTTTTTTCTTCATTGCAAATTATTATAAACTGACCAATCAGATGCCTCAGAAAAAGCATGTGTTAACACCTTGGTATGTCCCGTTCACATAAACAGTCTATGGGGGCTCCATGTAAGTCTAGGAGAGGGACATTGTTTTAGATTGTTGTGCTTGTGTTTATATTATTTATTTTGTTCTTTGTGTCATATTACATGTCAATGGTTCCATATAAAGAAAACTGTGTTTGATTTGATTTACTGTCTGAAGTCCCACTCGCCCATGCATGCACACATTCCCACACTGATGCATTCCATCCGGTGACAGAAATACCCTCCACGGCGCTAATCAGACCACCGGTTGCAGTGTGGGGTTCCACGCCCAAACACTATTCAATACGGGGGAAGGCAAAGTGGGAACCAAACCTGTGACCATCCAATCTGAAGTTGACCACTCTACCTCAGCACTCAGCTTTTTCTGATAGAAAATAAACAAACTAGAAATTTTAATACAATAAATATTGTCTCTAGGGGGATAATAACAATAATAATATAAAGATAACTAAGAGGTGAAGGAAAGGAATGTTTTCCATCAGAGCTGAAGAACATTTCAGCTGAAATGAAAAATGCTTTAAACAGTAGTCCTGCTGCACTAAAATCAAATGTTCTTATATAAAATCAGTGATTCATCATGGTTTTCCTGCATCACAGACTCACTGGTGCTTGACTATGCATTAGACTGGATTTTTACTAGAGAGGACTGAGAATAAGTTAGACCAAGATCTACACACTAATACCTTACTGAAGTAATAATACTTAAAAAATGAGTCTTTCTGGCAAATAAATGATTTCTAAACAACTTTTTGCAATAATTAATGCTTTAATATAATTCAACTAACAATTCCATTCATATATGCTTTCTTGGTTTATAAAATGTGTTGCCATAACAACCCCCAACAACGTTAGACTCTCAAATGGTTTTTGTTTATTACTATTGTCGCTCAGGTTTGACCTCAGTTGTGTCACAGTATCCTTGGTGAAATACACCAATGACGTATTAAGAAGCCCTTTATTCTTAAGGTCTTTCACTTCAAGTAGCTTCCCCTGCCTGCACAAGTCACTTTCTGTGCTGCAGAATAGTGACTCTGGCACAAAAATAGAATAAAAGCATCTGCTTGACCGAGAACAGCAGCATGACCAAGAGATGGGGAAAAAAGGACAAAATATAGATATGAGAGAAACCCAGATGTTCCTTTTGGAGGTATGTGCAAGTGTTGACACGCTGTGACAAAGCCTAAAATTAACATTAAGGATAAAGTTGAAAGAAAAATGCTGGCAGTCATTGTCGGCTCCACTGCAGCCTCGGTCCCTGCAGCTACACACAAGTAAATTCGCACAGACACTTTGTCAAGAATCATCATGTCCTATCACCAAGCAACACCAGCCACCCTTGCCCCATGTGGCCATTACTTAACACTTTTGGTTGACGTCCATGGACACGAGCACGGATAAACGGTGGCATTCACACATACTGCTTCACCGATGCATGCCCTTCACCCTGCCTGTCTTTTCATTCAACACAAAGACAAAGTGATTGTTCACTTTCATTCATCTAAACTCTGAAGTGGATATTGCATATATCTAGTAAAGTTGCATATTGGAAATTGCATTTCTCTACGTATACATTTTGGATATGTTTGTGCCAAAAATAAAACTTTCAACTATGAATTTCAAATGGATTTAAAGTTTGTTTCTTAGCAGCATCTTGTAGCCTTTATCTCACAATGGAGGTCACGCATAAAGAAAATTTAGATTAAAACTGTGTTTCTTATTAGATTTTTATTCAAATCATCTTGAAACAGGAGTATTCCATTCTAATGCATCACTTGGAGAAAAATAAATCCATGTATGTCTTTGTTTTCTTAAGTTGAGCAGGCTTTGGAACTGTACCCTTGCCATTTTTGTTGCACCAATAATGTTAGTTTGGGGTTGTGAGGGGTTGTAAGCAGCAGAAGAAAGTAAAGTGTTCTCAAAGAGATGATGGGAAAGTAATGCTGCTTCCCGCTAACAGTTCACAACTCAGAAGCAGATGTCTGAAGAACTACTCCGCTCTGCAGAAACTACTGTATGTCCTTTAACTGCCAGCTTATGTGCTTTAACACAGTGGTCTCCAATCTTTTTCAGGCCATGAATCAATTTAATGTCAGACAATATTTTCCCTGACTGGCCTGTAGGGACTGAAGTGGACATCAGATTTTTATTTTTTTAACCATTTAAGGCAAATTTTCTTAATTCTCTGTGAAGTATTTAAAGCTGATTTGGACTTTATCTGTCAACTTTATGTAGGAACCATTGAAATGTGATATGCCAAAGTGGAAGCTAAAACAGCCAAATTTAGCCTTGTCTAAATTTCAGGTGTGATGAATTAATACAAAAAAAAATAGTCACTAGAACTGGTAACTTCTAAATATAATTATGAATACACCATTGAGTTGCTTTATAAACAACATCCTCGTAATATTAGACAGCCGGTTGCTCTATATTATGCATTATTTTTGTGGTGTGATGAACTGTTCTCTTTATGTAACCCAGTGCCATCAAGCCAAGCAGAAACGCCTGGCACATGCTTTTATTGTGGCGGGCCCTACCACTACTTAAGTTCTGGGTTGTCGGGTGAACCATCTGCTTTCTGCCCTCATTTAAGCATTTAATTAAGCACATCTTCCAAACCTGGTTGCTCCACCAGTGAGTCTACACAGGCTACCTCACTTTAATCAACCTTTGACCGACTGATTGGTCAGTTTTTGTTGCATGTTCTTCTGATTTCCCCAATTGATAGCGAGCTACCCAAACTGAACCAAGCTGGACAATATACACCTCTTCCGACATCCCAACCATCTGCAATAAACCACTCCTCATCACTGTAAACATCTGAACGTTATGAACTTGGACAATTGAATTCACCCATCGCCCTCTTAGTCTTGTGTTCATGTATTTTTCTTTTTTGTCTTTCTTTAATACAATTGATTGATATTTATTCCAACCTGCTTTGTGTTTTCATTTCTGCACCTTGCGCTCCTTGAGACATAGCTTTTTCTGTTCGTGTCAGAGTGCCTATACCTTAACAATGTGTTACATGCAGGAAGCAACTGTTCAGACACCTTTGTTTTTTGTTAACTTTGCTAGCTTGGGGGTTTAAATTTAGAGGTCGGCACAGACGTTTTATGAAAGAGATGGATGTATTTTAGACACCTGACGTGTCAAGAATGATTCAGGTGTGGTGGGGAGAAAAAAATGTCTTTAAGAATCAGATTATAAGTAAAATAAAAAAAAAACGTTGCAAGTATAGAGTCTTCTACGGACCAAAAGCGGTCAGTGGCCGGGGGTCTGGGGACCATACTTTAACATATTGACATGCATCAGCAGTCATTGTCAATGCCCGACCTTTACTGCTCTCTTTGTCCCCATTTAATTACAATAAGAAATTTCCCAGTACCTTATCTGACTATTCAAAGCTTGAGAAAATCGTGCTACTCTTTGAAGTGTACAGCATGTTCAGTAAAGGTGAATCCACTTTTCCTCTTGATATTTTGTTCCCTCTTTGTCCTTCTTTGCATAGCAACATCCCTTTTAGATATAATTTTCTTTTCAATAGAACTATCCCCGTTAAAAGAGTTTTTCTCTGTTAGGACACGTGACGATCTTCAACCGAAACAGGCATTTCCTGATGTGTTGAACTTTACTCCACTCATCACAAAGTTGACAACAACAAGCCCCCGTGAGCAGTAAAGCCAGCTGCACTCTATGTTTAAATGATGACACACGCAGCTCGGTAAACAGAGGTAAGAGCCAGTTGATGGCTGGAGGTTACACAGGCTGCTCTTTCTCTCAAGTGCATGAGAAAACATAATGACAAACAGGTCTGAACAATGTAGAATGTACCAGCCATACTGAGAGACGGACACTCACATACATAATGCATTTTTTTTCAAATCCTGCATTGGCCTTTTTTCAAACAAAATAAAATTTCCTTTCCTTTCCACAATGCATTTTCATTCTCACAAATCTGATACTTTATTTCATTTAGCGGACAAAGTCATCTCGCAAATTGTGAACAGTGTAATCAGGGAGGTGTTACAAGTTGCCAACCACAAGTAAGACTGATTGACTGGGATGGGGAAAAAAAAAAGAAAAATGTTTCAAACAAAATGAGTGAAAATACCCTCCAAGAACACAGGACCCCCCTCCTCCCTTTCATTTTCTCTCTCCATACTTATCCCCGATGACTCAGAGTGCACCAGAGGCTTGACGCCATCCTGTGTGACAAAAATGGGAACAATGCCAGTTAATGAGCTTTATTTTACCTGCAGGTCTTTTCATTCAAATGCGAGGTTGGCAACGCTGCAAAGACAACTGAACCTGGAAACAACAAACTGCAGACAAACAAACAGGGGAACACAACAGTGTGACAATAATTCTGTCTGGCGTTGGAAATCCATTCATTCATGTACCGGTAATAATATTTCACTGTTCAACTTCCTGTTTAACAGATTTTTTGGCAACATTTTAATGAAATTTGGAAATTCTAAACAAAAACATTATATATATATATATATATATATATATATATATATATATATATATATATATATATATATATAATATATATATATATATATATATATATGTATGTATAATATATATATATATATATATTATTATATAATGTGTTTTTTTAATGCTTGAATGCTTGTATAATTTTTCAAAATAAGAGATCCACTCAGCCTAATTTTTTAGCCACAACCTTTTTATTTTAAAGGCTTTCTTCTTACAACAAAATGGTTCATCATTCTGGAGTAGAATTCACAACAGGGCATGTAAAGATAGTCCCTAAAGTGACACCTGAATGCATGGCCCCCAGTTACAAATACTGTTTACATAAGAGCCCCATCCCTTGTTTGCTGGACGTCCATCAGACTCCTGAAGTATGGACAGCAGAGGAGCAGATGGCCACGCTATGAGGCAGGACAGCGCATTTGGCCGATTAGCATTTTTCTTTCCACATTTGTTCATAAAGAGCAAAGATGTATTTATTTGACAGCCAATATATTTGAGTTTTTTGTCATTTTATTCAGAGCATAAAGTAAAGAAGCTTAAATAAATATTGCAAAATAATCATGGGTTTTTCTGATTGAAGTCTTGATGTCTATTGATGCAAATATGCCTCAGACCACATCTGCTCCAGACTTACCTCAATTTAACATCTATTTGAAAGCAAAATCATACATGATTTTTTTTTTTTTCATCCCTGGAAATAAATTCAGCAATGAAGAGGTTGATAGCAAGAGACAACAAAAAATGTTATTTGTTTTCAGAAAAATGACCATACTACATAGGAGAAAAAAGTATTTAGTCAGCCACAAGTTGAGTTAGTTCTCCCACTTAAGATAAGACAGGCCGGTAATTTTTATTATAGGTATACCTCACGTAAGATAGACAAAATGGAGAAAAAAAAAATCCAGAAAATGATAGTGTTGGAATTTTTAATAATTTATTTGTAAATCACACTGGAAAGTAAGTATTTGGTCATTAACAAAATTTCATCTCAATTCTTTGTTATAAATCCTTTGTTGGCAACGACAGCAGTCAAAAGTTTTCTGTAAGTCTTCACAAGGTTTTCACAAACTGTCGGTGATATTTGGTCAATTCCTCCATGCAGATCTCCTCTAGAGCAGTGATGTTTCGGGGCTGTCACTCAGCAACCCAGGCTTTCAACTCTCTCCAAAGATTTTCTCTGGGGTATAGATCTGGAGACCAATCCAGGACCTTGAAATTCTTCTTATGAAGCCACTCGTTTGTTACCTGGGCAGTGTTTTTGGGATTGTTACCATGCTGAAAGACCCAGTCAGACCTTCAGTGCTCTTGCTAATGGAAGGAGGTTTTCACTCAAAATCTGACTATACATGGCTCCATTCATTCTTTCCTTTACATGGATCTGTCGTCCTGGTACGTTTACTGAAAAACAGCCCCAAAGCATGATCTTTCCACCCCCATGCTTTACAGTACAATACATTCTTTCAAACACAAGTAGAGTTCTAACCAAAGAGTTCTATGTTGATTTCATCTGACCACATTCTCACAATCCTCCTCTGGATCATTCAAATTCTCTCTAGCAAACTGTAGACGGGCCTGCACATGTACTGGCTTCAGCAGGGGAACAAGTCTGGCGCTGCAGGATGTGAGTTCCTGACGGCGTAGTAATGTGTTGCTGATGGTGGAGATGGTGAAGCAATAGTTGAGTGTGGATTGGGACTGTTTGAAGTTGTGGACAGGTGTCTTTTATATAGATAACGAGTTCAAACAGGTGCCATTAATACAGGTAACGAGCAGAGGACAGATGATCCTCTTACAGAAATCTTGCTTGTTTGTTGGTGACCAAATACTTATTTTTTACCATAATTTACAAATATCTTTTTTAAAATCAGACAATGTGATTTTCTGATTTTTTTTTCTTCTCATTTTGCCTCTTGTATGGTGAAAATTACAAGGCCCTCTCATCTTTTTAAGTGGGACAACTTGCACAATTGTTGGCTGACCAAATACTTTTTTGCCCCACTGTATTGAGGCATCAAGGTGTACATGTAGGTACATAAAACTCAACATTTTAAATCAAGTTAGTTTAGAAGAAACAATGAAACAGAACTATTTTGGTGCTGGTGTGGTGAAAGAGAACTTTTCAAATACTTTGCACATATAACCTTGTAAACAGATTTAGCCGTGTCATGTTTACTCTGTTTGTTGTCAGATGGCAGGAATATTTTTGCACCTAGAATCCGTGTCAATTCATTCTCGTCTGCCTCAAAAGGTTATGCAATTTCTTACAATTTTTCAACTGGAGCTAAGATACAATAGGTGTCTTTCTGCAGGAATCGTCTTGTGATTCAGTCATAAACTGCTAAACTGATGAATGGGTGGCTCAAAAAGCAAAATACTGGTTTGCCTTTATTGGAAAAAAAATTCATAAATGCATGCAGTAAAAAGGCCACAAATACACAAAACTGTCTTAAAGTGGGAGGTGTTTGTTGTGCATAATTACTGGCTGTCATGTTATCCTCAAGGTACCGCAGGGTTTTTTCCAGAGGGAGGGGCCAGTTTATTCCTTTCACATTACTGTTTTGGCCTTCCAGCTGCACACAGTGAGAACCAAGTATTGCAGGGTCCTTCCTTTCCTCTCCTCCTACCCTTAATCACTCCAGATCCAGCTCTCTGCCTCCGTGTTAAAAACCTCCCATGAAAATATTTTGCTGTGGAGCGTTGCCTCATCTGTCGTTTGCATGATTAACTCAGCAGCTCTGAACACTGGTAAACCTGCAGTAACAACAGAAACCCACTGCTTGTACATAGAGAAACCACAATCCCTCTGGGTTGTTTGCTGGTTTGATATAAGTGGTTGCAGACAACTGACCTTGTAAATGATTTGGTGGGAGCAGAATGTATGCTTCCATCCCAGAACTTAAAAGTGGAGCCCTCATGATGACGAATGATGAATGTTCTACTTCAAAGGGGCTGGCAAAGTCAAGCTGAGTTGAAAAATTAAGTACCTTTCATTTAACGCAATGACCAAGCTAAAATTATATTGTGAGCTTTTTTTTTAAGCAGTCAAGCAAAAGACATTAATCTGGACAACTTTGTTGTATTTTCTCACTGCCAGGGCCCAGAGGGGATCTGGGTTGGGGACAACAGGATTTCATATCTGCTCTTTGCAGATGATGTTGTCCTGTTGGCTTCATTGACCCTGGACCTCCAGCATGCATTGGAGCAGTTTGCAGCCGGGTGTGAAGCGGCTGGGATGAGGGTCAGCACCGCTAAGTCTAAGGCCATGGGTCTTGACCGGAGAAAGATACACTACCCTCGCTCAGTAGGTGGAGTGAGTTCACCGTTATGTGGTCGCTACACCAGTCGGTTGGGCAGCACTCGGGCAATTCTGCGCAGTGAGTAAGGAGGAATGGAATCAGATGTGAGTGGTTTGGTTTTGTTGAGATTGTCTCAGGGACCAAGATAGGGAGGATTTCAAGCTTCCAGACGTGCAGGACCAGGGGGGAGGTTCAATGACAGAGAGAGACCAGCAAATCAGTATAGGCAGAGATGGATCAGAAAGAGCAAAGCCAAGTAGACAGAATCAGGCCTAGCAGGAGTACTGCCTAATGACTGCGCTTCCGGCAGAGAGATAGCTGTGAGCTAGACATTCTAAAAACAGCTGTCCAGATATAAGGCATGGGGTTGATCGCAGAGAAGGCGAGACAGGAAAAAATACATTTTTCGTCTGCTCCTGATTCACAACAATATAAGTAAAGAAATACTCAGAGAAATGCAGTTTTAAGCCTAATTTTCTAACATATTTCCTAATATGTCATCCATCATGAGTAAAGTTACATAAGATCATGTTAAAACACTACAGCGGAGCTTGATGGCTCAATACAATGGAGCTTGCTAGCTTGCTACAGCAGAGTTTGCTAGCACACTACGCTGTCCATTGGGCAGCTGGCTAGCGTAGCAAGCTAACTCACTGAATCCCCACTTACATTAATGTGGGCAAACATGAGTAGGACCACCACAGAAACTATGCACAAACCCGTTTGGTGCCCCAGTTCTGCCCACTTTTACATCATATGGGGCCCGCTTAGCTTTTCTGACTGGGATATATTAAAAATATTTACATCTTCTCCAGCATTCCGAAAAGCTAATAGCAGAACAACTCCCTGGCTGAACATTTTTCAAAATAAAAATTGAAATTACTAGTCAGTTTTTTAATCTCCTAAGTATCTTTATTGAAATGTATGATTATTTTTTTTAACTTGCATTTTTTCTGATTTTACCACACAATATATTACATTTTTTCCTTTTTGTAATGCTCTTTTATTTTGATTTCATGCACTTAGCCACTCTTGATAATAATGATATAATCTATTTTTTAAGTTTTCTTTGTTTTAATTTGATAAACATGCTGTTTGGAAGTATTACTTGGTCTGGTCAAGTCTCTCTCTCACTGATTCCATCTGTTGCCATATAGGGCTGCTAATGACATAAGATGGTTTTACAAATTCTGGTGTATTACGTACACAGGTGTGTGAAGGCTATGCATTCACACATGTAGCCGTGCAGAGCACATTCACAGGGACATTCCCACACAAGTGTGAGAAATCACCACACGCCTCGCCGGGCATGCGAAACAGGGCTTCAACCATGCCAGAAATGTGGCTGTGTTTTTGGAAAAAAAAGGGGGAAGACGTGTATTCGGTTGTGATATTCTAAAATCATTGTAAGCTTGAAGGCAAGATTGCAGTTTCTTTCATTTAAGTTCAAATGCATTTTCTACTGTGAGACTGCCGCATTAAAGTTTAATATCAGTGGGCTGGCAATGAGCTGCAGAAAATTACATTTTTGAAACCAGGTGTGATCCTAAAAGGTTTTTTCTTTTTTTTTTACCCTTGCAGGTGGAAGTTCCCTGACTCCAATATGATCATCACGCAGGAGAGACTTTTTCTTCTGCATTTGCTGAGGGGAGAGGATTCACCGTCTGTGTTGTTCATGGGATCCCAGTGATGATTCAACCTGCTTCCTTGATCTACAGCTATGTATCTTTTTTTTTTTTTCTTCTCCGCCTGATCCGAGCACCGTTTCACACTCCTCCTCCTCCTCTCTCACGTTAGCCAGGGAGCTGTTCCTTTTAGCTTAATGAGTCACAAGCACATCCACACATATAGATGCCCTGTGTGGGCAGACTGTGCCCCCATGCTCAGCTGCAGCTACTGCAGCTATAAAGCCCATCCGTCTTTGGACTGCGGAAAAGAAAACTCCCCCACATTGTCCCTATTCTAATTGAAATATGTTTCAGTTGAATTGTCTGCAACACAGCGCTACGATGATCTGAAAGGTCTTTCAATAAAAACATTGCTTGATTGTAGATTTACTGTATTAGAAAAGGTATTCTTGTTTTAATTTAATCGCGTTAGATTCATTTAGTAGATTTTTTGCTGAAGGAAAAAGCTTTTGTTTGACCAAAATCAACAAAAGAAAATAATTTTTTATACCAGATCAAATAGGGTGATAGAGGTAAAAAAAAAAAAAAAAAAAATCATCTGTAAACTGAAGAATTTTCCTCCTGCAAACATTATTAAAGAAGCAATCACAAAAGTTTGACAAGTCATTTTACAAACCACTGCAACAGGAAGTGGAGGACAGCCAGGGGTCATTTTTATTTCCTTTCATTTTAACATCAGTTTTATTTGTGCCATGCGTCACACCCACATAATTAACACATGTGCCCTTTTGTTCTCTGCTAGATAGGTGGAGGATTTCAAGTGTTAATATTTCACACCCCGGTCTATAACCTTCCTGATAAAACTGCCTGGGCTGTGCGTCGGAGGAAGGGGTGGAACCCTCAAAGGAGTTGGGAGAGGAATCCTTTATTTTTTAAGGGAAACACATGGATGCTTTTGTAGAAGAAGAAGCCAGCTTCTCCTCTGGGCCGAACAAAGGATTTGGAAAGGAAGTCGTATTATTTACAGGGATGTTGGAAATGTTTTCAAATGGTGTGGTCCGGCAAGAATCTTTACCACATTTTCTATTTTTTTCTATTTTAGAAAAATTAAAAGCCTTAAGCTACTCGTTCACTTGTTGACTCATTTGATAACACTTACCTAGAACACAAACAAATTATCTTTTTTTTTATTGTTTAGTTTAAGGAAACCATGTTTTATTGAAATTTGTTTTCCTAAAAAATCCTAATGTGGGTAGAAAAAATAACTTTAAAGAGGAGCTTAAAATATGTTAGATGACGTTCTTCCGCCTCATGAAGGAATGATAACTTTCATGCTTCAGCATGCAAATATTTCATTCTCCTTCAGGGGAAGGACAAGAAATCAGCAGCTGTCAAAGTTGCTCCTCTCTAAGGCAGAAGATTTAACTTCATGTTTCTGTCATCAACATTTTCCAGTTCATTTTTCAGTGTCTGTGGCATGCCAAAGTTGAGGAAAAGTGGACCAAATTTGGATATTTACATTTATGAACCCTCATAGAGACTTAGCTCAGCGGTGAGTTTGCCAACCATAGTAATAGAATAGCAGCTTCATTGTCACTTGCCTTCATACAGTGTATTACAGACTGTTTCCTGGGACCATGAGAGTGAAAATTAAAACAACAATTTAAGAGAGTAAAATGCAAGTAAAACCCCAATAAATAAGAAAATAAAAGAGCAACAAAAGGTGCAAAAAAGGAGAAACTCCACTCCCTTGAACTCTTCTAACCCCCAACTTCCTCCCATCTTTACTTTGTGCACCCCCACTATCAGATCAGTTGTTTACAATGACGTAGGAAGGACGCCAACCCGCCATTATTGTAGTTTTCATTGCTTTGAATTTGCGTAAACTTTTTTGGTTTATATCGAACAACAAGAGTTATGACAAATAATTGTAATACCCCTTGGAACAAATCCTCAGTAGATTACAAATAGTTTAGAAAAAGTTGGATTGTTTTTTAAGTGCTTTTCCATTTTGTTCTTTGCTATATATAATCTTTTTTCACTTTAAAGTCTTATTTACTTTTGATTTTTGCTATTACAACATTTTGTGTGGTAGAGCTAGAACATGGAAGGGGGGTAAAGGGGGAGAAGACTTTGGAAGGATGACATATGAAAACAGTAGAGTGGAAGCCCATTACAATTGAAAGAATCAAAATTATGTACATGTAAGTCCATTATTTGGTGGGCTCAAATAAAAAATATTGCTTTTGTTATTTTTGCATTGTCCCAAGAAACTTGTATTGATAAATTCTTTATCAATAGCGACATTAATATTCCCTTTAAAATGGAAGGGCAAGTGACAGTGGAAAGCTTTTTACTGAAGGAGCAGCTGTCTCCCTTTGGTCCCCTTTAGCTCCTCCCCCTGGCTAGATCTAAATTTACTGTAATTTTTGCAGTTTAAAAAAAGCCAAAATACTCAAAATGTAGTTTTTTTTGTATTTAGTTTAATATGGAAATGTTGTGCAATATAATGAAAAACATATCTGCTTATAAAAGAAGCTGGAGTTATATTAAAAATATGTAAATAATTATCACAGAAAACAGTTTTGACGCTGAACTTGCAAATTATGCAGTGGTAAAAACAACAAAACCCTCAAAAAGGCCCCAAACTGTTGGGGGTTAATGTTCACTTGAAGCACTGAAAATCCTAAATCCATGATGCAACAATAATTGAGTTTTTGCCCCCCAAGAACGTGTCCTCTTTCTGAGACAGGTTAGCACTCGTTAATATGGAGTCACGACCAAAGTCTGATGTGTTTCATCGTAACTCCCTGTCAGTGCTTGCAGATTGCAATGTTTTAGAGCATTGCAAGATTTGTTAAAATATTATGATTCATAGCTCAGGACAAGCTGGAAATAATCCATGAAACTATTGATCTGACAAGAGTGCTGGTTTGAAAGCCCTCCGGATAAACAAGTTGAGTAATTCCCTTTATGATTAAGAAAGGATGTTTAAAAGATGCTAAATTGATTTTGGAAGGAAGCGATTTTGAATAATTGTTGAAGATTGCAGAAAAAATTCTTTGCAAAAGAAGATATATTTATTTGTACTTGTTCTGAATAAACTATAGACTATAATTTTGTGCAATAACTGTTAAATAAATGCATTTGTAGTTTCTGTTTCTAGAAAGAAAGAGCAGGCACACACTCAACCATCATGTGTAGGGGTCATCTTCACATCAGAGAGGGCCATCCTGATGGGAAGCTCAAAGGAAAAGGATGTGTGCTTTCTGGTGTGTGTGCGCGGGTGTGTGTGTGCATAGGCGAGCGCTTTTGCTTGTTCCTCCAAGAGGCTCTTCAGTTCACAGTCCTGGGAACAGCTGCAGGCAGGACTTCCTGTTCAGAACAGGAAGCAAAATGGCTGAACATGGGAGGCCTGGAACAATGCTGTGAAAGTCAGCCACCACCCAGGTTCATGGGTGAGGGGCTTGTGAATCGCTAAGTGAAGAGGTGAACGGAGCACGTCCCATTTTAATGATGCACAAGCTCAAACTGGAACGCCTTCACTGCTTGCTTCTCTTTATTTTATTGGGGTTTTCTATTTATATCACTGAAATGATTAACATTAAAAAATTGGGTGTGAACATGTTTCTTTGTACAATCAAACTCTTGATTGTTTTGGGGGAATAAACTCACAATTTTCCTAATGTGAAAAAAAGTAAACAATTTTGCAAAAGGATCCTAGGAAAAAAAAAAAGCTGAGAGGATGAACAAAAGGGAAAAAAGCGTCTAGTTTCCTGTCACGGCCATGATGTGTCACAAATTTCAGGCATTCTGCCAGCGAGACTTTTGTCATGAGCATTCTCACGTTTCCAGCTGATCAGAATAGAACAGAGGATGGACGTTTACAGCTGTGGCTTTTGTTTTCAGGGTGTTTCACTGCTGCTATTTTTAGTATCTTTGACATTTTACAATGTGCCATGCTTCCAATTTCTATCTCTGTTATGGATCAAAAGCTGCAGACGCTATGAAGCCCAAAGCCCCATCTGAGATCCCAAACATTCAGATCTTTGGATAAAGTTTCACAGCTTTACATCTGGGTTTGTGCTTTGCTGGAAGCAGTGAGCAACATTAGACAAAGGGGATATTTAGGCCAAGCTTAATTTAAGTCACACACTGGAAAAGTTAGCAATTACGTAATGCAAAACTAAATGCTACTCCACCAGAGAGTTCCATTGGCTTCTTTCCTTTCCCACTTTCCAGTCTAATCAGCTACAGTCTCCCGATAACGCCCTCAAAGATAGGGCTGTGATAAATCCAGAATTAGAAAACTCAGGGGGTGGACACACATTTTAAATGTCTTATTTCAAAGATAACAGGCGCTTGTGTTATTAGTGCTTTTATGCTTATAAATATAAACACGTACTGCTCCATGCACTGTGGCCTTTCTTTTAATTAATATATCAATCTGGATTTTTATTTTTAACAAACGCAAACTTGGTTTTGCATCTTTCACTGTGCGGCTATAATTAAAGTTTTGGTGAGAGATAGAAGAGGATAAAAGTTTACTGTGGCCTTGAGCTTTTCATGGGGAAGGAGCTGACCCTTTCTCCCACCTCAGATAAGGACTAGCTTATCTATGTCAGGTTCACTCTGACCATGTGCCACATCTTATTGTGTTAGGTGCAGATGTGTGATGAAAGCTTTGCTTCTTTATCATTTCCAGTTCTGTGAGAAAATCTTTTTTTTTTTTTTTTTTTTTAAGAGTTTAACTAAAGGAGCATCCTGTACATGGTATTTTTTTTATATTTACCCTGCAAAAACAAGCCAAAAAAAAGCATTTAAAAATATAAAGTCTCACTCCAACTATATTTTTCCTAATGTAAAATTGTTTTCCATTGGTCTTTTGAGTATTCTGTTTTTGGCAAAAATCAAATAGCCTTCATTATTTTTTTAGACATATTTTCTGTAGCAAAGCGGGAACTGATTTGATGTTTACCTGTGTTTTGTGGGCAGGACTGTTGATGGAGAAGTAGCCCTACACTGATATCCCAGCATGCCTCTACAAGGCCAGGCTAGCGTTAGCAAAAACATTGGTGAGAAATCTCAGAGCTATCCAGCCGTACGGTTCTGAGCCAGATGGCAGTTCAGACAAGGAAAATGAAGACGTTGAAGGATTTCTTTGTCTTCAAGTGGAGGATTTAGAATTAGAGCCGAGAAGGAAGATTCTGCCCCGCGCACGGCAGTAGCTGCATCATAAACCTGAGCTTTTTTAAACCGCGGGTTTTCATCTGCTCCTGATCCATCAAGATTTTAGTAAAGGAATATTCAGAAATGCAGATTTAATCTTAGAGAAAAATGCTATAATAACATGTTAAAAACACCAAAAACTCAAATTTTAGTTGGAGTGGGTCTTTAAGTGATTTTTAATAGTTAGATACAATTAAAAGTCTTTTAAGAGTAACTTGAAAAATACAGTTTTATTTAGTTGTGGTTTTTCAGAAAAATGCTCTCTCAAATTACAAAACTTGTAACAAAAACTTAAGTTAATGAGATTTAAACTCACCAAAATGTATGGCTGGACAAATCCTATTAGACTAAAAATTGAATATCCTGTATATACATATATATATATTTTCCTCGTGACACTTTTCTTAAAGATGGTATCTAAAGTATATCCATGCCTAATTTGGTGCTTGTACCAGAAAATGTGTGATCAATTTAATATCTGGCTCCACATTTTTTATGTGGATTGCACAATTTCTTTAGAAGATGCTTTGCTTGCATTAACATAGAACATCTCTAGATTTTCAATAAAACAAATCTGCTGTAACATGTCTGAAACATAACAGGGTTCATCTAATTTTGGCCTCCTTCTGCTCAGTGGTCTCTTCAGGAAATGAACAAAGCTGCTTGAAAGCTTTTGAAAAAGAACCTGGGCTGAATTTTTCACATCATTTCCAGCCAAAACCTGATACTTGGGTTCCCATGAAGAAGAGGTTAAAGAAAATGATCCTATTTGAAGTTATCTGTAATGTTCACATGCAAGTGAGAGAAATGAGAGGAGGAAGAAGAGGCCACGCAGGAGCCGTGTGAGTCTGCACGGCTTGTTCCCATTCACCATCATTATTGTTCTTGCCTCTAAATTGCTTTTTCAATCTACCAGCTTCTGAAACACACACACAGATAACACGCCTGGCTCCTTGTCCTTGGCACTTTTCTCTAGCGCATTGAAAAAATGTCACTTCTACTGATGCGATCCATAGTTTTAGGCAGCTTTATCAATGTAATGCTGTTAATAAAACATTCACTTTAAAGAGTGGATCAATGCTACTGGACTTGAACTTGTGTGTTGATCATTGAAGATGATGCTTTTGAGAATAGTCTGTCATTCAGAACCATTTTTTTTTCTGTTTTTTATCTAACCAGTATTTGTCTGAGCCTCAAAAAGCCTTAAAAGATTCACACTGACTGCCTTCACTGGACTCCTGTAATTATGCTATTGCACGTAATAATTTAGGGTGTTGTGCCTGCCAGCAGTGTGTTTTTATTGGACACATGTCTAATACATGATGGCCTCACCAACAAGAAACCCCACAACCCCACTGTTTTGATAATTAGCGCGTAGGTGGCCAAGAGCAGAAGCTCCCCTTTGGATTTTTGGGAACTGTAGGAATGTCTGCGTACCAGCAGCGCACGTTTGATCGACAAATTATTGACATAAAAAAAAGAAAATTACTCAAGTTTTCACCCCACCTCCTCAGTTCTTCTTTTTTCTTTCACAAACTGTTCTTGTGGTAGAATCTTCGGTTGCTATGGAGACGTGATCACCCACATGTCTCGTCATGAGGAGCCTCTTATCCATGACAACACAGCTGTTTCCTCTATCCTTCATGTTGGTGTGTTGCTCATCACTTTGCATATTCTTCACCAGACTCGAATCAAGCGAGCTTTGGAGCACAGCATCCGGCCCAAATTGCTTTAAAAAAAAAAAAAAAGAAAAAAAAAAAAACTTTCCCCATTACTGCCATAATAGGAGGTTCTGCAGAACTCCCACTGGAGCTGACAATTTTTAAGCAATACACCTACACAATAACACATGAAAGAGTACTTTGAAAGAGAGCACACTCTGGAGTTGAGAAATAACAGATCAGCATGGATGTTTTTGGGGTTTTTTTTTTTAATGTTTTTGTCCACCAAATATTTTACGCCTTTTATAGACAAAGGTGTATCTATCGAGGACTTCGGAAATGTTTTCCAAGCATTTCCGCACCGACTCATCTTCACAAATATGGACACTTCCACAGGTGCTGCTGCTACCCAGTCACTCAGAGGAGTAACGTGAGAGCCCAGCGTGACGCAGATCATGAATATACACAAACACCTACACATGCCTGACTGCAGGAAGACAGGAAATTGCTTTGCCCACTCACTTTTACGCCGGCTAACTGTCGATAAAAGCTGACTGACTGACTGGCGGAGCTTCCAGGCTGACTTTGCACTAAAGCACTGAAGACAGAAAGACTTTCTAATGTCCTCACAGCATATTATACCTGAATCTGATTTATCCAAACTACTTTAAGTAGTCGACGTGACAAATATGTGCATCTGTACATGCTGTGTCACATCAAGACACTCCTTGAGCTGTGGTGGAGCTCAGTTGGGGGCCCAGTGCAGAGGGAGGGGTGCTAATTGTCAAACTCCTAGCTAGTGCATGCTTTGAACCCCCCAACCTTAGCGAGATCTGAGGAGACATAACAGACGCCCCACAGGCTGCAAGAGTTCGTGTGACACTTTGCAGTTTCTGCATTAAACTAAATCCAATGTGTGCAGTAGAGATTGATTCAATTTAAAAGATTTCAGTCAGTATTTTTTTTCAGAGAAACTTGACAGAAAGAAGATATTAGTACATTGTTTGAGGTTTTTGTAAATAATAATACAAATTTGTGATAAGTGAGATATTTGCTATGATTATATTAGAGTCCTAATAGATTTCTAACCATTGGGACATCATGATTCAGTCTTTTTAAGTGAATGAGGTATTTTTTATTTATGATAACATATTATTATTTAAAAATAGGAGAATAATAATTCTTCCATTTCTTACCGCAACAGCAGACAGCACTGATAAATCACTCAATATGGCTCCTATGCTTAACAATTTGTAAATGTAGTGAAAAAACTCAACTAAATCTATCAGTTATGCTTAATTCTATAGAGTAGGGGTCTGCAACATTGAACACTTAAAGAGCCATTGGGATCCATTTGTAGCCAACCAAAATCTATTAGGAGCCACAAAATCTTCACTTAACCTTTAAAAAAACAAGATACAAGTTTTTAGTTATGTTTTTGCTACTTACGTGATACATTTAAATAAACTACAATGTTTTGGCATAAATAAAACATAAAAATGAAGAGAAAATATCTTTAAAAAAATAATTGAAATAGTTTATATCCTTTGAAAGACCTTTCACCTATGTATTTCAAAATAAAAGACATCCTATACCATAGGATCATCTTAATTCAGCGAAGTAGTAGGAAGTTTAAAGTCATCAGTGAAATAAAAAAAATGTTTATTTTACTGTGTCTGGGGCATTTCAGCCACAAAATCATAAATAAAACCAACAAAAACTAACTAACTATTTATTGAAACCATGAGGAACGCTTGAAATTGTTGAATTTGTTTAAAAAATAGAAAATCTGCTTTATAATCCAGTGTATTACAACTTAACGTAGCTTTACTTCTGGTTGTGCTTACTGACAATAAATTGATTTTCTGTGATAAATGAAGCTCAAAATTAGGATGTTGATAAACTTCAAAGGATTGATGGATTGCTGGAGAATTACTGCTACTGATGTTGGGATCCTCATTGAATGATTAATATCGTCCTTCAGCTGTTTGTGAATGAGTTAAATGAAGTTTAATTATTTTTTTAACGTTATTACCTACTTATTTTTTTCCTTTACAGTTACTTTTTTAAAATATTTTATTTGAACCAAAGAGCCACAATGGAGGGGTGAAAGAGCCACATGTGGCTCCAGAGCTACAGGTTACAGACCCCTGCTATGGACAAAACAGAACGCATGTACAAGTCTGATGCAGAGTTTGTTTGACTTTTATTGGAGATATTCAAGTACAAAACAGAGACACGCTATTTATAAAGATTCCTTTGAGAAGATCTTAAACGACCAAAAAAATCGACAAGATCAGAGGAAAAGGCGAGGACTAAAATAAAGATAATGAAATGAGGCAGAATTAACTCAACGAGCCCTTTAGCAATGATCAGATTTAAAATACTGCATGCACATGGGCATCACTGGACACTCTCAAAATGTCTTTTTTTATACAAAGTAGCTTTTGTCAAGTTTTTCTCCCAGGGGGCTCTGTGTTTTATAATCTGTTCATGTGGTGCACTTTTGTGGAGCATTTCACCTTCGTGGAAAATGACACTTCCATGCAGCAGTTCCTAGTACATTGTTACTAATGTACCCTCAGCATACGAGAAAAGCCTCTTGAAAGACAGAGTGGGCACATTTGGAATTGGACATGCTCAGCTTTTTTTTTAAAAATATATCTCGGTGCCCTTTTAACTTATTTATTTTATTCTTTGGTGCACAAAATAGCCCCCCGCTGGTTTAATTTAGAGATAAATGCAGCATGATTGAAAAAGTGTCTCAGATTTTATACTGCCTGTACCAGCCCCAGTTGCTGGTACTTATTATGTAATTCTAAAACCTGAGTCATTAAAACTAACTGTCCAAAATAATAACCATATCCAACACAACATTTCTATTATGATTAAGAAGCAAAGCTGTTCTGTATTCCTTTTCATATTGATAAGATTGTTGTTTTCTGATTGAAAATGAACAAAAGGGAGCTTTTCCTTTTTAACCAACTTGGATATAAACATAAAACTTGCTTCATTTTTTTTAATCAGACTAGTGATTTATTAGTTATAATCATTTGTGCCATATAATTTCCTCTCTTTCATTCTTATCAGTTGCTAAAAATGTGGATTGAGTGTATTTTTTAACAATTTTCTACAACACAATCATCTGTTTTCTAAAGTATTTAATCATAAATACATTCTATTAGTTATCATTCGCGTCATAGATGATAGAAATATAGAGGACTACCTATTTTCTGGACGTCATGGAAATTGCGTCACTGCTTCCTACAGAAATCCCAGCATCATGTTTACATCTGAGGGATAATATAAACTCTGAAAGGCTTAAGTCCTTCAATGACCGTAACCGTGCAGCTGCAGACCATTTATGTCAGAATAAATATACTTCAGCTGAAAATACACAAAGTTTAGTCATTGCACATGTTGGAGTTTCACAGGATTCACACGAAAACATTAACAGTAACATGCAGTCGGTGAGTCTGATGGATGCTGCTGGAACAGAATGAGGGTTTGAGAATCTCCTCCTGCTGAGTCACGGGGAGCTGGGAGCTGTCACACACTGCCACCTGCTGGTGCTGCCACATATGGAGGAGCTCTGTCCAGCTTTTCATGAAAAGTACATAATGAACCAGCCAACGCAGAACACAATGATCCGTGCAGGCTCAGTTCATTGAAGTATCATTCAGAACACGTCAATGCACTTTTAAAATTGTTTCTTCGTTATTTGATGCATGTTTTACCCAAAATCGAAACAAAAACATTTGTATCTAAAATTGAAAAAATATAGTAAAATCTTCCTGAAATAAAGAAACGACTTGGATGAAAAGTCAAACATTTCTAATCCACCTGGATGATTTAAAACAGGGGTCTGCAACCTGAGGTTCCAGAGACACGTGACTCTTTTTATTGTAAGAAAAATGCAACTATTGAAAAGTAAATGGTAATTACTACCTTCATAGAAGGCCAAGTGCTTTACAGATTCACACATTGATGGCAGCTCTGCTGCCAAACACTGGCATCAACAAATAACCACCACAGGCAATATGAGGTTCAATGTCTTGCCCAAAGACACTTCAACATTTGGGGGGGGGCAGGACAGGAACCGAACCTGAATTTGAATAAATAATGGAGTTTTGGTTAATTTTTTTTCAGTTATTAAGTTTCATTATTTATTTGTTGACATTTAACCTGCCAGATACCTGAGCAACAGTGATGGTAAAAGGTTTAATCTGCTGTGAAAGGGGTTTAGTATTAGAATAACATGTTTAGATTGAAAAGAAAAGTGGGTATCATTGTTGTCATTTTTATATTCGGCTGAGTATATTTAGATTTTTGGTGCTGATAAATATAAATGACCTGTCTGTGGATGTTTTGGAATTTGATCACATCACTAATCTGAATGATCCTTAATAACCTTAATCTATTATTCTAGGGTATAAATATATAATATTAAGTCCTGAAGCGGATATCGATAATTCATCTAGAGAAAATGGTATGGTCGAGTCAGGGTGTGATAATATAGGTTTGCTTCCTTCCTCTCCCTTTCAAGCGATCAACTTGTGATTTGTTATGTGATATGATATTTCATGTATTATTACCTGATTGCTTGAAATAAACCATTTCATTCATTCATTCATTCAAATTCAATAGTTTAACAAAGAAATAGGACCAAAGTCATAGTGACAGTATATACCATGTTTGACTCAGTTTTCTTGCATTTTCATTTAAGTAAATCTGCTGCAGCAGGAGGATGAAATTTAACATGGGGTGTATTTTAGTTTGAAAGAACTTGGATCCATGCAACAAAAAGTTAAAATTGTCATATATAGAAATCTTAAAGGTTGTTGTTATTTTGCTGTAAAGCATATTTATATTTTATATATAAATGAATGGCTTAATAGACACGAAATATGAAAAAGGGTATTTTTCAAAGTAAAAGTAGAACTTTGCAACTCCCATTGGGTTTTTGTAAATTGCAGTCGTCTTCTATTATCACTTGATTTAGTGCATTTTATAATATCAATGCAACTACCTGTAATTTCCCAGCTCATTTTCTGTGCAGAATTTTGGGTTTGGTAAGTCATACAGACAGTTTCTACTTACTGTAGCATCCTCTGGGAATTGTTGGGATGACAGGAGTTTTGTAAGATGAGGTTTAAGGAAGATGTAGGATTTTAGGTTCTGGTGTCAATAGTGGGGATCAGGTGTGTGCAAGCAGGTTTTCCCAGCAGGAGGAAAGTGTCAAAATGGATGCGTGACCAAAGAGTGTCAGCCAATGAAAGAAAACCGTAAGAAGAATGGTGAATATAGATTTGAGCATGAAGACAAGAGGAGACAAACGGAGGTGGGAGGAGGAGGATGAAGCTAAATATTTTGCTCTAGCCGCCCAAAGGAGAGTCAACAATAATAGTATTCAAATGTATGATGCTGTACAGTTGTTGGTGATTGCAAGACACTTGTAAAGTCAGTGTAGGTGTGGACCGGTGTTAATCAGGAGCTTCCGTTTTGCACTTAAAACAATGGACTGTGACCCTTCGTGACCCCCATCTCCACAACTTACGTCAGAGGATAACTTGTTGACCTAACAACTTCACTCATTAGCTCAGGACCTACATCTTCTTGACCACATTGTTCTGGTAAAGTAGGCGTTGGAGGCACTTTTAAATGACTCATCATAAATTAGACAAAAGTGCAAAGAGAAATAGATAATAAAGGTTACTTTTGTTGTTGCGCTCGTCATACTCAAGGACTCAAGTGGAAGAATCGGAGACAAAGAAAAATATGGATTTAAGAAAGCAACCTCTCTGGTAAATGTGCCCAATATTGTATTTTAAATGTGAACAGTTAAGCAATCAAATGAAAGGGTCTTTTATTGATCGAGATGGCTCTTCTAAAGAGACGTGCCTCTGAATTGTCTGAAACAGTGACTCAACGCTAACAAAGCCTGCTCTCCCCTCCTACACCTTATGCAGATTTTTTCATTAACAAGTTTTAAAAAAGGAAAACAATTAAGTGAGAGCTTCCACCTTTTCTCGTTTCACCCCAAATGTGGCAATTGCTGCACAGGTCAGGGGTTTGTTAAGGGTTGTTGAGTCAGACAGACAAAAGTGTAAATAACAGCTTGAGACTCTGCTGTTGCCTAATTGAAAAGTCAAGTTGCACCGACTGTCCATAGCAGCGATTTTGCATCATTTATTATGCCAAGATGAACCTCGTGGCGGAGAGTGTTTATGCAGTAGTAGTCTGGAACATCTTTTTTATTCTGCATTCGTGAGCTAATATGCTCATGTTTAAAACTGACATGCAACGCATTCATGCAAATAGGATGTTTTTTATTTCTTTTTTGGCAGACATGAGAAACGCAAAACAGACAGCGATTCAGAAAGACCCTGCTTTATTTGTGATGCAAATATAAGATAACGTTGCAACTCCCACACATGGCACGACTGTTAAGACATACTGTAGATACAGATTTTCCTAAAACTAGGCTACAATTCCGCTAAATTTTGTTGAAAGGTCACAAAAACAACAAAAAAATAAAATAAAATTCAAGCTATTAGATACAAACGTGGTTTGTTGTTGATGTTCTTGGGTGTAAATATTAAATACACGCCGAAAATATGTAACTAAATAATTGACTGTTGGCTGGTCAGCTGCTTACTGACACCCTATAACTGCATCACTCAAGACAATCCCTGGCTTTCCAAGCTAGTGTTTTTTAAACAACTGGGGCTTTCAATACATACAAATTATTAACTATTAAGTTTAATTTTGTTTATCACTTTCATCATATAATTTATCAACTTTGTGGTATCTGAGTAAAAACAATCCACAAAAGAATACAGGAAGACATTTAACCAGTTTAAGTATTAAATGATAACATTTTGCCCCCTGCTGGTGAACAAAAAGTGGGCAACAAAACCCTTTTCCTTTAAGGCATATGTTTTATATTTGACCAATATAACCAAGGATTATAACAAGGGATGGGCTGATATTTTTCGCAATGATACCGATAACCGGTACTTCCCCCTGCAACTGTGACCGGTAGATGGTATTTGCCAATATTTAAGTGTCTACAATAACAAAAAGTTTAGATTTCCTCATTGCTTCTTTTTAAGAAATGCACAACTTTTCTTTCACTATACAATCACATTATACTTTATATTTTTAACAAATAGCATGGGATCCCAAAGCAACAAATATGCAAATATTGGCCGATACGGATACTGGAACTGTAGTTATGTTTTATGATTGTTTTTCATGTATATTCTTGCATATATTCTTTGTTTTCTTGGGTTGTTGCTAAATATGAAAATACATTAAATAGAATAAACCAATTATATTATAGTCTAATTTATTTTTTATATACAGAAGTAGGCTGTTTTGACATTATCTTGAATTGTATTTTTGATATTTCAAAAGATGGGCATTTTGTCTTATTTTAGATATATTGTAGTCATTTTTGGGGATAATTATAGCTGTTTTGTGTTTCTCTTTTGGACATTTGCAGCTTTTTAACTCTTGGTTTACCTAACGCTTAACATTTTGAAATGTTATAATTTTTTTTACCATCTGATTCATAGTTTGATGTATTTTATCTTCCCCTTCTGTAGTCCTTTGAAATGTGTCATGTTTCCAGCATTCAAAAAAGCAGAGAATTTTGTTCTGGTTAATGATCTTGGATGTTGAAAGTTTTAATTGATTTATTTATCTTTCTGTTTCACAAATAAGTGGAACTTCTACAAATTTCTCATTGGGTCATGTCCACGCATCTTTTAGGTATTCCTACAATAATTTTTTGGGCATTTGGCAATTATTTTTACAATTATTGTTGACAGAATTGACAAAAAATAAATTGCCATCACATAATGAAATTATACAAACGTTCATAAACATACAGGATTTTTCTCGAGTTCCAGATACAACATTGCAAAGCAAATTAAAAAACGTGCAGTAACATAAAATTTGCATTATTTCAGGAAGACGCAAGACGGGTAAGGATGGAGGCTGCACAGAACATTTTGTGAATATTCTAGAAATGTATCTGGACAAAGTAAAATCTGGATATCGGGTAAATACATTCTTGGACTGAATACATGTCTATTTTATTACACATTTTTGCATTTTCTCGTTAAATTCCGTTTAAATTTCGCGTTAATAAATCCTACATATTTATCTCCACAGCAGTCGGCAGGAGCGTCGTCACGATTCCAATGGTCACCTGGATCTCTGATTGGCTCAGGCGGCTCATCCGGGTACTGCGCTACAACGAGCCCATTAGCTAAAGGTACCAATATGGCGGAGGTAAGAGGGAAAACAGGGGAGAAGCAAACGCTCTTTCATCGATATTTTTTTAAAGTGTGTGTTGTATTTCCTCTTTTTATCTTATCGATTGGCAAAATGATGTATTTTGCCTTACGTTGAGGCATTTTTTAGACGTATATGTGGATTTTATTGGTCTAAAATATGCCTGAATGTCTGAGCCGATCCTTCACTACGAGGCCGCTGCGCCGTTGCTCTCAGCTGCTTCGCTGTAGCCGCTGTGTAAATTGATAGGTTAATTTAACGTTAGCTCACTGCTTATAAAATATAGGAGATTTGGCTGTTTTGAGATGAATGCAAATTAATGTTGCGTGTTCAAGCTAAGGTAACTGCCTTAGGGTGTCATATACTCTCCCAGCGCATCGATTGCCTTCCATTTAAGCGAAAATACTGTTTACATTTTTCGATGTTCGGCTGTTACATTCCGGGTTTATGGTTAGCTTGTTAGCTATTTAATGGTATCAGAAGCCGACACTGCGCGGATTTGGCCATTTCCAATTCATACAAGTGCAATTTTTACCGTCACTGTCCTGGAAACTTCATATTTTCAAAATTTTAATCAAAATTTCAGATTTTTGAAGCAGTCAGGTGTTGGTCACAGTGCTAACCTTAAATTAGCCAAGTCCGAGTGGGAACATTAGCGGACACCACCTAATTGGAATATTGAACTGATTTCGACAGTTGTATTTTAAAATATGTTGTTAAAAAAATTGAATGTTAACAATAAATTCAAATGAAATGGAGTTTTTGGCAAAAATTTCGAGGTAAAACCAATCTAGAGATGTAGCAGGAAGCACTGTTTGAAAATGTCTGTCAGCTGTGGCTTTAGTGACAGATGTGTTGTCAAATTAATGTGGTCAAAGTAGTTTTTTCATTTTTTTCCCCATTTACTATAAAACATTTTATCACTACTTTCATCATTAGCTTTATGACGAATAATGTGTGGCCTCTCTGCAATAATGAGTCAGGATTCAATTATTTTTTTTAAGTATTAGTCAAGAATGATGTCTGCTTTTATTGTGGTAGTAACATCAGCTTTCATACAACTCTTTTTCAGGCTTCCCTAGGGAGTTCAAGTCCAGGTAAGAAATCTGAATACATTGATTTTTCATTTTGTTTGTGGTTAAAATAAACTTGCGTAAAAATAATTAAAAATGAACTGTCTTTACAAGCACACAAACAGAAGTGATCGTCATTGATATTAATTTGAATGGTCAACTTTAGACAAAATCACATTCTTACTGTGTTTTTGAACATTTTGTGAAAAGTTTTAACAGAATATTTATTTATTTTTTTCTCAGTTGGCTCTTTATCATCAGAGGACCATGACTTTGACCCAACAGCAGAAATGTTAGTTCATGAGTTTGATGATGAAAGGACGCTTGAGGAGGAAGAGTCTATAGAAGGTGGAACAAACTTCAACTCTGAACTTGCGGATCTTGAAAAGGTAAAGTAATAAAATATATATATATGCTTATGTGTGTGTGTGTGTATATATATATTTTCACACGAGTAAAGTCAAAATTACTTAAAATGTTATTAATTGTAGGATTTTTCTGAAGGTTTCTTGTTTTGATTGAAATATTTATACGCAAACACACAGTGGGGTGAAAGAAAATTGTCAGTATTTTTAATTTTCATCACTTCAACTATGACAGAATGTAAAAAAAGAATCTAGAAAAATCCCTTTTTTTTGTTTTTAGAATTAATTAGTGTAATGATACAAAACACAAGTTACTGGTCCTCTGGATCACCCATTTGTCCCAGCTCTCCCGGGTAATTGACTCATTCTCCCGTATAGTTCTGGACTGTTCCTTCACTGTGTCTGAGATCATTTGTTGGAGGGAAATGGTGTGTGACCTTGTACCTCTTCCATTTTTTTTTTAAAGTGATTACTCCATCAGTTAATCTCTTATTACCAACCTGATTTCTTGCCAGTCTTGATCAGGTGGACAGTCTTGTCCATGGTGTCCTTAGACAGCTCTTTGGTCGTGGCTATGGTGGAGAGGTTCATAACATGCCAAACAGTTAAGTTGAAGATGGAAGAGGATATAACAGGTCGTGAGGGATAGAACTCTTGTTTGGAGGAGATAAATACAGCACCATTATACAAATCAGTTTTAAAAAATATTACAATATGATTTACTTTTTTTTTTTTTTTTTAATTCTATCTCACAGTTGAAGTGTACCTAATGAACATTACAGACTTCTGTAATCTCTTTTGAGTGGGACAACTTGCTGAATGTTTGATTGTCAAATAATAATGTTCCCCCATTGTTATATGTTACTACATATGTGTTTGTGTGTAAAATCAATTCATTTAAATTTTTTTGGATTTTTAACAAGTAGTAATTAAGATGATTTAATGCATGAATTCAAACAGTAATACAATTCACACTTTGCGTTTTGCTCTGTATTTTGTTTAAATGATAATTGTTTTTAAATAACCAGGAAGGAAACATGCCATTGGAGGAACTTTTGGCTTTATATCGCTATGAGGCCTCAGCCGGTTCCAGTATAGACAGTTCATCTGGAGACCTGACTGATGAGCTGCCGGACATGACTTTGGATAAGGCAAGTACTTTGGTATATTTACTGGACAGATTTTCAATTGGTGCTTAATGATAAATGCACTTTTACATTTGTTTCACATTTTGTGTGTAAGGTTTTTATTTGAACGTGGTAAAGATGTCTTTTTTTGCATCAGAGGTTTTTAGGTATATTATCAGTTAATGGTTTATTAAACAGATTCCTTAAAGTCTCATCAATACAGTCAACTGTTTATTTTGTGACATTTGATCCATCATTGAGACAAATTGTGCAGATGACAATTTCACATTGCACTGAAATGTTTGTAACATATGGAGCAACTCTTTTCTTTTTTTTTTTTTATTAATTTTGTTTCCTTTTTTATTTAGGAAGAAATAGCTAAAGATCTGTTGTCTGGAGATTATGAGGAGGAGACCCAGTCTTCAGCTGATGATCTGACTCCCTCGGTTACCTCCCATGAGACCACTGATTTCTTCCCAAGAACACTTCGATGTAAGTGGGCGATATTTAATATGTACTGACATTCAAGAAAAACAACATCTTTCATTATTGGTGGGGATTAAATGTCCTCTTAGTGCAGTATAATTATTAAATAAGTTACATTTTCTTGCAAAAACGAGTCTTTCCTTGACCCTAGCATCACCAATCTATTCTCATTGTTGTCATATGACAACGCTAACATTGTTTTGTAATATGGCTATTATTAATACTAGTTATCACTAGACACATCATGGTTTCAGTTAAGTTGTTCTGATTTTTTTCATCTTTTGTTGCATTAAGTTGATGGTGTTCTTCACAGCAGGTTAAAGTGGAAACCAGATGGGCTAATATAAGAAATTTAGCTGTACAACAATTAGATGTTCATCTGAGAGTTCTGAAGCCAGAAAAACTACTTTTTTTTTTTTTTTTTTTAAAGCTTTTGTGCTTTTAAAAAAGGCTCTCTGGGTTTTTGAGTTTATTAGGAATCTCTATTCCCTTTGACTATTGCAGTTTTCCTCATTTCCTCTCCCAGCAGTAATAATCTTCCAGGTTAAATGACTTGAATAAGATTCTTTGTTTAGCAAACTTATTTCTTTCAGTCACATTGTTTTTTTTTACACTTTACCTTCTTGAAAATTTTTTTCAAAAATATTTTCAGTGCTTCAAGAGGTTTATTGTATGTCACGATTCTAATACATTCTTTTTTTTTCTCCAGCTAACGCTGTCTCTGATGGAGATAAAGAATCAGAATGTGATGAAGATGGCTTAGATGACACTAGAAAAGTAAGTATTTTCAGTAATAACTAAGTTTTATGGGACAATTTGGATTAACTCTTGCATAATTAGTCGGTTCTTTCTGTCATGCTAACTTTTCTTTTTTGTTAAAGGAAATCATGGTTGGATCAGAGTACCAAGCAGAAGTTCCTTCATGCATCTGTCACTACAAAGATGGAGAAAAAGGTGTCTTTTATTTTCTTTTTTTTTTTTTCTATTTACTTGCTTGATCTATTGTCATCAAGTATAACAAATGTGATGAATGCTAAAATGTGTGTTGTTTTTCTGCAGTGTATGAAAATGAAGATGAGTTGATGTGGAGTCCAGGTGTGCTGTCTGAAAACAAGGTGAAGGGATTCCTGTCTGACGCGTGGTCACGGACGGCCAATGAGAGGACGGGAAATGACAAAGCATCATCGAGTGTTCAAGACAATGAGCAGGTAAACCACGCATTCAGATGTCGATCCTTTACACACTGTAGTGCAATGATAAATGTAACTAAAGTTAAAATTCTAACTAAAGAGTTCAGGATGTACTGAGTTTTATTAGGTGTTGGTGAGATCCGGTTTCCTCATTACTGGAGTTCTGATCATTCCAGTTTTTTTTTTGTTTTCTTTTATATAAAGGCTTTGCATGAGCTTGTCAAATGCAACTACAATACCCGTGAAGCACTAGAGAGATACTGCAGCCATTTAAAAACCTCTAAAGGTAAGGAAATGAATTCTATCTTTATTCTTAAATCGTTATCAAAAAATTCATGTGGTTTTTTGGTTCCATTATTTTTAACACATTTAAGGGGTTTAGAAGAAAAGTGGAACAACCCTCCACGGTCATGTTATCAATGTCCTCCATGAAGATGTCTTGTCTAATGTGTTCATCTGAGTTTTGCAAATTGAGTTTTAAAACCATCTTCCCAGAGTTTCATATGGTTGGGTATCAAATCTGTAGTATCTTTGTGGATAAACAACACATGTATTGATAAAGTATTGGGTACAGAAGAAGCCACAGGTGGCATTTTCACTTCAAACTCAGGTCTTCTTACCTAAAAACCTGAAACTATAAAGACATGGACTGATATCAGGGGTATCCACACTAGCGAGATAGACAGAAACCTTTAAGATTTTCTTTAAAAAATCACTAAGGCTGAGTTGATCAAATTGATTAATCAATCTGGATTGATCTAAGCATCAATAATGGATTTATAAAATAGAGATCGCACTAACGCACAATGCTAACGTTCAGTTGACCTAAACATACATTGCTGACTAAATAAACATCTTATAAACTCATAGGCATTAATTTTCCACTCTTAAGGATTTTTTTTGTTTTTTTTGTGGTCCAAACCCGTTATTTTGCTCATACTGTCTTCTTCTGGAATAAGGTGCAATGCTATAGCACAATCGCCACCTAGTGGCCAAACTGAAACGCCCTCCAGGAGATGCAGAACAGTTGTTGAAGAATGCATATAATACAGTGTGGTATTGATAATCTCATCATCATTTCACCAATACTTTTTTAAAGATTTATATAAATATCTTTAAAACATTTATATAAATTAATAAAATATTTTAAAACAAATGTGTCTCGATGAGAAAACTTAAAATTGATTTATGTGGATCAAATTTAATTGATTCTGGAAACTATTGGCGATTCCCAGCCCTAAAAATCACTTTTATTGGGATTGATAGACTGACAGTTTGTGAAGTACAACTTTCAGTCAACACATGTAATTACTTACTGGATAAGCTGTAGCTTCTGGTGTTCCTCACTCTGGAACAAAGAGGAACAGTTGATGAGGAAACCAGAAGGATTTTTCTTGCTTTATAATCTCATCTATATATATATATATATATATTATATATATATATATATATATATATAATATATATATATATATATATATATATACTTGTATAATCAAATGGTAGTCATTTATTTTATATCTTGAATGTCATTTATGATGTTAGATACACTGAACCTACGATGCACATCACTGTTGCTCTTTTATTTTTGATGAATTCAAGAGGAATTATTTTTGAAAAAGTCAACTCCTGAGCAAAACCAAACTTTTTTTTTTTTTTGCTCTGTTATCTAATAAAATGATATTTCTCTTTCAGAAAAATCCCCTCCATGGTCGGAGGAAGAATGTAGAAACTTTGAACACGGCCTGCAGATGCACGACAAAAATTTTCACCTCATTCAGAAACACAAAGTGAGTTTTCTGCTTTTACAAGAAACATAAAGTCAAAGGTTTCATCTTCTCACCTCCTCTTATGTCATTTTTTTCCTCAGGTCACAACACGAACAGTTGCAGAATGCGTGGCGTTTTATTATAGGTGGAAAAAGTCTGAGCGCTTTGACTTCTTTGTCCAGCAGAATCGGTTTGGGAAGAAAAAGTATAACAGCTATCCAGGTGTAACGTAAGTAACAACAAAAGCTGTTATTTATTAACTAGAAAAGTTGCATATCTCTGGTGCTAGTGTGAATGCATTTTTCTGAAGTTTAATGCTGAAAATGCTAAAGTTCTTTGCAAAATGGTAAATTTGCTTAAAAGATTAGAAAAGTCATTAAAGAACTACGAGAAACTGCAGGCATTCTAATACATGCCGATTATGCAAAAATATTTAGTGTGTTGCTTAAATATGAGCTAAACTTCAAATTAGCCCAAAAATCTTTTTTTAGATGCCAACAAAGCCAAAAAAAAAAGCTAGCGCTTCGCTTAAATATGAGCTAAACTCCAAAATAACGTAAAATTCCTTGGTAAACTACATTGGTAAAAAACGTTAGCATGTCGCTAAAATAGAAGCTAAACCACAATTTTTTTTAAAGTTACTATAAAAAAATTAAAATATAGCCCATAAAGGCTTGTTGCTAATATACTTAAAATTATGACATTTGAAGACTTTCATTTCCTACAGGGCATATTTTGCCCAATATTTTAAAAAACTATAAGGTTTATAAATACCAGAAGTACAAGCAATACTGAACATTTTGATGCCAAGATTGCTGAAATTGCTGAAAGTGTGAGTTTTGACGTGCCGAAAAACGTACGCAAAGGAGCAGGAGAATCACTATAGTGTGATGCTTATGAAGCATTCACACAGTGAAAAAATTTAAGCCAGAGAAAAATTGCAAATGAATGCCTTTGTTTGTGTATGCAGTGACCTGATGGACCGGCTGGTGGATGAAGCTGAGGGCCTGGCAATGGACAGCTCCTCCTCCGTATGTTCAGGAGCAGGTGGAGGAGGGAGGATGGAGACGACGACGGAACAGCAGCTCAGCCTGCTCAACTCCATCACAGCCAGCGACCTCACAGGTCAGGAGTGGGACCTTGTTGGGGGGATGGAGAAGGTAGTAAACTGTGTCCTGACAGAGTTGTGTTCTTCCAGCTCTGAGCAACACTGTAGCTACAGTCTGCTCGCCCTCTGAAGTCAGCTGCCTGGACTCGTACAGCTTTCCCCAGCTGGACGGCCTCCACCGCACTTCTCTGAACCACGACGAATCCCTGGGCTTTCCCACGAACGGCGGCGACCCCGACTGCCTCAACATGCTGGACGCCGGCTTCTACCACTCGGACCTGGGTCAGCTGGGAGGCGTGTGCGTCGCCAAGGACTGCGAGCGGCCGTCCAAGAGACTCAAGATGGCGCTGCCGGACTCTTTTATCAGCGACGTGTCGGTGGGTAACCTGGGCGTGGACTTCGAAGCGCGGCGGACGACACATCACCACAGAATCACCGGCGCTAAAATGGCGGTGTCGGTGACGGACTTTGCCAGCTTAGCTGGCAGCGGTGAGCCCAACGGTTTTCTAGGAGCTCACGCACGGCACCACACACAGCACACTGCAGCACTTCAGTCCGACTGATCTTCCTCTCTGTTCTTCCCTTTTGAAACCATTTTCTTGTTTGTACATAAGACTGACCTCACTGGAAACTGATTTGTTTAAAATCTATATAAATATATATCTATATGTATATGAATATACTTTTTTTTATTATTTTTTGTAATATGACATCAGTGATGTCTACCATATAGAACTAAAATCTTGATTTCTCTCAAGAGTTATATAGCCATTTATTTTCTGTTTGTTTGCATTCTTGAGGTGTGTAACGTCCACATGCAGTGGGGCCCAGAAGCTGCAGGAGAGATGGGAAATCTTCCCTTTGCGTTTACCCACAGCATCTCCCGTCTGTTATCCTGCCATTCCTTCAGCTGCCAAAATCATGTTTGCTTTTTTTTTTGTCCTGAAGTGGTACTTTTAATTTAAGATGTTTAAAGCGGTGTTTTGTTTTACAGGTACTTTTTCAGTAACCAGATGGGTGGATCTGCCCATATTGTGTTGGCAACACTAGCACAGAGACTAGCTTGAAAAGATGTAGCTTTACCTGTGAGGCTCTTTTGTTGTTTTGCTCTTATGCCTACTGAGTTTTTTGTTTCTTACATAGATTTTAAGCTTAATTTGGCTAAACTGGAATTTTTTTTTTTATAATATCCCAAACGGTGCAGGCTGAAGTAACGAGTCGCCTCGTTCCCCTGTTCCTGTCTGGCTCTAAATCTTTTAACGGAGGATATAACAGCAATACAGCAATACAACGATTTTGCTTGGGTTGATAGCCATCGAAACACTGACACAGTAAAGTTTGTATTTCTTGCGTATTCCTTTACCTTCATGAGATTTCGTTGAGTTCACGCTATCGATTATGCTGCTTGTTGGCAGGTTCGGCTGTGTAGTGTTTTTGTAGAAGTGCTAGTTCCTAAATTAAGTAGCGCCATTTGTTTAATTTTTTTTTTTTTTTTATTAGCAAGCTCGGGTAAACCTGCAGTATTATGTCATTTTGTACTGAACCTCTGCCTACCCTGTCCTGACTAGAGATGCCTTTTTAAAATCTGGTTGACAACTTTGTGGGAGTAAAGTAGCAGAAACGGAGCCGATTTGCTTGACTGAAGTCCATAAATGTTTAGCGGGTCAGCATCGGTTCATCTGATGCTGTAAAGTAGTGTTTACTTAATTTATCTATGCATTGTGCTATGACTATTTTGTTTGGGGGCACATCACGTTTGTCCATAAATGTTTTACCATATAGACAAATGTTTCTCACCAACCATTGGTCGTTCTGAAAGTTTGGTTGAGTAATTCGGTTTCCAGGCCCAGCATCAGAACAGAAATATCCACCTTTGTATTTCATGTAAATATATAGCAAATAGCCTTTAAATAGTCTATTAACTGACCTCTTACACTTGTGAATCTGTGTTGATACATGAGTCTTTATTTGATACCTTGTCAGAAAGGCAATAATTTGTATATATTGTACAGACTTTTGGGGTTTTGCATTTTACTTCTTTGACTTGGTGTTTAAACTTATTTTTTTCTCTTTTTTTGGAAAAAAAACGACCCAAACACCAGGACACAGCTGAAAAGACGCATGCCAGCTGTGCCTGTCCCTGAAGTGTACCACTGAAAACGGCTTTACCTAAAGACGTATTGATATTACTCAATGTTGCGATTCTTCCTTTTTTTTTTTTTTTGCATTCGAGACTTATTGCAGCCATGTGTAAAAGACATTTTTTGTTTTTTTTTGGGGGAAAAAAAAACCTCACATGTCGTGGTCTATATCTGTCTTGATGGTAAAGGGGGGTGGCTGCAGCTCTAAGTCTGAGGAGAGCTAGTTTCTCTTTTAATGCAACGTGCATAATGCAGTAGGTCCTTCAAGGTCTTCTAGCTTTAGCGGTGCAGTGATATTTATTTCACCTGTGGTTTGTACAAAGATGAAGAAAACTGTCAGAATGTAAAGGCCATTAAGTAGTACGTTTTCACCACCCTGTGAACTCCAAAATGTGATATTCTATGAGACTTGTGTGCAGGAGAGCACTAAACAAATTTATTTTATATTTTGTATTTGTGTTTTGAAGTTTCAAAAGAAAAAAATACAGCAGTTGTGGTTTTAAAAAGGAAAGAAAAAGAAAAAAAAATTCCTTTGGAAGAAGAAATACCTTTGTGAATAAAAACCTACAAATTTAAAAAATGTATATCCAGAAATATAGACAATCAAAACTTCACTATGAGAAATGTTTGAGAAGCTATCTTTATTGTTTATAGAAATTGTACATAAACATTGCTGTTTTTTTCTCCTTTTGTTAAACATTATTTTGTATTTTATGTTGTACTTTAATACCTTGTGTACAGATCCAGAAATAAAGCTCTGGAAAAGGTTCAGAGAAGTTGGATTTTCTTCACACGAAGGATAAAAGATGCAAACATTTTAACAGTGAAAAACAGATTTAAAAAAATTCTTTGCTTAATTTAATATTACTTAATTGAACACTAGTAACGTAAACATGTTGTTACCTTCTTAGAGGAACAGGAAGAGTCATAAAGTCTTCTGCTAGTGTCACTTCCACCTCTGTGCCCTGAAGTGCCTCCTCGGCGTCCCTCTGAAGTCCCAACACTTCGTTCTCGTCCCCCTCCTTCAGCAACGAGCTGGGTTTGTACCTCTGACTGAAATGGTAAAGAACCAGCCGCTGCACGCAGCAAGACCGAGCCACCACCGCCGCCATCCCAGGCGTGCTGTGTCCGTGCTCCACCGCTTTCTCCCGGTGCCCGTTCCCCAGCGTGGCCTCGTGAACCAGCACGTCCGCGCCGTGACACAAGCGCAGCGGCGTCTCCCCGATCACCGAGCTGCAGTCTCCTAGAATGCAGACTTTCCTTCCTGAGATGGACCTCTCCAGAACCTCGTTGGGGTGAACCACACGCCCGTTTTCCAGAGTTACTGACTCCCCGGCTTTCAGACGTCCAAAAAGAGGTCCTGGTTTCATACCTGAGGCATAAAAACATGAACATCAATTCCAGAGCTTGTTGAATCAAATCTAACTTCTCCTTTTTATAGTTTTTTCATCGAAATACTTTGAACTTTTAAAGGTTTTACCAATAAACTCTTCATATATACTTCCATAGCTAATAACTAGAAACATTTAATGCACAAGATTAAAATTTTACTCATAAATTTCTAGCTAAAATGACGCCAAAAATTCTGCTCCATACAAGTTCTTTAAGTAGCTCGGTTTTAAGTCTTCCAGGTCGATCATGCTCCTGAATGCAAAACCCAAAGGAAGGGATGCGGTGAAACAACCTAAAGGCCTTCACTACAAACTTCTTGTCCTCAAAGAGAAGGTAAGAGTCACTTTCAGCATCCAGACGAATGGTCCTGCCAGGCTGCTCCTGGGGATGGAGCGGGCCGTGCTCCGCGGTCAGCTGGTGGAACGGGGCGAAAATCAAGAAGCTTCACAACATATCAAATTTAAATACTTGGCTAAAAATAAAAGTTGTGACAGTAAATAAAGACTAATACTTGGGGAAAATGTCAACTATGACCACTAAATATATTTTTCTCTACCACAGAACATAAAAAAAAAAAAAAATAAGTTTAAAATTCTACTCACATTGGACAGTCCTTCTTGTGGACACTGGTCTGGTGTCGGCTCCAGCTCATGAACTGCAGAAACATTTCAGAAATAATTCAACCATTTAATAGAAAACTGAAAAGTATATAAAAATACATTTTTAACATCTAAAATTGTTTTAAAAATGGATTTTTTTTAAACTTGCCTGCATAAGGGAAGAGCAGTTGTGATCCCGTGAGCCCCAGCGTGACCCTGAGGAAGTGCCGAAGGCCCCGCGGCCCGTAGATATCCACACACTTCAGGTTCTGTTGGGGGTCGGCGCTGCTGTTGAGGCTGACGGTGCAAAGGAGACCAGGCAAGCCGAACAGGTGGTCTCCATGCAAGTGGGAGATGAAAACTTTGGTGATTCGACCTGCATGGACAGAACGGGACAGGGGTCACAGCAGGAATGTGAACACGGAGGCCTCAAAATGTTCAGGTCAAAATGTTTATTTCTCAAAATTGAAGTCAAAAGTGTTTTTATTCAAAGTGTTCATTTCTTGACGATGATATATCTTTGTCATACTTGAAATGCACAAAGATTTAGCTACAAATTTCTGCGACGGCACTTATTCGTTTTTCATAAAATAAACCTACTGTGCCTCAATCAATTAGTCTTTCCAATATTTTAATCTAATAATGTTATTTTAAAACAACTCATTAATGGTATAGTTAGATTAGATTCGGCCTCAGTCAGATTAGTCTGGTTGGATCACAGGAAAATAAATCGATTTATCGATTAATCATTATTCAAGTATGTAAGTATGTTCAACTTTATTTTAAAAATAACTTTTTGCTCATAGATTCAGCTGTAGCTCAAACAAATGGTTATAAATTGATCTTAAAAGGTTATAATGTAAACATTTTTTTGTTGTTTAACACAGAAATTAAGAATCTTGCATTTGTAATCAAATAAAATAAAAATCAAGTGTGTTTATGTATTTTTGTAATTGGTCAAATATTATTCAATATTCACTTAAGTTTACTATGCGATGGCCCACTTCATTTAAGATACTCTGGACACGCCGAGGTCCAGAGAAAACCCTTAACTGTCCATCTCTGTGGCCCGCAGGGACTCACCGGCTCGGAGCTGGCTCTTCATCAGCTGCGTCTGGGTTCCCTCTCCACAGTCAAACAGCCAGCAGTCTCCGTCCGAACGCAGAACCAGAGCCGAGGCACCACGGTGAGGGGACGGGTAAGCCGACCCGGTCCCGAGGAACGTAATATCCATGGTCATCCTGAAAATGTTCAACTTTAAGAGGCGTTTTTCCAGCGTGGACGAAGGGAACCACGCTTCCTGTAAACAATTGTCGCACGTTGATGACGAAAAGGGGTGGAGCTAAAACTACAAAATGTCCTTTTTCTTTGATCAGATATACTTTTATATCACAAGCAATTTTAAACTGTTCTTGCTAATGTCATACAGTGCAATGATTTTAGGGTTTTATATTTATGTGGTGATGAATGCAGATGTTTTTAACTTTAATTTGATTTTTATGGGTTTTCATCCGTCGTCTTTACTGTAATCTTTAACTCGGTGCCTCCTGTAGACTTTAAATATTTGCATTATTGTTGTGAGAAGATGTCATGTTTTTATCTGTATGTAACTAATTGCACCGTTGTGTTGTTTCTGTATTGCTGATGCATAAACAGGTCGTCATTGTAAATGACAAAATTGTTCTCAATCTCCCTATCTCTATAAATAAATAAAATCTAATTGTGTTTTTTCTGATTATATTCAATTTATTTCTTGTCTTTGTAACCCCGCTCCATCGTTTCTCAAAAGGTCTTATTTGCCAGGCCACAGAAACTGTCACAATAAAATTTGCTGTTCTTCATCGCTCCTTGCAAGGATAATAAAAATGTTAAAACAGATTCAATTATTGGGGGAAAAATTGCACAAAGAAAACAAAAAACAAGGATAATGTCAAATAAATTGTATTTATCAGATTTGAAACATTGTGCGGGTTTGTACTGAAGCAGCACAAAGCGCTGTACAAAACACATTACAACAATAACAGTTCAAAAACCGGACAGAAATATTTGGGACAAAATGAACAAAAATCCGTCTTAAGACCGAGGACAGGTGCAAGTTTTCTATAGAAATAAACCTTTAAACAACTGCAAATCCACAAATATAAATGGAGATTAAAATAAGTGAACCTTCTTTTGTCAAAAGCTGCACAGAGAAACACGAGACACAGGTGAGACCATTTTTACAAAAGAAAAAAAAAAACAAATACACAGACATTAGTTGTGTTTTTTTTTTATTTTTTTGTTTTTTTTTCCAGATCTACCAGCAGCGTGTTGGGAGTTTGCACAGGAACATGGAGTGAATTTCAACATTTTTTCTGGCACTTCAAAGCAGACACAGGTACAATACCCTGAGGTTAATCTATAAAAACTCCACTAGAGTTAATGAAAAGGCAAGCAAGTTATCAGCTGGTTAACTGACAGCTGGATTTCCTTCAGAAGAAACAAGATGATCATGTGATAAATCTGTTACAAAACATAAGGATGGATAGAATAATAAATTAAAGTCTCCTTTTTTATTTTGTTGAGCACAGTGTTAAATATATTCACTATCATCACAACTTTATTCATCAACTATTGCGGCTCTTCAAACTAAAGGTGGATAAGGAGTTTATTAAAGTACTATATATACTTAAAGTACTATTAAAGTACTATATTTGCAAGGTTAATCCATATTGCACTATGTTTTGTAGATAATAATGGCTCCATATAATTAATACACCATTTCTGGTGTGTCTTTTATATTAATTTTGTTTAGAAATGGAGTTATTACATATTAGACTTAAAGGAGTGCCGATACAAAATAAAATAAAATGTAAGGAAAAGAAACAGGAGGCAACAATGTGCTGAAAGGCGCATTTAAGGGTTAGCTGGTAGCACGTTTGGTTCAATAACTTTACATATAAAATATAACACATTTTCCCACGTAAATCTGCATAAACATCTGTCTAAATGTCTACAAAAATACTCAATTTTACCCTTCAGTCAGGTTTGCTTCCCTTCTTATTTTTTTTTTTACCCTCTCTTATTTATGGATGCCCTTTACTGGCTCTTTAGAAGATAGCCATAATGTGATAAAAGGCTTTATAGAAATCAATACGTGATGTTAAGTAGCTTAAAACACATAAATATTATTACATGTTTGAACCACCTCTAAATTATTGTTTCAACTGCATTGAAACTTGTATTAAATCAGTATATCAGCCAAAATAGAATAGCAAACATGCCAACAAAACAAACATACAAGACTAAAATAATATATAATTTCATGAACGTATACATTTGTCCCATTTGAGTTAGAAAATATTTGTCAATTTATTTATTCTGGAGTCATTAGTCTTTAACTTTTTCCAATGCTTATGGTTTAAAATATATTTTTTTCACATAAATCTATATTTTGTAGTTGTAGTTTGTTGAAATATATGATCACTACAAAAATGATGAAAAGTTATGAAGTTCCTGCACTGAAATGTTTTTCCTCAATGAGATTTTCCAGCATCAGTTGGCTATTCAAGTTTGAGAATGTTTAAAAACTAGAATAGAACAAAACACACATTACAATGAATGAGCAACCTCACATTTTGCCCTACATTTCTGTCCCTTTTTAATTTTATAAACCCCGAGAAGACTGTCTCTAAACCAAATGAGACAAAGAATAAAAACTGCAAATGATTTTAGCTCTTGTGCAGAAAAAACATGAATATTATTTAAAATAAATGTGGAAAAAAAAAAGCAGAATTTGAGCGTGAGGCTTGATAAGTGTCTGTTTTACTTCTAGTCAGTCTTTGGCTTAAAGCTGACGCCCGGCCAGTCGTACATGTCCGGCAGGAAAGAATCGTAGCTGGTGTTCCACACAGTAGCGCGGATGAAACCGTTTTTGTCCATGGGCTCAGGGTAGCGGAACGCCATGCCTTTAGCGTAGACGTACTCCATCACCTGAAGAGGAAGAGAAATCCAGTTCTGACTTGGAAAAAAAAAAAACAAACTCAAAATCCGGATAAATATCCTTTTCCTTTAAGTAATCTTACCTTTTGTTATTTTGGCCAGTGTGCATGCCAGCATAATAATCAAAATCCTTTATTAGGATCTTCTGTAAACATTTGCTTAAAATACCCAAATGTTTTAAAGCCAAACTCAATTAGGTACCAAAACTTTTTTAGGAAATTATTTGATGGTAACTAATAGTTAAAACCTTAAAGGCATCAGCTTATAAAAGCTGCAAAAGAAAATAATTCTATTACTTCTTTTAGCAGAAAAATAGAATAAAGGGAATTTTTTTATCACAATTCTAAACATTTTATTCAGTCAAGTGGAATAAAGCTGAAACACATGAAACATCTGAACACCTCCAAATTGTATTTTCTCCTGTTAACAAAGTGCTGTATTTAAAAAAAGGACAAAAAAATAACAAATATACATTCACAAACAGAAAAGTGGTTTCTTTTGCCTCTGCACTACAGATTACTTAGACTTCCTTCAAAATAAAATGTTCTTATTCAGGAACTGCATTAATACACTTCTTTTACTGTAATATTCATTTTAAATCAAAGGTCTTAATTATTATCTTGTATTTGAGGTTCTTAATTGAGGAACTTCATGATAAACTTGTATTAAAATATTTATCTAATGAACAAACTTTTGAAGACTAAAAAGGCCTGAATGCTTCACACATACAGTGCCACATAAAAAAAAAATTCCAATAGGAACAAGAATTTGTGTAAACCTTCAAGTCTTACCTTGATAGCAATCTGGACAGAGACCTCTCTGATGTTGGAGAGGGGAGGATAGAGTCGTCCTTCTGCAAGCTCTTCATCAGTCAGCTGCTCTGCAAGAGCCTGCAAAGGTATGGAAATTAATTAAAGCTCTTGCAATAGGACCTAATGGATTAAATCTATTGTTTTATGTGCTTGAAATTTAATATAAAAACATATAAACTAAAAACATATAAGTGATCACTATAAACTTATAAACTCAATGATTTTGCAAGTTTTAGTTTGATGCAACAAAGAAGGAAATTCATTGGATCAACATTTAAATTTTAGATCAAAAGTATATTTAAGGCTAGACTTTAAAACAATTGGATGGAAAAAAATGAAAAGCTTAAAGATAGTTCACAGAGGATGCATAGAAGATCTGATCTTCATTCTTCTGTATAGGCTTTTATTTTGAAAATTAGGTTTCAAACCTTAGCAGCCTCCAGGAAAACAGTGTCACTGATGTGCCTCACTCCACTCAGGATCACAGCCAAGGCCACACCTGAAATCCCCAAATTTAGCATGACTTTTTTTTACAGCTTTACTTTGGTTTTGTTTCTTCAAATCCTTTAATTCTTAGACAAATTTATGTTCAACTCTGTCATTCATTTTACAAAGGATCAACATACCTGGGAAGATGTAAGCGTTGTTTCCTTGCCCAGGGGTGAAGACTTGTCCGTTACTCAGAGTAACTGGACCAAATGGACTTCCACTGGCAAACAGGCATCTCCCCTGTGAGGGTTGAGAGCACAGAGTTAAGTATTGGTCAGTCTTCAGGATTGATATTTGGTTTAAATCTCCAAAACAAAGAGTGAAAAGTAAAGACAAATATACATCAGTTAAAGTGTAAGCATCCTCAGCTGTACACTCGGCTTTATTTGTTGGGTTACTCAAGGCGAAGATGATTGGTCGTTCGTTCAATGTTCCCATAACTTTAATTACATCATGGGTAAACAGACGTCCAGCTCCTGCCACACCTATGATTTAAAAAGAAAAAAAAAGCGTTACTTCTTAAAACAAGTTTGAAATCAAAGGTTGCATTTGATTTTTTAAATTTAAAAGAATTATTACCAATTATCGCTGTGGGTTTGATGGTGTTGACCGCATCCAGGAAGCTGTGCACGTCCCCTGGACTGTCATGGACAAAAGCCTCCTGGTTAGTATCTGTTTTCTGGGATCTGTCCTGAAGTTAGAAAAATAAAATCAAAGCCAAATTACGCTCAGTTAGCAGAAAGACGATGAAAAAAAAAAAAAAAAAAGTAAAATGTTTCACCAAAACTAACCTTAACAAGTAAACCGTGGGCGTCGTACATCCAGATCTTTTCCCTGGCCTCTGCCTGCGTCATCCCAGCCTCCGTCATGGCCATCACAATCAGATTAGCAATGCCAAGAGCAGCCTACAATCATTTAGACAGTTTACAATCATTTTTATTTCTATGAAAACAGAAAATGATTTTTTTTTCATGGTCATGGTAGTGTTACACACTTTACAAATGTATTCTCCTCCTGATGTGAACTCAGTTGTAGCTGCACTTTGAGGCCTTTTGATATTTTAATCCCAAAATTCAATAAATTTTTTAATTTACTTTTCTAATTTTGTTTATGCAGAGTTTCAAGCAGGCATTCCCTAATAGTCTGAATCTCGAGACTGTCACAAACACTTGGATGCTTTTTTGGGATTTATTTGAACAGTAAACAAATTTAACCAGTAGAGGGCAGCAGAGCACAGAAAGATACAAAGCTTTTAACTTGGCCAAAAAAATGCCTTTTTTTAAGACACCAATTAATATTCGAAGAAACACAAATTGATCTTGTTTTTACGCCTACACTGGAGCTTACCTCTCCAGCTCCCAGGAAGAGCAGTTTGTGTTCTGTGATTGGTTTGCCGACCGCTCTTTGAGCTGCTAACAGGCCAGCCAGGGCTACAGATGCAGTGCCTGGAAACAACAGAAATGGTAAGGAGTTCAGACCATCATGAAGAAATGTCCAAAAATGTCCTGAAAGTCTTCATGATGAACTATAGATCAGAACAGTTGCTACTTTATGTCTGCAGAAAAACTCTTATAAATAAAATTTTCGTCTTTTTTTAATGATCATTTTCAGTGATTTACACAGCAAATTCATCATTTCAAATGAAATGAAGTGGTAAGTTAAAGATTTGTTTATGTATTCCATTAAAAAGTCAGGTAAAGATAGATAAAGTTATTTAGAAAGAGGCAGCATCTTTAAAGACTAAAACATTTAGTCTGTTTAGTGCAAACCTTGGATATCATCGTTGAAGGTGCAGTATTTCTCCCTGTACTTCCTGAGGAATCGGAATGCATTGTGGTTCCCAAAGTCTTCAAACTGGATCAGTGTGTCCTGGCCGTATTTGTCCACCACAGCTTCCATGAACTCGTCAATCAGGTCGTCGTAAGCTTGAGACCGGTCCCGCTTTTGATACAAGCCCATGTAGAAAGGATCCTTAAGGAGAGTCTGAAAGGAGGACATGGCTAAAATTAAATACTTCCCTTTTTGTTTCATTTGAGGCCTTATAGAAAAGGGAGACCAGGGAAAGCTGTCACACTGCAACTCTCCTTGTTACAAAAGACCATGTCATAACGCCACTAAATACATTTTTCAGGCATGAAATTTTGGTCTTTTGTGATACAAGTGTGATATACATAATTCAGAAGTGCTTCTTGTGTTTATAATTTATCGATGTGCACAGAAGTCTATCAAGAGTTTCGGCCGACGGGTCTTTATATGAATTCATTCTTGAGGTGTTCAGAATTATTGGTCGGTTGAGAATTATGCAGTTAATGCGTATTTCATGTAGTTTATACTTTGTTATTACATAATTCTTGTGCAATTGTGCAGGATTTTTGCTAGATGTGTGCGAAAAAGTATGGCTTTTGACGACCGATCCATGTACAGTATTTCTAATGGACTTTTCATGCATGTGTCACCTATATATAACTTTTATATCACATATACCAGGGGTCGGCAATCTTTAACAGTAAAAGACCCATTTGGGCTCGTTTTCTACTGATCAAAACCTATAAGGAGCCGAATTGACTTACGTTAGCCTTTAAGAAAATTTGGATTTGCATTTATGACTTTATTTATTTTATTTTTTTTAATAAATATGAATATCTATTTTTGACACAAACAAAAGCAAATAAATTAAATCAGCCAAAAATGTTAGCATGTTGCTGAAATAAAAGCTAAACACAAATTAGCCTAAAACCCACAGCGGATAACAAATTGGCTAAAAAATTTTAGCAAATTGCTAAAATATTAGCTAAACTCCAAATTAGCATAAAAAACTAATTAGAAGGCAAATTCGCCGAAAAAAATGCTAGCTTGTTGCTAAATTACTAGCTAAACTCCAAAATAGCCTAAAATTCCTCAGTAAAGTAACTTAGTCAAAAACGTTAGCATGTCGCTAAAATTAAAGCTAAATTCTAAATTACCCCCCCCCACAAATTTCAGTAGATGACAATTAGCTGAATACATCAACATTTTACTAAAATATTAGCTAAACTCCAAAATAGTATAAAATTCTTCAGTAAACTAAATTAGTCAAAAACGTTAGCATGTTGCTAAAATAGAAGCTAAAACTCTAAATTAGCCTAAAAATCCCAGTAGATAACACATTAGCCAAAAACATTAGCATGTGGCTAAATAATAGCTAATCTAAATTTTTTTTTTTGAAAATTCCTATTTTATTTTTCTTCAGCCAGAGAGCCACCATGGAGAGATAAAAGAGCCACATGTGGCTCTGGAGCCGCAGGTTGCAGACCCCTGACATATACAATGCACAAGTCTAATTAAAATTACATAATTGACACACGAGTAACTAACGAATTGCATGTAAACAGTGCGATAATCACGTATTTTGAGACAAGTACATAAATCGGCCGATCTTTCACCCCAGCTCCAGCAGTCTCTAAAGTCTCTTGTTGGGCGGTGTCCAACGCCGCACGGAAGGAGATGGGTACGGCGCGTTGTTAAAATGGAAGCACTTGTTGCTAATTACCAACAATGTGACGCCTTACCCCACTCTCCCCCGAAACCACATAAACAGACTACACATCTACAGACATCCTACCTCATTGTTGGTGCCAACGTCAATCACCACAGGCAGACATTTCTCAGGTCTGATGCCAGCGCAGGCAGTGTACAGGCAGAGTTTACCCACAGGAATACCCATTCCATAAACACCAAGGTCCCCCAATCCTAAAATGCGCTCGCCATCAGTTACCACTACAGCCTAGAAACAAGACAAGATGCAAAATGAATGAACTGCTTTCCACAAAGCAGCTGGAAAACCCCAGTTTAACTGTACGAAATCTTTATAAATATTTTTGCATTTTTTGTTATAAATAATACATAAAAATTATTAATAAAAATGGTTATTTCAGATGCTTTCGTAGAAAAAGCCTTGCCAGTTAAGGATAACAACAAAAAAAGGATCTTTGTTGGATCTTTGAGCACTTACAGATACATTAGTTTCTGGCCAGTTGTCCAGGATGGAGCGGACATGTCCTCTGTCCAAAATGGAGATGAACAAGCCTCTGATGTGGGAAACAAGATCACATTTAAGGAATGTAAAAGGGAAAAAAAATCCAAATATCATATGCAGTCAAGGGGAACAAACTTATTTCCCCCTTTTTTTTTAAACAAAAAGAGAAATGTATTAAATATCTACGAATAAAAACAAGCTAAAACTAATTTATGACAGACTTGTATCAATATTTCATGTTTTTTGATTATTTTAAAGCCTTACTTTGGTCTTCTAAAGATGTGTCCGTACTGTGTGCAGGCCAGGCCGACAGTGGGAGTGTAGACTATTGGCATCAACTCCTCTATGTCTTCCATTAAAACCCTATAGAAGAGCCTCTCGTTTCTCTCCTGGATGCCCATCAGATAGATGTATCTGTTTCAAGTTACATCAAGGACAAATAGAAAGTAAGAAAGATACCAATGTTCTGCATGTCTTTTATATTACTTTCTAGGATAATAGAAAGATTAAGACATTTTTTAGAAAACAGAAAAAGAAATTAAGAGACAAATGTCCATACTTTTGTAAAGGATCAGTCATTTTCTTGAGATTTTTCTGAAAGCGCAGCGTCTGAATGTCCTGAGTCTCCACTTTAGGAGGAAGTAAACCATGAATGCCTAAGATCTGTCGCTCCTGAAGAGTGAAAGCCATGCCCTGTGCAAAAGAACACAGCAATGAGAGTTAGTCATACAAAAGCAAACAAGAAAAAAATGCTCCCTAAACGTCTTAAACATGTTTTGAAACACTGGATTTTTCCAAGTGTTGTCTACTTCCTGCCTCTGGGTAAGATGTGGTGAGATATTCTACAGATGATAAAACAAAATGGGGTGTAATGTAAGGCAACCAATGGTGGCTTTTGTATGATCAAACCCAGATTTTAAACAAAAAAAGGGGGAAGTGAGAGAAGCTTTCTGAGGACACGTGTGCACATGCTGAGTTACAGACTTGCAAAACACAGACGGGACATGTGAAAGTGGTCGAGCCGGAGCCGGGAGGGGTCTTATTACTCTGTGTTAGAGAAGAATGGCAGGGGCTCCCCTAACAAAAACAGCTGAGTCATGCTGATGGAGCAGTTCACCTCTGTGCAGCTCCACCATTTCATCAGAATCCATTAGCATCACTACTTCAAATGAGTTTGAGATCATAGCGAAATTAAGAGTTCACTTTTTTTTTTTTTTTTTTTTTTTACTGATTTTCTAATGTATTTATATGAAACATCTGTGTTGTTCAGTAACTTAAAGATGAGTAAATTAGGTAAATTTAATCAAAGACATCAATTCATGATAATCTCTACTAATGATACTTTTTTAAAATCAGATTTGGTTATTTCTTCACGTGTACAAAGTGAATAATTTCCCATTTCAGTTTTTATGTTACAGTTTTAAACATTCTTTTCTTATAAAGCTAATGGCTTTCATAATCTATTTCTATGTGCGTGTCTAATTGTCTTGCAGCTCAGCTTTCCGTCATTCTAAACTAAGCAGCAGCTCCACTGCAAAGCCAGCTTCATATCTTGCAACTGACCACTTTATCACTTGGTTGCCAGGATAGCAGGAGCTCCTGTTTAACAGGCCAAACTGGGGCTAGGTTTAGCATAACCAGCATAGTTCACTTCACCTCTCGCTGGTGAAGAATCAAGTTACAAATGTCAATGATATTTTGAGTTCTTACAAATGCATAAAAAAAGCTCTACGAGACATAATTTGTTTCAGATCATTTTAAAAACAGGTCTTTTATTAAAAAATCTTGAAAAATTTCAGCCAAATGTGAAATATCTGAAAAGGCAAATATGAAAAAATGCAAATTAATGTCATGTTTAAAGCACTGTAAATTAAAAATAATAATAATAATAATAATAAAATCTTATTTTAGTGTTTTTTTATTATCCATTTTTCTTTTTGAATACAAATATAGTAACAAAGTAATTCCCCCTGTGCAAGGGTCTATTCTATTCTATTCTATTCTATTCTATTCTATTCTATTCATTTATTCAGAAGCCAATATAATGTTTTCAGTGTTAAAGATATTTTAAAAGCAAAAAGCAACAGCAAGCGGATCAACAAATATTAAAATGATTGCTCAGAGATTGTAACATGCTTCATTGTTTTTTCTATTATTTCTTTGTCAATTTAGCTTGTATATAATTGAAATGAACCACAAAAAAGTCAGAAAATATCCTTGTATTGTGCATGAAATACATGTAAAACCCAGTCAAACGTAAACACTGGTCTGGAGCTAAAGCTCCAAGTGTTGTCAGTTTTACAATTCTGAACACTTTTGTTAATATATTCAAATAAAGCGTTAACCCTTTTTTGACACATTTTAAGATAATCCTGAACACCAGAAAAAGTTTTAATAAAAATTGGCAACAACCCTTAAATCTTGTGGCTAACTATTCTCAACCACCATCTCTTGGGAAAACCTTTCAAGATTTACCATTTTTCATCTGTATTGTTGAAACTATAATTATTAATAAAACTAGATATGTTACATCTTATGGAACAAATTTAGGAGTCAAGATGGACTCTGAAATGAAACTGGATAAACAAATTAATTCTGTAGTGAAGTCTAGCTTTTTTCACCTGAGGCAACTTGCTAAAGTCAGACCAATCCTGTCATTCACGTAGTTTGAAACAGTGATCCACGCCTTTATCACCACCAGGCTGGATTACTGTAATTCTCTATATATGTGGAGTAGTAGTAGCGCGTCAGCAATTGCCCGACTCCAGCTAGTGCAAAATGCAGCTGCTCGTCTCTTAACCAGAAAACGGAAATACGATCACATCTCCCCAGCTTTGGCGTCGCTGCACTGGTTGCCCGTTCATTTTAGGATTCATTTTAAGATTCTTTTATTTGTTTTTAAATCCCTACACGGCTCGGCACCGGTCTACCTCTCTGAGCTGCTACAGCAGCCTTACGTCCCCCCGTCCTCTGAGATCAGCTGACCAGCTGTTTTTAAAAGTTCCTAAAACAAAACTCAAACTCAGAGGCGACCGTGCCTTTGCTGCAGCAGCTCCGAAACTCTGGAATGATCTTCCAATTCATGTTAGAGAGTCGTCCTCATTGCCTGTTTTTAAGTCTCTTCTTAAAACCCACTTTTTTAAATTGGCTTTTAATACACAGTGAAGTGGTTTCTTCTCTTTTATGCTATGATATTTTATTTATTCTCTTAAATGTACTGTTTGGAATGTGTTTTTGTTTTTATTGGTGTTATTTTAGAGCATGCTGTTGCATACTTTTAATCTTATTGTATGTTTTATCCTTTATCATTGTACAGCACTTTGGGCCTGAGTGGGAAAATTAAGTGCTCTATAAATAAAGCTTATTATTATTATTATTATTAGATGTTTGTTCTCACCTTTTATGTTTCACCTTAAGACAACCTCCCTTGTGAACTAGTGCTTTACAAAGTAAAAATGAACACGAAGTTTCTTGCTAATTTAGTTTTTAACCTTTTTTTCCATTTTAATTAGTTTCTAGATTTTCATGAGTATCTCTAAAGAACACAATTGTGTTTAAAGACATTAAAGACATATCTGCCTTGCAAGGCATATGTACACAAAAAATTACCTCACTTCACCAACTTAAATCATTTTTTACAACAGAAAGTAAAAAAAAAAACAAACAAACATGCTACTCCTGATACTTTGCAAAGAAATCTATTTAGAAAGTGACTTCATTTCTAAATAGTTGATCTACTTTAACCAATTATGATAAATTCTTACAAAACTCAAATAAGCTTCCTTTGCAATCACATAAAAATGTTTGTTAGTTCCCCTCTGTGTAAATCTAATATAAGCAACACCACAAATAAATAACCAACATTATATTTAAGCCTGCCGCATTTGAATTGAATTGAACTTTATTTATCTCATGGGGAGAAATTCACTTGGCATGGCAGCTCAAAGAAAAAAGTGATACCACATATTATACGTCACCAAATATTAAACAAATAAGTAACCAGATTACCTTGTTGGTGTGGGGGTTCAGCATGAGGGGCTTGCCCTTTTCTTTGGTGTGTGCCCATCTGCAGGCAGATACACACGGCCTGATGGAACAGGCCGTTCTCAACCTGGACAACATAGGAGCTGGTTTGGAAAGTCCACTGTAGGAAAGTGTCTGTGGGAAAAAAAAAAGCACAAAACAACTTTGAAAATAAATACTAAGCTAAAGACAGCTGATGAGATGTCATTCAGGTTAAGTTTTTGCTAACTTTTGGGAATATATGTAGTATGATGAAATATTATTACAAATCTTATTATTTTAAAAGCTTTCCCAGTGGTCTTTTAATTATTATGATTATGCCATTAGCCTCCTGCAGAGCAGAAGGAGTTCATTAGAAATTTGCCTCCGAGTTGTGGGCGGGACAGTTGGCGCAGAGCAACCCCACACTCCCTTCCCATCATCCATCTGTTTACATGTTCTCCCGCTAGCCTTTCACATCCCCAACTTAACATTACTGGGTACAACAAAAATGGTGAGCAATATTGAAGCTATCCAGATGTATAGTTTTGCGGCAGATGCCAGCTCAGATGAGGAAAACAAAGACGTACTTGGATCTAATGCATCAGAATGGAGCAGAGCAGGGAGCTTGTGGCTTGCCGATTATATTTTCTATATCATAAATTCAATCTTTTTTAAATAATATTTTTTGTCTGCTCCTGATTCAAGACAATTTGACTAAAAAAAAACCCTTAGAAATTCAATTTTGAGCTTAATTTTCTATACAGAAAAATGCCACAAGAGCACATCAAAAACACAATTTTCATTGGATTTGGTCTTTAAGAACCTCAAATTCTATCTTTTTGGCAGCAAAAACACAATGCTGCCCAATGGTATTAGAATAAAAGACAAAAAAAAAAAAAAAAACGTAGTTTTTATCATTATCAAGACTCAGTATTCTTTTCCATCATTGCAGTTTGAGAAAACTTTTTATTATAGTCAGCTTGGATTAATGGATGAACTATTACAGCTCTTTATCACAGCAAGATTTCTTCCCACACACCTCCGGCCTAACAGTTTTACTGCACTGACAGTGTGGTTGCATCGTCGGCAGAAAAAACTGTCTATCTGGACGTGGTTTCCTATCCAAGCAGTTTCACTTGGTTAAAATGACCTCAGATCCATTCCTTCCTGTTATGGAGTTGAACAAGCCAGTCATCTGCTAATCATTCTTTGAACTTTTATGCCAACTATAAATTATGATAATTTGTAATTTAATAACCGGATTATAGACTAACGTATTTATGGAATTGATTTATTAAGATATTTATCTAAAATGATTATACGCACATTATTCTTATGACTGCATTGATTACTATCTAACAAACATCAGCATACGCACACATGTCTAAATCCTTGTAGTTTGCATAGACAATCCTTCTTTTGAGGATTACAAGTGTTTATAGCAGCTGCAGTCTTTAATCTGTGTGACATGTGGGGAGCAAAGCTTTAGGAAATTGTCATAATCCTTGTCCTGTAAGAATGGGGAAGAAGATAAACCACAGAAGGGAAAGACAGAAAGTTAAGATGCTTCTCACAATTTAACTGACATTAGTCAGCAAATGCAACACTAGTTCTGGATAAATGAGTAGTATGGTTTGTTTTCAGAATTACGGCACACACTCTACATAAGATAGCCCTTTTCCAGTTGGATTGTTGGACAGGAATAGCATCGTCACAGTTCAAGCTATGTCATGCATGTGACCTATAATTCAGATTGCATTATCTTGTTTTGAAAGCTGAGAGGGGCCAGTCAAAGAAAGACTCTTTGTAAATTGGAATTATCCTGAAAACTTAAAAGAATTCATACAAAATAAAGAATACATACTGTAAATCATAAAAATAAATAATAAATGTTCTTCACACTTTATAACTAGACAGTTAAAGGCATGTATCGTAGCAGTCAGGTGAAGTACTTGAATATCCTGCATTAAAATGACCGAAACAGGAAGTTCATCAGCCTGACATCTCGATCAATGCCAAAGAAGCTAACAAGTGCTGCTAGCTAACTGTTGCCATCCGCCCCTGTTGGTTTGAACGACACCGGTTCAGGCGAACATGTCAGGAAGGAAGCAGCGAGCCGACAGCTCCGACCTGAGCATCTGCTAAAATGACACAGCAGACCAAAGACAAACATGCTGTATGCGTTTGTCGCCGAGGTTCCCCTAAACATGCATTTACGTAGTTTATTTCTGCTCACAGACGGGAACTTCTTGCTTTGAGACACTTACCTGCTCTCGAAGAACAAGACCAAACTCGTTCTTTCTTCAATTGGACAGTTTCACAACTGCTCAGCACATGTCTTCCGCCTTATTTGTAGTGTAGCTGTTGACGTTTATCTTCAAGAAGTTTCCCCCTGAGGGACGCTCAACTCAGCCAGCTCAGAGGAGAGAGGAGAACGGCGCTGTATCCAATCGCAGAACGGAATGTCCTTCACAGGATACCGTAAAAACACAGACATGCGCAATAGGAATAATGCGCATATTGAAAGTTGATACGGTAAAACAATGATAGGTAGATAGATAGATAGATAGATAGATAGATAGATAGATAGATAGATAGATAGATAGATAGATAGATAGATAGATAGATAGATAGATAGATAGATAGATAGATAGATAGATAGATAGATAGATAGATAGATAGATAGATAGATAGATAGTTTTTCAATGTCATTTTATTTATTGTTTTTTTTTCACAAAATCTGACTCTACAAAAGAGATATCATGACCCAGGACAAATCATTGAAATAAAGACCTCAAAAGCCTATCATGTTACAAATAAAGTCAGAGAGATTAGCACAAACTGATGATGCAGTCTAGATGCATGCAGTAAGAAGGGCACATGGATATGTTACATTCAGCAAGCTGAATACACTGAGGTATGATGAAGCACAGTTTTAACATTGCTTTGCAGAATCAGTGTCATGAACTTAGGCTCAGTGGTAACATTTTACAGTGTCAAGGTGATTGGTATTGCTGGCTAGTGACTTGCGGAGAAACTGTGGCAATAGTTGAACTTGCAATATAGTTTAATTAGGTCAGATGCAGGAACATTCTCTATTACTGTTGATAAAACATCCAGACTGAGGGATGAACTAATTGTTTTTTACTATTTTTTTCATTTTAACCCAGATACTAAAGGAAAAACACTGGAAAAGCCTGTGAGAAAATAGAGTTGTTATAGGGTTTTCAACCAATACTTACATTTATGCATACTATGCTGAAGCTATAAGTGCTTTGGAATAGGAATAAAAAAATGTTCAGCCTTGATGTCTAATGGATTTTATTTATACCTATCACATATGCAATATTTTGAAGCTGCTCACTCAAGGAAAATATGCTGATAAGATGTGCTTGTACAGAAGGTTACAGTGTGCATTATAGTTTCAGAAATTTGTGAACTTTAATTCTAGAGCAATGTTACATTTGTATAAATAGTCAAATATTAAGAAGGAATTTTGTATTAAGTGCATATGTTAATAAATCAAATTAGATCAAACAAATTTCTGAAACTACTACTAACTACTTTTGTTGTGAACTGAACTCAAAAGTATTCAGTATGTTTTTGGCACCAGTTTTTACGGTTCCCTAATACTCAATGTTAGAATTTTAGTTTCCCAATTTAATTTAATTTAATTAGTTCCCCAAGATAATTTGTTTGTGAGTTGTCAGATAAAGAAAAAAAAATGATCACAGCATTTATTGATGTTGAAGTTGACCCAGGGAAGCACTTTGAGGTTTTACTTATAAATACATTTATTTTTGGCTATAAAGTATATTTGCTTAAACCATAAACTATTGTTGTTTGCATTAGTGCCCGCTGCTAACAACTAAAAAAGAAAACAAGATGATATATTTGGTGCATTGGTCAACAAAATAAAATAAGGTAAAGTAAATTAAAATAAAATAAAGTAAAGTAAATAAAGTAAAATGAAATAAAATAGAATAAAATGAAGTGACATAAAATAAAAGTAAATCAGGGTCAAGTAAAACTAAAATAAAGTAAAGTAAAATAAAACCCTACAATTCTTCAACATTTTCATCTAAATCTTGGGCAGCCTTCCTAATTTTATAAAATAAAAATGATAATTTAACAGTAATCGACTGTGCTTCATAATCAAACAACACAACTGAAAACACAAAGCATTTTTAAAATGATTCATCATAATTCTAACCACAAAAACAGCATTACAAATCATGTGATAAATGTTAGAGCATAGATGTGACAACAACTTAACAAACTGTGTTTACAGTGACAAAACTAGTTTTTTTTTAGCATGTTAAACCAGCAAAAAATCTTACAGTTTACTGTGACATAAACTGTTTTTAAGTACATTAATACATTCAGAGCTGTTTGGGGGGGGGCATAACCGGCATTATTTCAGTCAATGTCACCACTGGAAGACTTTGAAAAGATTTGAAAATTTCCAGACTCACCTGATTTGTGTCACAGAAGTTTAATAATAATAAATTGCTGATTGAGTCTATTTATATTCAAATCAAACTAATTTGTAATATTTGCAGGGCCTTTTATCCCCTACTTTGTACCCAGATTCCTAAAAAAGACAAAAAGCTTCTAATAAAAGGCTTTTTGCCATAGAGGGAACTTTGCCTGTGCTATATTATGATGTCATCCAGTTTTGGGTCTGAAGTTCAGCATCAGTAGTTGGGGGTCTGTGGAGGTGAGGTCCTGTGCTAGCCTGCTTGCTTTCCTCCATCCACCCTGCGTCTTGTCCGTTCTTCCCATTTGCTTTCTCCTTATTCTGCCGACACAGCTGGAGCGCCCGGGATATAAAAGCGTCCAGGTCAAGCAGTCGCTCCTTATGCTTAACAGGCAGAGACTCCAAGGAGTCCGTTTTAACTGGCGGAGCTAAGGAGGAGGCGGAGGAAATGGGTTGGGATTCCTTATGTTGTGAAAGGAAAGTGTTGGAAGGTAAAAGTCGTTGAGTTAAATCTGGAGAGAGAAGAGCTGTTGGTGATGATGGGAAAAGGGAGGGAATGTTATTGTAAGAGGATGCTAGAGATGGAAGGGGACTGAGTTGTTCATCGTCAGCTGATGAATGCTCCACAACTTCTGTGTACTGGAAGACAGGTGTTGGCAGGTCAGTGGGAGAGAGCGGGAGAGGTGGAGAGGAGGGGTAGCAGGAGGGCTGCTCCGATGAAGGACTGGGACTAGGAGAGCGCAGACGACACTGTGTGCTCTCCACCCAGCGAGAAATTTCTTGAAACAGATTCCCACTCTCCTCCTCTTCCTCATCCTTCCTCGCTTCCTCGTCCTTCATTCCCCCCAGGTCCTCCATGCTGCCACCAATGGGCTCAGCAGGCATCGACAGGTTGCTCTTATTGCACTTCCAGTGAGACAGATCCAGAATCAGCTTAGGCTCCGAGTAGTGTTGAGGCTTTCCTTCCCGCCAGGCAATTTTATCAAGATATGAGGGGGAGCCCACTTTGTAGTCACACGAGCGCCCACAGTCCATCTCCCCCAAACCAACGCCACAAACTCTTTCCAGAGAGGAGTGAGAGTTCTCCAGGAAGCGCTCGGCTGAGCTGCTGTGAGAATATTTGCGTGGGTCAACCTGTATAAAAAAGGCAAAAAATTAGGAGAATAAAAAGTCCCAAACCCAAATTTTTGCCGGACGCCACAGCTGAACCATAGCGAATTAGGGGGGGATTACTGTACTTCCTATATAAATTGTGGGTTATACATGAGTTCAGAGTTTCGCGAGGTCAGCAGCAGAGCCTTGTGGCTGCAGCCATCCAGTAGCCAAGATGAGCCATGTGCTGCAGCTAAACCGCTCCATTATTACACCTCAGTTGTAACGCTTGCCGTTTGAGCTTAGGGTTATTGTATTTTTTGACCTATAAGGTGCATCCAAAAAATTAAATTTGTACAAAAAAGGAAAACCTGCCTCATTGTGCTCCTTAATTGTGGTTCATTTTCTGTGGAACAGAAATATGTGTAAAAATGTTTTAGTTTAACGTGTGCAGTCTTGTCTTTCAACATTTTGAGCTAGTTAACTTTTAAAAAATTAAAAACTTTTATTAATTTAAGAGAGCCACAATGGAGGGATCTATGAGCCACATGTGATTCTGGAGCCGCTGGTTTCAGACCTCTGCTCTGAGCCTAATTGAGTTCATTTTAAAGTGAATTTTTCTGTTTACATGTTGAATATTAGTATTTATTGTGATGCATATTGTTGCAGCTTCCATGCTTGTGTTTGCTCTCAAACACTGCATCTAAGCTCTTGCCACTTCTGAGTCTCTTTCTGAAATGGGACAGGCCTCCAATAGGTCAAAAATGAGGATTCTTCACTCTTTTCCCTTTTTAATTTACAATATAAAATAATGATCTTTCCCTGTTGTGATTTAATAAAATAGGGACTGTGCTATGTTTTATTAACAATACAAATGACCATTTCTGCACATGAATGCTTCACAACTGGCTTTTTTCTTGTCATACGACTGAAACAGGGCGCTTAAAATTGGGTACAAATCAATAAAGTAAAATAAGTTGACAACCTGAGCCTCCTCTGTCAGCGAGCTGAAACTGGCCCGTGGATCTCTGCGCACCTCTTCATTCTCTGAGTTGTCTCCCAGATCAGACAGAATTTGACCGGCGGGGATGCATCGACACCTGTCAGCTGACTGTTGCCAGAACATGTCAGCTGATAAGCTGTTGTCATACCTGCAGATGGGACAAATATTGGCATATATATTAAAGTAAATAATTTATATAAAATATTTTTATTTTTAATTTAATTCACAAATATATGAAATCTGGACAGAACATTTATTTAATGGCATTTTATCAATCAGTCTTTCTTTCTTATGAATTACAACCACAATGAATGTAATAATTTCCTGAACCTAATGAGGCAATATTTTATGCTATTCTTTTGCTTTGTTTGGTATTTATTTAGCAAATAAAGGGTATAAAGAGAAGAGAGTCTGCACCGATCCCAGTGGATGCTGGAGGTGTGACTGTTGCTGGCACTCAGGCTCTGCTGTGTGATGAGGCTGTCCAGCTCATCCTCGATGTGGAAGGGATTTGATGAAACGGGTTCGTCCTCGGGACAGGAGTACTGCTGAAGGAAAGGTTGGGACAGCGCCGCTTCAGCTGTCAGACGATCCATCGGGTTAAAAGTCAAGATGCGCTCAAGAAAATCCACAGCTGGGAAGGGGAGGGTAAAAAAAAAAAAAAAGGAAAATAGCTTAGAATAAGTAAAACTTGGAACATTTCAGCATCTCTCTCTTGTCTCTTCATCTGACACAAGTCAGTGTGTTGGAGTTTCTTTCTCTCAGACACTTCCACCGTTTTCCTCTGACAGTTCACAGCTTCGCTTCCCCCATCAAGCACCCATTTATTCCCCAGGCTCACCCTGAGCGTCCACTTCAGGCAGCAATGCAGAGACGGGAGTCTTGACTCTCCATCCATGACTGACGTATGAAGGCATGACCTGGGAGAGCAGGATGACAAAGGTTTTAAACATTTGGACTCTAATTCATTTATTATAAATCTACGTAATTTTAGATTGTAATTGTTGAACTTTAAGTGTCCTCTGGCGTCACCTGTAGTAGATCTTGTCTGTCCTCGTCCCTCTGCACGGGCACTGTGTTGAGGATCAGCTGCATCTGCTCCAGCTCGTGAGCTCCTGTGAGAGGCAGTCAAGCACAAGCAGAGGAGGAAAAGAGGATCAAATACAAGTAAATGCTAGATCTCAACTGAGGAATGACACTTTTAAGGTTTAATCAATTAGAGCCAGAACATAAAAAGCAACAATCGGGTTGTAGTTTGTATCCTATTGGACTACATTCATAATTTATTTCCTAAAACTATAAATAAAGCACATTTTATGTCTGTAAACCAATAAAAAAATGACATTACTGACCAAGTTTGCAGCCTTGAGCAAGAAAATTCCTGATGCGACAGTGAATTTGCATTTTTGCAAACAGCAGGTGGTGCTACACCAACACTTTGAAACCCAAACTCCAGAGATGCACTTCATATTTGCCTGAGAGCAAATCCTCTTCTCTCTGGTAAACCAAAATAAAGTGCATCCAGCACCCACTGTTGGATCAAACCAACAGAGTGTGGCTCCTTATGTGTGAAAGTCTGGATTTGGTGGGGGGGCGGATAACACCTCTGAGTTCCTGAAATGAGTCCTGTGGTGTAGAGGGCTACTGGAGGTCAAAAACAGTCTGTTAGTTGGAACCACATGTGAATCAGACAGCCACAATGCGTCTATGATTCTTGTTATTCTGGTCAGGAAACAGAGTTTCCTTTAGAACAAAATCAAGGCACTCTGTAAATAACTCTCATTCAGTGTCTGCAGTCCAGACAGCTTTTGTTCAGTGCCTTTTAAAAGTAAATATTAGCTGACGCCGCAATGTAATTATTCCTTTATTAAGAAATCCTTTTATGTTCTGGGGATTCGTTTATCAGGGGCATTTCAATGACAGTTATTTCCCGGAGGCTGTGTGACAGACTGTAAATCTACCTGCAAACAGCGTGCGTCCAGTGAGCATCTCCGCCAGAATGCAGCCGGCGGCCCACATGTCTATGGCCTTCGTGTAGTTGTTGGGGGACAGGAGGAGGCGGGGAGAGCAATACCATTTAGTGACCAAACCCTCAGACAGATAGCCCTGCAGGACAGAGGGATAAATATAGAGGAGAGAAGCGAGGAGCATCTCAGTTGATGGATAGATCCGTATTACACCACAGCTGCATCTACTCTATCTTTTTTCTATTTTTTTGTTTTTTAAAAAAAAAACAGACTTGAGGCATTTCTGGGATTGGTTTTGGAATCATGGGCAGAAGTTAATAATAAAGCAAAACTCAGAATTTATGTCTAAGAATATTAACAAGATAAAATGATTGTGAACAAATAAAAGGAAAAAACTAGATCATCAGCACACGTTGGAAGACATCATGAGGGCTTTAATAAGGGGATCAGCAGGTTCACTCTGTCGGTTAAGGGAAGAAATTATGGCTTTTGCTTCTAACCATCCAACTTTTAGAAATAATTGTATGCAACATATATATAATGCCAAATTTGGTGGCAGAAAGTTGACATTAAATGTTATTCTTTCGTTGTTTAAAAAATGTGACATAAAGAAAACTTTTGATGGAATAAAATCTAAATTTCATTACTGTTATTGTTGAGTCAAACTCCAATCATTTTTTGATGTGTCGTAAAAGCATTCATAGTGGTCTTTTAGTTATGATTATGTCATTTTTATACAACAAAAAACATCATTTTCTATGACATAGTTTCTGCAGAGCAGCAGGAGCTCATTGTGTAAATACTTTACACTATAGTGATTCTCTCGCTCTTTTCTGTACATTTTTTAATCACACTTTGATCAATTTCAGTGACCTTGGTATCAAAAGGTTCCGGACATTCCTGCTTGTGCTTTTGGTATTCTTTTAAACTTTTAATTTTTTTTCCCAATTTATACAATTCTTCAGCTTAATAGAAATGTACTTTGAGACCTATGGAATATTGGTATCAACACATTCAGCACATTAAGGGCATTCATGCTTGTACTTTTGGTCTTGACAATTTTACCGGTTTTTGAATTTTTTTTCTGAAATTTTTGTAATTTTTGTAAATTTTTCAAACTCTTTGTGCACTTTTGAAACGTATGCAATATTGGTATCAAAACGTTTATTTTTACGTTAAGGACATTCCTGATTGTACTTTTGGTATTCTTGCCTTTTATGGATTTTTAAATTATACTCAATTTGTTTGATTTTACAAGAAATTTTTCCAATTCTTGCTGCAATTTCTGCATTTTGCAAAAGCTTTCAATTCAATTCAATTTTATTTATATAGCCCAAAATCACAAAAAATTTTGCCTCATCAAAGCTTTAGCTTTATAGCATTAACATTTTCAGTGAATTATTTTTTTTTTGTGGATTTCTTTGGCACATTCAGCAACCACATTTGCCTCTGAGTTATGGGTGTGACTTTTGGGGCAAAGTAAGCCCGCCCCTTCCCATCATCCATTTGTTTACGTGCTCTCCTGCAAACTCTTCACAATCCCAACCTATTACCATCGCAACAAAAATGGTCGAGGAAAACTAAGAGGTACGTGGATCTAGTAGTCTAGATCAGAATGGAGTGGAAAAGGGAGCTAATGGCTTGCCATAGTTACTGCCTCTGATTCACCACAATTTGAATAAAAAATATGCTACTTTAAGCCTAATTTTCTTTACTTGTGTCCTCCATTATGAATAAAATACCACAAGGAATATGTTATAAACACAATTTTTATTAGAGTTTAAATATTTTTGCTGAAGCTGCACTTATTTTATTCTAACACTAGCTCTTTCAGTTGTCTTCACTTCTAATTATTGCTTCTCGGCTGTGACATAAGAACGACGTGGCATTTACCCTGACACAAATGAGTCATCACTCTCCAAATAAATGTCAGAAACCACCGTGAGCTTTTCTCACCAGCTTGATTGATTTTACAGTAAGTCTTCTGTAACAGCAGCTTCACATTACACCAAGAAGATTGCAGCTACTTCATTTAATGTGTCTTAAGGTGGATGTAAATCTTAGCGAAAAGCTAAAATGCCTTTGCCCTCTGTGTGTTGCTGGACAGAAAGGGACTTAAAGTTTGTTCATAGTCAGCAGGTTGTGGAGGGTTAATAAAGAACCAAAGGTCATCCACACAAACATTCCTAATATGTTGCTCAGCAAAGCTGACTTAAATCCAACTTCTGCTTTATTTTAGGCCTCTTATGCTACCAAAAAAGCCTCCTCTTTGTAACTTTCTTCCCTTTTAACTTCTTTTAGCATCTTCATTTGCTGCACCACCTTTGACTTTATTCTTTGCCTGTGCATCTTCACATCACTACTTTCATATCCACTCCACTCAGGCTTTATTCTCCGCCTCCTTTTGTGCACACCTCAGTGTGTACCCCTCTTCTGTCTCCATTCTCACTGCCTGCTCCTGTCTGTGTTTCAGCAGATAACAGAACAGAAACCGACACTGAGTGCTTCATCACTGTCTGCTGAACACATAATCTCACTAACTGCCTCTGACTTTTTTGCTGAGTAGCCTCTATTGAAGCTCCTCCTGTTGCTTCCCGGCAGGCTGTTGATGTACTGTGCATGCTTTAGGATGTGATGCCATGTTACCATTAAGGGTGATCACAAAAACAGCTGTCCTGTGTTTACAGAAAGCACAAATCATTCTCTTTTACCTCATTTTTTCCATCTCATTTACCTGATCTTTTTTTTCCGCTCTACTTATCTCCTCCCACTTTTTTTCCACTTTTATGACCAGCAGCTTCATTCACCTGACTTCTCCTTCCTTCCTTCATTCTTTCCATCCTCCATGCAGGTCATCAATAATTTCTGAGCATCTCCGGAGCGGCCTCATCAGATGACATTCACACACGAGGACAAGCTTGAGTTCTTTCAGGGTGAAAAGATCACAAAGCTTTTTTGCAAGTTTTGTTTCTTCTCTCTGCTGTCAACTTTACAACTGAGCAAATGTTTGTCTTGACTGGTCTGTCCACTGTAATGGAAACATTCACAATTGCCACATGTCCCACTCCGATCATCTTTTGATCTATTTTAAAAAATGTTCCCATTGGTTGTTTAACTCTTTAATACTTGAAGCGATGAAGCTTAAACACAAAATCTTTAACATACTGTAACTTTTCAACCGTTAATTGTAACATAAAACTGGAGCTCTGGTGTTAAAGGGTTAATATCAGTAAAAACTTGTGTTGTTTTCTTGAAGACAGTTTCTGCAGAGCGGCCTAGACCTCACTTCCTTAGATCTCTCAGAATTTGCTCTGAGTTGTACTTCGTTAGCCTGCCACTAACTTCCCGTTCATCTGTTTCTGTTTGCATGCTCTCTGGTTAGCTTAAAGCCTCACACACCCTGGCCTAAAGGTGCATTCACACCGGACGCGATTCACGCAGCTGTAGCGGCCAGTTTCAATGTTAAGTCAACGGTACAGATGGTGAGCTCACAATTTGAGCGATGGGCGTGGCACTCTGGCAGCAGCTGGATTTGAGCAACGAGGTTCGAATTGGGCGGCACAACCAAACTTTACATATCTGAAGTCTGACAAGTCGCCGTGTCATGTCTGCCAATTAGAAACTTAGCATTGGACAGGTGACATTTTCAGTGACTTGATCATCAGGTAGAATATTAATTAATATTAATTAAGGTAGAATTAATTAATCTACTTTGGGGTGAAAGCGGGATACACTCCCGCAGCGGTGCTCACACGCTCGATATGCTGGAGAGACAGAGAGTCGCTACGGGGTGGGGAGACAGCAGGTTTGGGCCTCATCGAGACATTAAAAAAAAGGAAACGAAAAAAAAGGTCCCCAAATTTTTTTTTCCCCTCTTGAGTTAGTACTCGACAGTGTGCCTTCAAGCTCAGCCACAGAGACACAGAAACACAGCGGAAGCGGCTGTCATACAGACACAGCCCCCAGAGTGAGATAGAAGCCCCCAGTACTGGAAATTGTTTTTAATAATCACATATACTCAAACATAGAGACGTGATTACCAATGTTTTAGTAGAACTCTTCACAATAAATAAACCTGTGTCTTCCATACATTCTAATAGAATATTTACAGATACCATTCCTTATAAGAATCAGCCTAAAAACATTAGCTAGTAGCTTGTCCCATAAGCTCAAGCAGTGGCGAGTAGCAAATATGCCACGTGGCAAAAGAGGGATGGGTCACGAGAATCTGTTGCGTGCAATCGCGTTTTGTGTGAATGTCCCTTTACATTACGAATGCAACAAAAATGGCGAGCAATAGCAGAGCCGTATAAACATAATTTTTTGGGCCAGATGCAGAGGAAAACAAAGATGTAATGGGGTCTATTTGTCTGCAAGGGGAGGGAGCTTGTGGTTGACCTTCTATGTCACACATACAAACTATTTCAAACTTCTTTTTTTTCATCTGCTATGGATTTGCAACTATTTGAATAAAGAAATAGTCACAAGTGTCATTTTATGATCATCTCCTTAAAAGTGCCACAAGAACATATAAAAAACCCTTTCCTATCAGAGTAGGTCTTTAATATATGGTTTAGTAGTTCAAGTTGTGAAATGTCATCATGTCAGAGGTCAGTTCTTCCTTCACTACAATAAATTAATGATTAAAAATAAGGCGTTGTGTTCACAGATCAGGCAGGAAATGCTTCCTCTTTCACTGTAAGCACCTGCTGTGGTGTCAGGACTGAATCACAAATAGCCCAGCACAAACTCCGTCACATATGGTCATAAGGGAGAAGCAGCTGAGACTAAAATCTAACACTTTTATGGAAAAAAATATTGCTCAGCTGGTGAACAGATTTACCAGCTAAAATAAAAATATCTGGTTCATAAACTGGAAGAAGATGTTTCCTCTCTGCACACTCTTTGCTGCACTTTTCCATAGCTCAAACAGACCAATCCTCAGATTTTCTTTCCCTCTTTGATGATTGTTTTCATCTTCACTTCTTTCCTCATTTCTTCCCTTTGCACTTTTGCTTCTTTTCTAACAGTTTTCACCTCTCTTTTCATGAGCTCTCCTCGAGTCACCTTTGTTCCTCATCCAATCTTTTCACACTCTCATCTTAGACCCCTCCGTCCATGATCCTGCTCGCATTCAGAATGCACCCCTGTGTCTGCACCCAGCTGATCCAGAGTCCTGTTTTCTGGTCTCACAAAGACTGCCTTTCACAAGGGCTCCCCTTCACATGCAAAGAACACACAAAGTCTCAAACACGCACAGCTCTGCTAATGTTACACGACTGCTGTGGGACCTTTGCACAAAATAACACTGAATAATGAGGCAGTAATATATCACTTTAATATGTTAGAGGCCCTAATCTCCAAATGATGAGCTAATAATAGTGTTTGATGGGAGAAAAATCTGATATGAATTGCAGAGTCTTTGATGAAAAAGAAGCCTCTTGCAAAAGAGACAGGTCAGCAACATTACAGGGGTGTGCAATTAAAGAAATGATCAATACGATAGTAAAACCCATAATCCATCTTTATCTCTGCAAAGATAAAACTTCAAAAATGATTTTCCTCTTCTAGATTTGTGTCCAGTTTGTGTGAAATTCTTTTAAAACACAATCAGATGAGTACTGCCTGAAACTCCCGCTGGGACATCACACATAAGACAAACCTGACAGACAGATTATTCTGCTTTTACAGCCATAAAAATGACACATTATACGTGTTCCCCGCTGGTTATCAAGAGGAGACTTGCAGCATGATGGGATATCCAGTGCTACACATGGAGATTGGCACAGATGATGGTTTACAGATCATTTATACAAGTCTTAAAATAGATTCATTTTTTATCTTACAGAATTACTGTTCCAGACAGCAGAGGAAATAGTGAAAAATAATTCAATTTTCGTTCATTTTAGTTACTGTAAAATTTGAAGTTTGGTTCAAAACTTTAAGCCTGAATTATTCTTTGGACAACTCATCTTTAAAGCTGTATTATCCTCCCTTAAGACCACTAGAACCACAGACAACATCCTACAGCAAGTTTTCCTGAGTTAAAAAGAGCTAAATCGACTTTGCCTTTAAGGTCAAGTCAAAATATAACAAGAGAACAAGAATCAGATCAATGCAAAGCTTTAAAACTGAGCAAATATTGGATTTGAGAGTAAATAACAGCAAAGCACTGTCACTTAAAGTCACAGTTGACAAATGAAACCCCCTCTTCACCACTTCTTTAAACTGTGTTATTTTAAAATCCCTCCTAGTGGTCTTTAAATTATGATTATGCCGTTTTTAGCCTAATCAAAAAGCACGTGTCAGTTTTTAATACTTATTTTTTCCTTAAGAGCGGCAGGAGCTCATTAGAAATTCGCCTCTGAGTTAGGTGAGACTATTGGCGAGGAAGTTTCCCATCAGCCCCTTGTTTCACACTCTCTGCTGCTAGCTTATAGCATCTCACAAGCCCAAACTACCGTTAGCTTAAACCAGGGATCCCTAAAGTTTTTCTTGTGAGGGCCAATAAGCGGTTTTCTTTTCTGATGCGGGGCCAGGCTCAGTTTGTAAGCTAACAAAAGAAGTATAAAAATTGCGGATGCGTCTAAAATCAAATATTTAACGTTTAAGAGAAAGCCACAAAGAAACTGACATAAAAAGTCAGACTATGAGGGTCTCGATCATGGCCAGACTGAAAAAAAATTATGCTTGTCTAATAGTGTCTAGGGGGCCAGGCAAAATGTGGAGGGGGGCCGGATCTGGCCCGCGGGCCACAGTTTGGGGGACCCCTAAAGAATCTGTTTGTCTGTAAGTGGTAAATCAGAATTAGAGTGGAGAAGGGAGACATGACACAACCCAAACATTTTTAAACTACACATTTTCATCTGGTTCCGATCTAACATGATTTGAAAAAGAACTCTCAGAAACGCAGTTTAAATCTAATAATTATTTTAAATGTGCCCTCTGTTGTGAAAAAAAACAAACTAAAATTACATGTTAAAGGGGCCTACCATAAAAATTCTACTTTTTGAGGTTTTGAATGCATTTTACTGTTCATTCTTCACTATAAAGAACCCCAGAGTGGCATTTTGATCCGTTCATGCATTTAAGGGTAATCCCCTAAAAACCTGCCCTGCCAGCAGCAGCCCCTCCCATACCCACAAAAGCGAGCGGGTGGAAACGAGCTGACGTAACCACGATGCCAACTGCTCCCTCCAGGAAGAGTCTTCTCTGACAGATCCGCCCCAGTCTAGCACAACACTCAATTTCTCCACTGAGCTAGCGGTGATCAGCACCATCTTCCAGTTGTGTCCTGTCTTCAATAAATTTCAACTCAAACAGGTGCAGTGATGGCGGGGTCCACTAAAGGCAGATATATGGTATGTACATCCATCTTTGAAGAAGTTTGATTGTTTTCATGGGAGAAATGCAGAGACGGGGATTTTTCTGGGTGGAAGTGGACTGCAGCCACACGCAGCGGGAGGCGGAGCTTCAGCAATCGACTCATTTTACTTCCGGGTATGAAAAAACTAACAAAATATAACTAATATTTCATAAATAATTTGTTTCTTAGTGGTCCAAATGTAGTGTACACTCACATATATGGATATATATATGGAAAATCATGGTATGGCCCTTTTAAAAAAACACCAAAAACACGATTTTCTCTGGAGTGGTTCTTTAACCATTAACCTTCATGGCTCATCCAATAAATATAGAGTTTTGTTAAAAACATCTATTACTAAAAAAAAAATGTTTCAGCTTATCCTGGAAGTGTTATTCTAGCAAGGACATCTCAAGGTCAATCTCAACAAAAACCACAAAAAAATCTAGATTTTAAATTCTACAAGATTTTATTTGTGAGTTTGAATGCAACAAATTATTTTAAAAGTATGTTTATTTTACTTTAATCAGTTAACAAAATGACCACTAACATATAAGTCATCTTTCACCCTCAACCAATCAATATACAGATGATTAAATCAGGAGGGGAGTCAAATCCTTTATTACCCTCACCATGGCAAAGGGTCTTATTATTATATAGTTAAATGTTTTCTATTTTTATTTTGTTGTATAGAAACAGCTAAAAAAATACATTAAGGAAACTTTATTCTATTTATCCTAAATTACTTAGACTGATTATGTGTGGTAGTATTGATATTTAGATCAATTTGACACTTTTAAAAAATCTCAACTGTTCCACCTTCAAAAATAATAGATTTAAACTAATTGAGGAAATCCTTTTTTGACCAAAAAAAAAGGTATATTTTGACTTACAACATAAATTATTGTAATTATAAATGATAATGAAATCATATGAACTTATGCTCACCTTATGGGAGTAATGAGGATCAACTATTCTGGCTAATCCAAAGTCTCCAATCTTGAGGAGCAGTTGGTCTGTGTTGATGAAAATGTTTGCAGGTTTCAGGTCTCGGTGCAGGACGTTGGCAGAGTGGATGAACTTCAGTCCTCTCAACAGCTGGTAAAACAGCAGAGTGGCGTGACCTGTTCAAGAGCAAAATGTCAGACTGATTTACTTCTCCTTTAAATGAGCCCATACCTTCAAAAGAGCCGGTGGCCTGTTAATTTTTTTGTAAAATTAGGAGCTAATATGTTAAAACATTTCACATGAAGACAAAAATGTCCCTTTCCCCAGACGATAATTAAAATCTGACCTCTTTTTTCAGTATTAAGTATGAGAACGTTTCTAACTCAAGCTCATTTTTCTCTTTTTCTATTAATCTTCTGAGTAATTTGTGAAATATTAAATTTTAATATTTACGTTCTAGAGTTTGATACTTATCCTTCTTTTCCAACTTCCTACCTGTGGGTAGAGGTCCAAGCTCCAGCAGCCGAGCCAGATCCGTCTCCATGCACTCCTGGACGATGTAGAGGGCACCGATTTGGGTGGGGTCCAGAGGCAGCGGACGTCCATATGGCGCCACAACCTCGTGGACCCGCACATGTTTTCGTGGCGCAGTCTCTGGGTGATTTTCGCCTCCCGCAGAGCATGCTTTACTGTCACAGCATCTCGCATCACCAATTTCTTTATTGCTACACGCCGTCCGGTACGCTGGTCCGTAGCTGACAGGACCAGACCCGTGACTCCTGTGCCAAGAGGCCGCGGGTCAGCAAAGTGACCGCTGAGCTCAAAGCCAATGAGAAAGAGAGGGGTATCTTGGCTGGCCATCATGAAAATAATAAAAATAATGTGAGTAAATGAATGTGATTTGATTGTGTTTTCGTCACATCTTGCTGGATTTTTCTTTCGGGAGCTATTTTCTTTTTCCCAGTAGCCTTTGTTCTTTTTATGGATCTACTAAAAATACAAAGATTCCAAAGAATGGGCAGAAAAAACCTGTAAGTTATTCTAAAATGTAATTATTGTGAAAACTTCAATATTTGTTTTTTAATTAATTCAGGCATCAGATTAAGTTATTTATGCTTCATCAATTAAAGATACCAAGGAAATGATCTAGAGGTTTTATGTCTAAACATGACCTAGCAAGGCAACGTGATTGAAATAAACTTTTGTTGACATCTTTCCTGCTTTTATCCTCATCTATTTCTGCACCGGTTTCATATGCAAAGATTTGGAAAAATCTGTGAGACTTATTAATACAAGGCAGGGAATGGGTATCCATAGAAACAACCCTCTGTGAGGCTGATTCTGCTCTTACAAGTGTTGACATATCATGGGACAGCAGCTCTCACCCCCTCCCCACCTTTTTTTTTTTTTTTTTTTTTTTTGTACTTGGCTTTTTGTCTGCAGTTTGTTACCAATCTGTTATTTTTAAAGAGCAGAAAAAAGGAGGCGGGGTCATGGGGTTGGGAAATCAAGGAGTCTCTGTCGGCTCCTCCTCCTCTTCCATGATACCAGAGTGACGGGCGGGGAAGTTCACTCGGAGCAGCAGTCAGGTGGAGGAGAAATCCTGGAGCATGGCTGTGTGTCCATTTGTGCGTCGATAATCCCGGGTTAATCTGCTTCTTCCTGCCGCCTTCTCGTGAGCGTGGAGGTGTTCCGGCGTCAGAGCAATATTAGTCGCATCACTCAGCACATCTGCTGCAGCTGCTGCTTCTGGAAAAAAAAAAAAAGAGGGTAAACAGGAGATGAAAGTTACACAGAAACGGGGTATGTTGCAGAAGAGTCGCCCTTACATAACGGTGAACAGTGCAGAAACCTAATCTACACAAGGAACTCTGTGTGCCGGGGAGAGGGATAATCATGTCAACTCAGTGATGCTTAAATTCCTACTGTATGCAGCTGCTGGCTTTTTAACACAAGATGAAAAATGTTTTTGAAAGTATTTATCTAAAAAAAAAGCTTTTTTCTGCTTTTATCTCCAATGCAGAAGCTTTAGGTTTGCAACCAAGAAAAACTGGATTTGCTTACGATCTGTGATGAGTGATAAAAGCTTGCACTAGGACGCCTGTCAGAGGAGACAACAGAGTCCGGGGAAATGGAGCATCGACAGTGGTGCTGGGCGGGAGGTGTAGCATGGGGAAACTTTATAAATAATGCATAAGCCATTACTGCTGGTGCTCTTTTTCTCCTTCTGTCTCTCATCGAACGTGTATTAAAGATCCGCTCCAAGGAAAATCGGTTTTTTGGGGGTTTTTTAACATCATAATAGAGAACATGTATAAAGAAAATTAAGATTAAAATGACATTTCTGAGTATTTTGCATGCAAAATGTTATGAATCTGCTCCGGGGCTTTGTGGTGGAGTGTCTGTCCTGACACTGGAAGGTCATGAGTTCAAATCCTAGTCTCTAAAAATGGGACGCGAGGCATTAAAAGGTTGGATTGTGAGGGGTTAAAGCACCAAAGGGTTCTCTAGTACAGCTGTCTGCAGGTCACCGCTCCCCCAGGAGACGGGTCAAATGCGGACGACAAATTTCACAAGTTTTGGTTTGATAGATAATAAGACTTCATGAGAAGCAGATGAAAAAAAATAATTTTGAAGAAGCTTGTGGCAGGGATGCAGGTGCTACAGTTGGCGTTATCCTCACTTTCCTCGCCAGCATCTGGCTCATACTTTGCTCACCAATTTCTTCACACTAATTTTAAGTTGGGGCTGTAAGTTATTGGTAGAATAAGCAGATGGGTGACGGGAAGAGGTGCAGGGTTGCTCCCAACTGTCTCGCCTGACTTTCTGATTAACTATTGCAGGGTTGTTGTTTTTTTTTTTTTTTTTTTTTTTTTTTTTTTTAAAAAGAAAAAAAGCTGGAAATGCTTTTAAAATTTAACAAAAGATGATGGGGTGGGACTTTAAAACCTTTCACGTTTATGTAAGAAGAATCATTTGTTTTTCTAGAAGTAATAAAACTTGGTAATCAAATGTAAAATTAAATAAAAGTATTTTGTTGTGTTTTTAGTTAAACTTTAGAAATGCAGCATCTTCCACGCACACCGGCTTCCCGCAGCTGCCTTTGTGTCCACAGTGACGCCCCTCTCCCAGAACAAAAACACTCCAACTCAAGTGCATCATGACACCCCCCCCAAAAAAAAGCTCAATTTCCACGCCAAAAAGTGCACCAGAAACCCTGTGCGCACCCACTCTGGTCACAAGGGAAAAGGAACACCACGAAACGCGATCTGTTGGTGGAAGAAGTAAAAAGAAAGCAGAAAGATCAGCACTCACCCGCGCACACAGACGCAGCCACACTCCACCGTCCAGAAACAAAAGATCCGGGAAACGGGAAGCGATCCTCGGCGGCAGAGAAAGTGAAGCAGCAACTCCCCGGAGATGGAGTGAGATTAGGATGATGGAGGGTGGAGGGTGGCGATCCACTCGGATGACAAAAACCAAGGCATAATATGGAGACGAGGGCGACCGTCCGCCCTCTGACAGAGCATCACAGGCAGGATCTGAGAGGAGGAGGAAGAGGAGGAGGAGGAGGAGAGGGGAGGGGGAGGGAGGGGGGATCAACCCAGGTACCACACACGAATGCGCCTTTGCGCACGAACTCTGTCACACACACTGCAGAGCATCACTCCTGTTCTTCACCTCTCAGGAGTTTGACATTTTTCCCGCTACATATATTTACAAGTTTAACAATAACACAAAAAGGACGAATCAAAAAATGTGAAAAAAAAAACAATAAAGATAAGTTTTTGTCACAGAATTTAAACACAATTAGAATAAATTCCCATAATTTGACTTTCTAACAGGCCAAGTGTTAAATGGCCTTTGATAATTGAGAACTTATAGTTACAAAAATCCAATTCTGTTCAAATAAGTTATTTTACTTATTCTGAAAAAGACATCACCTCAGGGGCAGAGTTACCACTATAGGCAATAGTAGGCGACTTCCTGGGGGGCCCCAAGCTGAATAAAATAATAATTCTCATGCACATTATTATTGAACAGTGTCATAAAAAAATCTAAATCACTGAAACAGCTCAAGACTGTTCATGTGTGAGTGTTTCGTCCTTCCCAGCCCTTCTGCGGCAGTGGAATATTCTGGCAACAGCAAGCTAGCGAGCAAGCAAGCAAGCAGAGAAAGACTTTTCAAAGAAAACGTCGAAAAGAAAGCAAGATGTGTTGCTGCACTTCTTAAAACGCAATAAGAAAATAAAGAAAGACAATTAAGACTTAAAATTAAATAAAAATTTGTAGAAAATGCACTAAGTCCTGACTGTAAGAAAGAAGTCAAAATGTCATAAAGATAAAATTGTAAAATTATAGGGAAAAATTGAAATCGAACAAGTAAAAAATCGTAGCCTTATGAGAAAAAAGTAAAAATAACACTAAAATAAAGTTGTAATATTATGAGAAAAAAAATAAAAACTGTGTCCCCTTATATCGTAACTTTGTGTAAAAAATATAAAAATATATACTTCAATAAAGTCTTATCATTATAATAAAAAACAATAATGTTACTAGAATTAAATTGTAAAATGTGAAAAAAAAATCAAAATTACACAAGTCTAAAGTCGTAACTTATGAGAAAAAGTAAAAAGTTTACTAAAATAAAATAGTAAAATTATAGAGAAAAAAATCTAAATTGTTTGACTATAAAGTCGTAACTGTGAGAAAAATAAAAAATATATACCAGAATAAAGTCGTACCATTATGAGAAAAAAGTAAAAAGGTTACTAGAATTAAATTAAATTAAAATAAAAAAATATAAGAAAAAAAAATCAAAATTGTATATGACCATAAAGTTATAACTTTGTGTAAAAAAAAATGCAATAATAAAGTCATACCATTACAAGGAAAAAGTAAACGTCCACTATGTGAATGTGTGGCCCTGCGACAAACTGGCGACCTGGTCAGAGTGTACCCCACTTTCACCTGATGGTAGCTGACCCCACCCTTATATTGATGTGTGACTCCTCTCATGACAAAGGGTGGAGAGGAGTTCATGTCTTCCACGGACACCAATGAAGATAAAAAATCATTGGAAAAAAAAAAGTTCAGCGTTCCATCTTGTGGGGTCCAGATGACCCCACTTTTAATGTAAACATACCTAGGATAGCACAAGGGTTACATAGATGGGTGGATTGGCTTTAGACAGTAACCAAATATTGTTTTTGTCACTGCAAAATATCAAGGCCAATATATATTTTGAAGCAGTCATTCTTGAGAAAAAACCTCAAAGAGTGATTGGACACAGAACAAACAGGAGCCGGACAAAGATGAAAGCTTCAACCAGTGCTTGCTGTGGTCAGCTCTGGCGTTGGTTGTGCTGCAGCCCCCTTCATTGAGGGGGTTCTGGCTCTTAAGTGAGTCACTGCAGGACACAAAAGAGAGGTCGGGTCATAGTGAGGGTAATAATGATTAAGCAGAGGTGCTACAGCCGGGGGGATTAATGAGGAAGAGGGAAGCTGTCAGGGGAACACAGCGATCAGACGCATAATGTAATGAACTGTGTGGGATGCTGTTAACATGACAGCTCTGCCACAGAGAGGAAGGACCGCTGCACGCTGCTCTGCTTGTCATGGATCCTTTTTTTTTTTTTTATTAACATTTTGGCTTCCCAAGAGTCTCCTTTTATCTGGCATACTTGGACCAGAACAGAAATAATACTTTCAAAACATGTCAGCATGCAACGCAGACGGAATGATCTCCACAAACTATTTTGAGACTGTCACCCACTTTTATTCTTTTTTTCCTGCCAGCATATAGATATGTCATTGTTGAAATGTTTAAAAAATAGTTGCAATCTTCTCCCTGGATAGTAGAGAAAATAGAAAGCACTCCTTTCAGAAAAATGAAAAAAAAAAAGAGAAAATGTACTTAAAATTTTTTTCAAGTAGATGTGAAAATCCACTACTAAGACGGTAAAGAATGCATTAGTTAAAATACAACATAATTATGTCTTAATTAAAAGAGGAGCTTTTTAAGATAGAAATGATGAGGAAATGACAACTTTTGCTCATATTTACTCATCGTTACTGTTTTTTTTTCTTTTATTGAATGTTTTTTGTCTTCAGCTATCTGATGAATGACCTGCTAAATTCAGCCAGTAAATCAAAGGTCGGGGGTTTGACATAATGATTGTGGTGGTAGTTTATGTTGATTTCTGCAAAAGCTATTTTTAAAGGTTGCTTGGATTATTTGTCAAAATTATTTTGTGGTAAAGTTGGTCTCTTTTATCATTTTTACAGGAAAACTGGAATATTACAATAAAATCCATATTTAAGTGTCATAATGTTTTTATGAAAAGCTTTTTGTGTGGGATCTTTTTTTATTTATTTTCTTTATTGACACACCAGGGTAGAACAATGAAAGTATAAACAGAATGGAGCTGAAATTTTAAATATTTAAAGGCTGGATTTCCTTCTGGATGTTTAATGGTATTTTCCTTTAGGCTCCCTCCTGGTCCAGTATTAAGATGCTCGACAGCATCTCACACGGTCAGATATCTGCTGGCTGTCTAAGTGGTTGTCAGCATTAGCCACTTATCCTGCTTCAGAGGAAGAACTTCAACATTTTGTAAGACTTTAAGACTTAGATACCAGATTTACTCTTTAATACATAAATAAATAAATTACAAAAAACTATTATATATAGATTTGTTTCTTCATTTTTTCCAAATAACCTCAAAGTTTGGCTAATAAATAAAGATTTCATACCCTCACTAACCGCCTAAGACCAGCTTGTACCACAAACTAATTAATTTTTGTACAAGACAAAGTATGCAGAATAAAAAATAAAAGCTGTGTTTCTAACTTAAAGAAAGTTTTAGAATTTTTTTTTTTAATTTTTGAAGTGTGAATTGAGACAAAATACCACACTATTTGCTTTTGTTACGTGTCATTGCCCAAAGGTTAGAGAAAGGCAGCAGGTTGTCATGGATTCTGTTTTGATGAAAGTCATTCGTCCATCCATCCATTCTCTAAACCTGCCAACAAGGTTGATGTAACCTATGCAACTTCTGAAGGGCAAAGGTGGTGTGCACCCTGGATTGTCCATCGGCCCATTGCAGATCTTTTCTGAAAGCAACCAGAAAAGGGGTACCGCAGGGTTTTGTGATTAGACTCCTATCTTTTTTTAACTAAAAATGTTATTGGTTTCCTAATAATTTCAAGAAATTCCTGTAACAAAACTTAGGGAGCCAAATAATTCTTGATAAGAAAATTATTTTTTATTCAGATATAAACGATAGTTTGAGATAGTTTGTCTCAGAATGGTGTTGAAAAACCATGTACAATACAGACTGAATGGTAACAGCTCGTTTTGCCCCAAAATGTCTCGGAAAAGCCCCCAGCTGATGCAACACGCTGCTCAATATTTCCAAAGACAGGGATAACATTTTTCTTTAGCTTCTTTTCACAGGCTCACTGTTCTCCTGCTCACTTAATGACCAAAGTGGATCAGATCTAAAGGTTTCATTGATTTAAACTTTAAAAGAAGTCAGGCTCACTTATGTCTCTTTGATTTTTTTTAGAATTAGAATGTATAGAATCTTGTGTGAATTCTGATGAAAGACATTCTCTTTGTCTTTAAGATAAGATTACACACTTTTCATTTTGATTAATCCTTTGATCCAGCTGGCATTAATAAATCTGACCTGATCCAATTCTAAGACTCATGTGAATTTGCTGCATTATGTCAGTAGTGCTGTAAGCCATATGCTTTGACATTGAATTTTTCATCAATGTAAGTATTTTTTTAACCATTTATTTTTCACAAAAGTCTTTTATTTAATGTTTTTAATATTGACAGAATCTCTAAACTCTTAGGTTGCCAACTAGAAAGTCATAACATGTCAGTTTGTCTTTTAAACATGAATATTAATGCAAATATATGGGTTTTTCTATATACCTGTGTTAATATTTTATTAGAAATTGATGAATTGGGTTTTTATTGAATGGGTTTCCCTTTCTCTGTAGCTTGTTTTTGTTGTGACATACATAGCAAAAAGTAAAAAAAAAAACTAAATAATGATAGCAGTGACATAAATAAATGGTAAAAGGAGGGATTTAAAAAAAACATTAAAGAGGAAAAATAATGGTGGCATTTGCAGAGATTAAGTTGGCTGCTGTTTTGGACCATTTATTTTTGTTTTTTTTGTCTCCAAGCTGTGTTTCTGTTCCTCTTTACTTTCTATTTAAAACTGATTTGAATAGAAACATCATCGTTTCATCTGCAGCATTTCACAAAAAGAGTCACTGAGTTGCAGGAACTATTACCTAGATTTGTCAGATATTGTTTTGAGGTCAAAATTAAATAACTGGATTAATCTCTAACATTCTAGATTATAGTTTTTTAAAACCAAAATATCTTTGATTATTTGTATCGACATTATACTCTATCTAGTGCAGAGCAGGGCTTAGTGATTCAGGTCAAAATTTGGCCGTTATGTCACGAATAAGCAGGTATGAAAGTGTAATGAGGACGCCGTGCATGGCATGACAGAAATTTGAGAGCTTAGATCCCAGCGAAGCCTCACTGAAACCGCCACCTTGCCTTTTTAGTCAGCTCCCCTCAGCATAAAGCGAGCAGCAGTGCTGCGTGCCTGCTCTCCTCAGGTTTCCCCTTTTTGAAGATCCCAGCCTGTCGGAGAGTTTTGTGATGACCCAGCATAGTCTGCTGCTCTCGAGAGTTCATCATGAAAACATTCCCAGTTTCCTAATGGGCCAAAGGTGAGAGAGGGAGGAGGAGAACCGACACCTGTAAAAAGGATTCATGAAAGTGTACTTTTAAAAATCGTATTAGTTTTCTCTTAATAAATTAAAAAATAAAGACTTTATATATTTGATTAAAAGGAATTGACATTAACTTGAACCTAAAGGATGAGAAGTTTTTATATTTTGGTTGCTTTCAATAAAAATAAATTGGAGGAATTTGGGGAATATCATTAAAGATTAGGATGATTACAAGATGCATGCAGCAGTTGTAACGACAACTTCATTTATAGACCCACTTACACAAAAAAAGTAGTGTTTTTAACATAATTTTTCTTCCATTGAAGGACAAAAATATACAAAAAAAATATCCTTTTAATCATTTTTTTAGGGGAAAAATGCAAAAAAGTTTATATTTACCGGTAACTTGGTTTCTTTCACCATCTGATGAAATATGATCGTTCAGAGCTTATATAATGTAGGAGGGTGTCTGGAGACTGCAAAGATGCAAACAAATTTGAAAAAAGAAAAGATGCAGACAGGACGAGACAGAGGTCACAGTACTGAGATGATTTTGAAATGATAAAGGAGGAAAAAAAGACATTTGCACCAAGAAAGGAGGAAAGCAGAGCTGGCAAGGTTATCTCCCAGAGAGTGTGCCAAAAGTCCTCTCCGTCCCACACAAATGTCAACACAGCCTGAAGGCAGTCAGGATGTGCACTGAGGAAGAGATGCAGCCAAGAGACTGAGTGAAGGAAGACGGGCAGCCGGGTTCCTCACATCAATATGCAGCTGGAAGGTCTGAGTCATATGAAAGACAATCAGCTTAAACTCCATTACAGTCAACAAATGGTAAATGGCATGTAGCACTTTACTGCCTTCGTAGAGGTGCTTTACAGTCATAGTCCCATTTACTCTTGGAAAGAAAAAAACAGATACTGCCTAACATTGGTGCCAATGTATGACCACGAGGAGCGATGTGGGGTTCAATGCCTTGCCCAAGGGCACTTTGACTCGAGTGGGCACCAAACTTAACTAATCTTATGACCAGCGGTCAACCGCTTCACCTCTGTACCAAAACTGTCCAATGCTTGTTATAATTTAGCCACTATAAAGACAAGCAATAAAAAATGCATAAAATCATAAATAAAAGTTAAAATAAAATTAAAGTAAAATAATCAACTCAGCAGTTTGAATCTTGTTTTTTTCTGAAGTAACTTGCAGTCTGTGGCAAAATGACAGGTCAATGCCAAATCAGTGTATTTATAGTATTAAAAGTCTCCAAAAATATTCATAGTCTTTCATTAGTTTTCCTGGACAGCAAAGCTTTCCTAAAACTTCCTGTTGTCCTTTTAAGCCCTTCGTTTTGACTGGCAAATTGTCCTTCTGCGCCCCCTATTGGATAATCTTCGTTACTGCAAAAGAACAAACTGTCAACAATAGAAGAAATCTAAACACGTGCCTACATTTCTGACAGCACACGAGCCTCTCTAAAAATAGGAAAATAAAGAGGTTATTAATGACACAATGAACAGCCTTTAACTTGTTTTGGGAATTTCATTAACCCTCTTAGGTTTTGACGCAGTATTACATCGACGTGAACTTTTATTATTATCAACACTGGAAGAGTTCAATAGATAAGTAGTCCTGACATCTGTGTCACACTATGGGGCCTCTTTATCAGCAGAGTCAGGTGACAGATAACCATATGGGTCATGTTTGATAACACACTGTACACGGTGGAACAGGAGCCTGCTATACAAAATGAAAGTTAGTAAAGAGGTTTTAGCACATGACCAACCTGTTCTTCTCCACCCTTAAACATTCCACACATAATATACAAGGGATAGTGCCTGTGTGAGAAGTGATCGGTTGTGGAAAGTTTCAAGAAAAGTCATATTAAACTCAATAATAGTGAGATTATCAACTTTTTTTAATTATGATAAACACAACAAAGCAGCAAACTAAAAGTAGAACCTCACATAATACAGTTAACTGACCATAAAATGACGTGTGTTTATTCAGCTATAAGAGTAAGCCAAAGTAAGAGATCACAGTCTGAGGTCATTCGATGAAATACAGTCAAAGTCTAAAGAATATCTTCAAGGTGCAGCAGAAAGTTACAATAAAAGTCAAAATATACGATTTTTTTCCCACTTTTTCCTTATGTCAGGACAACTTCCCAAGGATTTAGCAGAAATAAGATGCCGCATCACCTTCAGAATATTATATAAATTTCATTTTACGTGCATTCCTAAAGTATAACCATAACTGGGCTGCTTTACTACACCAAAAGTGACTGATGAAAATCTCAAACAAAAGAAATTTAAACTAACAGAAAAGACGGAATGTCCACGTTTCAGAAAAAAAAAACAGACACATATGGAAGCCAGCTCTGGTACAATCTCCTTTTAGATTATGGCAAAACTTTGATTAATTGATATTTCTGTACAATAATGAGGAAGCTGAATATGGATGTTTTGGCAGAAGGGGTTTCAGGCGTACAGGGGCTGGTAGCCATTCCTCCGGCTGTTGCTTTTACAGGTGATCACACACACGCTCAGCATTCCAAAGAACTGCAACAGGGAAGAAAAAAACCCAGAAAGATCAGAGATAGAATTACAGCGTGCTTTCATAAATGGCACTTTTCAAGAAAACGGTCACTCCGGCTCGGAATGTAATTGTGAGTTGTGAGACGACAATTAAGGAATAAGCAGGAGAAAATTCCATTTGGATGTTTTCCTGCTGTGTGAGTTCATTTCTGAGTTGTTCTAAAAACATAATTGAATCAGCTAAGTTTGTAAACATGGAATGGTTAAGAGTGACCCGTTTTTTTTTTCGTCCAGCAGCAGATGTCTACAGAAATCGATGCAATAGGAGACAACTTCAAAACAAAACTGATTCTAAAATTAAAATAAATATAACCATATATATATAACTATGATGACGGGGAGGCACCAGCAGAATCCTTTAAGATTTCAAGCTGCCGCTCAATTTTTTTTTAAATGTTAGCGTGGTAATGAATGTAGACAGTGCTACCAGGTGGCACTTGATATCTTTTTCGTGATGGCATCATCTCCACCTGTCATGGACGGCCACCACACGACCTCAAAATGTGCCCAGTCAGTCATTGACTTTTAAAGAAATAATGTCTGATCGCCACAAGATTTAACCTTTTTCTTGAAACTTTTGTGACCAAATTTGTTAAAAAAAAAAAACAAAAAAAAACATTGCATTTGGGTCGTCGCGTGATGGCATTTTTTGATACGAGACCGTAGCCTTAGAGCAGGGGTGGGCCAGAAAGGGTTCTAAAATTTGGCATAAGGGCCGGACAAAGAGCAGATGGAGAGATTGTAATGAACCTCATAAACTACAAAATAAAATGGAATTAGAGAAAAACATGCTTTAATTGGATTCAAATCACATATATTAATTTAAAAAAGAAAATTGGGTTTTAATTTCTAAATTGAATTTGTTCTCTTGGGTGACCAATGGGTATGTTATTCAAGGAAAAATGTGAACTCAAAGAAATGCTGCATTTATTGTGTAGGAATATCCGAAAGATCACCATCTGACTCAGAAAAAAACACACACGAACGTCAGAGAAACAACACATTCATGGGAAGAAACCAGAAATACAATGAAAATAAAACAATAATTAGGATTTTGATTCAATGTATTTTAATTTGGAGGGCACATTAAGTAGCTTAAGGGCCCGTATGTGGCCCCCGGGCCGTAGTTTCCCACCCCTGCTTAGAGATTTTTGTGAATCTCTCACACACAAGAAGTTTCGGAATGTAAAACTAATCACACTTTCAACAATTTCAGAAATCTCAGTATCAAAACATTCAGCTCATTCTTGTATTTTTGATATTCATAAACATTATAGTTTGAACAAAATATCCCCCATAGAAAATGAATGAGAAAGTCTTCAAATTCAGTATTTTTGCTCAATTTGCAAAAAGACTATACAGTAAATATATTAATTGGCTATGTTTAAATATTTCACAATAATAAAAAAAAAATGTCATTGAAATTATATTAGCATTATGCTAACACACTTGGGTAATTTGAGCATCTACTGAGTTTTTTTTAGGCTAATTTGGATTTTAGCTAATATTTTAGCAACATGCTAAAGTTTTTGGCTTATTTGTTTTCTACTGAGGTTTTATAGGCACATCAGATTTCAGCTTCCATTTTAAGCAACATGCTAACATTTTTGCTAATTTGGTTAACTGATGAATTATAGGCTATTTTGGAGTTTAGCTAGTATTTAAGCAACAAGCTCCCTCCTTGTTTGGCTACTCTACTAAGGTTTTCGGGCTAATTTGGAGTTCAGCTCATATTTAAACAACACACAAAATATTTTCACAAAATTGGAATGCATTAGGGATTTTTAAGCAATTTTACTACAATTTCAAATAGCTTTTGCATCTTCAGCAAATCTCTTCAGCAAAAAAAAAGTAAATTTTGTCATAATTTTCAACAAAAAGCTTCAGTATCTTCAATGACTACTTTCAGCAAAAAGCATTCACACTAGCATTATCACAGGTAATGCAACTTTTTTATTTACCTTTATGATAGCAAAACCAAGAACCACCAGCATGGCATAAGTCAAAGCATCCTGAAGGAAGCGTCCAGTTTGACCTCACAACCCTGTAACACAAAAAGTTGCAAATTCAGAAGATTTTTAAACAAAGTGCATCCATGCAACCTGACAGAACTGTGGTCAAAACCAGCAGCAGTTTAGTTTACCTCTGTGTAAATAAGGTTCAGTTGATCCAGACTGCCGGTGCACTGTGTCACATTGGACCTGCAGCAGGATGTGGGCACACTTCTGTTGTGGCTGGCGAACCAAGCAGTGTTCATCCAGCTGGTGTAGTTCAGAACACCACAGCACTCCAGCTGTACAGATAAAAGGGAATAACAAAAACCTCTTTTCAAAAGCTGTGCTACTGTCAAAAAAAAAAAATCAGAAGAAAAAGAAACCTACTTTTTGGTTAAAAAATTATTTATTCATTAGTACGAGTTAAAGAATGACTCAAAAAGGGCTTTAAAGTCCCACTGTGATCATTTTTTGATCTATTGTAAAATTTATTGCAGTGTTTTTTTAACTAAAATTATGCCGTTTTTAGCTAAAATATATATATTTTTAAAGCTGTTGTTTTCTAGGACATGGTTTCTCCAGAGTGGCAAGAGTTCATGAGACATTTGAATCAGAGTTGCATTTGGTATGTTACTGCAGAGCAAGCCTGGTTCATTTCCCATCATCCATCTGTTTACTCTATAGCTTACAACTCACCTTACCTAACTATCAGTGCAAGAAAAATGGCTAGCAATATTTAAGCCGTATACTTTTGAGTCAGATACCAGCTCAGATGAAAAAACGAAGACGTTCATGGATCTATCTGTCAAAAAGTGGAATGAAGCGGGAAATGAGACCTTCTGACTGTAGTTTGTTACAACTACAACCTTTTTCAAACTATATTTGCTCCTGGTTCAGGATGTTTTGAATAAAATAATACTTAGAATTTCAGTTTTAATCTTAATATATGAGAAAAATGCTACAAGGAAATGTTTAGAGCACCAAAAGTGCAATTTTCTTTGGAGTGGATCTTTAAAAGGAACAAGTGTTTAGTAGTGACACAAAAAAATTTATTTTGTTTTCATTTATTGCTAACTGATAAGAAAAAAGGACACGGTGATTCTCATGCTGAAAAAGCAAATAAACTGCCATTATCACAAACATATCCCAGAATTCAAATAGAAAAGGAAAACTACCTGAAAAGACCTAAAACTTCTGAATGCCGACACCCACTTAACATAAAAAAAAGCTAAAGCAGAAATATGGCAGTTTTTGCATTTTCAACAGGACGTGAAAATAGATTCAGAGTTGGTAAAATGAGTAACATTTTTGAAATCATTTTCCAATGCTAACCACTAAGTCATTGTTTGCTAAAACAGAGTCAAGGTTTATGGAATGTGGTTTAGCCGCTTGAGACGGAAACTTTGAGTGACGGAAATGCAACCAGGCAGGTGACAGTATGTAAACAAGCAAAACAGAAGAGGTCGACGAGTGTGAAACCAAAAAAGATGGTAGGACACCACAAACCTGTTGCTGCAGCAAATCCACAGCTTTGCTCCCAGCATCTTCCTCTCCAGTGTACTGGGAGAAGGTGTTATTCATGGAGTGCTCCAGGTTTTGATTTATCTGCAGATCGAATGCATCGTTTCAGAATCACCTTTTATATTTATTAAAATTTGGAATTCAAATCTAAAAATGTAGATATTTACCTTGCCGTGGTAGATGAAGGTAAGCACCAAAGCTGCCACCTCTGCTGCAAAGATCACCATGATAATAATAAAGAACTGCAGAAGAAAATGAGAAATTGTCTTGTATTAGAAATCAAAAGCAAATTTCTGTAAAATGGTGGGGCCCAATGAATCAAAATTTTTTCTTCACAGAACTTTATCCTAATACTATTACAAGGAGCTTTATGCTTACCAAACTGAGGCCAAATTTGGACTCACGAAGCGTGGAACAGCATCCCACCAGACCAAACAGCAACATCACCGCGCTAATGCAGATGATGGCGACTGCTGGGATCAGCATCTGCTTGTCCTGAATGAAGCCTTCGAAGTTGTCATAGCTCTGGATCACACGGGCTCCGACCCAAGCCAACACACCGCCGGCGGTCTGCAATGAAGAATAAAGGTGGCTCTTATACATGAGGATGGAACAGCAATCGAATAGAGTAGCAGCCAAATATAAAAAAGTTAAAAGTTAAAGTCCCATTAGTTGTCACACACCTAAGTGTGCGAAATTTGTTCTCCGCATTTGACCCATCCCCTAAGGGAGCGGTGAGCTGCAGACACAGCCCGCTCGGGAAACCATTTGTGTTTAACGCCCCAATCCAACCTTAATGCTGAGTGCCAAGCAGGGAGGCACTGAGTCCCATTTTTACAGTCTTTGGTATGACTCGGCCTGGACTTGAACCCATGACCTTCCAATCTCAGGGTGGACAGGCACTCTACCACAAGGCCACTGAGCTGGTATATCTACAGAAAGATGTAGAGGTCCAATAATCGACCAATTAACTTATAGTCCTATGTTACCAATCGGAAATACTATTTCTATTGAAGTACAGTAGGTTTATTTTACCATAAGAAAAAAACACCATTACAGCGTAAAACACACAAGTGATGGCAGCAAAAAATTATCAGTCCATGATTACAGTCAAGTGTGTAAAAAATGTATTTTGCATAGTCATGTGACCATACAGTGTGGTAGAGGCGTCGGCAACCTTTAACAGTAAAAGAGCCAATTGGACTCATTCTCTACTGCTCAAACCCTAGAAGGAGCCGCGTAGTCTTACTTTAGCCTTTAAGAAATTTGGATTTTTCATTCATTTTTCCTTCCATTTCTAAAATAATAAATATTAATTATGTCTAATTTTTGGCATGAAGAACAGCAAACGTATAAGAAGAACCTAGCATCTCTCAAAATGTGATTTTTTTTTAACGTCTGACAGAAGCTCAAATAACTTATTTTCAAAATACAAAATACTCTGTTCCAAACAAGATCATCTCAGCGCAGCTCTCTCTAATGCTGTCGTCACAAGATAATATGTGCTTTTGACTCATAAAAGATATACTTTTTACCAAAGTTTTGCTTTGCTTTTACAATGTCTTCAGTCTGGAGGTAGCGTTGAGCAAACACGACGTCTTCAGGTCAACAGGGATGAAACCTGCATAGTTATCATCTATGTCCACCTCAGCCAACAACTTATAAATGTAAATAATCTAAATTCAATAAATGCAAATTAAGTCATCCTTACTTTAATAATTGCTAAATTATTATTATTATTTTTTGTTCTTTCCCCCTCTTTGTCCTCAGCAATCTTACATTGCTGGGTTTTGTTATTTTAGTTTGGGGTTGGACCTTGGTAGTCTTAGTTTGCGGGCTTTGTTTATTTTTTTGCTTTAGTTTTGGCTTGGCAGCCATTAGCAGGTTGACTCAGACGGTCGACATGTCTGGGTCAGGAGTCTCCCTGACTAATTTTATGTTTGAACAAGGAGCCACCATGGAGAGATTAAAGAGCCACATGTGGATCTGGATCTGCTCTGGTGTGGTAGAATGTTCTAATGATGTTCCGTTTGGCTTATGTGGAAAAACAACAGTAGGCGGAACTTTACGGAACTAAAAGGTGATTAAATCTTGTTTACTTGTTTGTAAACATTTAGTTTACACTTGGAATAAATACAAGAAAGCTGAAGAACTTCCTCTCCACTGTTCTAAACTTCACTGGTTGAAGTTAATAAACCAAAATCAATATGAATTGTATCGTCAACCACAAATTAGGATACAAATCAAATTGCTAAAATAAATTGTTATACTCCTGTAATTCAAGAACACAGAAGCTAAAGGTTAACAGAGATCCCTAGTTTGATTGGTTACAAGTTGTGCCAGCAGCTTTGTATTTAAGCAACCTATTGCAAGCAAAGAGAGCAGAGAACATCCTAAACCAGGGACGGGAAAATTTTTTGATTTGTGGTCCACAAAGGGTTCTAAAATGTGACAGAAGGGCCGGACCAGGAGCAGATGGGTGGCGTGTTTTGGTAAGAGAAAAAATTAAGATGGAATTTGGACAAAGACATGCCAATTTTGATTGAAAAGTAATATATGAAGAAAAAAATTCTAATTTTAGTGCCAACTGCATCCGTGGGATGAAGTCACTCAGCAAAAAACACAAACTTAAAGAAATCTTGCGCTAATGTGCTGATGGAGTAATCAGAAAAATGCCTGTCAGACTTTGAAATTACACAAGAACTTCAAAAAAACAACAAATCTTAAAAAAAAATCCATATGAATGCAGAATAACTTTCTAAACCTTAATAGAAAAGAATTTTTCTTTATTGCATCATCTATGGGGAGACACCTGAAATACAGGAACAATAAATAAAACAATAATTTGGATTATCAATATAATTTATTCTAGTTAGCGGGCCAGATTAAATAGTTTAACGGTTGCATATGGCCCCACCCCATCATAAACCCAAAGTCAACAACTGTATTTTCCAGGATAAAAGTGGCAGTTTTTTTTCATGGTTTAGCCAGGGGTGCGACTTCTACTCAGGAGCAACTTATTTGTGATTTTTTTTTTTTTAGACATCAAAATGGTTATATATTTGTTATTTTCCCAGTAAACACTGGTTGTCTTTTGGCGGTTGTTTCTGCTAACAACCGCTAAAGGGTGTTGCATCCATAATATGAATCTTATCGTTTTCCGTTATACAGATTAAAATATTAGTATTTATGTTTCTTTATTTTCTTTAGCTACACTGGGCTTAGTGAATTAGTTCAGAAACTCTGTATTTTTTATTTTATTTTTTTTAAAGTGCAACTTATACTCCAGAGCAACTTATATATGGTTTTCTTCTTCTTGATTTGATATTTTTTGCTCTTGCGACTTAAACCGCGGTGCGACTTATAATCATAAAATCCGGTATTATTCAGATTTGATTGCAACAAAGTCTTTAAATATAAAAGCACAGTCAACAAATTTCAATGATTTGACTATGAGACTTCATTCCTGTTTGGTGTCACGATTCATTGATGAAATACGAAATCTAGTGTCCTGTCACAAAGCAAATGTTGTGTATTACTTTTCAACACTATAAAAAAGGCAGAAAAACAAAAGCAGGTCAGGAGGAGTGGTATCAGTCGTAAAGGACAATAATCCTCACTCTGATGTGGACTCTGGACTTCACAAACACAAAGCAGAAGCAGTAAAAAACCAAATGACAGGATAGACAAGCCAATAAAACCTGAAAACTGGGATCTATTTTTCTTACATTTACAGTAACATATTCCAATTTAATCATTACTCAAACATTTGAGTATAAAATCCTACAGATACATGTCAGTGATAAAAAAGACAAAAGAAAAGCCAGCTTTAAAACGCTCATTTGATAACGGCTAAAGCTCTTTGTGTTATCTAGGTATCCCATGTGATCACCGCGGGCTGAGAAGTTAGAGATTAATCAAGACTTTTCATGGAAGCCTTCTTTGGTGTCTACATCACCGGTCATGAGACCGCATGTATCTGAGCCAACTATGTAAAGCACATATTTTTTTCATGAGGTTTATCATTTCACTGTAAAAATGACTGGCTTGTGATCTGTTTTGTGTATTTGCTTCACAGGGCCCACAATGTGTTGTCTAAACTCCTGAAAACTGTTGAGAATACAGCGGTAGCGAGGCATTTAACCCGTTTATCCACAACAACTTCCTTTTGTTCTCAAAACAATACGATTTGAATGTTAAGCTGTAATGAATTAGAGAAATAAAACAGCAAGACATACACTCGCGTTCTAACTTTATCTGTCTTTGTTTTTCTACAACATTGCAAGAGTTTAAATATTAAAAAATATGTTCAAAGTTCAACAAAATACTAAAATCATAAAGTTGACACACTTATTATTAACTACTATAAAGCTAAAAATTTTCCTCAACGTCATTTTTACAATTCATGTTTTCCACTTGTGGTTTTTGTGTGTGTGAAGATGTGATTCTTTACAATTCCTCCATCAGTTGAGCCTCATGACTCACTTCTGTAATCACTCCACAGTCACGGGATCCCTGTGGGGTTGTTCTTCCACACCTCCTCCACTGCTCACCCCTAATCGCTTCAAAAAATCTGATCTTGTGCCTAAGAAGCAGCACAAAGAGGCTTACACAACATATAGTGCCTCAAACTAGCGGAATGTGGGAAAACCTGCAAAGGCTACGATTCTCGCCCTTAACCGGGGCAAATTAATGCGTAATTTTAAATTAAAATATTATTTATCACCCAGGAAGGAAATAAAGTGTTAAGCCTCGATTCTATTGCAAAGCTTCACTTTTGATTCAATCTTCTGCTTTTTGTTTCATGTAAGTAATACATCTCCATTGGAGCATGAATCCACAAAAATGTCTTTATTTTAAACTCTTATTCACTACAAATTGTGAATATCTACTAAAAAATTGTCAATATTGCTACAAATTTAGGATATTAATAAAACGTTTTAACAAAACTAAACAAATAGAGGAAATATTATTCATATTTCATCAGTGTGTGTTTGTTGTTGTTCCAGCCTTTACCAATAAGGAAAAGATTTCAAAGTTGATTTAAAAGCAACATCAATTGACTTTAAAACTATAAAATGCCAAAATAGAGTTTTATTTATATATATAAACTATATATACAAAATATACGGAAGAAATAAAAAGGAGAACCGGCCGATCACCAAACATGCACATAGATGGGCTGCTTTTGCCAGACAGAATCAAATTACACAGACATCAGCTGCTGACAGGCAGAAACAAATCAACAAGTTACTCTGGGGAAAAAAAGAAGCAAAAACTCCTAAACAGGTTTCCTGGAAATGTGACCTCTGGTCAGACACACAATGAGGCAAAGTTCAGCACACTCTGAGATTGTAGGCCAAAGTTTCCATCAAGTTTTAGAAAACCACAGAAATCTTGGAGAAGTTAGAAGTTTAAATAATAATTTAAGGTGATAATTCCACATCTCATGTAGAAAGAAGAAGCTCTTCCTGTCTTTGGTTTGAACAGAGAGCAGCAGGGGTGGAGAACGTCTGGTTGCGCAGCAGCTGCGGCTAACCTAAATCTCTGCAGGTGGACAACTTTTTATCAGTTTTTTATTTAAAAAAAAAAAAAAAAAAAAAAAAAAACTTACGCCAAACACCAGGCTGAGGAAGAGGAGGATGGTCTTGGACGTGGCGACCCCGCAGTCCATGTTGTCAGGCGGTGATGAGGAGGCTGGAGGAAGAGCGCGCCGTTCACTTTATATCTCACGGGCTTTGAGCCGCAGTCACAAGTCTGACTCTCTGAGTCTGAGCGGCTGTGTGTCAGGACGGCAGTGAGGTCACGTGGTCACGTGGTCCGAGAGGGGAAAACATAAGAACAGGTTCAGCGGCCCGCTGCTAATGGGAAAAAAGGCACAGAACCACGACAAACATATACATATATTTTAATTTTTAGATACAATACTTAAATAAAATCGTTATTTAATTTTGTTTAATCATTTTATTTACTTTTGTTAATAGGAGGAAGTCATAATTTTATATAGGCAAATCTGGATGCGGAGATTTTATTTTATTTTTATATTTGTCCAAAACATACAAAACAACATTGTGGAACAGAAGATTACCCGTAGAGTAATGAAATTGATTTGATCAACTTTTATTTTTAAGGGAACACGTCCGGTTTCAGCTGGTCCACTGACTGATATCAAAATTGTTTTTTCAAGATAAGAGTCTCTCAAACTTATAAAAAACATAATATATTCTAACCATATAAATGTGACAGTCACTACTTTTCTAAAAACTTTTCTTTAACTTTCTTAATTTATTAAATTATTGATGCCATCATTATACAATTACTATAAGCAATATTTTCATTCTTTTCCTTTATTATTATTAGTGTTATTTAGTTTCGTGTCTTTTTTAGAGGCAGACCTCAATAAGCTCAGCTTGGTCTACTTTAAACATGTCTGTATTACTGTTGTTGTTGTTAAAGCTATTATTATTGTCATCCTCAACACTAGAATACTTCCAATATAAAAACTTACACCCAATATTTAGTATTTTTCATAAAAAAAAACATATCAAAATATGACAACACATGATAATTTAGAGTAGTTTTTTTTTATTTCCAACTGTGGTTTATGTTGCAAAAATAGAAAATAAAAACACAGCAAGATCCTAAAAACATCCTTGATAATTACTAAAAAATTAGGAAATTGAGAAGAAAAAAAATCCTTAAAAATTTTTTTAAAGACCTTTGGTCCACCCATTCCTGGGACATGTGAGACTTTACCCAGGGACCAATAACACTCAGAAAAATGCAGCATATTGAAAATCATGTAAATACTTTTGCTGAAGTGAAAATCACCTGGCGACAGTCCTCTAAGGTTAAGCTTGCTTCATATTGATTGTATTATAAATGTCATTATTTTTTTATACATATTTATTGGAATAATTTTTCAAATAATAAGAATTGTGGATTTGATTTCTCTGAGTTTTTCATGATGCTCAAAGCGCTCACAATGTGTATCAATTATTTGTTTACTCCTCATTCATATTTGGTGATGGTAAGCTACTGATGTAGCCACAGCTTCCTGGGGAAATCTGACAGAGGCGTGGCTGCCGGTACGCATCACCGGGACATTTGTATACATTCACACCCCAGTGGAGCCACACTGGAGGCAAGGAGGAGAAGTGTCTTACCCAAGAACACAACAACAGTTTACTGGGAGGGAAACAATCATTAGCTGACCTGCCTCTCTACAAATAAATAACAAATACTGACCTTGCAACAAGCTTAATACAGTTCAGAACTCCAAAAGAGTTTCTAACTTGTGGTTAAACTTATCTGTAGTTTGTCTAATGCAAACAAAAGTAGCTCAGAAAGAAAAGAGGAAGAAAAACTAAATTTACCACTTTCATTCCTGTGTTCGAAGGAAATGCATACCTCTACCACATGTGAAACTTGAAGTGCAAAGCAGCAAAAAATGTCGACACAGAGACCTTTGCAATTCTCTTATTTTTTGTAGACAACGTTAGGCGTGCAATGTTTGACACATTTTTCCGTGGATGTGGAAGATGCTGCAAAGCAGCCCAAGAACATAACCAAGTTTCCTCCCCGTTTCACAGTTTGGACAATGTTCCTGTCTTCATATACTTCATTTTTGCATCAGTGTCTTACAGAAAGGTGAAATTTTGTCTCATTTGTCCAAAGTACAATCTCCCAGAAGCCCTGAGGTTTTTAAACCTACATTTAATCCAAGATTTTTTCTTTTTTTTTTTTGCTTTTAACAGTATTATCTTCCTTAGACATCTCCCATGAGATCCACTTTGGCTCAAACTGTGATGCGAGATCGCACTCTGATACTTTTTAGACCCTGCAATTCACTTTTAACATACAGACTCTACGCTTATAATTATAGTTTTCCTCTTATGGTCAGAGGGCAAAACTCCTGAGACACAATTCTTCTTCACTTTCTGTGCTCCATATTTACTGTGCTACATTTGAACCATCTCACAAAACAAAATGTTGACTATAGTCAGCCTTTAAACAGGCAGACAGACTGGTCACTTATTTAACACTTGGATGCGGTCACCAGTGACTCCAGGGGTTGTTTTTCCTTAAAATCTTTGAAATAAAAGTATTCAAATTCCAGGTATTCCTTACAAAATATGTTTTTTACTTGAGGCCAATGCATTTTTAAAAAAGCATGAACACATCTTAATAATTTGCAGCTTTTGTGTCACTGCCTTACTTTTCCATAAGTGGGGTAAAAATGACCCCACGCATTTCTTGCAAAAACACATTGATTCTAAGTGGGGTCATTTTTTGACCCCACTCTTTAATAATAATAGTTACTGGTAACTAGGGTCAAAGATGATGGTAATTAGAGGACATACCCTCTTTTTTAAAAATGTTATTATTATTTATGTAATTTCTTTTAAATGTATTTTTCATGTATTTCATAATTTCATTTGGGTTGTAATAGTAAAATCTGTCCAACACAAGAAATTTTCAGTTTTCCTCTATTTGCTCAACTACTGGACACGATAAGTGAAAAAAAATGTATTATTACCTTTGTGATTTTTAAGTTTTCATTGGATAACATTGTCTTTTTACCTTTAATTGAAAAAAAATGCATTCAAAGCTTTACATCCATGATGATATCAGTAGAAAAAAATGTGATGTAAGTATTAACGTTTCCATTCATTTAATACAAAAAATAAATTAAATCAATGAAAGCTGAATTCAGCTGCATTTGAATATACTTTAACCCCCTAAGAGCTGCTGTCCACATGCATGAACATCACTTATGACCAAAGTAATTATTAATATTATTCATCTGGGGCACTGTGGCCATGAAGTAAAAAAAAAAATAATAATAAAATAAAAAATAAGATATTTCAAACAAGAGCTCGGGTGGCTGTGAGTTATTCTGGATTCATGTGTATAAACCGGTTTTTAACAGTTGGAACAGAGTACATTCATTTGCTCAGTGCAGATGTGTTTTAATATCTGAGACAAAATGCTAAAATAGAAAATAGAAATAGAAATGCACTAGAAAAGTTTCACAATGAAAGGAACTGGTCTCATTAATGAATAGAAGTGACCCAAAGCAGGTCCAGAAGACTTTTAGGTTGAAATATGTGAACATATGGGTTGTATGTAATAAACACAGAAGTTTATATTTTTCACGAACAAATCTAAAGTTCAAACAAAGTTTTAAATTAAAAAAAAAAAAAAATCAAACTTAACTGGACACTTTTAGAGTAAAAATAGATTGGAAAAATACAACTTCTCCACATGTTTCTGACGTCATTTCCAAAAACAGGTTTGTTTTGAGCAGCCCACACTTGCCACTGAGAGGCCTTCAGGAGAACTGCACCTCTGTTGAGTTTCTCTCGCCTCGCATGTGTTTGGTCTCAACAGAAGGTGTTCCTATCAGTTCTCCACAGAAGGCAAAGCCACGTTTGCCAATCTTCTCCCTCGCAAACACAGAGAGATATCAGCGTTATCTCATATTTATTGAGGATTAAAAAAAAGCGGGATGGCAAGAAACTGCTCCTTGTTTTTTTTTAACGTTTTATTTTCCACTGCAAAGTTTGACAAACGTCTTTTCTTTTGAATCTTTATTGACAACAGTACAGAAAGTTAGACTGTATTTCTATTGAATTACATTATTATTTATGCAAAGCACATATTCAGATTTCTCTATTCAATTTTTGTAATATCCAAATTTCTTAATTTTTTTTTTTACTAAAGAACACAAATAAATTGTTGTAAGTTTGATTTAAATTAACTAATAAAAGATAAACCAGATATTTTGCTGGTTCAATAAAAACATAATTTTACATAAGTGTAAAATTCTCATAGAATACTTCAGATTTGTTTTTAGTAAAATATATATTTTTAATCTTTAAATATCATTTGTCACAGAAAAATATAAAAAATAAAGTTATTTTGAAACTTTATCAATTTCCTTTATATATTGGTGCATCATTAAGATAAATATAAAAAATAATTTTTTGTAGAACGTTTTGCACAAAACTTTGTGAAGAATTAAAAAAAAAAAGCAAGGATGTCAAACCTCAACAAAATGCTTCAAAAATCAAACAAAACAGAAATTCTCTGAAGAATTCAACTTTTTATTTTTTATGTATATATATTTTGTTTTCACATATACTGACTCAATTTTTTTTAAATAGAAAAAAATGAAGTAAAAATAACTGGAAAAAAGGAAGATGACGTTCTGGATCTTCTGGTTCATGTGTGATTGAGTCTTATGACATGATTCACCAAAATAAAACTAAGGCAGCCCAACTGACCAAAAAAAAAAAAACCCGGGAAATTAATCTTAAACTCGTTTTTTCACCCACCCTTCCTCACAGACTGATAATTTTCTGGCTCCAACCCATTTTCTACCAGACAGTGAAAATACAGTCTGTTGTGACTATTTCCCCTCTCTATACAATTACTTTACACTTATTTTCCTAAGTGTTTCTCAGATAACATTGTCAAAATCCTTCTTTGTTTACTCTTGCTGCAGGCGGGAAGAAGTCCCTCCACTTTGAGATAACCTCCACTCAGCAGGGGTCTGGCTGTGTTTCTTTCTTTCTGTTTGATGGGGTTTAAAAAACAAAAAAACCTTAAAGGAAACAAAATTTTGTGGCCTACATGTCATAAACATTATTCTCTTGTAGTCTTTAGAGTTAGAACTCTCTTTGTTTAACCGTTTGGATACTGTGACCTTATAAACTGTCCAAAATCCATGTGTACAGTGAAATTTGGCAGCCTGCAGGCCAGAACTTCCTACCCAATTTTATTGTTTTTCAACAATTTAATCAATAAAAAAGTAAATATTGGTTGTTGAGGTTCTGGGTCATCCCGTAAGATAATATTTATGCACATTTTTTAGCTTTTATGCATGAATTTCACAGAATAATTCACTTGAAGAAAACACAGTTGGGTCAAAGACAGACAGAAGAGGCGCGTCTTTGTGGCGGGGTGGCCTCTATACGGTTCTCATGGGGGTTTTAAAAAGCCGAGCCCCGTCAAGAGGTTAAGCAGAGATATCACTCTGACTCGTCTGTGACCTTGACTGACCGGACTCCGCCCTCAAAGATCCACCATGTCTTCTCCAGCCATCGCTTTGCCGGCGGCACCTCCAGCCAAATCTCCCAAAAAGAAGGCGAAGAAGGCGTCTGGCCCTACACTGTCCAGCCTGATCTTGAAAGCCGTGTCTGCATCCCCAGCGCGCAGCGGCGTGTCCTTGGCGGCGCTCAAAAAGGCCCTAAAAGCTGGCGGCTACGATGTGGTGAAGAACAAAGGCAGGATCGGGGTGGCCGTCAAGCGGCTGGTGAAAAAAAAAACTCTGGTTCGGACCAAAGGTTCCTTAAAGCTGAACACAAAGCCACCCACACCAAAGAAGAAGAAGGTGGTGAAAAAGAAGGCCAAGGCCAAGAAGGTGAAGAAGGCAAAGGCCAAGAAAGCTGCCGGAGCTGCCAAAAAGTCACCTAAAAAGAAGAAGGCCAAGAGCCCCAAGAAAGCCAAGAAACCGGCTGCGGCAAAAAAGCCCAAGAAGCCAAAGAGCCCCAAGAAGGTGGCCAAGAAGGCCAAGAAGGCTCCTGCCAAGAAGGCTCCTGCCAAGAAATGAAGGCTGCTCCTCCCGGACCATCAGCAGACGTTTCTGTCAGCCCTCGACTCTGTGTGGACTAAAAACTTTCTTTGCTAAAGCTTTTTTTTGGTTTTCTGTTGTAGAAAACCTTAAACTTGATGCTGTTGCACTTTCTCCTCCTCTTTTCTCATAGTCTTTAAAAGACTAAAATGCAGACTGGAAATAATAAAGTCATTTTGATGTATTCCGTTGTTCTGGTTTATTATTTCAAAGTTATTTGGAATGGCTAAAAGGTTTTTTTTTTCTAACGTAAGTATGAAAATCTTTCTAAATGTTTACTAGTAGCGTCTTTTAATTACATTTTTTTTTTTTACACAAAGGCCAAGTTTTTGTGTACTAACACAATTGTGGGTCTCAGTTGTCTCAATGTTTTTGCTTAAAGGCCTCAGATTTCTAGGGTTTTTACATACAAAAGCCCACATCTGACACTCAACTCTATTAAATTAACTTTTTTACAAATTTGAGTGCACGTTTACTTTGCGTGCTTTAACTAAATTCTATATCTGACAGAAATATTATTTTTTACATTTGCTTCCAGGCCTGCGATTCCAGACCAATGGAGGTTTTCCATGAATCTGCAGGATACTGTAGTTGATATAGTTAGACCTGTACTGTAGATCACAGAACAGCAGAGATGGGCGTAACGCTTGTTTCTATTCTTATCTGCAACAGATGTTAGACTGAGGGTGACCCGTTTTTGGCGTCACAAAAACAAACAGAAAAATTGGTAAAGTGAGCTTTACGTTTGAGATAAATATTCTAGAGAACTGTTTTTGTTGTTACATTTCCAAAGCATTCAGTGGGTTGGACTCAGGTTTATAAGCAATCAGCTGGATTATTGTCGCCATCTGCTGGACAGATGGAGAATGCACTTAAAAAAAAAACAATTTTCAACCATAATTTATAACAAATCTATACTTTTTGTTCTTAAAAGACAAAAAATTCTAAAAGTCAGGCCCCCATCATGAATATTCCAGGTCGACTCATACCACAAAATGAAAATGTAATGAACAAAATATGTTCCTGCCATTTAAAGTGGCTTCTTCTTTTTATGGGTTGAATTAAAATATTTGAATATCGATGAGAAAAAAAGAACAGTTTCTTGCAGAAGTCACTTTAGATTTATGATGCAAAACACTGCAGGTTCCATGAAAGGAGAAGGACTTTTATGGGTGGAGACTGGGGGATCCAAAACAGAGAAACAATAAAATAAAACGACACAGAAGAGAACAGCACACAACAGAATTCAACTTTATTGTCATTGATCGCACACAGCAACAAAAGTTTGAATTCTGGCTTTAGCAATATAAATATATACACAAATGTAAACCGTAGAATATAATAGTTTTAACAGCTTTTACGATTACAGAGTGTGCTTAGATCAATGGTTTACATTGAATGGATAAAGTGCAGGTAGAGACAGTCCATGTGGTATTATTGTGTGGTTAAGAGGACACAATCTATTCTTAATTTTTTTGACTATAGTGTGTTGTGGTTCAGGTGTCAGAGTGTGACAGCTGTGGGGAAGAAAGCCGTTTGGGAACCTTGTGTTCTTAGTTTGGAGGCTCCTGTAACACCTCCCAGAGAGCAGGAATTCTCATTGTTGAGCTGCAGGTTGTTGGTGTTGCACTAATCAGTCAGACGATCCATCTCCTCAGTCTCTGATGATACCACGGTGTCATCTGCAAACTCATTGATGGTGTTGGAACCATTGACAAGTTAGCAGCTTTGAGTGAGTCACGACCTTGTGGTAGTCCAGTGTTCATAACCATGATGGATGAACACCAGCTGGACATGTCAGGGGCATCTAGCCAGGAAGTTTAGTTGGGGGAACTAATGCCTAGATTGCTTTGTTTTGCAATGACTTTTGAAGGGAGGATTGTGTTCAATCAAATCAAATCAAATCAAACATACTTTATTGTCTCAGAGGAAATTTGTCTTGGACTCCCAGTCCCAGTAGCTGCACACACACACAACTCTGTACAAGTACAAACAGCAAACAACACACACAGATGTGAGCATAAAACCAAGAGGATGTTGGATGTGCAGTGTAGAGTCACACACCTCTAAGAAGAAAGTTGTTTGCACAGTAACTCAATGTCAGACAAAGTTAAAGTCATAAGGGAGATTTAAAACACCCATGAAAAGTGCAGGTAGATAATCTAAAATCCCAAAAAGTCAGAGATCAAAAACACAATGTAAAAACAGTCTTTAAGATAAAAACTGGTAAAAGAATGGTAGTTAATAAATACATTTGTATATCCAATAAAAACCAGCAGTTCATAATATAGCTAAAATGGACAGCTAAATAATAGTTTATATCTGCTGCTTTTGTGTCTTATTGCTCACCCTGATGGTAAGAGTTCATACTCTCTGTGCAGTGGATGTACGTTGTTTCTTTTCATCTGTTATGCCCATCAGTAAATGCTGAATTTATAAGGCTCATTAAAACATTGTTTACTGCACTTTGATGGCAAAAAGGGAAGAAAGTAAAGATGAAAACAAACATCTCCTTCCTTTTTCCTTGTGTCATGGGTCTGATTCTGCATTGAAAGAGGCAGAACAACAAAAACTGATCTTAAGTTGAGGAAGGAATGTAAAACTAAGCAATAATTTATTGCATTGAAAGGTCACCACAGAATTAATCAGTGGTTAAGATTCACAAACACCAAACTTCCCAATAACACACAAAAACTGGGATTTTTCTACACTAAAAGACACATTTTACTTTTATGCCAAACCAAGTTCATTTATCAGCTGACATTCTTGATACTGATGTGCTGCGGTATTGCAACAATTCAAGTTCAGACATGAGGAGACTTTCAGCACTTCCCAACTGACGCATACTCATGTGATGAAGCGTGCAGCTACTTCCTCCTGTCATGCTCTCTAGATCTTCAGTTTCAGATCCCTTTTTAATGGAGCATACAAATCTACTTCAAGTTACTTTTAAGGGTTTGAAACCGCTTTTTTTTTGCTGTTGTTGCTAAAAGAAGGTAGTTGCTAGAGAAGTATTTGGTTGAGAGTTAGATTGGTTTGTCGCAGCTTTTTTAGGGGAAGTTTTTGTGGCTGCTTGTTGACCTTTTCTCTCTTGAAAAGTGCAAGCAGTTAGAAATGATACATGATCATTGAAGCATATTTTGAAAACATTTTATAAAGCAGAATAAACAGAGTTTCTGGGTTTTATTCAAGGATATGTATTGTCAAACTAGTAGACGAATGTATGTCACTGGCATGAGATTGGAATTCAGGTTCTGGTACATGTGAGAAAAGAAACAGTATTCTACAAATACTTACAAAAATATAATACAATGTTTTAGGGTTAAAACAAATACCGTATAACAATGTAAAAATACTCAAATTTGAATTAAATTATTCTGCATACATGCACACACACAAGGAAGCACAATCAGGACACATCAGTCGTCAAGATTTCAACAGTTTCAGGGAAGAAGCCGTTTCTGAGTCTATCTGCAAGGACAGAACAGCCAGGAGTTTAAATCCCTAAAACACTGAGGGGAATTTTCTAGACTAGTTTTCTGATTAAGTAAAGAACACTTTAAAGCATATCTTCAAAATCAGAGAAGTGGGAAAACAGCAAGTGAAACCAAAGAAAAAAAAAATAAAAAAAATCCCCCTGATATTTATACACCAACCCTCTTCAGAGAAGAGGTGGAGCAGAGCTCACTTTAGATTAAGGTGCTCCAGCCTTCATTCCGGACAGAGCCACCATGAGGCCATCACTGCAGCTCTGTGTTTTTCTGTTCCTTCCTACCTGCTTTTCAAGCCCAGTGAGTCAGACCACCAACGGGCTCAGACAATGCCGTGCCTCCACCAACCTCTCCCTCACAGCCCTGGAGGTGCTGCCCGGCGGAGGCTGGGACAACCTGCGGAACATGGATATGGGCCGAGTCATGAATTTCAGCTTCTCCCAGTGCCAGACCACCGAAGACGGGCTCTACCTCATCCCGGATGAGGTGTTCGTCGTTCCCTACAAGGAGACGGGCGTGGAGACCAGCTCAGAGATCATCAACTCCTGGCTGGATCAGAAAGGCTCGACGGCTGCCTCCATAAACGATGATGTTTCGTTTCTTCCTGTGCTGAATGCCAAGTTTTCCGTTGAGATTACAAGGATGAAAACGCATCAGGTCAAGGACTCCTCAACTACAGCAAAAGTGCAAGTAAGTTTTTTTTTTTACTTTAGCAAACAAAGAATACATTTAGAATTATAAGATTAATTACTTTTTATTAAAGCTTTGTCTCTGGGTTGCCTTAATGTAATAAAGACAATAATCTGTCAAATCTAACCCTGATATAACCGTTTTGTCTTGAGGTGCGAAACTTCATCTACACGGTGAAGTCCTACCCAGACTTCTCTCTGGATTCCCGCTTTGCTCATCAAGTGAAGGAAATCGCAGATGCTATTGAAAACAACCAGACGAGGCGTGCAGACTACCTCTCAGAAAAGATGGTGGTGGACTTTGGCACACATGTCATCACAAGTGTTGATGCCGGAGCCTCTTTGTCACAGGAAGACTACCTCCGTTCCTCTTACGTCTCCGACAGCATCTCGGACAGTTCCTCAATTAAAGCATCGGCTGGGTTGAACTTTTTTGACAAACTGAAGTTTGACATCAGCAGCCAAAATACCCAAAGTAGCTCAACTCTTAATACCTACCAGTCCAACATTCAGTACTCTATCATTCAGAGCCATGGAGGCATCCCCTTTTATCCTGGCATCTCTTTGCAGAAGTGGCAAGAGAGCACCAAAAACAACCTGGTTGCCATCGACCGTTCGGGAGTTCCCCTCCACTACTTGATCAACAGCAATACCATCCTAGACCTGCCACAGCCTACTGTTAACAAGGTGGCTCTGTCGGTGAGTCAGGCCATAGAGCGCTACTACAGGATCAACACCCGCCCCGGCTGTGTAGACCTCAATTCCAAGAACTACAACTTCCAAGCAAATGTTGATGATAATTCCTGTGAGGGTCCTGCCACGAATCTCAGCTTTGGGGGCGTCTACCAGACATGCACAAAACTGAGCTCAGATGCAGATCCACTATGTGAAGAACTGGCCCAGAAAAACCCAAACACAGGAGACTTCTCCTGCCGCTCCCCGTACTCCCCAACATTACTGCGCTCTGAAGTAAGACAGAAGGGTTACACAACTTACGACTGCTATGACGTCAGTTATTCCTGTGGATTCCTGGGTTTGTTTTCTTGCCACAGACAACAATGTCAGGACAACTACCATATACGCAGTGCTCGCGTTGCAACTTACTGGTGCTCTGTTAATGGGAAAGCTCCAGAAAATTCTGGCTATCTATTTGGAGGTATTTACAGCCCCTCTTCTTCAAATCCTGTTACCAATGCCAAAAGTTGCCCTCCAAACTACATCCCATTGACATTTTTTTCAGATGGACAAAAGATCTGTGTGAGTCAAGACTATGAACTGGCTACCAGATTTTCTGTCCCATTTGCAGGTCTATTCAGTTGTGAATCAGTCAACCCACTGGCTAACAACCAGCGCAGGTGCCCTCCCAAATTCAGCCAACACCTCGCGACAGTCAGCGATGGTTGTGAAATTCTTTACTGCGTCCAGTCCGGGTTGTTTACTGGTGGGAAGCTACTACCAATCCACCTGCCTCCATTTACCAAACCCCCACTGGTCAGTATGCAAGCAACCAATACGGTGATGGTGATGACTGAAGGAGACAGCAGCTGGGTCAGAATTGGGCAGACAAAAGCGTGGAAGCTGGCCAAACCAGAGGAGATCAATAAGATAATTAAGGAGCTTCACCCAGAGCTGAATGAGATGTCGGGCGGGCAGAAAGCGGGCGTAGCTTTTGGGGTGATAGGGTTGACTGTGCTGATTGTCATCGTGGTGGTGGTTCTGAGGAGGAGGAGGGGGTCTAGTTCTAGAGCAGGAGGCTATGTGGAAATAAGCGGCGGTCTGGAGAGCGAAACCCAGCAGGAAGTTGCATAAAATTGAGGTTATGTTGGAGACAAACAAGATTTAAGATATTTCCATAATTACTGGAAACATTAAAGGAGATTGTGGTACTTTTTCAACAAGGGGAATTTCTGAGGTATTTCAAGCTTTTACATGAATCTTTGCTGCCATCATGTGGCAAGGAGTGATCATTTCATGTGTTATGCACCAATATTTCTTTTCTTATGGTTTCATTTTCAATAAACTATGCACATGAAAAATGAATGTTAAACTTTGTATCATTTGCTACTGTCTATAAGCTTTTGTTCAAATGTACTGATTGAAATGATTTAAAATAAAATGTATACAAAAAAAATGATCGTTTTTGACTTGTTTTGTTATCATGAGAAACTTAAGCTACCTTTTCAGTTGGATGTCATGCAACCAGTTTGTAATGCCAAGTTTCCACTGAGCAATCCAAAGAGGACCGGACCAGATCGATACAGTGTTTTGAGCGTTTCCATTATAAAGCAGACCCAGGCTGGACTGATTTGGCACTGATTTCTGCTAAATCAGTGTGAGGGTGCTTCATCAAAAAAGTACAATAAGCAAGTTTTGTGGTGCACAGGTAGAGTGGTTGACCTCTAATTGGAAGATACAGGTTCAATTACTGCTTTGCTCGCCCATGTGTCAAAGTTCCTTGAGCAAGACACCGAACCCCACATTGTTCCTGATAGTTTAGGTCGGCGCCAGAGTTTGGCAGAGGAGCAACCAACAACATGCGCGTGAATGGGTTAATAGGAATGCGACTGTAAAGCAATATGGCAAAGTCCAAAAAAGCTAGTAAAGCGCTATACAAGTATACACCATTTATCAAATCTAACATACGTTTTACACAACATGCAAAGATACACATTTTGACCACCTTTCACCAAAAAAATAAAGCAACAATTTATAATGACAATATTTAATTCAATAGAGTTTTAGAATTACAAAGTCAAAAATTCCATGAAAAGCATTTTTTTTAATGTGACTTTTCTTTGGACAATGTTTAAAATTCCACTGAAACATTTTTAGAAAAAAAAAAATCAATAAACGGAAAAATTCTATTTTCTCATATATATATATATATATATATATATATATATATATATATATTTACTTCCATCTCACTAACCTATTTTCTATTTTTACTTTAGTAAAAAAAAAAAAGATGGTTTTAAAAACCGCAACCTTCCACCCACATCCATGAAAAGATAATGACAAAGCAGACCTTGTGGGTTTGGTGAGATTATTGGTGCAAATGCCAGAACCAAAAACACACATTCAGTCCAACAGACAACACGCAATCTTCACACTGACACATTTCCAGTAAAAGTGCTTCAACCAATGCTCTCGTGTCTGCATAGAAATCTTCCTCCCCCACATCCCCGTGCAGCAAACATATGCGGTGCAAATCTGAGAGGGATTTACAGAACTGGGTCTTCTTCGGCTTGTAAATAAACTCATTCAGGCTGCACAGATTGAAAAAGGGCCTCCAGGGCAAAGAGAGGAAGAGGGGGAGAGAGCTGCAGACACACAGAGATCCTCCCTCCTTTTCAAGAGGAAAGACGGAAGAGTGCACCCAACAGGAGTTCAGCGCAGACTGAAGCTTTCTCAGCTGTTGCCGTGTTTATGGAGGGATCCAGGAATTCAGCGAACTTGCACTTCAGCTCCAGTTTTCTGCTGAGCCACCGACGGGTAAATAGAGAAGAAATTGAGGATCAAGAGAAAGAGATTATCGCAAAAGCAAGGGTTCTGCTAGATAACAACCGACAAAAGAAGATATTTTTGGAGGAGAAAAAGAAAAAGGTACGAGTGCAAAAAAGGGTTCCTCTCTGGGATGGGTATGTTCTGAACTAGGCAGCTTGCTTTTTCAAGGGAAAGGAGATTTTAAGATGCCTTAAAACTTGGGTTTTTACTTTCAAGTACATGCTAAATAAACCCTTACATTGTGTTCAGGTCAATTTTCACACTTGAAAACAGGTCACAACACAGTATACGGGTTAAATGTGTTTGCATTGAAAACGAAAGATTTGAATAAACATATTTTTAAATGAACCAAAAAAATAAAATCAAAAGTTTTAACCCTTGTTGTGCTCTGTTAAATGTAGGTAACCATGCCAGCAGGAAGACACCAGTGGGAGAGTTTTGTCTTGTTTGTGCAGGCTTTGTTGCTTGTTCCGGGGGTCCACAGGGTCCAGGCCTGCTGGATTGGCACAGGACCAGAGTGTGAGAAAGCTCCTTTTGTCCCTGGCCACAACCTTGCAGGCGAGGGTTTTGATGTGGTGCGGCTTCGTCGAACGGGAGCATACGTCATCAATGTCAAAGCTCATCTGTCTGACAATCACACCTGCACGCTGTGTCCGAACCGCTTTCAAGAAGGACAGGTAAAAGGGAGAAAGTCTTTCTCCATTTTTGCTTATTTTTCTCCCCTTCCATACATTTGTTATCTTTCCAAAACATTCCAAGTGAAATTTTACATTTCTTTCTCTCAGGTTCAGAGGCTGCCAGCATCGGTGCTCGACTGGCGGCCTTTCAGTCGCTGCAGTAAGCAGCTTTCCAGTGCGCTCCATCACTCTGTGGAGTCCCTGCTGCGCAGCTCCAACTCGCTGGTGAACAACAACTGGGGGTTGGGTTTGAGCCTCGACAGTATCGGCCATGGGGTGCTGGGAGGAAGTCGCTCGGATTTGGCCAAGTTTGCCCGTTCGCAGCACAGTGTGGACAAGGCCACATTTGCCCTTCATGAAATCAGCTGCACCTACTACAGGTAACATGGATGGACTGGGTAGAAGAACATAGGTTGGAATGTCCAAATGTGTCCGAATGGACAACTCAAGAAAACAAAGACAAAAATGTCTGCTTATCTCATTTCTAAGTATAAGACACAAGTTTCCACATCCTCTGACACGGAGCAGTTCATAGCTGTTTGAAAGGACATTATGTATCTATTATGGACTATTTGTGTTTGTAGCTTCAGGCTGGCCGACCATCCTCAGCTGAGTGCAGAGTTCCTCAAGCATCTGCGAAGACTCCCGCAGGCTTTAAACTCCGACCAGAGCAAAGCCTCATACAGACGACTCATCGACACCTATGGAACACACTACATCCACCAGGTCAGCGAAACGTGTAGAGCTTTTGGTTTTTGCTGTTGAAATGCCGCAATCAGGTCTTCAATCTGCTGTCCATGTTTTGGTAGGTCCACCTTGGAGGCAAAGTGAGGCGGATCACCGCCTTCCGGACCTGCCTGGCCACGCTGAAGGGCTTCTCGGAGACAGAAATTAAAAACTGCCTCAATGTTGAGCTGCGGGTGGCGTTGGGTTTCCTCCCTGCCAACATGTCTTTCTCCAACAACTGCGATGGCCTCCTGAAAGGCAACATGAGCATGGGCTTCTACCAGGGCTTCATGACTCACAAGATTGAGGTGATTGGAGGGGAGAGGTACTTTCCTGACATCCTCTACCAGCAGGACCCACTGGAAGCGTACCACAGCTGGATGAACAGTCTTCATGACAACCCTGATGTGGTTTCCTATGCCATCTTCCCCTTGCATCACTTAGTGGAAGACTCACAGGTTATAGCTATCTGCTGAGAGCATGGTCAGGAGATTGGCTGTTGAGATCATCTTGGGGGCTAGTGACTCTGACCGTTGGATCGGTGGGTTTTGAGGCCGGAGCAATCTGAGAAGCATGGTCACGGAGTACATTAAAGAGAACCAGCTGCAGGAGGACCTGCTGGGACTGAAAAACTGTTCTCCGACTCCCAACCTGGATCATAACTGCTGTCCTTGAGGGCCGGAAGAGGAACTCTGACAGTGGAGGTCCACAGAGGAGCTGGACTGAAGGCAGACACCTTCACAAAAACAGACGCTTACGTGAAGATCTTCTACAGCGGCATGTACGAGGAGACCGAGACGGTGATGGATAACAATGACCCAGTGTGGAACGCCACTTATGAATTTGGTTCAGTGGAATTGGGTCAGCCACTGAGGTTTGAAGTCTGGGATAAAGACGTTCTTTACAATGACATGGCAGGGACGTGCGTCGTCTTTCCCGAGAGAGGAAGACACTCTGTGGGCTGCAAACTGCGCAAAGGAGTCTTTTATTTCACCTACACGATCACATGTGACGCCCACTTGACAGGGTTCAGATGTGGAAGGTATTCTCCAAATGCAGAGTAGAGTTTATCATGTAAATTCTCAAATTTTGAGTTTCTTTTTACTGAAAAAAGTCCTTTTCTCATATCAAATAAGAATGCTAAAATAGCTGTTATTTAGTAAATAGATTTCTTTAATCTTCTGTCGTTTACATTCATTGTAACTATTGACTGTATATGAGAAGTGCATTGAGTAAGTGTGAGGTCACTCACAGAAAACGGCCTACTTTCAGTTTCAACACAATTAAGTTAATTCAGTACCAATTTTTTCATGAAACAGATGCCGCCATGTTGGAATTAGACATTGTTAGTAAGCAGTGATTGGTCTGAATCATTCTCCAGTGAGCTTATTAAAAATCCACACACTGAAAGCAGGCTTGTGGGAATCTATCAAGAGTTTGATAAGGTCAGTTTATAACTTGAATAGCTTATGATAAAGAAAAAAAAAAGACCAAAAAAAGAGAAACCCCTCCCAGAATGATCAAGAACATGCTAAAAAATGTATCAGTGCAATGGTAGTGCTATGGGATTTTGACTTTTTGGACTCCGCGGCCCTGAGTTTCTCCGGCAGACTGTTCCACAGGCGGGGACCGCAACGGTGGAACAAAGCCTCACCGTAGGTCACGGTCCTCACAGACCATACCTCAGGGTCTGCAAAGATTCATATTCTCCAAAATAAGCGGGCCCAGAGCAATTAAGAGCTTTGTAAACCAATAAAAGAACAATAGATTCAGTCTTATCTGACATGTTAGAAAGTCTAAGCATAAATGACAAAAAACAAATTACAAATCTATTATTTATTCAATGTGTTAGCCATTTTCTTCAAAGCCAGAAAGCCACAGTGGAGGGATGAGAGAACTGCATGTGGCTCTGGAGCCAAAGCTAAACTCATGTGAAGCACTTAAGAGCAACAGTTTCCCCGAAGCAAAAAGACGTGTTTTATCACTAACTATTCATAACTGGAGAGGAAAGTCAACAGGTGACTCAAGGGGAATACCGAGGAGAGGCAAACATTGGCTCTGCACAGTCCTCTGCACAACTTTGACAAGTTTTTCCTTGTTTTTGATGTTTTTGACAGGAGAAGTAGGTTTGGGTGAAAATGCTTTGGATGGTAAAAATGGGGCAACTTTTCGTTTTAACCTTCCAGTTTAGGTTAACTTTTGCTTTCCTGAGATTTTCAATCAAGTATTTTCTTAAAGATGCGAGCTTCTTATTGATACTGTAAAAAAATAAAATATAAATAAAAATATAGACGGCTCCAAAAATACGTGTTTTTTGCTTTTCTGTATGCGTACACATAAAGTTAATGGAATTATGTTGTTTTTCTATCTAGTCTGTTACAGTTTAAATTTATAGTTGGAGCAGAGCCACTTTCTTTTTTTACATTTGTGAATAGCGCCAGTCTTGACGTAAATGTTGGACAAAAGGAACAAGATGTTTCTTCTATTAACATTTTTGTTAAAGATTATAACCTTTTTGAAACAATTACAGTAAAAATGGTTGCATCTTTTGGGAATATACGCTCAACATGTTTCTGAAAAAAATCATAAATAAAGCCCTAAAGCCTTTTACAATAAAGATCTTTCATGTGTAAAACAGTTAAATGTGTTTAATCACTAATTCACAAATATTTATTTCAATATTTATTATTCAAGTTAAACATGTACCTGAAAAATATACAAAGAACATGAACAACTTCAGGATTACACAAAAATACTTGTAAAATCTTACAGAAACACAACTTGAAACATATTGGCCCCTCATACAGTACATTGATCCAACAGCTGACTGTTCAACTAAATGCGCCTCCGTCCTTTGAAAGGAGTTTTTGAAAATATTTTTCTTAAATTTCTGCTTTACCTGCAGGAAAGGTTGAACACATTTCAACTGAAGCGATTATTGAGCACAAATGAGTAACCAGCTTTGATTAATAAATGCATCTAAAATTATATATAATTTTAGGTATGTTTTCTGCTGACTTTTAATGTAAAACAAAAAAGAAGGTTTGCAGTTTGGGTTGTTTGCAATTCTTTACATTCAGTGGTGATGCAAAAATAAACCTAACACATGTAAGTAACTTTAAATGTTACATTTGGAAAAACTTTAATGGAATACTGTTTATCAAAACTTTCTAATTGAAACAAAAAGCGTTAGGCCTTTTTCCCCTCACAAATTCAATGTGTGCAGCACTCACTGACAAACTAAGAGTATAAGAAGTTAATTTCAGGCTTGCTGAAAAGGTTGAGTGCTGCTTATACTTACACGTCTGCTGACCATCATCATCTTCTCCAAGGTAACAAGACAATCAACAGTTATGGCTTAGCTGTGCAGCTGGAAGGGCCAATACAGATTCAGTCTAGCAGGTAAAAAGCACAAACTCTGAGCATGTAAAAAATAATGCAACCATACTTCAGGTTCTACTGATAGCAGCAGCAGTAGTAGTTCAGACATACAACACTAAAGTTTATCCAAAATCACAAATGTATAGAAAACAGCATCAATACGGTCAGAGGAGTGACTTGTTTGCGGATCACAGACCCAGTGAGGCTTTGAGCAGAGATGCCATGTCTTCAGGTATGGTTCCCTCTGCACCTAAAGGACAATTTGTTTCAACAATTAGTGATTTTTTAATGGTTGGCTTTATGTTTTACAGTATTTGTTGGAGATTTTTCTCAAATATATACACAGGAGCCCCTCCATCTAAAATCAGCTTAAAAAAATAAATTTATTTGAATATTCTGCAATTGACATTTCATTAAATTAAATAAAGAAATTGGAGTTCATTTGTAGTTTTGGGATAAAAACGATCTTTTACTAATAAATAAGAGGGAAGATGAACATTGATCCGGTGGTTGCAGTGGGGGATTGGGCTGAACGGAGCTGCCTGCTATTTGAAAGCGATCATTATTATATTTTTGGACGGGGATCGGCATGAAATTTCAACAAATACTGCCTTTGTCTAAAAGTTGCAGAAACTCTGCATCGGTTCACTGCAAAATGCCTCCTTTGCAGAGGGCGAGCAGTTCAGACTAGACTGACATGCCTCACCTGGGAGCAGATTCCAGCCGGGCAGAACACCTGAATTCCAGCTAGATCAAACCTTACTTTTATTATTTTCCACAAACACAATAAGGAAAATTTTATATATATAAAAAAAAAAAAAAAACAACTGCAAAAAACAGAATTCCCAGGAGAATGTCCAATGGACAGCTGTGCTCTTAGGAGAGGATTGCTTATATTTTGGGCTTCCTGGTAGCTGAAGCCACACATGCAGACTGAAGTACAACCACATAACCCCGGGCTCACATGACTGGCGTTAGAGCTCCCATGTGAGCGCCACACTCTCTACGCAACATTAAAAGTGCGAGAGTAAATCTCACTGCAGGTGTTCACGTCCTGCGTCTGCGGTCAGGTCTCTGCGTCACTGTGAATCGGTTTTGTTTGGTTCAACGCAGCTCAACCGCAGCGAACAAAGTGGGGATTAGCGTGAAAGTATGAGTTTCAGAGTTTTGTGATGTCTGCAGCAGAGCTCGAGGCTGCAGCCAACCTGCAGCTAATATGAGCCATCGGTTGTAGCTAGAACGCTCCCGCATCGCACCTGAACTGTAACACTAGCGATGCGAGCTCGGTGTAAGAAAAGTCACATCATTGAGCCGTGAGGTCGAAGATGTTCCTCTATCAACAGAAAGAATCAAAGAAATCTGTGAATTTTTTTTTATTTTCAATCAAAAACATGTTGATTAGTTTGTTGCCAAACTTTATTCTTTTTGTTTTTATGAAATTACACCTAAAAGGTTTAGTCAGTGTTGTAAAAAAAAAGTTCATTAAACATTTTTGGAGTTTCCACAGCAAAATAATCACTTTTTTCCAAACAACATATTCTGTTTTTTGTATAATTTTATGTCTAGTGTGTGAATAAAACACAGAAAAATGACAAAATAAAGGTAGTGTCGCATAGGTGAGGTTGTGCTGTTTAAATGATACCAAATAAGAAAGCGAGTAATCTGTCAAATTGAATATACAGAGGTAAATTCAAAAGTTGACAAAATACTGAGTTATAGCTATGTTCCAAAGAGTTAAAGTGAAATTGTTGTGCCTATATGTTGCCTTTTTCTTATGCAAATATTTAAAAAAATATTATAGTTTAATTTAGATCAAGTACATCCAGAGTTTGCATGCGTGTTCACCTTCTTCAGCAGCAGTCATGTCTTGCTCTAGCTTTAGTTTCTTTTGGCCCAGCTGCAGGATACAGTCCTCTATGGTGTCTTTACTGATCAGCTTTATCACCTGGACAGTTCTGGAGAACACAACAACAACATAAATGATTTTAAGTCACTGCCTTTCAGAGGAACTTTTTATGGAAAATATGCAAAATAAATTAGATTTGAGCCCAATCACTAAAAACATCCAGCTCATTAAAACTGAATTCTGTGGAGATGTGGTCTAACCTGGTCTGACCAACCCGGTGACACCTGTCCTCTGCCTGTTTGTCGTTGTACGGATTGCAGTCGATGTCATGCAGGATGACCACGTTGGCTGATGTTAGGTTGATGCCGAGGCCACCAGCACGGGTCGACAACAGGAAGACAAATATGTCAGGGTCCGTGTTGTACTCGTCTATCAGCACAATCCTGCAGGGCAGACATGTGATAAAAAAAGTTACATTGTGTGCAGATTATATCAATTTGCTTTGGTTTACTTCTGGGATTTTAAACCAAAAATAGACAGTGGTACTGTCAAGTGAACAGACGATTAACCTCATAAAAATCAAATCAAGTCTCAAAATCTAAAACAATTTGTGTTACAGAGTATTTTTTAGAATAATATGAAAATGTTTCAGAATTATTTTTGCTAATAGAAGCAAATTGGTTTGGGTGTCTGAATCTCACCTGTCAGCCATGGGAGTGGATCCATCCAGCCGGACGTAACGATGATTAAGATTTTTCAGCAGCACCTCAACGATGTCCAGCATCATGGTGAACTGACTGAACAAAACCACCCTGTCTCCCTGCAGAACAAAAGGACATTTTCTATCTCTTAGCAAAAAGTTATTATTTGAGCTTCAAGTCTTCACAGGAGTAGTTCTGCATATGTCTGCCAACCTTGCTTTTGAGTGCAGCCAGCAGCTTTGTGAGGTGATGAAATTTCCCAGAGTCCAGCACCAGGTCAATATCCAGCTGGTAAGAACTAATGGAAGAGAACTGCTGACACAGACGGTGCAGCTCAAAGTCGGACATCACCTCCATGTCCTCCTGAATCAAAGCGGGATCTGCATCAAAGTGTGTTGGCTCCTGTGGGGGCACACGGGGAAAAGAAAAGTTATAAAAATGAAACTTTATTTAAAAAAAGAATGGTGCAAGAACAAAACTTTGTGTTTATGCTGAGGGACTAATGGATACAATAAAAATGAAATGCAAGTAACATTTTTAAGCAAAATATGTGTTACATTACAGTCATTTATCAGATAATTTCCTCTTAATAAAATTTTTTTAATGTAAATACATTTTGGACGTGGCAGCGCAATTTGGACGCAGATAGTCAAAAAAACAAAATCGGAATTTTGGCAAAAAAAACAAAACACGTTTTGTCAACCAATCAGAGCTAATCTCTGACCTGTGACATGTTGATGGCGCCACCACAGGGAGGAGCCCAAAACCAACATGTAGGAGATGCTGATTGTTCCTTTTCCTGAAGTTTCTGATAGTATTTTTTTCCCAATGAGACAATAATAAAAAAGTGTCTCCTCAAACTAACACAGGACAGCAAGTCGTCACACTGGGGAGAGACGGACTTCCATCTGAAAGCTCCGTCATTCAGACGCAGCTCCTGCAGAACCTCACCGTACTGGAAGAATCTTTGAATGATCTCATGAACCAGGACAAGGAGATGTGTTTATTGATGCTTTTGTAGATCTCTTTAAAGTAAATAAATAAATCTGATCTCTCAACATCATCTGTGTATACCGTGTATTGTAAATAAGATAAACAGGCTTCAATGAATCAAGGAGGCTAAAACTGAGCGGTAGTTCCTCCCACATCATCAAGAACAGGGGTGGGCATTTGCACCCCATTAAACTATTTAATCTGACCCGCTAAACTTGAATAAATTAAAATGATGATGACCTTTTAATGTTTGTTTTCCTCTGTAAATACATTGACTTTTATTTACTTGCTGAAAGGTATTCTGTATTTGTGTAATTTTGGAAGATTTCGTTGTTACTCTAGTGTTCAAGTCTGTTTTATGAGTCGGATGTCATTTTTCCGATCAACTCAGCATTTTTCTAGATTTGCGTTTTCCCATGAGGACATCAACCCATTAGTGAAATTGGCACTAAAATGAGGGAAAAAAATAGCAATAAAAAAATCCAAAATGGCATAAAAATATACCCACTGATTTCCAGTAAAAAATTAAGTTTAAGTTTAAATTAAGTGCTCAGTTTTTTTCTGTTTATTCTTTCTCTTATGAGGTGGATCACCAAAACACTCCAGGTTGCTCCTTGTTCTCAAGTTTTAGAATCTTTTGTGGCCCAAAAGCTAAAAAGGTTCCCCACCCCTGGTCTGGAATGACTGACCTTCAGCATGAGTTTGCTCATGGCTTTGAGTTTTTCCTTGGTGTAGTACTGTCTGTGAAGCAGCGGGTGGTTGGCCATCTTCCTCAGCTGCATCATTACATTGCACAGCTCTCGCTCTGAGGAGTAGAAAGCAAATGTGTTTAAGGGGTTTGAAGCAGCAGAGAATTTCAAAACATTAAGAGAGGCCTACTCTCTCCGACGGCAGCCGTCTTCAGCTTTTTAAAGAGGTTCTGGTAGAGAGGGCTCTGCTTCTCACTCATTGGGCAGAACTCAACCTTCTCTTCTTTGGCAGGAAGCTGCTGGAGGACCTGAAAAACACAATAGTTTTAGGTCATATCCTGTCAGGGAAATGTGAGCAATATAAAAAAAACATACCCACAAGTTAAATAGCATAAAATGTGATTAAAAAAAAAATTAAAATATTTTAGTAATTTGATAAGCAGATTTATAACAGGGAATAGTTTTAAGGAAAATGGAAGAAAACCAACTATTTTATAGTTTTGTGCAATATTAAATGACAATCCTCAAACCGTTTGAATGACTCACCTCACTCTTGACTCTTCGCAGGATGAAAGGTTTCATGATTCGTTTGGCCTGAGAAATACGATCCCTCTCAAAACGACTTTGGTCTTCATGGGATTTCTGAAGTTAAAAAAGTAAAAAGAAAAAAACCCTCAGCAGAATCAAAACATTTTAATCCTTCCAATATAAAAAGGAGCTCTTTTCAATATCATTTTTTCACAACAATTTGAATAAAGAAATACTTTAAAAATGCAATTTTAAGCTTCATTTTCTTTATATCTGTCCAACATTATCAGTAAAATGCTAACACCAATAACAGTTACCATAGAAAACATTTTGGAGAGCTGTGACGTAGAGCTAGAAAACATAGAGGGCATGATGAAGTTGAGGAGAGACATCAGTTCCAGGAGGTTGTTCTGTAAAGGAGTTCCTGTCAGCAGCAGACGATGCTTAGCCTGAAGAAAACAGAAATGATGTTTCTCAACTGATCTGTGCGGTTTTTCAGGATGTAAAGGATCAAGAAATCAAACCTGTGGGGCATAATAAGGCATATTTTAATTAATCTGTATCGATCATTTAGAACTACTTTGGAGTGCTTTTCTGTTGCTATCAGGAGAATATGAACACAGAACTCTTAGGTCTTTGTTTTTCTGAAAATGTTCTCTTAATTACAGTTTTTTTGGACCATAAAAATCCTGAAATCCCTAATAATCCTAAAAATAATTTAATTCAGCTTCACAAAAATCAATACATTTTGTATGAATTCTGGTTGCAATTGAAGTCCCACTCACTTATATGACTATATTTCTTCTGCTGTAACTTCCTTCCAGGTGGTCTTTTAATTATGATTATGCAGATTTTTATCCAAAATCAAAAAAGCCCATGTTGTTTCTTAAGACATATTTTCTGCAGAGCAGCAAGAGCTCAGTAGAAATTTGATTCTGGTTTGTGGGCGGGACTGTTAGAAAATATACGAATTTTCCATTAACCCTTCAGACAAATCACCTCCCACTGTCTTACTTTATTTATTTTGTTTAAATGTAGCTTTTATTTTACCAGGAAATCCCATTGAGATTAGATCTATTTTTAAGGGTGACCTGAGTCAAACAGTATCATTACATGAAAATATAAACAGTTAAAACAATAAAGAATAAGTAAAATACAATTAAAATAGAGAGTATAACAATACTTAAGATTACTCATGAGTAATACGGTTAGGTCAAAAGTGACGTGCATATTTCTTTTTAAAGCTCAGAAAGCTTTACTTTAATGCAATTCAAGAGTGACAGTTTTCAATATCATTCCAGGAAAGTGGAACAGCAACAGAAAAGGAGGTTTTTCCTAATTCGGTGGGAACAGAGAAGCAATCTGAGTGAAGAGCTCACTGTGTTTGCTAAATACTACATTATTAGACTGTTTTGGTTGCTTACTGCACCTGATAATCCAGTGTGCTTCATGTAAAATACACCATCTATTCCACATCTAGTGGTAATGCGCCTTATAATCCAGACAACTTTATGGTCTGAAAAATACAGTATTCCATACCGAAATAAATGTTTGTTTTTTTCAAAATAAAAGTTTCCGTGTTTTTAAAAGGTGCAAGAATATCTTCTCAAACAGAAGCGTTGTGTTTTGATGACTGCAGGAGTGTGGAATGAACTCACATTGATGGACATGAGGTGACGGTAGCGAAGAGAGTTCATGTTCTTCAACATGTGGCCCTCATCGAACATGGCATACACCAGAGGAAGCTTCCGGAAAAGACTCCGGTCGCTGTCGTTTCCGATGGCTAAATTATAGCTGCAAATCACACACAGTAATGTGAAAACTGATAGATCTTAAAGCACACATAAACATGTTTTAATGTAAAGGAAGCAGCCTTTATTATAATTTAAAGCTGCGGTCATGAAGATTACAGCTTTCTGCGATTACTTACGTTGTAACAATGACGTTGAACTGCACATAATTGTTGAGGATCTCATGTTTGAGGTAGCGGCGCTCATCCACTGATCCTGCAGATCAACAACAGAAACTTTATTTGGTAAACAAATTCAGACATCGTTAACACCGCATTTAAATACAGCACATTTGAACCAAATTTCCTAAAGAATTTCACCAAATTTCTTCTCTTTTCACGGTAAACAGACACTATTATGAGGATTATTAAGCAGTTCAAGGTCATTTGTAGAAAACATTTAAAAGATCTAGGCTTTTTAGAAATAAGATATGAATATTAGATGGTCAGAATAAATCTATTTTTTAAAATAAAGGTTGTTTTACCGTAGTAAATGAGAACTTCAAGGCTTGGACACCACAGTTTCAGCTCTCTAACCCAGTTGTCTGTAAACGCATCATCAGTGAGATCAGCATTGAACACAAACTGAAAAAAAGTGTTAATTAAACTATTCTTGCTTTAAGACACAAAATACTGTACATGTCAGTATGAGAGTTAAAGCAGCACAGCTAGATCTTTGTGGAGAAACGTACCCAGTGTGGAGGAAGGCACAACGATGAGGTGAGGACCTTCTATTCCATTCTCAAAAAGTTTGGCCAAAAACGCAATAGCTTGTATAGTTTTCCCCAAACCCTAAGAGGAGAGAAGGTGAACAAAGGGACAAAACACAGCAAGAAAAGATTTCAAATTAGAAGGTACTTAAAGTCATAGTCAGACTCAAAAATATGTATAAAAAAAAAACTCTGTGCAGGTTTTAGGTTAGTATTTGTACCATTTCATCGGCGAGGATAGCACTTAGTTCATGTTCATGGAGAAGCAAAAGCCATTTCAGACCGATCAGCTGATACGGCTTAAGCTTGGACCTGATGGGAAAAAAAAAAAAACACTTCAATTGTTTTTTGGTTTTGCTTTTTACAAGTTAAAAGAATTATTGGGTTAACAGCAAAAACAAGAATTTAATTGCATCACCAGAAGCAATATCCAAATCCACTAGATTCACTCAAGATGCTTAATAGTATAAAGATGAATTTATGCAGATTACTTGTTTTCTACTTGCAATGATGTGATAAACAGTAATAAACCTGTTAAACTGTGTATGATACATTGTGCTATGACAGAGGAAGGTGTTAGAAATATTCTCTTTGAAATATTTCAAATTTTTTTTCACATTTTTTTCTTTTAAATAAAGAGTGTGTCCAAGGTTACTTTGATAGCAAATTTAATCAAACTTTGTGATTTCACTTCACATGACATTCCTTTTTTTTGGTGATCACCACTCGCTCAGTGGAGAAATTGAGTGTTGGTGTTAGACTGGGGGCGGTGCTGTCAGAGCAGACTCTTTCTGGAGGGAGCTGTTGTAATTGATCTTATGTCAGCATGTTTCCATCCGCTCGTTTTCGTGGGTATGGGAGGGGCTGCTGCAGGCAGCGCAGGTTTTTAAATGATTACTCTTAAATGCATAAACAGATCAAAATAGCACTTTTGAGTTCTTTATAGAGAGGAATAAACAGTATAATGCACTTAAAAAATCAAAAAGTAGAAGTTTCATGGTAGGGCTCCTTTAAGTATGTTTAAGTATCAATAAATGCAGTTAAACATTTGTATCTGAGCGGAAAAAAAGAAAATGAAGAAAAATTTAAAGTACAAGCAAATACCATAAAAAGCCCTTTACTCACTGGTTATTGAGCACAGCAGGCTGATTCATGGAGCCCGTTCCACTCTCCATCACCTCTGTGACCTGCTTGACCATTCTTTTAGAAATGGTCTCACACTTGGACATGAGCCCAAGGACAACCTTCCGCTCTTTGAGGACAACTTTGCAGCCCAGCAGCAACTCTTCGGAAAGCCCATTTCCTTTATGAAATACATCACACTGAAGACCAAAAAAAACCAAAAACATCAGTTTCAGTGTTAGAAATTGATTTGGTGCATTTTTAACATGTTGCTTGATATCCAGAGAGTGCAGAGCTAAAGTTATGTGAAGGCTGGCCTTATTGAAGGAAAGTTACACCATTTTATTTATTTTTTTTTTTTTTACAATTTACAAGCAGCTTGAGACACAGAATTTTAAAGTTCTTTTGCAAATAATGTAATAGTTTGCACTGTGACTTCTGTTTAGCAAATAAGAATATTGTACATACTGTAGAGTTTTTAACCCTCTCAGTAAGTGAACTCACCAGCGTTTCCCAGCTGTCAAAAGGCCTCATCTCAACAATCTTCTGGGCTTTTTTGACAGAACAACCAGAGATGAGTGTGAGCTCGTCTATAGATGCATCTCGGAAAAACCGGAGAATCTCCTTTTTCGTTTCCGTCAAGCCTTCGGTGGCATCCAGCTCCTCATCTGAATCTCCAAAATCGCTCGACGCCGCGTCGTCGTCATCGTCTAATTCATCCTCAGAGCTTATCGGTTCATTTGAGGAATGGGCTTTTATCTTTCTCTCTGCAACTTGTTTCTGTGCTATACTGCTCTCACTGGTAAATCTAGGCACGATCTTCGTCTCTGAAGAAGTGGATGATGGCTTTGGAGAGGAAGAGGTTTTTATTTCCTTTTCAGAAGATACTGACTCAGACTTTGTGGAAAGCCATGTAAAAACGGGGCCGAGTTTAATGCTGCTTTTGCTGTTCTTGGGGTCGTTTTCTTCATCGCTGTCCTCTGTGGCGTCTGTACTGCTATCCTCCGTTTCACTGATGCAACAGATGAGGCCTTCAGGTTCCTCCCCATTTGTCTGTTTGTTATTTTGCTGCTTCATCTCTTCATTGTTTGTTGTTTTCTCTTTGCTTGAAGTCTTTTTATTTTCTGACTCAAAACTAGAAACATCTGACAAAGAAAAAGAGCCCATTTTGTATGGATGAAACAACTAATCTCAACATAAAAACCAAACCAGAATAAAAGACTTGGAGGAGCCGTACGCCAACCTGTGTCTGAGAACATCTCCAGAACCTGCAGAGCCTCCTCCACATCCCAGTCGTGTTCCTGCAGCACCAGCCGCAGCTCCTGGACAAAACGGATCAACAAAAATGATAATAAATTATTATGATAACAATGATCAACATCACAGTACTGTCCACACAAACCTTATCATTTAAACATGTCACACAAAACATTCAAGATAGTACTTTGGAAAATTAACAGAGCAGGAGTTTAAATATTTTACAAGATAGCAGATTAAATATTTTTGGCTGGTCCCACCCCAAAAACACTTGGTATTATCCTTCGGCCTTTCGTTTAAACACCCACTCCAAAGAAAATTGTATTTGGGGGTTTTAACATGTTCTTGTAGCATTTTTCTCACGATGGAGGGCATGTATAAAATAAATTTTAGATTAAAACTGCATTTGTGAGTATTTCTTCATTCAACTCATGAAGGATCAGGAGCAGATGGAAACCTAAGGACTGAAAAAGTAAATCCTTGTGAAAACAAAACCATCAGTCTGGTTTCCTGTGAGAAGGTGTTTTAATGAAGAAATTAAGGAAGAGATCAAAACTTTGAGAAAAATCAAAATATTTTTTAAAATCAAGCATTTACCTCTTTATCCTGATCAGGAAACCTTTTCTGGAGCTTTCCCACCATGGCTTCCTGCTTTTCCCAGCTGGGTTCATGACCTTTGCTGTTTTCTGCTTCATTGGAATCCTTTCAGTTACAAAAGAGAAGGAAAAAAGCTTTGAAATGATTTTTTTCTGAATTTTTGAGGTTTGTTAGGAAGCATCAGTGAGGTAACAGACATCGTATGTACTTAAAGATACAATGTTTGATACAGTTTTTGAAAGTTCAACTCTCTGGAGCTTCATATCCATAAATTAACTCAGCTTTAAACTTAACAGTTGATGAACACCCAAAACCCAGAAAGTGCAAAGTATTTTTCCTTCATGTACCTAAACTTACTTAAAACTGAGTGCAATTGAACTAACAGTTTGGACTAAGTGTTCATAAAAACGAAACAACAGATTTTCACAGAAAAAAAAAAAAAAAAAAAAAAAAAAAACTGAATTGAAAAATTAAAATTGAGGCAATTTACCAACTGTCGAAGAAAACGGCTGGTTTTGTTTGGAGTGATTTAGTGTTTGAAAAAAGAACCAAACCAATAAAATGTTTTATTTAAATGATTTAATTGAATAAACTTAGATATTGCTTTTTAAGTACAGAGATTTCACTCTTGAAACATTTGCTGCTTTTGTCGATTAAAACCAGCTTAACTTTTAATTGGGTTTTTGCACCATCTCCACCACTCTTCTTTAAGAATGACAATTTATTCATTCATTTTTCCATACCGCTTTATCCCTTTTTGGGGTCGCGGGTGATGGGCGAAGGCAGGGTTTACCCTGGACAGTTCGCCAGTCTGTCGCAGGGCCACATTCACACACACAGTCACTCACACATTCATACCTAGGGGCAATTTAGAGTCACCAATTAACCTATGAAGCATGTTTTTGGATGGTGGGAGGAAGCCGGAGTACCCGGTGAGAACCCACGCATGCACGGGGAGAACATGCAAACTCCACACAGAAAGGTCCCAGTTGATGTTTCTGATCCCCCAGCCGGGATTTGAACCGGGGCCTTCTTGCTGTGAAGCAAGAGCGCTAACCACTGCGCCACCGTGCAGCCCCTAGAATGAATGACAATTCTGTTCAGTCTATTACAGGAGATCTCCCACTGTGCCCGTTTTCCAGCTCTCCTTTCCCTCCTTACTAGGGGTGTGCCAAAATATCGATATTGCGATATATCGCGATATTTAGTCCTGCGATTGATTCTCGATGGGTTCTCACCAAGTATCGAGCCCTACTCCTTACTGCTGACCAGCTGACTGCGGTGTTTCAGTATTTTGAGAGACTGAACACATCTGATCCAGGTAATCAGCAGTAAGAAGTGAAGACTTCCCCTAATTTCAGGTATTGTCCTGACAGCAGTGATGCTCATGCCATTCTAAACTCCAGAATGAAGGGAACTGAACTCACCGCCGACGACCTTCTCCTTTTGTTAGGTTGATCCTTTCCGTGGTCTTCAGAGCAACTAGATGAATCTTGTTTTCTCTTCTGGGATTTACCTGGATTTCAGAAAAAAATACTGTTTTAAAATGATCCATCTGACCGAGGCATGAATTTATTGCACAATATACATACAACACTTTCAGGTCTTACTTATGTTTTTTTCTTGAATTCTGTTTTTATAAAGTTTGTAAAAAGAAAAATTTAGTATTTGAGAAAATAAGAAGGTTTTCCTGTCTTTCTGTACAACTATTTCACTGCTCCATCCAAAATTAAGGCAGATTAGGACAAATTATGATTTATTAGACATCAAAACTTGGGATCTTGCATTAAGGACGGGCATTACTGAAACACTAAATCTATTATATAAGGACACGCAGTTCAATTTGACCCACAATTTAACGAAAAAAAGAGAAAATTCAAAACATGATTTTGCTGATTGTCCAAATTCTGCTGTGAAGTTTTGTATGGCACATTTTTTTCTTTCTTATAAACTGGAGTCAGAGAAGAGTTAAGATTTAACCGTCTTCACAAAGACAACTTTATTTTACAAGATCAGATTTACTTGTATGAGAATTCAGTTTTTAGAGTATTGAAGGTTAGACATCGGTGTTACTGGTTTCAGATATTCAGATAACTGACACATTTACAGTCTTCAAAATGAGGCACCAAGGACGGGTATGAAGGGGGGTGGGGGGGGGGTGTTGCAGATACGTGTGTTGGGGGTGATCTAATGTCTCCTTGGGTCTGAGTGGTAGATTTTTTTTCCAGACAGACACAATTATCTTGGCCAGTTAAAACAATGCCAGCTCCTTCCAGATCTTCAAGGTCTGAATGGGGCAACTGAATAAAATTTTGCTGATGTGAGTATCTGTCTGAAAAATACACTAAGTAGGGCATTTTTTTGTACCTTCAGTACATGTTAAGCAACAAATAAAAATGACAAACTTTGACTTATTTTTTGCAATTTTTGTTTGGACTGGATTTTTTTTTTTACAATAGTTATAGATTTAAACTTAACAAAGATGATACTTTGGTATTATTGGCTTTTAAGTCGTTTTTACATATTTTAATTTGATTTTATGAACTGCGTCTACCTGTTTGTTTGAGTGTACTGGGGGTGGGGTTATTATTTCTAATAATTTCAATCTTTTCTATTTTATGTTAAGCATTTTAAGGCATTCTGAAACAGGAAGAGTGCTCTACAAATAAAGCTGAATTTGAATTTTAAACGTGGTTTAAATATTAGAACGTCCTACATTAGATAAAGATTCACAAATTTAATTATGCGATTTCTTAAGATCGATTCAATTCCAATCGTTTTATATTTTCTAAATCCCCAGGCTTAGATTTGACTATTTGACTTCAAACCTCGAATTTAGATGAGTTTGCCAGTGAGTCAACTCAGTAAAAACCTGCAATTACAAATCTCTTCATTAAATGTAAAACATTTTTCAGATTTTTTAAAAATAAACCAAGATTTGAAAGGGGACCCTAATAAGAAGATCTCAAAGAACAAAACAACCTGAAATACCCACAATCCATCTGTAAAAATGTAATTTACAAAAACAAAAGGATAATGTCTTAATGCAACAAATGCAAACTAAAATAATTCTTTGTATCGGAAGGCAAGAAAGAGAAATTAACCCTATTAATGAATAAATATTTACCTTTTTCATCACCAAACCTTGACAAGCAAAGAGCTACAGCCCCATCCAACGTGCTTGTGCTGCTAATCACCTGAAAACACAAAACAAAAACAGTTCTTTAAAACTCATAATATATAAGCAGAAAACACCAAACCACTATTTATATTACAATACAAATCCTATAGATAAGAGTTTCTTGCCATTTGTACAAGTTAAAGAACAAGTTCAAAACAAGAACTTTGGAATTTTCTTTGGCAACTCTCGAGTTGGGTTGGGAAATTTTGGTGCCTACAGATAAATGGATTAAATAAACTAATTAAATAAATGTGTGGCCAGGAGGAGTATTTCCTGAGCTGTGTTGTGTAGATCAGTATTCACTCTTTTAAGTTACGTCCTTTGCTAACATTCTTACTGCAGCTCGGATGAAGCTGTTGTGAAAGCATGTCATGGTGCTTTCAGTCCTGCGGTGTCTGAGGTTATGACCCGAGCCCATACACTGGATCAGTGCATGAACAGGTTTGTCCTGCTATGTTGTCTGTAGTTGGTCTCGATGGATGCAAGATTACACCCTTGCCAGCAGCAGATTGGGTTATGATATCCCAAGTGTTCACTCACCTCCAATAAATCAACTCTTGACAACTGAGGAAACATCTCCCCTAATCGAGTCATTTTGTCATCCATCACATCTTCATCACTTGTACGATCCTCATTTTTGGATGACTTTTGCACAGAACTCCTTTAGAAGAAAAGCAGAAACACATTGAAAGTGTATTGAACAGTGGAAAACATAATTTTGCCTCGCAGGTCAACTTAACCCAATAATTACTAGAGAAGAATGACAAATAATTATGAGTACATTGAGCACACTTACTTGACTTTCTTGGCTGCAGATGTTTTGGTGTTTGGCTCAGAAAGAACCTCGTCGTCTGAGTCCAAAGAAATGACATCTTCAAACACAACTCCTCGTGGATTGGACGTTTGATGAGCTTTGACAGGTCTGACAGGCTTTGCTACGAATAAAAACACACGACTATTATGCTAATGTCAGTAGTTGGATAGCATTTTTTTGGACTTATTTTTAAATAATTTGGAACGTAGAACTCATAGAGTACACACAAAATTAGTGACACAACTAAATGCTACGCTATGTGTGCTTAAAATGTGTGCTAGCTAACAGAGGTCCGGCAGGTTTTTGCTAACATTTACCTGGCTTGTTCTCCTTTTCAGACTCAGGACTATTCGAACCGCTCTGTTTTTCTTTGCCCGTCCCTGTCTTTTCAAAACGAAAACGGTCCAAATTGAACAGACTCATTTCAGCAATTTTTCGTCACCAAGAAAATTTGCCTTTTGTCTCCTCCTTATCGGCAGCGTTTTCTGTTGTCTTCCTGTGTAAGAAGCACGACGGTCTTGCTAGCCGAGCCGACAGTCGGAGCCAGATGTTAGCATAAAAGCAGGGGGTTGGTTCTGCACCAATCCCAATTTGTCACAGCCTCTGTTAAAGCACGGCGACTTCAAGTCGACATACGACGAATAAGGTTTGTCATAACAATAAATAAATTAAATGTCAGGGTTTGTTATTTATAATCAGCTTGTCTCCTTTAACACCGGTTTCCCGCTAACTCCGTCGGCCCCTACAGACGGCTGCTCCACGGGCACTGCTTATTGGTTAAGGAAAAAAGCAGGCGGGAGCTATTACCGGAAGTAAAAGATGATAAACTGTAGATACTTCCGTTTTTGCTTGAATCTTTGAGTTTGCGGTTTCTGCTTTTACAAAAAAGCAACATTTTTGTATTTACCCTTTAAATTAAAAAAAAGAAAGTCATTCTAATTTAACGTTTTGTAGAAAATTTTTAATAACTAGTACTGAACAACTTTTTACAAATATTGTATTGTGAATGATAGTTCCACTGACTTTCAGAAGAGCATAGGTGCCTTATCTTGATAGTTATTTACACAAGTCTATCATGTAATTCACAGTGATGTAACAACATGTTGGTGCTGGCTATGTAATTCCTCACTTGATTATTACTTGACACTTTAGAAAATCATTCTTGATATTTTATCACATCATCAGAAACTGTCCTGAAAGTGCATTTAGTACAGCACAACCCTTTTCAAAATATCGTCAATTTAGGTGTACAACTACAAGTTGGAGTCTATACCAAAATTTAGTACACATACATATGGCCTACAACGGCCCTCCAAATTAAAATACATTGAATCAAAAATCCTAATTATTGTTTTATTTTCATTGTATTTCTGGTTTCTTCCATGAATGGTGTTGTTTCTCTGACGTTCGTGGTGTGTTCTTTCTGAGTCAGATGGTGATGCTTTCGGATTATTCCTACACCACATGAATGCAGCATTTCTTTGAGTTCACATTTTCCTCTGAAGAACATCAACCCATTGGATCACCAAAAGAGAACAAAAATCAAAATTTAGAAATTAAAACTCCCAAATTTCTGTTTTTAAATTAATATATGTGAATTTGAAATCCAAATTGAAGCACGTTTTTCTCTAAATTCCATGATTTTTTTTTAGTTTTATGAGGTTGATTACTCCCAATCTCTCCTTCCATCTGCTCCTTGTCCGGCCCTTATGCCAAATTTTAGAACCCTTTGTGGCCCACGAGTCAAAACAATTGCCTACCCCTGATTTAGGTGTACAACTACAAGTTGGAGTCTATACCAAAATTTAGTATACATATGGCCTACAACAGTGGTCTGCAACCTGAGGCTCTTTGGCTTTAAACAGCATAACTAATAGGTTAAAAAATGATGGATAATGATGGATTTTTTAAAATTGGAATCATAATTTTAATCAAAATTTCAATTTAGGTTTAGATTTTTAACATTTGAAATAACTGTGAAAAATGATGGTGAAAGCTTTCATCTTGATTGTCAGAGATGTTTATCGTTAAAACAAGTTTAAAGCACACATTGTCATTGTTAGCTGAACAATGTCTAGTTACAGTTCAGAGGCAAAGTTCTTTAACAGCATTTATATCAATCTCTTGCATCTTCATTAATCTTGATGGAAGTTCAGTACTAGATGTATAGATTTAAAAAACTGCACCAATAGTGTCATGTATATATTTGATAGTATAAGGAGAAAAAGGACAACGGCAATGGCTACATCATATTGAGAGAAAATACCAGGTTTGACTTTACTTTCTTGCTAATTAAATTCAAGTAAATCTGCTGTAGCATCCTCTTGACACATCTTTTCTTTTAAAAGTAACTTCTATGAGCTGCTGAAGCAAATAAATACAACTATTTTATAAAGAAAAATATAACACTGACAAATTTAAAATATTTAAACACTACATTTTATTGCTAAATACAGAAAGATGAAAAAAGTGTATTTTTTGGGGGGAGCTTTCCAGCTCTTTGTGTGTTTTTGTGCGAAACTCTGCAAAATGGCTTTTTTAGTGCTAAAGGTTGCAGACTTCCTTTAAAGTACATTAACACTCAAGTGGACTTAACAAAATAAACCATTGCTAAGGGGTTTATATACCATTCATAAGTTGGTTTTCCAACTTACCCTTATACAGTTAATGACATATATAAAATATCATAAGTATTACAGATTAAATCTTTTTTTATTATTATTATTATTATTATTTCATATTGATATTAGGGATGTAACCACAAAATAAACCTTGTTTTTGGTTGGCCAGTGGTTCCTCTTTGGTCCACTAGATGTCAGACGTCACAGTCAGGTTCTGTCACACTGTTCAAAAGAGGGCAGACAATCTTGTCAAATCAGAGAAAGGCTTGCTGTTCAGTTTACCTGCAAGAGTATAAGCTCCAGAATTTACTGCTGCGTTAGACTGAACTTTATATATCAGTTTAAGAAGAGCAGCAAAATGATATGCAAAATCATAGTAACTCGACAGTAATCAAGAAAAAAAGAGCTTTATATAAACTAAACTACTGAGACTTTAAGATGAAAATTTCAGAAAAATAATATTTAAGTTTTTCTTGGTTTATTTTTCAAGTAAAAAAACAAAACATAAGAAACAGTCACAAACTGTATTAATAATGCCTCAGGTATAGAGAAGAAATATGTGTGCAGCCCATGTAGAATAACTTATATAAATAGATTTGTAAAGTGTGATATAAACTGTTTTCAGATGTGCATACTGTGATTATGTGAGTCTGATTTCTGTGGATCCTTCGTCCGAACTCCTCCGCCACCAATTCAACATCCTCCTGCCGCCTTACTGTCGCCCCACTATTGTCATGGCGACCATGTAAGTTATAGCATTGCTTGTGTGTGTATATGTGTGTGTTTCTGCTCCACCTTGGACACAATAGGCAGACTGACACTGAGTCTGATAGGGGTCATAACCCCTCACAGTAGGAAGCCTAAACTGTGGCTCCTCGCCTCTCCTGTCCCCCTGCTCAAGTTCTGTATCTGTGTGTAGCATTTGTGTGTCTTTACTTTGTATGCTTGAGTTATGATAGATGTTTTTCTTCTCTCCCCCTTTTCAACTTTGTTAAACTTGCATTTTTTTTGTCTGAGACATAGTAGCACAACACACACAAATTCACACACACTTTTAAGTCTGCAGCATTCAGATGTATAAATTACAAGACTGTGGCAGCACATTAACATTCACACACTCAGAGCCAACAAAATAAGGTGAGTAATGAGGATGTTTTGATGGATGTTTTGATGCAGGCGTTATCAAAGGCAAAACTATGGACTTTATGCAAAAGATAAGCAGAGGATGGGATTCCCCGCTGCTCTAAGAAAGCAAGCTGTCAATGTAAAACCATCATGAAAAGCCTGCAAACTCATCAGTACAAATGTGCACAGAAAACATGCACCGAGTCCTTGCATGTTTTGGGCTCTCCACATGTACATACTGTACATAAAGACAACATTTTCAAAATAGTTTGGATATTTTCTGACTATAAAGTCTCTGCATGTATGTGAGCATTTTTTTTTTAGATATGACCCATCCATGGTGATTCAGTGGACCCGTCACAAAGTCTGTCACCACCCAGCCACCATGGCGCCCAACTTGGCCGAGACCCGACGGCGACAGGGAGCACCTTGTCACCGTGGTAACATGTCTGGGATGTAACACCCCGCCGTCCCAAGAAATGCACAGAGAGACATACACAAACAACTCAGACTGAGGCTCTCCAGTGGATGGATTATGAAAAAAATAACTAAATGTTTTTATCTATAAAACAACAAACAAAAAAGTTCTTCTAAACTTTTCACCATGGTCCTTTTTTTTTGCTCAAATCAAATTTTTCTGTAAAACGTTGCACCTTCAACATTATCTTCATTATATTGAAGATTAAAGGCCTCCATGGCTGCATCAAAAAAATTGATGATTTTGTCTTACTAGGTAGGCTGTGTTAGACCAGAGGGGCAAACTATATTTCGGAGGCCAAATCCAACCCATTAAACTATTCAATCTGGCCCACTAAAGTAGAAAATATTATATTAATAATTGTTGTTATAGATCTGCTGTCTCCCCATAAATGGTGCACGACAAATACATTGACTTTTTGTCAAGGTGCTGAAAGTTATTCTGCATTCATGCGATGTTGGAAGATTTGTTGCTTTTCTACCATTCATTTTTCTGATTAAATTAATATCACATTATTGCAGCATTTCTCTATATTTGTGTTTTCCCTGAAGGAACCCATTGGTTTAACTGGCACAAAAATGAGAGCAAAAGTCGCAGTTTTGAAATAATAATACCAATTCCTTTTCTTTTTTAAAATGTGCTAATATTTAATTTAAATTAAAGTATATTTTTAACCAAAATTCTGTGTTATTTCTTCTTCTTATGCAGTTGATTGCCATGACACTCCACACATCCGCTCATGGGCCTTTTGTGGCCCAGGAGTCAAACATCCCTCTCTTTGACCCTTTGTATAGTCTGTCAACTACTTCATTTTTGTGCTCTGGCATGTTTTGAAATTGGAAATCTTATTTTTGACATACAAAATCCAATAAATGACTAAAGAATTTAGTTCTCATTGAAAAGATTCATAACAAGGTTTGTGATGTTGTCTGGGCTGGTATTACTAGGACCACATGGCTTTGACCTTCATGTTTCCAGACTAGTACGTGGTCACTGCCTCTTCTGTTTGAATTCATTCGGGTTCAGCCCAACACCAAACACACACCCAAACCCACGGGAGGGGGTGTGTAGGGCCCCATGCCTTGGGTAGCAGTCAAGGATGAGAGGCCGCAAAGGACCAATCTCTAAAAATGGGCTCTAATCTTTGGGACAATTAAGAGCCAAGCGGTACTAGCTAGAGAGAGCCGAGCTTGACTCCATGCAAAAGTTTGGGTTCTGAAACCCAACTCTTTGTGCATCATTGAGTAGCCTACCTGGCCCTGGATAGTCTTCTCCTTTACTGGTAGAGGAAAAGATCGGACAGACTCAACAGGCTCATATATTTGGTGAGAATCTGATTAACGTCTGTGTGAGTTCACTGTTAAAAGGGTCTGTTTTGGACAAGCAGTAGAAAATAGATGGTTAAAAAGGCGGTTTTTTCAATGGTTACAATGTGTCTGGATTTAGAATGTCTAACAGGGTACAAATAATTGCAATACCAACTATAATGTAAAATAGCAACAAATAATTATACTTCTGGTCTAACTATTAATGGAAAAATATAATAAAGTAACTAAACAAAAAAAAAATGCAAGTTAAAAATTCAATGTGGCCAAAAACCACCCTTTGTTTTACTGTATTGTGTGGTAGTACAACACCAATTCTTTCTTTGTTTCTTCTTTTTAACTTGAAAAAAAATCCTGCCCTGCTCAGCTATATCAGTTTTTTGTGGATTTGTCTTGTTTGGGCAAAAATGCAGTGTAACAGCTGCATTATCACTGTTGTTTTATTAAAACATCACCCATCCCTCCTCTGTTTGCTGGTTGCACAAAAAGTGGGGTTAAAGAAATAGAGAATGTGTTCATGTATACGTTATTGTATGTATTATCCATTGAGTTTGGTTAATTTTTTTGTTTGCCCTATAAAAAAGTAATTTTTAATGTAAAATGAAAAGGACTAGAGTAAAACTGAATAAAAAGAAATCAAGATGAGAAGAAAAATCACAAACAGCTATTAGTGATTTGGAAATTAAAACTCTAGAATAGGTGATATTTCAGTAGTTCTACATTAAGATAAAAGTCATCACTGACACAGAATGAGTTCTTTTGTTTTCTTGTTGCAGACTAAATCATCTTTGAAACCTGCTGTCAGAAAACATGTCAAAGTCTCATTGGATTCCTTTTGTGCCACTTTTGTACTGCCATCACTCATATACACTCTCTCTCTGCAGGCTAACAAAGCAGCAGGAGAGAAAGGTTATGACATCGTCTTGGTTAAAACAATGATGATTCGTTCTGCTAGCTATTTACAAAATTGTTCTATCAAGGTTTCTTCATGTTGTAATACTATTCTGTTTTCCTGTTTCACATAAAACCTTTCAAGTTATCTTTTTATTTGTGAAATTTTCATCTTTTGAACATTCCAAACAAAAAATTTAGCTTTCTACATGAATATTGCAATTTACTTACAGTTATTTTGAAAACCATTGCTTTTGAAAACACCAAATTGGAGCTCAGGATTTATTTCTTAAAAGGCCTGCAAAGGTCATTGATTGCATAAGTCAGTGAGTTTACTTTGTTGAATGTGTCACATTATGTCTGCGATTTAATTAAACTGAAGTAGACATGTAGATGGACAGGAGGACAATGACTGATCCCCAGGTTGTCCCAGAAAGCTCTTCAGAGTTGTCTCTACATGCCTTTGCATTGTTCGCCTGTCTGCAACTACTTAAGTTAAATGGTTTTATTTAGGTCTTTGTCACTTAGACATCTATTAATAAATGTTCTGTCCCATTCATTATAAATCCTGATATTCCAATGTGTTAATCAATAAATGTCACATCTGGATAAGTGATCAATATAAGCAACCAAAAAAGTTTATGTCCTGCTCCCCTTTTCAAATGAATACATTTGATCTCAGCTTTCAGTTTAAGAAACAGCAATCTTTAAAAGTTGTTTCAGTTTTTAAGTAAAAAATATTTTAACATTACTTGAAGTTGATTTTGGTCTACAGCACAGCTTGTTACATGAGATAATCTACTTTATTCTTATTTCTGAGGTATGCTAAATACATAAATAAACTCTGACCAGTTGGAAGATTAGAGTATCAGCTTCAAGTGAACCCTGATGTGGAACATTAACAATGTGAATGCAGACATGCTGGACATTGAAGCTCTTTTTATTTTTCAGTTGTTAAAGCTCTCACAATTCTTGTAATGTGTTATGCAATCAGAATTTATTAGTTTGTGCTTGAACTCATTATTTTCCCGCACTTTCCAGCCATCAATTAAACAGCTGCTGTAACTGAATAGCTGTTTCTAAGGGCTAACAAGCTCACAGCACAACATTGTCCCTGAATACAGGAGCTGGTTAGGTTGATATTTTAGGTAAATGGTGTGGTACAAGCACCAAATTTGACATGGATTTTCCTTAAAAATCCCTCTTTAAGAAATAACATGTTAGCCATGAGAAAAATAAAAAAAAAGAAAGACTTTTCCAAGGGAAGTTGTTACCGGTACTGTTATCAAGATGCCGCTCTCCTGCGTGCGACATCGTGCTACTCTCAGAGTCAGGTTTTGTTTTCTTTTGTTGTTATTATTTCTAATTTTGTCTCATAACATCCATACAGTTAGCGCTCACGTCAAGTACAACCGAGAGACTCTCTTTAGGTTGGAACAAACTAGTCAAGAAGGGTTTTTTGACACAAATATCCTTAACCCTTACCCGGTGCTTCAACTCCACGCCGGGATCTCACCGCGACAGTCTGCAGCAGGCTCATCTCCTGGCATCCAGAAGCCGCTACGCAAGCGTGGAAGAAGGGAGGGTTAGCATGCTAGCCACAGGAGGCTAACACATCAAATCGTTCTACTGGCCAATGTCCAGTCTCTGGTGAACAAGATGGATGACCTCCTTAGCAGGCTGGCTACACAACGACACCTCCGGGACTGCTCTGTTTCATGCTTCTATGAAACGTGATTCAAACAAACAACATCCGACGAGGCCATAACTCTGGTAGGATACAGTGTTTACAGAGCCGATCGTGGTGCAGTGGGGGTCCCGCGATTCTTGTTAAACGGTCCTGGAGCTCCGACCACACCGTCATCTCACAGTCCTGCTCGGAGAATGTGGAGTATTTAGCTGTTAAGTGTAGGCCATTCTACCCACCAAGGGAACGACAGTGCATTATACTGAGCACTGTTTACATTCCCCCCTCAGCTAACAAGGCTGCTGCTCTCCAGGAGCTACATGACATGATCAGGAGGCATGAGAACGCTTACACTGATGCTGGCTTTCTGGGCGATTTTAACCACTGCGATCTCCGGAAAAGCCTTCCAAAATTCCACCAATTTATCAACTGTCCTACCAGAGGAAACAATATTCTGGATAATTGCTACAGCAACATATGCTGCCTCCTCTGAGCCTCACCTTGGGAAGAGTGACCGTTCAGCCATACAGCTAAAACCCACATACACCAGGAAAATTAAGCAGACCCATTCACATTCAGAACTGTAATGACATGGTCTGACAGTGCTCTGGAGGCCACAGACATGGACATCTACAAAGCAGCTTCAGCAAATATTGACGAACATGCGGACACAGTAAGCATAAACTGGTGGACCTCCATCTGCATCTCCTCTCAGACCGTACGCATCTTCCTAATCAAAAACTTGGTTTCACACTGATGTACACAATAAAACTAAGAATCGATGTGCAGCCTTCAAGTCAGGAGACGTCACGGAGGATAAGCGCTCTCGCTACAACCTCCAGAAATCCATCAGGGCGGCCAAAAGAAGCTACAGTCAGAAACTTAAAGCTGCTACAGGGGAAAGGACACAAGAGCATCCAGCCAGATGGCCTAAATAACTTTTATGCAAGATTCAACAAGCACAATAAAGAGGTTCCCCTAAAGGCTCCGTGGGACCCAGAAGAAGCGGCACTGCAGGTGACTCAAACACAGGTCCTCAGTGAACCCGCACAAGGCGATGAGACTGGATAATGTGTCACCAAGAGTCCTGAAGGCAGCAGCTAGCAGAGGTGTACACAGACATCTTTAACATCTCCTTATCACAGGAAACTGTTCCCCGAATCTTCAAGTCCTCAGTGATCGTCCCGGTCCCGAAGAAGACAACCATCACAACAATGAACGACCTGACACCTGTAGCCCTCACTCCTGCAGCAATGAAGTGTCTGGAAAAGCTGGTGCTGACACACATCAACTCCTCGGTCAACCAGTCAGTAGACCCCTATCAGTTCGCCTATCGCCCCAACAGATCAGCAGAGGATGCGGTGGCCCTGACGCGTCACTCCACCCTCCAACACCTGGATGCCAAGAACTCCTACACTGGATACTGTTCCTGGATTACAGCTCCGCCTTTAATACCATCAGGCCGTGGAAGCTGACTGACAAACCTGTCGAACTGGGAGTACCTACATCGACCCGAAACTAGATCCTGGACTTCCTAATGGACAGACCACAGGTGGTGAGGCTGGGAAAAAGGTCTCGGCAGAGCTGAGAGTCAGCACAGGAACACCGCTCTGGGAGTTTTTAAAAAATATAATTTATTACAATTAAAATATCCTCAGCCTTCCTGCACCTACCAGACCGGATCAACAGATGGGGAGGGATACCCAAAACAACAAATCACCCCACACACGTGCACCATGTAATACAAGGTGAAGGGACGGGGAAATCCAACCCAGGGATCACAACACACGTAGGTCTGCTCCACCACCTGAAACTCAGTTCTTGCAAGGGGCTGGCTCTAAAATAGATTTAAAAAGAAATACGAAATTATAAAATACACAAGCACACACACCGTTTCAGGTTCCCACTGATTGGGCCTGGAACCTGTAGCACAGTTCGGTGTCCCCTCTTTAGAGTGCAGTCTCAGGCACACTGCAACTCTGCCTTTTATAGGCTCCACTACACCCTTTTTGGCAATTAAGGGGATTGCCAACACCTGTAGCAGGTACAGCCCATTTCAAATGCAAACTCCCATCCATGGACACCATCTATCAACAACGCAGAAGCAGTGAAGATCATCAGAGACAGACACCACCCTGCTCACGCACTGATCCAGTGAGCAGACTCGGGCTATAACCTCAGACGCTGCAGGCCTGAGAACATTCAGTCACGCACCACACGCTTCCAGAACAGCTTCTCCTCAGCTGCTGTCAGGATGATAGCACAGGAGATAAGAGAGGGAAGACTGAGCTACTCTTAATCCCTTCTGCTACAACATTTACTTATTTATTCATTCAGTTATTTAAATCTTGTGCAATAATGGAAACATCAGAACTGTGCAATTCCACGTGGTCTTACTGCAATATTCACTTATTCTCATGTCTCCTTGTATTTTTCTATTTTCTTTACATATATATGGTTATTGTGTTGTTTTTTGTTGTCTTTGTACATTTTGCAATGATCCTGACCTGAGAGTAGCCAAGAAAATTTCCATTTTACCTGCTCCTAACATGTACAGATGGCAATAAAACTCTCTTTTTTAATCTTTACTAAAAGATTCAATGTCTGTTTGCCCCAATCATAACAATATGGGCTGGTAATGCACAACTTTAAACTTCAAACTTTTTGAAAGACAGGATAATAAAGTACATCCATGCCAAATTTGGTGCTAGTACCACAAATGCAGGGCTATTTTAAGCTCTTTTGATAGCTGGTCACTCTGTACCTTGGGGAGCGGTTGCTGCTGGCCTGCCAAGAAGAGATGTCCCACACACCGGCATCTGGACTCGAGAACAGAATAGTGGTGCCATAATGGATCTCGCCAGCTATACAAGGAGTAAATGTACCGGTAGTACGTGTTCTGTATTATGTTGGTGTTAGCTGTCCCTGGACACTGACAACAAAAAGAGCTTATGAGTGGAATTCGGGATTGCAAGGAGTCAGCTCCCTGTGGAGCTGTCACCAGACAAACTCTGAAGGTCCAAAGAGACGTTGGCGGCTTCATTTAAAAAAAAAAAATTGGACATTTCTTGCATTTCTCATCTAATCATAGGTAATATTTGATATCATTTGAGAAGGTTTTTCATCTAAGGTCTGGGATTATTACTATGAAAAGTCACTAATTTTCGTTTTAATTTTTATTTATTTAGCCATTAGCTGGATTATAATCTCAAATCTCAGTGGTGTATGGAGAGAATGTTCGAAACATTTAGAAGGACTCTCATTAGCATTTGTGTAACTGTTTGAAGATGGATACATTTTAATAGAAAAAAAACACTTTTTATTCTTCCAGAACTAGAATTGTGATTTGTGTGTGTTTCTGTGCTTTTACATGCTACAAACTGACAGGGAAGTTAGGACAACTGAGCTGGGTATGTAAAAACAAGATCAGAACCCCTGCTGGTGGACATCAGTTGGGGGTCAGACGCCCTGGGATGCTGATGAAGTTTGTGTGTTTGATGCGCCTTTCGAACGCGTATGTTGACTTCAGTGTGTGCATCATAAATATGTTAGTGTTTGCATGAGTGCTAGGGGCCGGTGTCTAGGCCTTTTTCTTGGGGGGAAGGGAGGTTAGTGTGGTGACAGGCTCAGCTGTGTTGAATTGTGGGAGAAAAAGGGCTGACGCGACGGGAGTTGATGTCTGACATGACCTCTCTCAGCAGGCACGCTGCAGGGAGCTGGGAGCTGCCGCTGGCTGTGTGTGCTTGTGTGTCTGCCAGTTTAGGAGAGAGATTAGGGTAGAAAGTAAGCAAAAAAAAAAAAAAACTTTTTCTCTTTGTGTACTGATCCTTCATCGTGTTTCTAGAAAGACAACTTTATTTATTTTCACCTTGACTGCTCAGCTTTGTTTCTCTATCTAGCCATTTCCCATCTGGGTTTTCAATTGTCATAAACTCCAAATCAAATAGCTCTCCTTAACCTTCTTTACTCTTCGCTGATGTCCCCGACTTCCGCGTTTTCACCCTTGCTCTGTCCCCCCTGAAGGTAGATTTGGTGGGTAAAGTGATCTTAAGGGGCTCATTGTATTTACCATTCTTCCAAGTTCAACTGCACCCTTTGCAGTTTTCATGTCTCATCTCTATTTGCATCACCCCCCCTTATCTTTCTTCCTCATTCTCCTCCACATCCCTGGTCCAGTGCAGGCACACACTTACGTCCCATTCTTTTTCCTTTCTCCCCTCTCTGAATCCAGTGCTTTGCCATCAGTCTGATAAGTGACAACAAAGCCCCCACTGTCTACTGTGACCCTTTTCTCTCCCCACCATCCCCTCTTTCTCCTCCCTCCACCTCAGAGCAGCCAAGCATGAGGCAAAGAGGAGGAGACATTTATCTTGTGCATACACCCAGCTGGTTTTACTTTTACACCTTTTTAGTTTTTCAAGTCTCCTCTTGTCTGTACGGTTTATTATTTTGCTCTCGTCAAAGCTTTACCCACTCCCTGTCTTTTTTCTCCATCCTCTCTCATTGCTCCTCATCTTGAAAGCAAACCTGACCCCCACAAATGGATGCTGACAATTTCAGCGGGGCACAATGGGACCGATCTGAAAGTTTAGAAAGTCTTTTGCACTGCAAGCTCAGGCACTCTCTTCCATTAACTGACCCTTTGCTTTTTTTCTCATAATGACTCATAATTATTCTTCTCAATAGTAATGTCTCATTTTATGAAAATAATTGAACAAACTCAACTAATTTGAGAATATCGTAATTTATGTACTAGCCTAGGACACGCCAGATTATAAAGCGTATCGTCAATGAATTGTCTGTTTTTTTTGTTTTTTTTTTTTAAATTTATGTCATTTATAAATCACACCAAATTCTATAGGTCAGGGGTCTACACCTTGAAGGTTCAAGAGCCGTTTGGACCAGCTTCTTACTGGCCAAACCCAAGCAAGAAATGCACAGTCCACCTTCCCCATTTAGAAAAATACACTTAACTCATGTTTTGTGGCCATTTAGCTTCATAGCGGAGGATTTTATATATATATAATATATATTATATATATATATATATATATATATATATATATATATATATATATATATCCTTTTAGTTTTGACCACAGTACATACAAGTTCCTTCCAAAATAAAGTGCACCCTGTGTCAAAAAAGATTCACCTGCTGAATTAAACATTTAAGAAAGCCAAGTCAACATGGTATTTTTTTATCAGGCAGGAGTTATTTGCACGGATTTACATACGACTAAGTACGAAAACTAATAGAAAATCATGTTGGCAATGCACAATACACCAAAATGCCCATTGCAGCCAAAAAAAAGGTTGTGTATCGTCCATAACGATTTTGAAAATTAAGTCCAAATAGTCACTTTCTTTTTATTATAATAACTTTCGATGAGCCTTCTTCCCTTTTCTCCTTTTAATATTGATTATAAATATGACAACAGTAGTGTACAATCCAAATAATAAAAAAATTAAGCTCAATACAAAAAATTAAATAAATTACCAGCAATAAACCACTCCGAAGCTAATTTAAACCTTTAACCATATTTTTCTCAGTTATCTGACAAGTTAAAACACAAACATACTGACCCAATTAACCAAAACTGCAAGCCTTAGTAATTTAAAATTATTGCCTTATTTCTCAAACCCATGGAGCCACATTGGAGGATTAAAAGAGCAACATGTGGCTCTGGAGCCCCAGGTTGCAGAACCCTGTCTAAGGCGTATTCAGTAAGATAAAAGAGTCAAAGATAAATCCATCAGTCAGACTTATTTAACTGTATTCACAATAATTCTAGAACTTGCTTGTAACACGCTAAAAGTTAGCCATGTTAGCGTATCGATAATACCTGTGAGTCCTCAAACCGTCTGCAACCTGTGAAAAAGATAACTGAAACAAACATTACTGGGACTTATCTAACTCCCAAACTTGAAAGTTACCAATAAAAAAATAAAACTGTACAACACCGCAACACATTAGCCACATTAGCACATTCACAATACCTGTGACTTCCAACCTTGATTGTAATGTAATACATATATATATATATATATATATATATATATATATATATATATATATATATATATATATATATAAAACGGACTGACACAGCTAAAATAAACATTACTGTGACTATCTAACTCCCAACTTTGTTAGCTCGTTAAAAAAAAAAAAAGTCAGACTAGTATACGTTAGCCACGTTAGCGTATTCTGGTGAGAGGCTGTGCCTCACCCACAAAATGTAGCTTAAAATTATTACAATTATTTTATAAATTTAAATTAAAAAAAAACTATTATTGCACTTCTATTCTATGATTAGCTTTGTGGGTTTTCAACGTTTCTCAGATAAAAAAGTAGTGAATTTACAAATGTCTTATTCAAATAGCCTACATGAGGAAGCGGATTAAAAGGTGAACTGTTGTTTTTAAAGTAGGGCTTTTAATTGTGCTCTATAGTATGGAAAATATGGTCATTTATTAGGGAAGTAGATCCAAGACTGACCAACTGTACAGTTTTTATGTGTTTATGGCCTTTCTATGACTAGACATGAATAATGCAACAACATGAATATAATTGAACGGATTGTGTAATTCCATTAAAATGTAAAAAACCATTTGCTGCAAGTGAGGCCAATATTTGACATTTTAGTGAAGAAACAGTTTGAGTATCCAGATATAATGCCTTTAAAAATAAAAAAATCAAACTTTTTAATGAATTTCTTAAGTAAATCATACGGGCATAAATTAAGTTTTACTACAGATATTCAATGTTTACATAATCAATTTTTCTATATAATATTAATTCCTCATTAAAGGCGAACACAAACACCCACTTTCTCTGCAGAACTAACAGTGATCAGCAAAAAATACTATCATTTTATTTTTATACACGTCCATTTTTGTAAAGCTTCAGATGTTGCTTGTTTTTTGTGGGCGAAGCGCAGACAGGATGCCAAGTCCGGCTCGAGGATGATGTCATTAAATGTCCAGCACCCACTCGGAGTGAAAGGCGGTGCCTCAGAGATCGAAGATTCTTAATTCCTGGTAGGAACTAGGCTCACAAAAATAACTCATATACATAAAAACTTATTATTTAGTGTGTCAAAGGTTATACATGCTTATATTTATGGATATAGCATACTCTGAAAGGCTTAACAATAGTATGGAAACTTTTTTTTTTTTTTTGGGGCAATTCAACTAATAAATTATATTTTTACTAATTTTAAATTAATCTTGATTGATTTAATGAACCATTTCAAACAATTCAACCTTTTATATTTGTTGTACCTGATGTGTATTTACAATAAAAGTAAATAAAGGAAAACAGTGATGTTTTTTCAATTATTAATTTATATGCATATTTGAAAATAATTGGTACTTCAAACAGCTATCAAAATGTAAAATTTAGGGTTTCAAAGTTTGCTAGGATTGAACCCATCACAAGTTTGAAAAAAGCAGGTGATTAAACAGTTTTTTTTTTTACATTGTATATGTTCCTGTCAATCTGCGAACCATCCAGACAACCGTTTTCCATCACTTTGAACATCAGAGTAGTACAAATGAGTCTTGTTAGCCATTTTACTGCCTTCCCCGCCCTCCCTCTCCCTGTTAATATGAATGGAATAACTGTAATGGTGCTTGTTTGCTACTCGGCTGCCTTCCCTAATCCTCATATGGCTTTATTATAGCAGAGCAGTGTGCCTACAGATAAGTCTCTGTGTGACTTGTGCCATATCCTCTTCCTTGAGCTTTTATCAGGCCTTATCAGTGTATCTGAGGTTCTCCTCGTCTGAGAAGGTCGTGTTTTCATTCACTCCCAATCGGTTCACTGGCCGATAAGACAATTTGTAAGGCTGAAATTAGAGAGGTCCCCTTTTTTCATCAGACAAGACAGAGAGGAAGGGATGAATGAAGAAATAAAACTAAGAAATTTCAAATTAAAAGTATCTTTTCAGAATGAATTGGTTTATTTTAAGCTTGAAATCAAAATTTTTTTAGACATGACAAAGATGATTCTTTTAATAAAACTGTAAAAAAATTTTGCTTGGAAAAAATGTTCGCAATGTTATTTTACTACAAAAATTTTGCCTCAAAAAGTAGCATATTGAAAGATAAAAGTTTTGATTTATTTATTTTGAAAGTGTAACAGAGACCACAAATAAATTGAAAAGAAGAATGCTCAAGATTACGTTACTTCTGTCTGATTTTGGAAAAAAGCAAATAACACCATCACTCTGTAAAAACTTACTTCTGGACCTTCATATCAGTATTCAGACCCTCTTTCAAAGGGCTTCTCACTCTGGCGCTCACTAATCTAATCTCCTCCTCTGCAGTCTCACATAAAGCCTCCAATAGTCCGGCCACGGCTCCCTAATCGACACGTTATTGCCTGCAATCGCATTCACAGCGCAGAGGCAAATCTGTGCAGATGCAATTGTGCCCGCTGCTAATCCGATCAGCCGTCCCTCATTTTTTTAACTCGCCATCTTTCATTTTTAAAAACAAGGAGACAGTGTTTTAATTTTCATTCTTGGGTTACTCTCCGTCAATTTGGCTCACGGTGTGTGGAGGAGTTTATGGAGCGAGACACATGTGCGTGTCGGTTATTGTACAAGCTTTTATTTCTCTCCCGAGGGAAAATAAAAAGAGCCAGGCCTTTGGTTCAGATGTCATTAAAGCAAGAGCTTTCTTGTTGTTTGCTCACACATGCTGTGCCAACTGGGTGAGACTGGAAAAGGTTTGGCTCAGTCCGGCTCTTTGGTTCTGATTGTTTGGATTTGATAATAATTTGATGGGAAGAACTAAATGTTTTTTTTAACAAACACTTTATAGAATCAAATCTAAAATTCAGATTAAATCGGAACTTTGTTGGTGCACTAAATAAAGTACTGAAATATTTGTTTACTTGTAGAAATGTATCATCATCTGCATAAATAACAAGTGCTGGAATAAAATAGCTAAAGTAACCAACTAAAAAAGTGTGATGGATTCCCGATGACAGAAAAATCTCTCATTCTGTAATTATTAACTGGAGGGACTTCCTCTTTTTGTCTGTTTTTGCAGCGAGCAGTCACATAAACTGGACTTAAAAAACAGAAATCTACTGGGTCTCATAGTTCTTAACAGACCAAAACAAAAAAAACAAGCACACAGTACCATGCAGTGTGGGACTTTTTGGATTCATTCAAGAAAAATAACACTTTAATTGAAGTGCTGTAAAACAATCAATATAATGTTGACAAAGGTAGTTAATACATTTGTCAGGAGTTTATTAATATAGACAATGGTCTCACTTCAGATGTTAATGAATCTTACTAAATATGTCAATAAACCAAATTCTTCTTATTGTGCTAATAAATGCCTTACTAACACCCGAAAAACACCTTAATAGTGTTTGTTAATGTGTTAATAAAGGAATCTTAATTATAAAGTGTTACCAAAAATGTACACGGTCAACAAGTGCATTTTTCATCAACTAAAAACATTCTCTGATTTCATGTAATCTGGTAAGAAAATTTTAAAACGTTTTTTAACAAGCTTAGTTTCAAAATTTAGGCTTGAGTTTTAGAAATATAAAGTTGTCCTTATAACTGATATAAATAAATAAAATGGTCAAAGAAGTAACTGTTTTAAAGGTGTCATAAAAATACAAATTTTCTGACCCTACCAGCTGCAAATGGAGTTATATCCTACTATCTATGAGTAAACATGGATGCACACATGTGCGTAAGCATACAAACATAAAGAACTGACAGGTAGAATTGAGGGGAAGGGGGGGAGTAAATGCGTGTGTGTGCCGCTGACCTGACCCCAGCTCTCCAGGTCAGAGTTCCCGACACACACTCACACCCAGCGGGGTGACAAAATAATTAACTCAGAACAAGATTGACAGAGAGATCAAAATGGCCCCGCCCTCCCCGCACATACACAAACCCACACAAACACAAAGAAGAAGACGAATGATGAGTAGATCTTTGTGTTCCAATAAAGAAGATGAATTAATGAAGTAGAAATAATACAAATTTGACATTCCGTATTAGGACACAAAAGATTAATTTTTTCTATCTGTATCATCTTGTTTATACAGACAAAAGTGGTTCAACTAAACAGATTCTTATACTTTGCTATAGTTTAGCTCTTGTCATCCACCTTTAGAATTTTGCAAAAAATGTTTTTTTTTTCCAAGAACTTTTACTTTGTTAAAGACACACTCCATTCAAATTTGTATTTTGGGAGTTTTTAACATCTTGTTCCATTTTTCTCATGATTAAATATATGAGAAAAATTAGGATTAAAACTATTCAGAGTATTTCTTTTTTCTAATCGCTGGGAATCATGAAGCAGATGAAAAATGCAGCTCCGATTGGCGGGTCATAAGCTCACTGCTCCAATCCAATCCGATGTATCCACTTGTAGAGGAATAGATCCGTGTTAGAGAATGACGTGGGAGTGGGTTTTCATTCCTTTCACTCCAAAATTTAAGAAATAATCCAGTCACGTCCAGCTCCTAGTAATCTGACTCTCACTTCGTTCCAAATGATCTCGGTTTTGTGCCGCTCCCTTACATTTTGTCAATTATTATACAGCATGCATGATTTTTTATTTATTTGTAATCTGGCTTTTCCAACTCTGAACGTCACAGAAGAGTCTATCTTCCTTACTCTAATTTATTCTGTCCTTGTATTCTCAGTAAGTTGTACTTCTCTCCATCGATGTAATGGATATGATTGTTGCACTTAGGATTTTAGCGGGGAAACTGTGACCAAGAACACTGGTGGCTTCTGGGTAAAGTAGTTTTTAATAAAATAAAAAAATTGTTACGATGTAGGCATATTATCAGAAAACAAAAAACGGCTCAAACTTATTGGTTGGTTCCTGCTACCATAAGAATTTTATCCAGTCTTGGTCCCATGATGACTCCCATACCACAGAAATCCCGTGACATGAGGGATTCTTGAAAAATTGTCAGCCCTAATCCATTTGTTTTCTTTATCCAGGCTGGCATCTGGCTCAAAACAGTACGACTGGTTAGCTCCAATATTGCTCGCCATTTGGTGTACTGCTAACGTTAGCTTGGCGTTATAAGGGGCTGTAAGCTAGCAGGAGAGAGTGGAGAAAGAGGGATAATGGGAAATAAGTGCAGGCTAACTTTGTGTCATGGTCCCACCCTTGGGGGTGTGTATTTTTCCCTCTCACACAATTCAGTGCACTTCTCGACACATGCCCACGAATTGATACGTATAGGATTCATTTATTTCATTTTTAGCAATATGATACAATATTTACAACACCTAAAATCTTGGTATTTTTTATTCATATGGCATTTAAAGCTATAAATAATATTGAATGGTATTTCACAGAGAAATGTATTCAGGTACTTGGATGAAGCAAGCTTGTGATTGGACGTCTTTTTGTTTGCATTCCCTTGACATTAAAAGACAAAAACGATAGAAATAAAAACAGAAAGAGAAACTGCAGTTTTACCAGAAATTGATTATTTACGTCTTAATTGATTTGATACCTTTTAACCAACATAAACGTGTGCATATCTGTGGTTTTCCAACAATACTGCAGTTGCTCGATCAATTTTTGATAAATTTTTACATGCCTAACCAACACTGCTGTTACTCCCACTGCCCAACCGGTTTTTCTATACGTATCTCTTATCTTTTACCTTCTCAACCTCCACAACTCAGAGGCAAATTTGGAGTAAGGTCCAGCTGCTCTGCAGAAGCTATGACCTAGAAAATGACCCAGGTTTTTTATTTTAGATTAAAACAGTGTAGTCACAATTAAAAGACCATTGGGAACACTTTTAAGATAGATAAAAATGATACAAGGGATAGCTTTGAAGATAAATAGAAATAGCAAAATGTAAAAAAAAACTGAATAGACCGGAAGGGCATGTGTCCTCCTCTGTGATACTGTAACACAAACTGCTCTGTTTCAATTGTGCGTTTGAAGGACACACTTAAAAGTGTGGGCGTGTGCGGTGGAGAGGCGGAGGTAAGGTCGATCTGAGAGGGTGGATAAGGGGTAAGGTATGGATTGTGCCTCCCCATGCCCACCCTCCATCCTCTTGATTCAGAGAGCTTGTTTTTTTTTTTCCTCAGCCCACAAAGAGAGAGGGGTTGGGTTGCTCTGGCACATTCATGAGCCCACTTTGTTTTCAAATGGTTTTGTTTAGTTGTGACACTGTAGACACCCAACACCTTCCAAGAATCTGAACTCTTCTGTGGGGGGACGAGTGGGTGGTGTGCAGACATAAAAGAGGAGGGGCGGTGAGGAAGCATTAAAGAATGCAGCATCTTCTCTTCAACCAAACGTGGCTTCTAACTTTCCTTCCATTCTTATAGATTGTTGATTCCATTCTAAGCTGTGCTCTCCTCTGTCACCTCCTCCACCTCTCCTGCTCCGGAGCCCCACCCTGTACTATCCTCTACACATCATTCATCCTTTCTGCTGTCTCCTACGCTGCATCTCCTCTTGCCATGAGCTTTCGCAATGTTTGAGACACAGAGATGATTAAAGTTTAAAAACTTGCAAGGAGAGTGGGCCAAAAAGCCTGTTTCGGTACAATCTTTCAACCAACTCCAACCAGGCTTTTTCTCTCCGTGCATTTTATTGAGTCAGACACGCCCCTAGTTACAGGTTGGTCTCAGTTGCTAAGGGGAAGGGAAGCAAAAGAACGTCAGCTGAGACCGGTCCAAATCTGTTTCTTATACAAGGTCAAAAACAACTTTTAAAGTTTGTGTGTGCATGTTTTGACTAGGATCATCGTCAGGCCTTGTAACTTCTACTGGCTCCTGCTAATCTCTGGCTCAGCCGCTGCATCTTCCTTATCAGCAGCGCAGGGTTGTCCACTTCCAGCTTAGATCAAGACATTTCAGCACACAATAAAGAGAACTAAGACGCATCTAATAAGAAGGTAAAGGAAATAAGTAAGAATAGGATAACATATATTTTACGACACCCAACAACGCCCCCTGTTTTTCCGTTTTCTGCTTATTTTATTTCAGCACATGACCCCTTCACTTTTGGAGATTTTCAGCCACAGCATCATTGTCATAACTTAAAATGCTACACTCAGAGGGGTGGGTTAGCAGTTTCTGGAACTGAAAACAAATCTGGAAAGTTATAATCATCAACATCATCATCATCATCATTGTTGTCGTCATTTTCACCATGAGTTTGTCAGTCTGAGGCAGGAGAGCATACATTCCCGGACACCTGTGGGTCAACGGCTTTTTTTCAATCATCCTGGTGCACAGAGCTCTTACAAGGGATACAACAACATCCACACAAGGTCAGGGTGGCTGCAAAGACAGAAAAAGAGAGTAAAAATAGGCATGACCAATTATTTTATTTTTACCAAAACATCTCACCAAACCCGTCCCAGGGCGATGTATCAACTCCTGAGGTCTTTCATCATTTTGTTCAAAGTTCGGAGGCCCTCCAGGGCCCTGGTGAGACTTCCCGTCCGCTGCAGTGTTGTTTGGGATGAAGGTACAACACTGATCACCAAATATTGAACAAACTCCTCCATGCTGTGACAGCACCGTGTCGACAGCCATTCTGCTTTGGAAGCCATAAGTGAGGTAGCTGAAAATCGCCCGGGACGGCAGTGTTCTGCCTTTTGTTTAATTGCCTAATCTCTGAACATTGTAGTGAACGTTTCTATCTCATCAAACTTTTTATTAATGGTGCACCACGGACAGATGGATGACTCGAAACCTGCAAGAACCTGGTTAGTTAATTTCTTGTCGTCAGAGTCAGAAATTTCTGCAACAGAAAGTGGGGTTATAGAAACAGGAAAGTAATAATTTCACAGAGGCACAGTGTTTGTGTGTGTTGTAAGGCAGTCTGTCATACAGCTTGTTTTCTCCACACCACCACCAGTTTGTCACTGCGGGACAGAGGTTTGAAAGTTATGTTTACTTCAAGAGTTTCAACATACATATTTTAATTTAATTTCCCCAGTTTAGGTCCTGTGCCTTTTCTGTATAATACATGTGTAATTTGCTTTAGGTATCTTACTGGAGAAGAGTGGTTTTCTGCTTTTCAGCTGTTGTGAGCGGATAAACCTCATCCCTCACAGAACAATTATCTGAAGGTACAGATTGAGTCATAACATTTAAAGACAGTCTGGAGGTAATATGGATGGTATTACTTTAAGAATGGTCTTCGGTCCTAAACATACAACACAATCTGCTTGAGCTGCTTCCTCTGCCATCAGTAACCAATTATTATCTGTTTTAGTGATTCCTGTAGTAATCCTGAACCAATCATCTGTGGTCAGATTGTCATTAACCACCAGAGTGTCTTTAACCTTAGGCAGACCTCCCACAAGTTTCAAAGTCCTCCCGTTTGCATTATTACTTTGTCATGTCCTTTTGTCCTATTAACACCTCGGCTATAGCTCGACTCCAGCTAGTGCAACATGCGGCTGCTCGTCTTTTAACCAGAACACATAAATATGATCATATCTCCCCGGTTTTAGTTTCACTGCACTGGTTACCTGTTTATTTTAGAATTAATTTTAAGATCCTTTTATTTGTTTTTAAATCCTTACATGGCTCGGCACCTGTTTAAATCTCTGAGCTGCTGCAGCCTCATGGCATATAATAATAATAATAATAATTTATTATTATTATTATTTTGTTGGTATGTGTCACATCTTCCATCAGTTCTTTTTGTTCAAACCAATATAGTAAAGGAACTATTATTACCATTCCTAAAAGAACTACTCCCATCACCACCATTTGCTGCTTTGGGGTCAACATCCTGCCTAGGGTCCTGAAGCCTCCCCTATCACCTGCACAGAGTTTGTGGACAATCTTCACCGGGTTTGAGACGACTGTAACCTATGGTTTCACAGCCCCTTTTAGTCGGCCTTGCTCTGGAGGCGCTGTCGGAGAAGAGCTTAGATTTCTGTGGCCTTCCACTAATCTGTGGTGGTGATGTATTTTTACTCTGTCTTTTAATAATAACCCAGTCTCCTGGCTCGACTAATTTGGCTATCCTGTGAAGATACAGAGATGTGACATCATCATTAGTTCTGGTCTGATTTTTTGTTATGCTGTTGAAGCATCTTTCTCATATAGTCTGCTAGAGTACTTTCATCATCAATTTCCCATTCGTTTGTAAAAATAAGGTAATCTATAGGGTCTTCCAAACAAGGTTTCATATGAAACCAATCCATTCGCTTATTTTATATTTATATATAATTTTTACCAAATTCCAAACATTTTGTCCATGGTCTCTTTGTCACTTCCATACATTTCCTTAATCTGTTTTTTCTTTATTGTTTCCATTTTCTTTTCAACCAGTCCTGCACTTTGGTGGATGATAAGCACAGTAATTTCTTTTTTAAATTAATATATAGGCATGTCCTATTTTAAAACTACATCTTCACAAAATGAGATCCGCCGTGTGATTACTTTATTTTCAGGTATACAATTTCTTGAATCATATTTTACATAAGGCTTTGGCTACCGTTTAATGCATCTGGATGAGCAGTAGCAAAGAGCTCTATCCTTTAGAGAATGAACTATTTCAATCCAAACAATATTTATTTCCTTTATTTTTGTTTAATTCTATAAAATCCATATGTTATGTTGAAAAGGATACTCGCTTTGGGTATATCCTCATTTAAACCCAGTTCTTTTACTTGCAGTACATCATTTTCCCCTTGTGCTGTGCTTTAGCTGTTTGTCTACAAGGGCTTTCACAGTGATGTGATAAGCCTTCACCTTCCCTGTTGGTACGAATGTGGCTGGGTTCAAAACCGTACAGCGTTCTATTTTTAGATGTGGCTGTGATTCTTGTGGAGTAGTAGCTATTGGTCTGAGTTTACTACTATGCATTTTGAGTTAACACAGAGGTCATTAAAATGACCTCTGCAATCAACCATTCGTATGAACTTTTTTTTTTTTCTTTTTTCTTTTTTTAGTTCGGGTAAGGCCAACAGTACTGCTGTTTATCATAATTTGTTTTATGTCACAGACTGCTTCTTCCGCTCAGGAGTCCAGTCTAATTATCTGACTTTTTTTTTTTTTAATTCTTTCGTATACACTAATGCTTGTAATGGAGCTGTTATTTCTGCATAATTTGGAACCCAGCTTCTACAATAGTTTGTTAATCCTAAGAATGACATCATTTGTTTCTTGGTTAAGGGTTTGGGAGCTTGTAGGATAGCAACTTTCTTTCTTCTAGAATAGTTCTTCCTCCTGCACTTAGTTGGTGGCTCAAATATTTCACTTTCTCTTGACATAATTGCAACTTATGTTTACTTCCTTAAATAATTATTCTTTAACTGCTTTAGCAGTGCTAATGTATCTTTAAGACATTCATCTTCTCTTTTGATGCTACTAATATGTCATCCACGTAGGTGAACAACTGGCTGTTACACGGCGGCTCGAAGGATGACAGACTAGAAGCCATGACTTGGGAGTAAATAGTAGGGCTTTCACAATAGCCCTGGGGCAATCTGGAATAGGTGTATCTTTTACCTTAAAAGTAAATGCAAACTAGTATTGACTATCTTTATGTACTGGTATAGAAAAGAAGGGTTGCTTATGTCAATACTGTGAAATATGGCCTCTGGGTTTAAAAGAATTAAGCAAGGTGTGAGGATCAGCCACACAGGGTGACCTCTGAATAACAGCATTATTTACAGCAATCAAGTCCTGCACCATCCTCCATCCTGTGGATGGGGGTGCTTTTTTTTTTTTCTTTTTTTCTTCTTTAACTGGGAATATTGGTGTATTTACGGGAGAGTCAGCACACTCTATCAGTACACGGGCTTTTAATAGATCATTGATTACAGGTGCTATGCGTCCACAGCATCTGGCTTCAATGGATAATGTTTAATTCTCGGTCTGTGCTCTGTTATGATGTATCTAATTGTAGTTCTACATGCACCAGTGTCACAGAGAAACTTCACAGCTACACCTTGTACTAGAAGAACGATTTCTGGTCTGTATTTTTCTTCAAGAAACAGTAATTCTAATGTTAGATTCTCGTCATCCTCTGCAGCTGTGTCTGGACTGGAATCTGCTTTAGCCCAAACAGATTCTCTGTTTTGTCCTGCACGAGCTAGTCATGCAGATTGCTGTTGATTGTGAGGGGTGGGATTGCGGCTGCAGTCCCTTGCCATATGCCCCTCTTTCCCACAGGACCCAACAGGCCCGGAGTTCTCACCATGAGGCCAAAGCGACCTCTCCGATCTCTGCCTCTACCACGGCCTCTGCCTCTAGAGTACAAATGGAATATCATATCTTCCTCATCTATATCCTGGAAAAACACCTCTGCTTTGTTATTTAAGCTCTTTCTTTTTTTTATTTGTAGACCATTCTCCTACAGATCCTTTGCTCCTAGTTACTATGCCTGTATACTGCTGGAGGGGGATCTTCTAATCTAACGTCACACTGCCGCTACTACACCATTCTCCCTCTTTTCTGGGCCTTGCTACTTCTGCTCGGTCCAACATTCTGCGTACACGCTCATAATAAGGCCCTGAATATTTGTTGTCTTCTCTTTTATGAAACATCACATTCTTTTCCGTATTGTCACTTTCTTTCTCTTTTCCCTTCTCTCTTTCCTGCCTCTCCTTTTCTCTTTTCCTATTTTCATCCTTTCCTGTCTGGCCTTCCTCTCTCTCTCTCTCTTCTCTATCTTGCTATTTTTATCCATACTTTTGTTTCTTCAAATCCTTCTTTATCCATTTGTTTTCGTTTATTTTTGCATTTTTGTTTTATCTTGTTTTGTAATTCTACTATTCTTACAGTTGAAAGCTTACCATTAAAGTTATATTGATCAATCCAATATGGAAGTTGTTTTATCGCATTTGGGTTTTCATTTTCTCTACTATTCTGTAATCTTTGTAATGTCTCAAGGACTTATTGTTTTAGTTTACTTGCCCCTTCCCCATTTTGAATAAAATTTGGTTCCAGTAGTTTGTTAATACCTAGGGTATTCTAATACTGGAAGCTTTTCTTTCAACAAGATAGTGATTAATACCCCCCTTCTGTGGTGGTAAACTCACTTCAACCTTAGAGGTGGAGTTTTCTTGCCTAGTGCATCCACAGAAGGTTCACTATTTCCATCCTTGTTGATTTGGTATGAATCCAAATACCTAATGGTATCTGTATTTCCAATCACTCACAGTCTCACACTTTCACACTTTTGCGCGCTGTTTTACTTTATTTCTCTTATTACTTCTTATTTCAACACAGAGGACGCCGCCGCCCTTCGTAGAATTTAACTAGGTAAGCTAGGGGAGTCTACTCCTCCGCGGACTTTAACTGTTTGAAATAATTCTTCTTTTCACAGAGGCACAGAGGACGCCGCCGCCCTTCGTAGAATTTAACTAGTTCGTAAACTAGGGGAGTCTACTCCTCCCGCGGACTTTAACTGTTTGCTCTATTTTACCTGATAGTGTCTAGAATTGTCAGGGTTTTGTTTTAATTCTCCTTCTGAGAATCTCTCATTCTGTCATTCCTTTTAAATAAGACTCTACTCACAATTCTCTGTGTCCGTGGATCCTCCGTCAACCTTCAGGTCCCAGCCCGCGAGTGAGGGCCAGCCCTGGAAACGGATCGTATGCTGTGGCCACAGACTTTCTGGGTCTCACTCTCGCGCTGGAACCATCAGGTGTCTTGGAGATCCGGCTCGAAGGACAATTAAATGTTAGGTTTAAGCTCTAACATTTGTAAAGAAAAACAACCTGCACAGAAAGAGACACAGAGAATTGATTAAAGTTTAAAACTTGCAAGGAGAGTGGGCCAAAAGCCTGTTCGGTCACAATCTTTCAACCAACTCCAACCAGGCTTTTTCTCTCCGTGCATTTTATTGAGTCAGACACGCCCCTAGTTACAGGTTGGTCTCAGTTGCTAAGGGGAAGGGAAGCAAAAGAACGTCAGCTGAGACCGGTCCAAATCTGTTTCTTATACAAGGTCAAAAACAACTTTTAAAGTTTGTGTGTGCATGTTTTGACTAGGTGATCATCGTCAGGCCTTGTAACTTCTACTGGCTCCTGCTAATCTCTGGCTCAGCCGCTGCATCTTCCTTATCAGCAGCGCAGGGTTGTCCACTTCCAGCTTAGATCAAGACATTTCAGCACACAATAAAGAGAACTAAGACGCATCTAATAAGAGGTAAAGGAAATAAGTAAGAATAGGATAACATATATTTACGACCCCAACATCTCCTCTGCTGTCTCCTCCGCTGCATCCTCCTCTTGCCTTGAGGCTTTCGCACTGTTTGAGCATTTCCACCTCTGAGTGTTTAAGTGGCTCAACGCAGCAGGAGCTCAGCAGCTCAGCTCTGAGCCGGAGATACTCAGAGCCTTAAATACGACTCTCTCCAGGCTTAGCAACCAGTTTACATGTGATGAGAGACGCTAAACAGACACAAATATGCAAGTTACTAATGCAGGATGCTCTATCAAACTTAGTCCATTGAAGAAGGCCTGGATTGTAGCAAAGAGCGGATGGAAACTTTGCAAAACTCAAGGCTTTTAATCTGATTAAGATTTATTTGTAGAATATATTCATATAATAGAGGCACATTTTGCATAAGATTCACATTAACATTTTTACTTTATTTATTCTCTGAGGCCTGAGGCGTCACCGGTGACACTTAAACACAAAATCTTTATCGTACTGTAACTTTTCAACCTGGGTTGCTTTTCTCTTTCAGAATCTGCTGGAAATTCGTTGATCGTGTTAACAATCAAAAAATTACAGTAAATCAAAGAACATAAACTATGGAGCTCCAGTGTTAAAGAGTTAAGACAAGAGCCGTTAACCACGATCAGAAATCCCCAAAATCTCACCGTTTGGTGACCTAAATGCAAGTTATTAAGCAAATTTGCTAATTGGCCACTAGGCGGCATTTGTAATCTGGAGGCAGCGATTGCATTTTTACATGCCACACAGTGGCTCTAGAGGTTTTAGGAAAAATCATGGCGGCTGGATGATTATTCTTAAAGAGTTGACATTGGTCAGTGGCTGTCTGGGCAGATTTCAAGGTTGCTCATAGGCAGACGAAAGACAGCGAGGAATGACGCCGTTATGACATCGAGCGACAGCTAGGCAGTCACGAGGCGGATCGCCGGGCGACGGCAGCTCAGACGACGTGTAAATGTCTCTGGATGGCACTCGTCCATATCAAGTGCCACCCAGTAACCTGGAGTTATATAAAAATTGGGCCATTCTGCACGCCTGACAGCCGCCATCTACATTCATGACCACGGCAACGATTTTTAAAACAATGAGACGGTGGCATGAAATCTTGAAGATTCTGCCCATGCCTCCCCATCGCGCCGTGATATTTGTATTTATTAAGTTATTGTGCCAAATATATTGTCATCAAAAACTTTGGAAAAAAGTGTTTTAGCAATATCTTTTATCTAATATCTATAAAAAGTTCTACCATATTTAGAAAATGTTTGAAAAAGTGAGTTAATGACTCATTTGAAAAATAAGGCTTTTTTTCCCTATATATATATATTTTAGAAAAAGATTGATCAGTTCTACTAATTGGATAGTTTGGATTTTACAGCTTTTAAACGACAACCTGCCCTGTATTTCCAGTGGTTTTCTGCTGACTGCATTCATCCTTTACAGTCTGCATCTTCAGCTTGAACGCTGTAAAGAGCAGATGCACTCTTTGCTAAGAAGGCAATTGTACCTGAGCAGCAAATTGGCAAACAGATTAATTCATAACATAAGAAAGAATAGTTAAAGAGTGCAAACCAACAATATTTTCCCAAACACCCTAATGGACAAATGTGCAGTCAGTTTCTATTGTAAAAACTTCTACACTACTTCCAACGAGTGGAGTGTATGCGTTTGACCACAGGAATAACAGCAGAGAGGGAAGTGAGCTAAAAAAAGACAGAAAAAGAAAACGAGTGTATTTGAGTGAAAAAGAATAAAGAGATAGGGGAGCGAGGGAAAGACTATCTGCTGCATTAACCTTCCCCTCCACAGTGCCAGTATAGTCTTTTCTGCACTTCTCTTTCAGCGTAGACGACCCAGGGGACAGTAATGGTAATCCCCGCTCCATTCTTTCACCAGAAACTTTGATTTCCTATTAGGTTCCTCCTGATGGGGACCGATGGGGAGAGGGTGAGGAGGACAGGGAGGCAGGGAATAGACACACATGGTGACAGAGGGTGGAGTGGAAAAGACAAGGGGTGGAAAAAAGGCACAAGTGGCCAAAAGAAGAGCGCGAAAGATGGAAAAGTTCATGAAAAACAAGAGGAAAGGAAGTAAAGATAGCAGGGAAAATGAACGCCGGTGGCCACGCTCTGGGCTGTGTCCCTGTCCTGGGTACCTGGAGCATTGTTTACACTCAGTCCATTTAATACTGACCTTTTCTAGCTGGCAGACACACAGACTGAGAGGTAAAAAGGCACACCATGCAGCAGACAGGTTGGTATGCAGACTGCAGGATGAGATAACAGGAGGGCTTAACAATGATGCAAAACAGCAGAAAAGATTGGAAAAATCATGAAAACTTTTATGCACAAAAAAAGTCAAGAAAATATCGGTCAGGATGATACAGCAGCTGATAATTGTTATTTTCTGGAATAATTTATCATGTCGAGAAATCAGCTTCAGTAAAAACATATAAAATTGTAATATTTCCTTTTATTTCTTAAAAAAACAGATACAAAAATTTCATCTTGATTCTAAAGTTTACTGACACTAAAAAGTCTGTTATTTCCATGTTACATAAGATACAGATTGGTTAGCTGCATTTAGTTTCACCCTACATGACCTCCATGACCTCTCCTGTGCAGGGAGCACAAGTTCAACCATCCTCCTTTGTTTCCTCACATCTCTCGACAGATTTGACCAGATTATGAAGATAAGTTAAGGTGCAAGAGTGCAAGTTATACCAGTGTGTTAAAATGTCACATCACAAACGCTGAAGAAGTTCATTTGAAGGCGTCGTGACAAAAGTCCAACAACACATTTCTTTGTGGATTACGAGTTAAAGTTAAAATGCAGTATTATGGCCACCGAAATAAATAAGGAACAATAACTTATGAAATTAAAGTCGTAACTTTACAAGAAAAAACATTTAGGCCCGATATAATCCAAAATCCACTTTTTTTTTAGGTTTTAGTGTCAAGGATGGTGCTGGAGGACCCAAATGGAGGAGACCAGACTTGGTGGCAGAAACATAAACATTTACTAAAATAACTTAAACATTACAAAAACAGGAGAACAAACCAGTGAGGTGACACAACATAAATGAGCAGATGACCTGACAATGAGAAACTGAAAACCAGACACTTAAATACACTGAGGGCAATTAACTAAATGAAGACAGCTGTGGATGATTAACCTGAACATTGTGAAACTGACAGAAAACAGAACATGACAAAACCTAAGCACTAAATCATGACATTAAGTGTATAATATGTTAATTTCTCTAAAATTAACATACCCAAAGCGGTAATTTTCTCTCTGAGCTTTCCCCTAAACCAAGGGTCTGCACCCAGAACCCAGCAAGACCCACCAAATCCTGATAAATCTTTTAGAAAAGACACTTTATTTTTTTATATGGGCATTTAGCAATTTTTTTCTACTTTAGAAAATGTTGCTTTCAAAAATGTAAAATAACTAAATTAAAAAAGTGTGATTATTTTTTCTATAAATAACAACTTTAACGTCTTTAATTTTGACAGCAGAAAATACAAGTTCCTTTCAAATTAAAATACACTGTCAAATAAAATCCTCTTGCTGCAGCAGATTTTGAATTATAATAAAAGAAAACAAGTTAAACGTGATGTTTTCTTTCATTATCACAACAACTAGATCCTAGGGTGCAGCATATATTGGAATGTGCTAAACTCAACTAACTAATTTAATGTTTATTAAAATTGTTAGCACTTTTCTTGAAGCAAAAGAGCGTCTCAATGGAGGGGTAAAAGAGCCACAAGAGGCTCCGGAGCCTCAGGTTGCAGACCCCTGCTATAAACCCTGTTCTCTGAGCACCAGCCCCTCCCAATCCTCCAAGATGAGTGGTTCCTTTCATTGTGACATCACAAAGTGGGGAACAGCCCCTTCCAGGAAGAGTCTGCCAGCACCGCCCTCAGGCCAACACAAACACCCACTTTCTCCATGGAGCTAGTGGTGATCAGCAAAACGCTTTCATTGTATGTGCACAATATGCACATCGAGCTTTACAAAATTTCTGATGCTGTTTGTTGAGACGCAGACGCGCTGCTCTAGGATGACGTCATGAAATGGGCGGCACCCAAATGGACTGAAAGTCGATGCTTCGGAAATACTTCCAGGTAGGAAAAGGGGTCACAAAATAACATAAATATTTGCTCTCTAGTGTTCCAAAGGTTATATACTATATGGATAAAGTTTACGCTAAAAGGCTTAAGAATAGTATGAAATCCTGTAAATCTATTACTTATTACTTGTAATTTTACAAGAAAAAAAAGTAATATTATAAGTTTAAAGTTGAGTGAACCAACAGTCCAGTAAGTGTGCAGCAGCAGACCGATTACACTACAAATGTTTGGAAGCTCATTTGTTTGATTTATGGTTTATTAATGTTTATTTCATTGATTGGCAGCTTGCAGGATCTTTGCAGAGCCCGTTGATGAAGCCATCAATATCCCTCCAGCTGATGTCCTCTTCCAATCATTTCTTCTCCACAAAAGACAAGATCTCCTCCAAGTCTGTGGGATGCTTCCGTCTGAAGAAGCTCGGTTTTCTGCATTCTTTTCAAAGTACTTATGCTAATAATAATTTGATTTTGAGTCACCAAAAGGTTCAGAATTTCTCCTTTTTTGAAACCTTGCTGGAATGAAAGCATCACAAAAATGCATTATGTCTTCCATTTTCGAGCACGACTCTAATAGACGATTTTGGCATTTTTTCTTGATATTTTATTTATTTTTTGTGTAAATCTAAGACTTTTTTCTTGTTAATTTACCGTTTTTTTTCTTGTCATTTTGCCTGTTTGTAAGTTGTAAATGTATGACATTTAAAATAATAAATTTACCATTTTAAAACATGTAAATTTATGAGAATAATGTGATAACATTTATCCTGACTTTAAAAGTCATAAATATATGACTTTATTCTACTAATTTAACAATTATGAATATTTTCTTGTACATTTACGACTTCAAAGTTGTAAACCCATTAGTTGAATAATTTCTGCAGAAACGTGCTGACATTTTTTTTTTTTTTTTAATACTAACCCAAGCTTCCAAAGAGGGCCCCTTTGATAAATATCACATCAACCACAACAACAACAAACAAGCGTGTGGGATTTTTTTACAAACTGTTCCCATGTCAGTGTGGGAAAGAGGGATGAGACAGATATTAAAGTTGTGTAGGCGAGACAGAGAGATGCAGAGACAGAAACATACAGAGAGAGACAAAGGCAAGTGGGAGAGAGGTAGTCAGAGGGAAAATGATTGATTGATGTGGTCAGTGAGGCGTTCCTGATCTCCATGGGAGCCAGCCCCTTTTGCCCTCGCTGAAGAGGATGTGGTTTGGCCCCTAATAGAGGGAAACCAGAAAGTTCTTTACACTAATCTGAGAGAATGATCCTTTATCATAAATCATCAGTTTTTAATTATTTATTTATTTATTTTTTTGCTTTTCTGATCGTAAATCTGTATAAAGTAGCTTGAATGTCCATATAAATTATTCTCCTTATATTTTTCTCTCTAAAAACAATCACATATGTAAATATTTTAAAATAATACAACAATTTAAGCAAAAGTCCCTCGCTTTTGGGGTTTTGCAAGAAAGCAGGTGCAATTTTGAATTTTGATCTGATCTGATCTCATTGTGGATTCCCACAGAAATAATTCAACAAATTCACAAACTTGCAAGTTGTAGTTTTGCCATCTTGCAAATACTTGACACCATTAAACTCAGATTTAGACAGAAAACAATCATTGGAAGATAACATTAACTTAGACATAAACACAATTTCAGCATTACAGAATTGATCAAATAATAGATAATTTTCACAAAATGATTTTTTTAAATCATCAAATGTTCTTTTGCAGTGTTAAGGTGTGTAACAAGCCTCTTGCAATATTACAGATCAAGTAAGGCAGCATCTTAAGAGGATTTTTTAACGGATATCTTGCTAGTAACTGTGCGATAATATCTAAAAAGTAAACAAGTGTCTATGGCAAAAGTGGCACTAAAAAAATAAAACACTACCATGTTGGTCTTTTGTCATCTCTAAACCACTGCTGATTTTTAAGTATCTTAAAAAAAGAATTAATATATTAATAAATCCAACTTTGTCCTCCTTGCAGTTCATCAAAAACACTGCAGAGGGCAACAACTACGACTCACAGCATCCTGAAGTCGTCTTTATTGGCTCACAGAGCATGTAGTTAAAATATTCTGTGGAGTTTCAAATGGTCTAACATCTCTGAACCTCACATTCCATTAAAGTCTGCCGGCCAAGAGCTTCTGGCTCCAAGTAGCAGACTTTGGATCAGGGGTGAGGGTGCTTTGTTGGTTGGTGCCCTGTGGAATTCCATCTCCTTTTTGTTTGAGCTGCTAGAACAACAGAGGTTAAAGCCAAACCACAACCTACACCAAATGCTTCTGCTGTTCTTTAGCATTTGATACCATTCATTTTATTTGCTTGTTTATTTGTCTCTTTACATTTTTTTGTGTATTTTGATTTTTTTTTTTGTTACTTTGATCCCTATATGTTGTTTTTATGAAGATGCTCTATACGTCAGTTTAATTTCCTTTGTTGCTTCAGCATATTAAAAACCAAAAAACATACATTTTTGTTTTTGCTTCAATTTTTTGGGGTGGGACTTGGTGGCAGAATAGATGGTGACTGAAAATCATCACCCAGAAAACCAAGACTGGAACACCATTACCACCACCACTACCACCGTTACACATTTCAGTTGAAAAATACTCATTTTTGGCTGAAAAAGTCTAACCGGCGACTCTAACAGATACATTTCTTTTCTTTTTATGCGCTTTAATCTTTGAACCTTCACCACTTGAAGTGTTTCTGTCAAAATTCACAATGGCCTTTGACGTACCGCACGATCAACAGGAATTAGCTGATCAGTCTTGAGCTGTTTTGCGCTGGTAAGCATCACTTCAAAGTCCCCCTCAAATTAAATTTATATTTTTTTGAGTGTCTAACATGTATGCGTGGATTTTTTTCTTATGAAAAATAACAAATGTAATAAGAAATCATTTCGTTTTTGCATTTCCGTGTTTTCATTACTCTCATACTTTCATACTGATATTGCTTGACATTTTTATGTTGCAGTGGTGAAGATTTAGACTAGTGAGACACAGCGGGGATCAGGTTCAACTCTAAAAGCCACGCCCCCTCAGGAGGAGATTTTGGAAACAGAGATTTCAGATCCACATGAAAGATGGCTTTTTAAGATATTTAGATTGTGGTAATTTGGTTAAAAACGTAATAATCGTAATTAAAACATGACTATACATTACTAAGATAAAGAGTTATTCTGGCACAAAGCTCCTTTTCTCTGAGCTTATTAAAGTTGATCGCATAAAGGGTTGATGCTAACTGCGGTCAAACGTAAAAACGGGTCTGGCGCTAAAACTCCATTGTAAATATCTTAACTGTTTTACAAATCTGAACACTTCTGTTAATATCCTTTAATAAAGCGTTTACCCTCATTTGGCCCAGTTTATGCAAATCCTGAACACTAAAATAAAACAAAAGTGGATACAACTCTGAAATCTTGTGGATTTTGTGCTAAATATTTTCAGCCGCCATGGTGCCTGCCACCAGATCCTTTTGCATTTTTCTTCCAACTTGAACAAATAAACAGTATTGTATTGTCTATATACCTAACCAGTTGGCTCTGTTTGAAATTAACATGACAATTTTGCCCATGTTCAAGTGCTGGAAGTGCAGTGATTGTTGCATTGAACAGGACTGTTATCTGATACGCCTCTCTGGTTTATGCAATGGACCTAAAGAGTGTGGAAGAACACGGCACGATGACAGGAACGGAATCCCAGAAGGTGTTCGTTTTCTGTGACATGTGCTTCAAAGTGTGCGAGCGACTTTGAACAAAGTTTTTGTTCGTCTAAATGCACTTGAGCTCCTTTCCCCCCCATAAATGCATGTGTCACTCTTAGTCACCGGGTCTCGATTGCTTGCTTTTCAGTGCACAGAAATGGCTTTCCACAGCTCCATTGTGATCTGCCTCCCTTCTGGATTGGCTGACTTCACAGAATGAAAAGAGAGGGATGAAAATGAAAGGACGCCGTTTCTCTGATTGGTAAGTTGGAGGAAAAGACGTGCCTCTGCGGCACATATGAATTCATTTATGTGCACCTGTTGGACGGAGCAGGTAAAAGGGTGCACTCTCTGCGTCTGTGCTCTCGGTGAGTGTGAGAGGATGTAAGCGATACCCTTGTCTGCTCCCTACTTGCCCCACTCTGAGGCCGCTCCACCCAGGCCAGCCCAGGAGAGAGTGGGGGTCCCCTGGGAACTGGACAGGACAAGGATAGAGAGAAAAAGGGGGAGTAGCATGGAGACCAGGCTTTCAGCCTCTCTGAAAAGGAATGGAATCAAATACAAGCAAAATGTCCCGCAATATACTGTATCCCTCACCTGAGTAGGGCAACTAGCTGAAAGGAGAGCTGCAGAGGCGACTGTACAATGGGCCCTGGAAGGACAAGAGAGGAGATCAGAGAGGAGCGCGGAGCCACAGTTAACTATGACCATTCCATCACCTTGGAGCAAGAACAGCAATCAGTGATCCCTGTAATATTTTAATTTGTTGTTTTTGAACAAAATGTTTTAGTTTATTGTAGCTTTTTAAGTGACCTTGTTGAATTTCCTTTCATAAAAAAAAAAAAAAATCAAGCGTTTAACTAGTTTTATAGCAAATGCAATAAGGCTAACCATGTAAGAACAGTTTAATATTTTCAGATAATTTGTCTTATTTTTGGAAATGTGTTCACAAATGAACTGATTATGCCTGAGACGGATAACTGGAGATGCAAACACTGCAAGCTGGAAAGCTACGTACACTCCAGGCATGTGTTGCACTTTTAAAGAAGGCGCTACTGTATATGGGATTTCATAAAAGCACTTTTAGTATTTGGATGGCTGAGCTAGTTGGGTGTAGGACTGACGCGTGGGGATCAGGGTTCACCTCCCAGGGCGTGCATGCCCCTTCATGCCATGTCCAGGCCCAGCTCTGGGTGTCCCTTGCCCGGATAAAATATAAGGTTTTGTCAGGAAGCGTATCTGACATAAAACTCTGATAAACCTCCTATGCAGATCAGTGAAAGCTGCTTCAATGTGTTGACCCCTTACAGGAAATGCCAAAAGCGTAGAGGTGTCCGAAATTGTTTTCTTGAGGGGTAACCCTTGCGGCGGAAGGATTTGGGAGCCCCTCCACTGCGAGGGTGTTCTGCGTCATGCTGTGCCGTGTAGGAGAAACACATTTCTTCACCTGGGTGTGCTATGAAGTACAGAAGTTTTACATTTAAATGTAAGTACTACATTTTTTAGCACGATTTTTTTAAAATTATAAAACCGATGTTGTTGTGTATTTTCTGAATGCTGGCAGCTACGCACCACCGTAGATGACCAGTGACTACTGATGATGTCATCGAGGATTAGTAATATTTGTATTTGAAGGCTATATTTTTCCATAACTATCCGTTTGGAGGGGGAAAAGAAGGAGTAGAGAGAACCGTAGGGGAAGGAGAAGAATTCGGATTCAGCCTCAGTGTCATAGAATTCTGTCACTGAGCAGTGGGAGAAAAATAAAGACGGACAAATATTTACTAGAGGCAGAAAAAAAACACAATTACTGGTTTCTCCTTCATGATCACTTTTCAACTGGTTGGCACTTCCTGTTTTAAAAGGATGCTACACATACGTCACTACCAAGCAGTTAAAAGTTCAACTGGTTGAACTTCCAGCAAGCGTTCCATGAATTCTTGTACATTTGTACATAGAGCCCAAAAACTGACTGAAAAATAGGCGTGTTGACATGAACACGGAAGCCTGAAACACAGGTTGTTTTCACAGACTTTTCATTAAAAGCGATCGCGCAAATCCCAGTTGCCAAGGCTGGGATGTGCAAAACTTGTGAAAAAGGAGGAAAAAAGAGCAAAATGACAGCCAAACACCTGGAGGTGCAACTTGTAACCATTTGGGTTGATTGACTAGGAGAGAAATAAAGATAGATGAATATTTACTAGAGGGCTCCCAGGTGTGCATGTGAGTTTGTGTGACTGTGTTTCCAGTTTAGGGGGTGTCCCCCCTTCACCCAACAGTTGCTGGGTTGGCTCCTGCAGCCCTGTGGCCCCAAAAAGGATTCAGCTGGTTCTGAAAATGGATGGACGGGGGGAAAAATGTGTCGTCTATATGTGGCACTGAAAACTTTAATTACCTTTTTTAGTGTGAAAACTGTGACCAATAGATATTCTCCAAAAAATATTTAAATTTCAGATGAAATCTCTGTATGTCAGGGACAAGATGAAAAATCACAGACTTATTATTTTTAGTTAGAACTGTGCCCTAAAGTGTGATTTCATGTTGGCCATAAAGGACTGTCTGAGAAACAGTCCATGTACATTACATTATAAAATGATGTTAGATCAAAAGAAGTCATAAATAATGTGTGCCATGGGTCATTCTGAATAGCACAGAGGTAAGAAAAAAAACTCCCCTGAGGTGAGACTAATCTAAACTTTTATACCTTTTACAAACCACTGACCCTGGATCCTCCACGCTGGGTGGAGAGGGACCGTCCAAATTTGATCAGCTCTAAAAGTTTCACTGGTAGAATCAAGGGGACAAGTTGTAGCAGGAACAGGTTATACTCCCATAAACACATCTTTTTTTTAATGATGTGTTTCCTAATCAGTCTAATAAATTATATATGAAATACATCTACAAAATTATTAATATTATGAATTAATTTCCCAGTTCAACTCAATATGGGTGTAATTTTTGTTGTAAAATGAAATAGCTTTAAAAAAAAATAAAATAAAATTCACCATTAAATCTCAACTAAAACAAAAAAAATCAAATGTTAGAACCAGACTGTAGATATATCTGTGCCTGTTTTGAAGTCAGGCTCTTTTACACTGAAAGGAATAACAAGACTGACTTCCTTTGTATTAAACAACACTATTTGGCTAACTGTTCTGAATCCACATTATTTTGTTTTTAAATGCTTCCAACAGGAAGTCTTGTCTTTCCCCCTTTATACAAAACACAAATACATTAAAAATAATAATAATAAATGAATCAGTCAACAAAGCTGATTTTGACAGTTTTGAAGACAGTGACACTTGTTTAGAAAATGTGTTATTTTTGCACAACATAAAATTAGACAGATTACCAGAAGCAGGTTGGCTGGTTAACCCTCAGACATCTCTAGGAAAAGGTTCACAATTCAAACGTTCCAAGAAGAGAAAACAGTGTAAAATATGGTGGAGTTACGTTGCTTTCATTGGTTTTGTTTATCTGCTTTCTTTACTCTGAATGACTCTAACAAGTCTACACACTCTGTAAGACGATCCTGCAGGAGATCCGACTGTGTCAAAGGGTGCAAACGCCCTTGAAATGAAGCTATTTACATACATGAAAGTATAACTACACAACGTTCACAAGAACCACAAACAATGACAGATTAAAAACACAACAAAGACCAAATGGGGTTGGAGAAAATGGTTTGTAACACAAACTCCACTGCATGCAATATATATGAAAATAAGAAACACGAGGAAATCGTCATAAAGCAACACGTGAAAGGAGACCCGTATCAAAGCTTTACATTAGCAAACATGCAAATCTGCCATACATAATCTCACACAAACACATGCACACACACTATGATGCACAAAAAGCCGTGTAACTGACCCCACAGGAGCACAGAGCTCTGCGGATAATTGGTAGCACCATTGTGCTGCTCTTCAATGGCTTGGTTACCCAAGAAGCCTCATGTTCATGTTCATGTACACTTGCTTTGAAGGTGGTGAACACAAAGAGCTAAACCCTGCCCAGAACAAAGAGCTGGAAGACCCAGCTTCACCCTGGACGTCTTTTATGGAGAGGACGGCACAGATAAATGATCTTCTTCCTCTTACAGTGTGTAGATATTGACTGGGCCTGAATCTTTTTCATGCTTGGAGGGATGGGCTGCATGTCACCACACAAACCACAGGATGTGTTTTGTCAAAATAGATCAACACATCTTATTGTCGAGGTAAAAAAAAGCTGTCTGGTATGGGCCCTTTCAAAATAAAAGACAGTCTGTGTTCTTATTTTAAATTACACCTGTGCTGTATAAATTCTGCAGCCATTATATTGACTAACATCTTCTCTTTAAATCTGTCAAACTCCCACTGCTGCAGTTGTTAATACTAATGGAATCTTTACTTCTTATCTGTCAGCCAAATCCTCACATTCCTGAATTGGAAGCAAGCCTGGAACTGTTGCACTTCTTCAAATAACCACTAGAGGCTGGTTTTAAAAGAAGTGAAAAGACTCCCATGACTGCTGAGAAAAAAACAAAAACAAAAAAAACAATAACAACATCAGCACAAATAAATAAATATGACAGACTAACTGGCAAACAGGGTTTTCCACACCTTTGGATATATAATTGGGACAGGCTCTGCCAGTCACGTGACCCCAAAAGGAATATGGTGGGCTAGGAAAATGGAAAATCAATTAAGTAAGTAAGTAAGTAGTCTAAGTAAGCAAGCAAACAAACAAACAAACAAACAGCTTGTCAAGGGTATTCTCCGTCTTTGCCCAATGTGAGCCGGGACATACTTTGGTATTCCCGTGACCCCATACAGCGGGTTTAAAAAATGAATACGTGGATGTATGGAGGAGAGTAGGAAGGGAGTAAATGAAAGAATTAATAAATAAATGTGAATCACAACTTGGTGTCCAAAAATTTAGCTTAGATTTTTTTTGAAGCTTTTTGAATTTTTTGATCAAATTTATACAGTATTTGGGTTATATCATTTATTTTAATTTTTATTTTTGGACATAAGTGGACCCATAGTTGGACTCAACAAAGCTGTGATATGACTTTGCCTGCTCCCAAAATGTCCTTTTCCAAAAGACTGCTGAGTCAGGCAGTGCTGCCAATATGCTCCTCCCACTTCCAGCTTTGCTTTTTTTCTCATAATTGATATCAGATTTATTGACCCAATGCATGTAAGTGTGGTGTAACCTGTCATGTTACAAGTTATAGACATGCAATAAGGTGGAACGGAGTAAAGTATGTATTGAGAAGTCCAACAATGGAACAACCCACCTGTCAATCAAAAAATCTCAATCACTAATAAAGTGTATTATTGCAATCAATAATAATAATAATAATAATAATAAATATTTTTACCACCAGAATATGTATCTTTGTATTTATTTTCAAGATGGGAGTCAGTGACAAACTGCTGCCAATTAAACCAGCCTCTAGTGGTGCTTTTGCGTACTGCAACATTTCTCGGTGAACTGCAAACTCTGAAAAGAGAGGTGCAGCCCTGAAATACACTCACTTAAGATGCTTGATGAAAGAAAATAAGATAGATCACTCAATTTTATAAGCATATTTAATACAATTTCGTGATTTCACTTCGCATGACATTCCTTTTGGAGTTTTAAATCTTATTTTTTTTTTTTTTTTACATGTATATACTTTATGTCTGATAAATGTAACTACTTTCCTTTGAGTTGTATTCAATTATTTCATCTTAAGTGCTTAAATGAATGCATCCTTTATATATATATGAAATCTATTTTGCTTATGAAAATATGATTTTATGTTCAGGTATTGATTGAATTACATTACAAATGTCATTTTAGATGCACCTAAGAAAAAGTTCCTTGAGCTTTATCCAATTTACTTATGTTTAATTAACTTAAGTCAAATTTTTAGAAACAAAATTCAGGAAAACCTTATGCATATGAATGAATGAATGAATTCTGGCTCTGTATTCATCTATAGCTTTATTTTATTTAATTAAAAGGATCATATACGTTCCGATAAATACAAACAACAAGAACAGATACCTAAATGTCGTTCAGAGTAGGAGTTTCTTTTATTTCAATTCCACCGCAGTCTAACTGTCAGATGTTGCCTCTGTGTGTGTGAGTCAGCTTCCACTGACAGTCATTAACAATTAATGGAGAGACTGAGCTGGAGCATGAAATGCAACAGGTGCTCATTGCATCACAGCTGCATTGTGTGTTTGTTTGTGTGATCACTATAGGTTACGCTACAGTACATGGTAATACAGGGGCTGTGGTGGCTAATGAAAGGAAAGCCTTACCGGCTAATTTAAGGGTACGTTTAAACAAAGGGAGGTCTGGTTACACTTGGTTGACTCGAATGAAAGTTAATCTCAACATGATCAATCTCAAAGTTATTCTTGCTTCCTGTAAACACCTATAATCTTCCACTTGTTGTTGCTGCTCTTTTCCTCCCTCCTTCTCTGCCTCCCACTTATTATTCTGTCTCCATGTCTGCCCAAGGTATCCTCTCTCTCTCCGCCCTCTCGCTCCCTGTCTCCCCTTCTCTCTGGGATAGCAGATGGAAACTATGGCCCAGTTCTGCCTTTTGTTCTGGGTCCCCAGAGAGACCTTTTTTTTTTTTTTTTTTTTTTTTTTCTGGACAGCACACAGCTCGGCTCCCCATATCTCATACAAAATGCAAGTGTCTGTCTTTTCATTAAAATAAAAAGATGCTTTTTTAAAATGTTACTTATCGAATTTGTCATTGCCTCTTTCTTTCTATTGGGAATGAATGAACTTTGCAAAACTTTTTGAAGAAAAACATAAAAAAACAATATTGCATTTCACAATAAAATTTGCTTACTTTAATTATATTATGACTTTTGCATATAGTTAATTTATTTTTATTGTGCCAATAAAATGCAGAAGAAAATGCCACCAGAGATGATTAAATAAATAAAACTTAAACTCCAGGGAATAGTGTTACATCTATTTAGGAAGAACTGTGGCAGAAAATGAGAGAAGTAAAGCTCCACGTGACGCCGTCACTCCTTCAGTTCACTGTCAACAGTATCACATGAGCGTCTCCGGTTCTACTCCAGGCTCTGTTGTTGGTATATTTCATAACGCCCGAGTGTCAATAATTAATGTGGCTGGAACAATGAAACCGAGGCCTACCCACAGCATCCCACCTGTTGAGAGCCAAAAATAAAGTTGTTTTCCAAACGTAAAATTTTCTATTTACACTCCAACAACTCTATCATTAAAAATACTCTGATTTGGGTTATTTTTATCCCAACTTCAAAAGGGACTAACTTTTTTAAACTTAGGAAAGAATTAAAAATGCAGGAAACAAGTATAAATAAAATCAGTATAACCCCCCGAAAAATAGTATAGCACCAAAAAAAAACCAAAAAATCTAAGAGGAACAACCCAAGAATAGGGTTAAACAATTTTAATGGTGTATTTACAAAAAACTTTTAAAACAGCTCAATTTTGAATGTTTTTAACTCAATTCTGAGGTTTTAAAATTCTTTCTTGCTTTATTTTAACTAAGGGAAAATAGAAAAACTTTGGTAAATTCATAAAAATGAACCACTATAAAAAAAAGAAAAAACAGTTTTGCTCCAAAAAGAAACCATGAATAGGTTGAACTTTTTTTCACTTTAAGAGTGTATGTCTGATGATAAATGTCTTTTGGTTCAAATGAAACATTAAAAGTGATTCATATCAGTGAATACTCTCTCTTGTGGTTGCATTTTTGAAACTGCATCTATCTGATCTCATAATTCATTTTCATAACACCCTTTACGTTATTTAATATCATTTAAGTCACCGCTCAGAGCAATAGGACCCACCCTGGCCTCTATCTGCCCATCTTCGGTGAATTCTGAGTCGTTTTACAGCAGAGAAGGTGAAGTACTGGGACGCTCTTTTAACTGTTTACTGAAACTTGATCTGATTTCACCGTAAGTCGAACTCTTCTCAGAAGACTGCCTGTCTATGCTCTGCATTAATTCTGTTAATAATTGATCACATCGTTCTTATTATACACTCGTTTATTCCGTGCCATGAACGGGCGCGCGCTGTGATTGGCTGCAACATGTTGTTGACGTTCATAAATAATTTGGATAAATGTTTGGATTTTCTTTTCTTTTTTTGCAGGGGTGCACCTTTTGTAAACAGACTTTGGAAAAGTTGATGGTTTGAATGCAGCATAAAGACTTTGCGCGCACGTGTGTGCGCGCGTGTGTGTGTGTGTGTTGGTGCAGGTCGGTTGATGGGATGAAGTGAGTAACTTTCTTCAGTAGAAAAGCGTGTTCGCTCTCGAGGCAGGTCCTCGGGGACGCGGCGGGGCGGGCGGGCACCCGCGAGCGCTCACCAGCTGACAGCGCGTGCTCCTCTGAGGCCATCCAACACCTCGGCCCACGAGCCCGCCAACAAAAGGCTGGAATTAACGCACGCTCCCTGTTAAGTCATCGGGTTTTTTTTTTTTTTTTTTTTTTTTTTATTTTATGAACGACAGTTTAGATGGAGCAGACAATTTTTTGTCATGAGAAAATAAATAAATAAATACATAAGCCCTTTTAACTTAACTAAAACAGTACAATACTGTCTTTTTAAAGGTTTTTAAAAAATATTTTTAACTATTTATTTCAAACCATATTCCCTTAACTATCTAAGACTAAATTAATTTAAAATATTATTATTTATTTATTTTTGTTTCATTTTTCTTTTGAATAATACGCACAACTAATCTTTTTAACTGAGTTTTCTAAAGGGGTTTTTACCATTTGGTTGAGCCAGAGTTAAGGCCTCCTTATCGTTAAGCCTTCTTTATCGAACAATGTGACTTTATTTTATTTTTTAATAACACAAACACAATGTTAAAACAGTTTTATGATCATTTTATTGCTGTATTATTATTAATTTGTGTTTCAAAAAAAGTTAGCAAACTGTAAAATACGTCAATTTCTGTTATTTTATATTTGAAAGGTGATTTTTTTTTAATTTAATTTTAACTCTTAAAACGCACATTCGTTAATTTTTTCTTTCTTTTTGTGAAAAATCAAATTGAAAATAAACTTAATATTGCAATATGAGTTTGTCCAACTAAATTCAAATCACTTCAGCTGAGCTGTCCAGCTTATGTGAAAATTATTTAACTTTCTCAGTTAAACTATACAAAAAAGTCCAATAAAAATCATATAAAACGTTTTTTGTCAGTTCACGAAGCATTTGAACCATTTAAGGCTATAAAGGGAATTCTAACTCAATTCTTCATAACAAATGTTATTTTAAGTACAAGTGCTGCAACATCTGCCATAAAACAATCCTCGTTTGCTGTTTCTCATCCATAAATACAAATGCAACAAAGACAAAAATCTCATTTTCTTGATTTTATATTTATTTAAAATTCTCAAAAGCAAATGAAAATAACAAAGAATGGCAAAACGAACAGTTACAAAAAGCAAAACAAAAGAAAATGTGTCAGAAATAAATACATTGCATATGAATCATTTCAGCCAGTGAAAGCAGACAGACGTGTTATAAAAGACGGAAGTGATGATGGCTACGGTAAATAAGTTAGAAGAATGGCGTGCTATACTAAATGAACTTGTTTTGTTTTTGTTTTTAAGGGGAAGAAAAGTCGCAAATCTAAAGCCTCTTGGCTGTTTCTGTTAAAGTGCACGTCAAGAACTTTTAAAGTTGCAAAATGAAACATAAAAAACTTTAAATTACAAAAAGAAAGAAAAAAAATGTTTTTAGATTCATAAAAGTTTATGCATAAATGTGGAAGACGGGGTTTTCATGGCAGGGGGGTCTTCCAGCTCAAACTGAAACATTAATTTATTGGCAGAACCGAATTATATTAAAAAAAACTCAATAATTTTTGACAATTTCTTTTTAGAAAATGAATTAAAAAGATGCAAAAGTGGTTGATTGACACAGAACATTACAGAAGGGACTTCTTGAACAGCTCAGAAGGAAACTGTGTGGTGATGGTGACTGGGCAGCTTGAGTTCTGAAAGATCTTCTTCTTCACTGGAGTGAAGTTCCAACGCGATCTCATCCGAATCGCTGAAGTGGGAGTGCGGGGAGAACTCCCCGTCGCTCCGTGGGGACCCTTTGCTTCCACAGCCGAAGTGGGAGGCGGCCGCGCGCATGGAGGAGGATGGAGAGGGCGCGGACGTCTCATCTTTGGCGGGGAACGAGCTCTCTTCAAAGGAGGATCGAAAGGGCATCCCGCCAGGCAAAGTGGCACCGGGGACTGGCGCGGGAGCTGGTGTCGTGCGTGAGGACGCGGGGGCTCTGTCCGCCGTCTCAGGAGACGACAGCATAATGTCACGCTCCGGAGAGCTGCTGGAGCTGTCCGTGGACGACGGAGGACCTTGGAGCAGCTCCGCCAGGGCATTAATGTAAATTTGCGCCATCTGCAGAGTTTCGTATTTGGAAAGTTTCTTGTCGTTGTCGAAGGCGGGGATGACGCTGCGCAGCTCGTCGAACGCGTGGTTGAGCCCGTGCATGCGCCTCCTCTCGCGCGCATTGGCCGCCACTCTCCTCTGCTTCTGGATGCCGTTGACGGGCTTGCTGGAGGGGGCTCTGTGTCTGACCGAAGCTTCCTCTTTGCCCCCCGTGGTCGCGCCACGCAGTCGGCACAGGTCCCTAACTTTGAGGGAGGGAGAGGAGGGGCTCTTGGCAGATTTTCTGTGGCTGGGAGGGCTTGCATGTCCCGAAGACCCCGGGGAGTCCACCTCTGAAAATGTGAAAAAAAGGACAAAACGCTTAAAATAAATGAACAGACATTAATCAGTTCTTTAAATTTTTTTTATTTATTAAAAAAAAACTTTTATCTGACATCTTTCTTATTTTGTAAGTTGCCTATAAGTGGAAATATCCGTGCGTAAAAGTCGCGCGTCCTCACCGTTGTAAGAGCAGCTGCTGGAGTACGGCGAGTGCCGCAGGTAGTCGTGTGGCTCACAGGTGCCAGAAGCCGAAGCCAGCCAGGCGCGTGGGTCACTGCCGCTGTCCACGAGCGTGGCTCCAGAGTCGTAGCTGGACTCCTCCAGCTGCTGCGTCCCCGGACTGCCGCAGCTTTGCTGCTGCGCCCTGAGCGCCGCAGCCTCCCGTGCACCATTGGTCCAATCCTCCAGAGTCAACACATCCATGCTCCAAACAAACTTTTTTTGAGGGATGCTGCGCGCTGTGTGAATGTCACGGTCGCGTGCGTGACTCCCTCTTTGGTGTTTTGAAGACGCTGCGTCGGTTTAAAAAGCGGCACGCGTCTGGAAGCCCCCCTCCTCGCGCTGGTCGCGTGTTGGCGTCCAATGAGATGTCTCGGCAAAGCCCGAGAGAGGTGATTATGGCTCCTGGAAGCAGGACTGTTTATGATAACGTTACGATTTAAGGGGGTAAGGGGAACCTCCCACAGGACGCACGTGCGAGTCGTGATGGTCGTATAGGTGAGAAGCGTGGACAGCGTGAGACGTGGGAGTAAAATCCCCCACCTGACCTGTCATTGTGTTCACAGCTAAGGTGGGGGTGGGTGGGGGTGGTCTGGAAAGGTTGAACAGGGTCAATTGGCCACTCTCAGTTTTTGAAAAACATCGACAAGTTTTTTGGAGATAACAGGAAAACTAAAACCTGCAAACTCCAAACTTTTTTTTTTTATTAAAAAAGAAAGTTATCATTTATACCAAACTGTGTGCGTTAAACCCGCAGAGCTGCAGCACAAAGCCTCTGGACTCTGAAGCAAGTCAAGCTTGACCACAAGTCAGCTTGAAAAAAAAAAAATCATGGGGCTTGCGCGCTCATTGTCACTTCATCCATCACATGTTCGTCTCCAGTTTCCATTTTCCTTTGTAACAGGTCTAAAAAGCTTTTGATCCGGCTCTCGGAACGCCCTGTCGGTAAGAAAAAGGCTTCACAGGGAACGGAAACATGAGCCGGGGTGTCGCGCTCGACACTGTTTTCAGAGCGCAGCGCAGCGCGCCAGTGCGCACGCACACCTCCACTCTTACAGTGGTTTCCTTCAAAGTTGCACTAAAAAAAAGCAGCAGGAGGATGGAGAGAACAAATGAAACAAAAGACAACAATCTGCTCAATCAACGCAACCACTGATATGTCAGCTTTAGGCCAAATGAACAAAGACTAATTGCTATGTGGAAATTGGCTTCCAGGTCTAATTGCAGTAATCCAATTAACCATGGAGTAAATACAGTAGCTCAGTGTTCGCGCACATGAGTATAAAATGATGCAAATTTGAAATAAAACACTGAAGAGAAATCCCACTATTTCAGAGATAGACTGGCCTCTTTCTTTTCTTCTTTTTATTCATGTATGCATGATGGGGTTGTCTTCTGGCGCCGAGCGTTGGCCCCCTCCCACACGGCTTCCCATCCAACGGGCTGGCCGGGGCTCCTGAAGCTACCAACAGGTTGGATATTGTAGCTGGCGATTATTAAAGTGTCGCAGACACAATGGAGATTCTATGTTCCATTGGTCACGCCTGTGGGGAGTCCTCCAGGGAGAAGGGCAGGCTCCCATTCCAATGCGCAAGAGGAGTCTGCGTGCTACCCCTTCTCATCCCCATCTCCTTGGAGACCGGGGCGCGACGGGCACGAGGCTGGAGTGAGGCGAGGCGAGGCGCAGGGGGATTTTTACAACACAGACAGGAACTCTTCCAAATCTAAACAATTGTTTTTGATACTAATCCCGAATGTTATTTTTTTTTTATTATTAATTCTACCACTTTTTTCGATGCTCTTAAACAAAAACATCAAGATTATGATACATTTTAATTGCAAAGGCATATTTTGAACATGTCAAGTGGATTTTAGTGCAAAATATACAGTCTTCATACTGTATATTTATTTATACACAATTATAGCATAAAGTTACAAAAAACTAAAAAAAACAAAAAACTTAAAACTAAAAAAAAGGTTCGGCTTACTTATTAAAAAAAAGAATAGAAAAAAGGTTCAAATCACAAAAACTGCTAGATCAGCAAATCATCATAAAGTAGATAAAAGTAGAACACATGCTGCATCTACCTGTACAAGATGGATGTCCTGAGAGACAAGAGAGAGATTGAAAAATGTCTTTTAGACCTTTCCATTGTTCAATAAAATCATTTAAACACTAGTTTGAGGACTTTTTTCATTTAAAAAGACACAAAAAATAAGAAGTTCTTACATTTTTTGCGTAGTTTTATGAAATGTCCATAGGTTATTTAAAAGTTGTAAAATAAAACAAAAACAAAAAAAAAAAAAAATTAAAGAGATTATTCCAAAATCAGCCAAATGCTTGATTTATCTTCATAAATTGTGTAATTCTGCTATTTTGAGAATTTGCAAGAAATAAATGCATGGAAATCACTGAAAATCAAGTTTTCCTTCAAACTAAGACTAGGATCTTTATTTTGAGATGATACTGTGGAATTTGAACTATTGAGGGTATCCTTTAGCAACTTTTAAGACTCAAACATCAAAAGTCAAGTCATCTGACTGGAAGTTGGAATCAGAAGAAAATGCTCATTGCAGGATTTCAGTTCTTTCCATAGAGGATAAAGGATGCAGGTGTTTGGTCAATTGAATTAAGATAATTGACAGAAGCAAAATTGGTCTTTGAAAGAAATTTAAATAATAATTTTATTTAATTATTATTTTTAAGAATCCTCTAAACTTTGTTGCAACAAAAACTTTCATTTCATTGTCTTCAACATTTATCAGGTACACTTTGACAAAAAATGACTCTTGGAAGCAAATTATATAGAAACTGTGGATTAACACTTCAGGATGAAAGAGAAACAGAACAAATGTGTCAAGTTTTATTTAAAAAATAAATAAGAATAAAAAGTTGACACTAAAACTGGTAGTTACTCTTATGATATATTCTTCCATAAGCTCTTTAAAAATATCTTTACTCTTTGACTTCATCATCTTTAAGATATATTTTAACTCATGCAAGTAAATCTGAGGTGTTTGTTGGAGCCAAACAGCGCCACTGTTTGGTGAAGAAACACAACTGCAGCAAATGCTACAGTGAATTTGTCAGGAGTTCTCAGTTCAGGCGTTGTCTTTTCTTGAGTCCCTAATGCTCAGCAGCCTATAACTAGTTTCCTAAAACTTGGTTAAAATAATCTTCTGAATGGGCAGAAATAATATTCTGTTTAATTAATGTTAATAATAATATGTTAACTTTAAGGCGATTTTAAAATCTTTTATAACACTGACTTCTGGAAAAGAGCTAACTTTAACCGACAACAAAAACTTTTAAAAATAAATTAAGATTTGTCCTTTCTTTTCTACTTAGTTGATAAAGATGGACAATTTTTTAAAAATTAGATAGTTTAAAAATATTCTGAAAAAATTGTTTATTTGGTTAAATACCCACAAAGTTTTGATAAGCTACCGGGGATAATATCAAGTTTGTATAATTTGAGCTCCTCTTCATTTGTTACTAAATTATTTCAGTATTAAAACAGTCACTTTTCACACAGTAGTGGTATGTGGGGGGTAAGCTCCCCCACATACCACCATATTCAAAATCAGCTTCTTTCCTTATACCTACCTTTTTTTAACTCTTGATTGATCCTTTCTTTCTTTTCTTTCTCAGCAGGAATTCCAGGGTTTGTGTCTCTCTTTTTGGTCTTTCATAATTTTGCTGCTTGAGAATGATGGCCGCAGTTCTGGCTGCAGTTTCTTCCTGTAGAAGTAAGTCCTGTTCAGAATCACTTTTTTTTAATGCTTCATTCTTGGCAAGTGTCAGAATTGGGGAAAATATTTCAATCATTTTCTACAACTTTGGCAGAAAATACGTAACAAATCTTCTGTTTCAGTTACATGAAAACTTCAGCTTAAAAACAAATCTTTGCTATTTTGATAATCGATGCAAAAATTTAGATGCAATTGTGCAATGCCCTCCTCAAAAATTATTACATTTCTGAAAAACTATCACAAAAATAGTTTTTGTTAGGCTAAAAAAAAAATCAAAAAAACAATAAGAACACAAAAAAAGTATGTTCAAATATAGGCATGTACACCACAGAAAAATACTGAAAAAAACATTGGAAAAAGATATAAATACTACGGAGCCCCTAAAGGGACATCAAACTACAAAGTTGAAGTAACAAAAGTTGTTTCGTTTTGTTAAAAAAAAAAAAAGAAAAAAAATCAATTTTTCTGGCTACTATCTGGTTTTTATAGAAAAATATTTTTTTAAACTTTATTTTATTTATTTATTTAACCTCAATGTCTCTTTAGGGGCTCAGTAAATACTGTATATTAGGCTACAATATGTTTACCTGTTTGTTGTTCCTAAAAATGAACCGAAAGAAACCAAGTTTATTTGTTGCACAGTTTAAGGATAAAAAGTGAAATGAGTCAAATATTTTGTTTTCTGGAAGAGTTAGAAAGAAAAGAAACAAACAAAAAACAAAATACCATCCCACTGTAGAAAACCTGTTTATTAGACAAATTATACACAGAAAGCTTTGCCACTTGTAACAGAGGCTCCAATTTGTTCGGTTTTTGAATAATATGCAACACATACAACAAAATAGGCCTATATTAAATACTGTACATCATAAAGTTTTGAAAATTATCAAGTAAATTCTGTAGTCCTATGTGTGAAATTAAAAATGTTAACAGAAAAATCAGCAAGTTTGTGCATGCTTTCTTTTTAGTGAACTTGCCCCGTTTTGTTATTTAGCCAGCAAATAAAAATAAAAAAAAGAGAGGAAAAAGTAAAAAAGGAATGGCAATATGAGAGAAAGCAAAACATCAGTTTTGGGTGTCGCATGGGCGGGGCAGGGAAGGGTGGGGCGGGGCTAAACTGAAGGCAGTAACGTGATTTGCTCAAATCAACACTAAAGCTGAACATCGTACAGTCTTCTCTTTTCAACAAAAATATCATCAACATGTAAAATATACATTTTTTTATAATGTCTCTTTCATTTATACTAAATAAAATCTTTAAATGCATGTGTCCTATATGCCATTCAGTAGCCTAATATAAGAAAAGAATTCCTAAGAATGCTTGTTTCAAAACACTGTGGCTTGACTGAGATCTCTACACACAACATTTTTGCAGTTTTAGTTCTTAAAGATAAACGGAAAACTTGCTCTAAGCAACTAACATTATCAATTATTAATACAGTGTTAGTGACAAATGGTTTGGTTGCCGTTTTACCCATCAACCCCTCCAACTTATCCCTTTATGTCCATACACCCCCACCAGATAATGCATGATGCTCATCTGAATTAATTGGCACTTTAAAAATAATAACAATAAAAGAAAAATGATAAAAATAGTACTCTTAACATAAGTGATATGAAATATATCTGGGACGCATCTCGTGAAAAGGCAGACTCTAAATTCAGGGACCATGAGACATTCTCATACAGAACAACCATCGAGTCACTGCTCCAAAATGCGGCGCTGAAATATTTGAGGTTTAACGTGGAAGCTAGGGGGTGGGGGGTCAGGTGACTACAGCTGACACGTAAGGCTTGCACTGACGATGGCTTCTCCTTAATGCTACGCTCACAAATACATCTTCAAGATGTCATACTGTCGCTGGAATTTTTTGAAAGTTGTTTGCGTGGTTATAAATGTAGACGGCGGCAGTCAGGCGGCGGGGATGATGCCATTATATTGGGCGGTGGGGGCCGGATCATCTGCTAGCAGCAGCTCTGATTGGACGATGTGTAAATGTCTCCGGACAGCGTCCCTCTCCACATAAAGTACCACCAGTTGCCCGGTAGCATGAGGGTTATACAAAAAGTGGGTCATTCCGCTTCACAGATCATTCACAACTCAGATTGGGGCACAGATTACAGCATAATCTTGTCAATTAACATATTTTTAGACAACATGCCTCAGAAGAGAGCACAATGTTCTGTATATTCTTCTTGGCATCCGCCGCAATTTGTCAATAAGCAGGTTTTTGAGTTACTGTGGTGTTATCAACGCCACGATGAGCTTCGTGCAGCATCATGGCTGGGATCGGCAGATTGACGTCTGATCATCGCCGGGACAAAAGTCTATGTTAACAGTCCTTGTCGACTGCTACTGTACGATTTCTAGCAATCGGACGGTGGCAGTGAGGCGGCCTAGCACATACATCTCTAGTGGATTGGCCGATCTTACAGACCCATTTATCGGTCAATTATGGTGCTGCTGTCTTCCTGCCACCCGTCTGTCACTGGACTGCCGCCGTGCAATCTCCAAATTTGCCACTGACCGATGTCAAATAATTGTCCGATCACTGTAACATTTTAAGTTTTTTTTTTAAACCTCTGCTCGACATGTAAAAATGCAACTACCGAATTTGTTGAATAACTTGCATTGAAGGTTGCCGTTCGTTGGCATTTTGAGACCGTAGTCTGAACACAGAAACCAACTCTAATCCACAATTTGAACCTGAAAAAAAAGAGTGACATGACATTTGACTTTTTCTTTTTGTTGTTTTGTAATAAAACCTGTCCTCCGGGAGCGCTGAAAGTAACCAAAGCAGACGTAAATAAAATGGGAAGTGTGACGTCAGGATGAAAGAACAGAGACTACAGCACTTGTTTAGCAGTTTTTCAAAGTTTGCTTGGAGCGAAAACAAGTAGACAGCTTAGAACAATGTTTTTTGTTTTTTTTTTTTGTTTTTTTTTGGACTTCCTGACCAAAACACATTCCACGCATTTTTTTTTCCCCAAACAAAACTCAATAAAAGACATATAATAAGCATACGCTTTTCTGAAGTCTTTTAGCTTGTTATGTTTTTTATTCTTTCAGCTGCTTTTGATATTGTCCATGTTTCCCGTTCTTTGAGAGTCTGATTGAAGAACCTCACCTTCACTTGAAAAGCAGAGAGCACAATACAGGTGAGAAAAAAAAAAAAAAGAAAACAAAAAAAGGTAAGATCTACATACAATCACTTACAGGTCTGTGGGCACTGGTACAGTGCAGAGGGAATCGACAAAGAGTTAAATGTGCATCAAAAATGGTGAAACAGTTTCAGGCCGATGCACCCAAAAAATGGCAGAAGTACTTTAAGAGTGATGCACCAAAAACTGGTGAATCTACAGTGAGAACTTGTTGATCTGTCATGGCATTTAGCAGTTTTCAAACAGATGGAGGCGTCACCGTGTGCTCATCTGCAAAAGTCTTAGTCGGTGTAGCCAGGCCACCATGTGGACACCAAACTTGGAGATGAGAGCACATTAAGGACAGCAGATTTTGGTGAAACACCATAAAAGAAGAACAGGAGAAAAGTGTGTAGACCCCCAAATTCTGACAAGGCAGAAGAATCTCTTTTTAGAAGAAAGGACGCGGGGCGCTTTCCTTTACCATCATCAACCTGGAGCCCCGTCATTGATTATTAGTTAAATCCCCTGGGAGTTGTTTCATGGCTAAGGAGGCCGGCAAATCCTTCGTCGGCAGCGACTCTACTTGTAGAAACGAAACCCTCAAAGGGATTTAAACAGTAAGTTGATCCATCTTTTTTTTTTCATTACATGGAATTGTCCTCAAGTCATAAAAAACAAAAACAGCAATGAAAAAAAAGTCCCCTTTCAGAATTATCAATCACAAGAACAACAACAACAACGGAAATTATCAAGCCCCCTCCCTGCCCCCCCCCCCCTTTTTTTCCCCTGTCGGCATCTCATCAGCAAGATTTGAAGGAGGATCGTGAATGCATCTACAGACCTGCACTCCTTCGCTTTAGCCAAATATAAAACTGACACCATTGGAAAGACCCAAGCAGAAAACCAAAGGATTGCTATGTACATGTTTGTCTAATTTCCCATTTTTTAGCCTAACCACAATGTTTTTGTATAATCCGTGCAATGACACTCTAACAAACTCCGCCTCCTCCCTCAACTCTTCTTCCCGAACCGACCGCACCAAGAGCGACTGCTTATATGGAGGTGCCCCTGTCTGGATCGTTGCCATATCCAAAGTTGGGTCCTGGACCTGTGGGCTGGTAGGGAATGGAGGACATAGTTTTAATGGGGCTGCGGAAGAAGCCACCATTGGGGGCCCTCTGCCGGAAAGGCCCAACCCCACCAGTCCGGTGGTCCTGGAGACCGCCTCCACCACCAAAACCGGAGGAGAATCCAGCGGCAGCTTTGGCAGAAAGGCTACGGCTAAGGGTCTGGATCTGCTCGGGGATGAAGGTGGTGGTGGTGATGTGGGTGTTGCGGAAATCGCTGATCTGCTCGAGTGCCTGACGGGCAGCGGGCAGCGCATCCATGTCGAGAGGGGTTAGATCTACGGACGAGGTGGAGAACTGCTTATGGGGGCTTTCATCCTCGGTGCACAAGCTGTTAACCCTGTGGTGTAGGTGCTCCAGGTCGATCTCCTTATCGTCCTGCAAGGTGGGAGGGAATGGGAAGAGAAGAACAAAGGGGAGAAAGAAACCAAAGTAAAAAGGGGAGGGGAAAAGAAACAGTAATGCAAAGATTTGGAAAAAATGATTGCAAAAGGAAGAAGGATGAGATGGAAGACAAGAACAATCCATGGATGGTGTTTAAAGATGAGAACAAGAGAATTTTGACATGATGAAAAGATTAGAAGTGGTATAGAAGTTGAATAAAGTCATTTAGAAGTTGAATAAAGTGGTATAGAAGTTGAATAAAGTAGTATAGAAGTTGAAACAAGTGATATAGAAGTTGAATAAAGTGGTATAGAAGTTGACAAAAGTGGTATAGAAGTTGAATAAAGTGGTATAGAAGTTGACAAAAGTGGTATAGAAGTTGAATAAAGTGGTATAGAAGTTGAATAAAGTGGTATGGAAGTTAAAAAAAGTAATATAGAAGTTGAACAAAGTGATATAGAAGTTGAATGAAGTGGTTTAGAGGTTGAATACAGACAGATCAAGGGAGCGATGATAGTGGATAAAGCAAAGATAATATATTTGCAGAGATATGATTGAGGTGCAATAGTTTTAAACATGACAGATGTTATTGTTTCAATCAGTAAAACAATTTAAATAAAAACGTGAAATCAATGTAAAGCAGTGGAAAAGGCAAATGACAAAATATTAAAGGCAATTTATATATATAAAAAAAAGGTTTTAGGAGCAAATTAAACATTAAAGTCATGTAATTTGCCATTGAATTGCACACAAAAGGAGCATTAAATAAACACAAGATGGGTTGGAGTGAGAATGTGGATGAGACAAAGAAGTGGGGAGGGGAAAAAGAAGGGGAAAGATGGAGGGAGGAATAGAGAAGCAGACTGAGCTGTGATCAGGATATTGACAAAAAGAAACATTCAAACACTCTACAAGTCTATAAGGGCGTGCAGGTAGTCTAGAATAAACACAATGCCTTCAAACTTTGCATTTCCAGGGAGTTAAACCTTTTCTTTAGCATTACCATCTAAAATCTGGTATCAATAAACCCAATTTGGGCCTTAAAACATCTAACAGTTGTAGAAAAGCCATGTCCCAAGAATTATTACCTCTAAGACTAAAAATTTTAATGACTATAATTTTTCTGACCATAATTTATTCTTGCAGCCTGTAAAGTTTCATTTAATAAATAGCAAAAAAAAACAACATTGCATTCAATAAGCTTAAGCATCTGGAACAAACTTAACACTTCTAAGCACATCCATTAAATTCTAACTTAATTTACAGTAAACATAAAATAGGAGAAATACATCATAAAATTATTTTGACATTAAGGTAGCTTATCCACTAAAGGATGATAACACCGAGGGAGAGGTGGTCCATGCGTTTACTGCACAGGCTAGCGTGGACAGCCGTGCAGGGCAGCTCAGTTTGCAATGAATGAGGTGAGTGTATAAGGAGGAGGAGGCGGGGGCTCAGGTGAGGTGGGGATGAGAGAAAAGTATTGCTGGGGTTTACTACTTGAGTAGCTGAGGTATTTCTGAAGGGGGGGTAAGCTAAAGGGGTGGACTGGGTGGGGTGTCTCACAGGTAGGGTTTGAATTTTTAGTGACAGTGTTTGGCTAAAAAAAAAAAAAAAAAAAACTTTTGTGATAATTGTGGTCACATTTACTGGGACGGGGGGGTAAAGACAGATTTACTGACCGTGTCCTTTGGATCTGGGGGGCTCTGGCTCTACTTTTTGTGCAGCTCACGTGCAGAGGGGACCAGCAGTGCTGCTTTACCATCTGAAAGGGGGGCAAGTGAGAGGAAGGAGAGCACGGAGGGGCACTCACGGTTGTTGGGGTATATAAAATAATCAAAAAACACATTAAAGCGCTTGACGGCTGGGGGAGGGGGGCTTTTTTAACAGAGGGGGTTGAAATGAAGGGAAGTGAGGAAGAGGAGGTGTTCTGACTGAGGACTGGACCAAAAAGAGAACTGGATGTTCATAAAACCAGCCGGAAACTACATTTTGGCTGCCATACTTTTCTTTTTTTAATTAAAAAAAAAAAATCAACTACATTGTGCCAAATCAAAAACATTTTGGAAAAATAAATCTATGATTAAATTTCATAGTTTAAATGATAGATTAAATATATAAAGTTAAGTCTCGTATGAACATAAGAAAATCTCATTATAAGTACTTGCTACTCAACTCTGCAGCTGAGGCTCCATCTTTTACAAGGAGAGACAGCGCCCTCCAGTGGCACATTGCCTTTATTGCACATATAGATAACTGGCAACAACCCAGTTAAATAAAGGTTCTGAAGTGCTTTGCCTGCAGATTTTACTATAAAATGGACACCGAAATTAGAAGCAAGCTTCCTGACGTCCATCAGTTCATTTTCACTCTACAAGCTTTACTAACCAATAGTATCTTCTATTGTATGAACAACCTTGGTGTGGGAGGTGAGGTGGTGAAGGTGGTCATTCTCATTTTGGGGTTGAGTTCGGAGGGGTTGGTGGGTTCGTAGGAGTGCTGCACAATCAGGGCGCAGGGGATGTCGCAGCACGCTGGGGGCTGGTAATGGGTGGCGGTGGGGGCTGTGGCATTAGTCGTGTTGGGTATCTGGTTCTGGGTTTGACTGCCCAGGGCAAGGGGGTGCTCATTTGGGCCGTGAGGACACGGATCGGCAGCTTGTCTGGCAGATGGGCCATCTGCTTGTGTCTGCTCGTGACACACAGGTGTGCAGGTGTTGGGGTGGGAGAGAGGAAGGAGACAGACAGGAACAGGTGGCGTGGAGCAAAATGTGGAGTAATTCATATATATGTTGGAGTGCATGCCAGTTGAGTGAGCAGAAATAATAATAATAATAAAAAAAAAAAGGCAAACCGACCCACAGGCGGACAAAGCAGACAGACAGAAAGAGGATGAGTGACAGATAAGACCGGGCGCGTTGAAAGACGGCGAGGTGGAGGAGAGGAAGCAAATTGGAGAGACAGATGGGTGGGGAGGGGGTGAGCGAGAAGAAAGACATGGCAGTCAGTCAGCACACACTGTTAAGCAAGTGGCTGTGTGTTGTGTCCTCAGAGAGACATTCACACAGTCGTTTTATACCTGGAAAGGGGAGATGTTTAAAAGCCATTTTGAATTGCTCTCTCCCCCTCGCCAGCTACACCCTCAACACAGAGTACTTATCTATAAAATAAAACAAAAAAGGCAACATGAGGAGCTTTGAGCCACAGTGACACAGATCATCGTTGAGTTAGAACGACAAGAATCAGATCCCCCTGAAAGGGTCAGACGTCAGCTTTTGTGAGTAGCCGATACACAGCGTCCGCTCGCTCTTGTCGTGCTAAGTCTACATGGACTTCATGAAAAATCAAAACCACAGATGTTACCATTATGGAAGAGTTTTGGCAGTGATCGTATCCAGACATGTTTTCAGGTTTGGTTCTCTGAGGATGGCAGTATTGCCACTGGCAGAACTCTTTCATACAAACCTTTGGCTGAACATGTATAGAGGCCAGAAAGCAGTACAGCCACCCTGTTATGAATGAAATGCGCTTCAGAGGCCCCATCTGGAAATTGCTCATCCAAAGCATTAGGAGTACCTTTATGAATTTTTCAGTAGCTATACAGTACTGTCATTACAAGCATATATCTCCCTCCTATCGCCCACCCAGAGATTTAGAGGCTTCTGAGCAATGTGTGCTATTGCAGAGAACTAATTTATATGTAGCATAGATGATAAACTGCAACATTTAGAAATAACACCTTCAAATAGCAGGAATAACCTGCAGGGAGACACTTGTTTATGGATAACAACCTGATCAAATGTGCTCTAATATGAATATAGTCCTTACTCCCCACGTTAGTCATTTCTATGGAAGTGTGTGGTGGTGCTTGTCAGTGGCGACTTAGCAGTTTCGGGGCCCTTGGGCGAACAATAAAATGGGCCCCTCTTGCAGGGTTCTGCATTAATCACACCCAGGGTAAAATGCTGGTAATATTTCTTTAGGTTTTACTAAAGCAGGAAAAAGACACAAAAGTACTTGAATGATGGAACAAAATAATACATTTTTCTTAAGTTCTTTTGATCCTGTCCTTCTTTTTCCTGTTTTGTCTTTCTTTCTACACTCTTGGAAGTGTAGCAAAATTTTTATTTGGTTCTTCATTTCTTCCAAAGCTGGTTGATCACTTCTTATTTCTTTTTCTCTATTCAAACAGTCGGAATTGTCTCTCTCTGAAAGCTAACTTGCTGTTTGCGGAATATTCCATTGCTGCAGATTCGCGGGGATGATAAAACACGCTTACTTGAGCGATCTTATGTAATCTCAGTGATTTTTTTTCTTTTACTATGAAAGAGTCAAATAAAGATGGCCATGAAAAAAATTTTACAAATATTTTAAGTAGTCAGTCTGGGGCCTCAAAAATATTGGGGGGGGGCCAGGCAGTCACCCATCTTTGCCGAATGATAAGTCCGCCCCTGGTGCTTGAGTGAATGGATTACCCTAATAGTAATCTTCATAAGCAAACCGTTTACATCAAACTTTATAGATTATGAAGCCAGCCATTCCACAACACAGAAGCACATCACTGCCACAAACACTCACAGATATTATACAGTCAGTTAACACAGCGTTACAGAACACAGTATGAATGTTAATGTACGCACTTATACAGAATGTGCATGTTTTAGTACACACATAAATATAGAAGCAACACAGAGACACAAACACTGCGTAGTTGTTTCTAAATAGAGAATAGTGGGTGTCATGTGGGAAAGCAGCATGTATCGGCAGCATTACTTTGGTCATACTCTGTGATGGATGAATGGAGACATAACTCGCTCCAGTGATGTTGGGCTGTGAATGACATCCATTTCTATGTTGTGCAGGGAGAGGTTTTCATTGTTGTTTGGGGCTGGTGAGGGGAGGGCGTGATCATGAATGAAGAACCGGCTGGAAAGTCACAAAAGCATATTTACAGCACACAAAAGAGGGAAAATGAATCAATAAAGAACAGGCTTCATGAGTTGATATATCGCTGCATATTTATTTTTTATTTTTTGTTAATGCAAGATGTGGGCGTTTGCATGCATGTGTGGGGGGGAATTCTTGTGTTTGCTGTACACAGCTAAGTATAGAGTTGATTCTTCTAGTCAGAAGAATAAACTTGCGTATTCTTTAATATGCAACAGACGCTGAGGCAAAATTATGAATGGGAGCAGACGTGCTTATTTATTCCAGCAATATTTTATTTTTATTTATTTTTCTAGTTTTTGCAGCTTTGAGCTTGTTGAGGAATCCCTGCAAAATAAAATACGAGGAAAAAATATATATTTCCACATTTGTGCCCCTAAAGCATCTTTTAGTTCGCAAAGTCCCACATAAAAAAAAAAAAAAAAAAAAAAAAAAAAAAATCACCAACTTTTTATTAAAAGGCAAACATTAAAGTCCCATTAGTTGTCACACACATAAAGGTGTGTGAAATTTGTTCTTAGCTGCACCATTTGATGGTTTAACCCCCCTATCCTGAGTGTCAAGCATTTGTGGGGTTTGACTCAGCCTGTATTTGAGTTCATGACCTTCCAGATTCAGGATATAAACCAGTGGTTTATATCCAGATCCAGTGGTGCCAAGCCTTCAGTGAAGGCCTAAAATTATCTGAAAGTTAGTATCTAAATCACGGTGAAATATTTCTTTTATTTGTCCAAAATATATTTAGATCCTTCCAATTGTTCTGTCAGCGTCTCTCACTGCCCTACACCCCAGCTGCACTACTGTCAGACTGTTTTCATTCACATGAAAGTTTCTAACCAATCAGATTTTTGCCCTAACTTGTTGCTAGGTTCATGAAAGTCTGCCTTATACACCATACAGTCGGTTCTTCTGTCTATCTCTTCCAGTTTTGTGGCAGCTTTCCATTACAAAAAATGCTGATTAAGTCACAGGATTAAATGCATTTACTTTGATTCAACCAATCAGAATTTGAGTTAGAGTCTCTGTTACTTCATGAGGGCGTGTGATGTCATATTTGCCTCTGATTGGATGGTCAAAGATCGCGCTAATAAAAGCAAACTTCTTCTGTACTTCAGAACGTAGGTAGTAGCTGCACTTAATTTTTGTTTGATTTACTCACTATTTTACAGTTAACAATAGAAGAAGGTGGAGAAGTTGATTTAGTTGCAGATTTTTTGCACAAGCCATTCCAAAAAAGACTGGCCAACCCAGAAGCTAGTGAACCTGTCTCAACCGGGAAAAGAATTTGTCGCCACTTTCAGCCTTCCAGCAGTTGTGTCTGGCAAGGGTAATGGAGTTTTGTGACAATGTTGAGCGGCTAAAGGGGCCAGAATGAGAACTTCCACGCCGCCACCGAACACATCATGGCTGCTCCAAACGCATTGAGCTGCAGTGACTCATTACCAGCAGCTTCACGGCAGGATTCCGGACAAAATCATTTCCTAGGCAAAAAATCAGGCTTCAAGACCATGAAAAACTAGTGTTTACCTCTTCAGCCCCAGAGATTTCAGGAGCACCAGAAAAACGTCCCACAATCATCCACAGAACTACGTAACACTTTTTGATCTGTCTCAGCTGAGAAGAACAGACTTTCAAATGGGATTTTGCAGGAAAATGTACTGCTGATCTCCTGGAATTCCTCTTTAAATAAGTTGGATTTGCTGTATTCTTATTTTCAAGTTTAATGAGTTGTCAATTGTGCTTTGATGTTTGTTTAAGCTATTATTGCATTAGGAGACTGCAGAGTTTGTTTTTGCAATCTGTACAATTGTAGTGAATTCAGTCTCTTTAAATGATCTATTTCTTGCTCCATAAATAATATTCCTATCTAACAGGATGGTGTTAGAAACACAAAATAGTTCACATTAACGAGGATGGTTTTGGTGGAAGATTCAGATCTGAAATGCATGACCTGCCAATGGTATAACCTCAAGGCCTCTAGTCAGAGTTTGGCAAAACTGCAAACAGAACCAGATGGTTTTGGCTCCGTGTGATGGTCACAACTGGTTTGAGCGTTTGATGTGACAGAAATATGGATGACATGGACTTCTTCAAAACTGACAGAAAGCATAGCGACTGGAAGAGTCAATTACAGGCTTTACGGTTTGCTTCACTTCATCAATTTTAGGAAGCTGGGTGACTTTAAGCACAACTCGATTTGGTCCAGTGGCCATGACTAAGTCCAAAATTGAATATGGAGGCAGAGATTTCCCATGTCGATATCTCGCAGCATATGCAATTTATCTAATTAGCTGCTTTGAAGTAGACTTACATTCGCCTTCATCCCTCCATGGAGTCGGGACATGCTGCTGTGGTCCCAGCTTGACTCTTATGTTCTGTTCTCAGTGACCATCTTTGCAGCTGGTTGCTCATTTGAAACAGTCTTCACAGATGGTAAACTGAGATCAGAGAATGGCATTCCCACAGATTTTGCATACTTCATTAAACAAGCACTTTAAGGACAAAATAGACACATCTCAGCCAAATCATCGCCGTTGCAGAGAGCTCTTCCTAAGTTTTCAGACATGAGGTTCTGTTTAAGGGAATAGTGTTGTATGACTTTGTGAAAACCCTGTTGGATTATTTAAATTAAAGTAAAAAAAAAGTTTTAGCAATAAGAACTGCATCTTTAAACCATCTTTTAATAAACCTATAGTCAACCTTTCTGTAGAAAGTAAAAACTGAGAAATCTTTTTCTACAGGCACACACTTGGCCGATGACCCCGAGAAGTGACTCTGCTTGTTAGATTGTTGATTTCAGAAGGTGGCATTTTCGTACGCCGCCAAGCTCATTCCGGAGTGGGAAGGCTGCAGGTGTGGTCGGCTCATTGGCTGCTGCTCGGGGCAAACCTTTCTTTAAGTACGTAATTAATATTTCAAAGCTGTAGCAGGCTGGAGGATAAATATCAGCAGAAAAAAAAAAGAAAAGAAAAACAATCATAGCTGACGGAGCCAATTTCCTTCTTCTCCTGAGAGCACAGTGTGGTATTCTAATGGGGTTCAAAAGCCTGACCTATAAATAAGAAGGCATTTTGGTTTTGCTCTTTAGGCCAAACTAAAACTCTGTTTTGATCTACAACAAAATAAAGCATGAACCCTCTTTGTTTTTGCAAAAAATATGAATTAATTTTTCAAATCTTGAATAACTAACAGAATGTGACCCTCTCCATGATCAGTATTATGCACATTCTTGAAATGTGTTAAAACTTCATATTTTGTCCAGCAGCAAACTAAAAGGTCAACATTTTTGACGGCATAAAGTGGTTGGTTGGCCTTTTTAAAAAAATTGTTAACGTCTGTTTTCTGACAGCATGAAGCAGAAGCGTTTAGGATGTCAGAGGAGCAGTTTAAAGAGATCCGGCTGGAACCGTGACCCGTTGCTGACTTGCGTTTCAACTGCCACCACACGATGTGGAGGCATTGGCAGAAACTTCCGGATTAGATTAACACGGGTTTCAGAGTTTTGTGCAACATCAATGCCGACTCCCCATTTGGACCTATCGTGGCCCAAATCGCGTGATTGATGTCAACAGCCTTCGTTGAATGCCTGGCTGCTAGGACGCAATTTCTAACGATCTGATGGCATTACGATCATGAGGATCATCCGATCATTAGACAATTTTGAGGACCTTGGAGTCCCTCCTACCAGTCATTTATGGCGCTGCTGCCTTCCTGCCACCCGTCAGTCACTGAACTGCCACCGCACAACCTCGAAATGTGCAAAAATGGGTTGCTGTAAAATGTCAACTTTTACAGCAGGAGGCCGGATCGAACTTTGGACACCCCATTTAGATTAACCCATAAATTCAAATTTAAAAATGAGTGATTAAACATAAAAATGTAGAAAGATAGTTCTACATAATAATATATAATGCTTGATTCTTCACTGCTAGAATGACTGGTATCAGATTTCTCAAACTACTTTTAAAATAGTACTATGACTGAAGCTATTATTATATAATCATGATAACATTAGAGATTTCTACCTCTCTCTCTGCAGCTTTTTCTCATTAGAGGTTATAGGAAGTGCATTCTTAGAGACTCCTAAATCAATAACAGTGATTTCCCCGTGTTTGACTTCCCCCAAAGCCTTGATGTGCAAAACCTTGAACAAGAACTACAAAGAGAATCAAAGACTTCCACGATTTAAATCCCTGCTGTCCCTGGTATTCACTGACGATGCTCCTCTCCTGCGCTCAGTTTGGGGTTGATTCCACCGGTTGCTTTTCCTGGCTAATGAAGATAGCGGGGGGGTGGGTGTGTTTATTTGTGCTGCAGCTGAACCACACTGTGCTTAACATGACTTTGGGCTTGACTAAAGGTTTAGTGTCTTTGTGGTTGCTCAACGGCAGACATGACTACTGGTCTGAATGACAGATTAAAGCTGCTAAGCGGGCAGGGGGTTGGAGGTAGGGGGTAAATGATGTGTTTATGAATAAGAGGGGAAAAAAAAGTAAACAGGGAGACGCTGTTTACCTTTGAAATGTCTTATGCTGAGTGGGTTGCAAAAGAGATATTATAGATAATCTAACACCTCCGTGTTCAGAAATGATCTTAAGGAAATCGACTGCCATTCACAGGTTGCCATGAAAAGCCCTCAAACAGATAACAGTTTCTCTAATTAGGGAACCGCGATGAATCAGTTAAGATCCACGCATGATTCAGTTATATTCAAGAGGCTGTCGCCCCGGTGAGAACTTGGCACAGTAAACACCTGACACATTTAACTTGATTTTCTAAAGCTATATACAAAAGAAAAATGTGGCAAGGGTAAAAAAAAAAAAAAAAAAAGCTAAATTAAATTAGGAAGGAGCACATCAGGTACTAATTAAGCTGCTTTTCAATATGTGTTTTTCTCACTGCGGGAGTCTGTGGGTGAGATCTGTGCACTTCTGTAATTACATTGTTTTTAACAGCTTGTATAGCAACAGAAAGGCAGAAATCCACTTAAAACTTCAGGTTAACTCATCTGAACCGGGGGACTTTCTTGAGAAATAAAAACTCAAGCTGCAAAAGAAAATAAATAAATCAAAAACAATGAAAAAAAAACATTCACGAGGCAGAGCAGTTTTATAACGTAAAATGTTTTCTTGCATGATTATCATCAAAGTGAATTAAAAGATTAAAGTCAGAATTCCAAGGAAATAGTCCGAATTATGAGATTAAAACAGAATTCTGAAAGGAAAAAGCAGGACTGAGATTTAAGACAAAATTCTGAAAACAAATGAGTATTCTAAGAAAAATATCAGGATTGTGAGATTAGTCATAATTCTGAGATTATAAATCAGAATTCTTTGAAAAAAGTCATCATTCAGAGAAAAAAGTAGTCATAATTAAGAGATTAGAGTCAATGCTCTGAGAGAGAAATTAAAAATTCTGAGATTAAAGTGAGTTTTCTTAGATTAGAGTAATTTTTCTAAGGAAATAAAAAACAGATTTCTGAGATTAGAGTCAGGATTCTGAGGTTAAAGTCAGATTTTTTTTTAGATTAAATTCAAATTTCTGAGAAAAAAAATCAGTATTTGGACATTAAGGAATTCTGAGAAAAAAAAGTCAGAAGTGGAGATTAAAATCAGAATTCTACAATTAAAGACAGAATTTCTTTTGTTTTTTTTCTTTCCTTCTTCATAACCCTAATGCTCTTCTATAATTATCAATATGGCATTAATAATGTTCTATAATAGTTCACTATAAAAATATTTCTTGATCTGCCAGGAAACACATTTAAAAAACATAAAACATGTTCTTAATGTTTGTTTTGTAAACATTTACATTAAATCCAATAATTATTTTTTTTAATTGTTATTAAAAATAAAGATTTTCATCTGCCTAACAAAATACAACAGTATTATTATAATATACTATAATAATAGTGCAACATTTATAATAAAAATTATATAACTAATGAAAAATAGAAAGTCATAATTTGATAAAACTATAGTTCTGACTGACATAATTGATTGAAGACAAAAAAAAAGCATTAGCAGTAGAGTAATAGGTTGGGGCACCCATCCTCATTAATTCTCTTAAGCTATTATCCACAAGTTAACCTTCAACGGCTTTTATCAAATAGCTGTCTAAGAAGGAAAAAAAAAAAACCAAAACAATTGTTTGAAGCGGAAGTAATTTACCTGATGGCAAAAAACATTTTCTGCAAAAATTAATCTGTGCTGCTTCACGCCCTGGTCTAATTTACCACCGACACATAAATGATTAACTCCAAACCAAAAGTGAAAATATTATTTCACACATAATGAAATTCCTTTCTGTTCATCTCTGGCATGTTTTGCATATTAAATTTGCCACACTTTGCTACAATTTCACAGTTTTGATTAAAGTTCATTAACACGAAGCGTTTATCCCTCTGCGTTTTGATAAACATAGCAGTGGGCATGGGACGAGGAGGGTTGGTGATGGAAGATAAGCAGACTTAAATCACCGTTTAACCTCTGCGTGAGGAAAAAAAGAAAGAAAAAAAAAACCTCAGTGGTCACAAACACATCCGTTTGTGCCCTCCATTAACAGAAAAGCGATCAAATAGAGGGCCATTTGGGGAAAACAAAACAACAAAGTAAAAAAAAATAAATAAATAAAAACCCTGCATTAAAACAGACAGCAGGGATCCAACCAAAGGAAGATGCTACCGGAGTCATTTTGATTGCCTGAAATGATATCCCTGCTGAGGTGATCATAAGCACATCGCTTGATTGGATATTTCACATGGTGCTGCTTCGGATTTATAACATGGAGTGTTGCTATTGTTTTCTGTGGTGGTGGGTGGGGGGGGGGGCACATTGTTATAAGCATCCATGCTCAACACAATGTTTCTGTTTCCACCTTCACTGCATTCCAACAGGCCCTCGGGCTGTTTTTCTGTTCTGCCTTTAAAGTTGAAAGTTTCCTCAAAAATCATTGACTCCACATTAGGAGTAAGCGGTTTATTTCACCATCGATTCATAACAGTACTTCAGGTCGATCGGTGACTTGTTGATGGCAGCAATTAAGCAGAAAAAAAACTAAAAATGTGCGTGCTCAATTCTTATCTTGGGTTTTAAGGCCGTTTCACAAGTGGTCATACGTAAATTAAAATTGAAAAAGTCCAAAAAGTTGTAGTCTTATACGTGAAAGTTTCGCAGATGCATCACAAATGAACCATGTTAATGCTATAATAGAAGTATGAATAAATCACCTAAATAATAGGGCCGGGTTGATAAAATCGATTATTGATTTGAATTGTTTTAAACTTAACAGATTGATAATTGATTCAAAAAAATATAAATCGATTCAACACATATAGCTAAAGTCGGCTAGCTTGATGCAAACTTTTAATAGAATGGCTAATGCTAACGCTCGGTTGACCTAAACATCCATTGCTGACAAAATGAACATCTTTATAAACTCGCAGGCATGAATTTTCCAAACTCTTTCACGAAATATTTTTTAAAGTAACTATTTGTGGTCTTAAGTGCAATTTTTGCTCAAATTTTCCTCTTCTTTTGAAATAAGGTGTAATGTTATGGTGCGATCACCACCTAGTGGCCAAACTGAAACGCCCTCCAGGAGAAGCAGAACTATGTTTACAATATTAATGATCTGAAGATTTTTATTAGAACTTCACCTTTTGAGAAACTATGTAACACTGGATGCTATTAATAATCTAATTTCTTCACTAATACATTCTACAGTATGTGAAATTCATCAGAATAATATATTCACAACATATATTCGATTATTAATGTATTTCTAAACAAATGTGTCTACATAAATCAAATCAAAATCAAATCAAGTTTATTTATAGAGCGCTTTAACGCAGGCAGACTGCTACAAAGCGCTGTACATTAAAACATGTGTGAACTGAAAATTGAATTGAATTGAGAAGATCGAAAGAATAGAAAATATCTGAATTGAATAATCCAGGCTCCGATGTATCGAATCGAATTGTTTCTGGAAATAATTATTGACACCAAGCCCTACTGAACAACATATAAACCTGCACCTCATTGAATTTCTTCACTTTGACATTCAGATTACTGGGCAGAAATCAAATTGCTTCAGCACCAGGGTCGGTAACCGCCACAATGCTTTGTTTTAGTTAAACTGTCGGATTCTCCTGGTCAGCATCAGTACTAAGTCAGCTGCTTGCGCTTGGGGGTGACTGCTTGGCGGGTACGGCCACTGTACACTGCCCCCTCTCACGACCCGCTACCATGCAGAGATACCCGACCCCCCACTCGGTTTAGATCGTGCAAAAGTATCGCGCAATTTACATTCAATTGATTCATGCATGAATTAGATAATTTTAATGTGATACTGTATGTACACCGTATACGTAATGCAAAAGTTATACATCATTCGTACATAAAAAGTCCAGTAGACATACATGGAGCTGTCGTGGAAAGCCACAAATTTGCTTCTTTAATAAATCACGCAGATTTGCGTAACATTAACGTTAGAATTGTGTAGAGGTGCAAATCTTGAAGAACCTCACGGTTTGATTACAACTCAAGAGGTAACAATTTGATAATGAAACGATATAATTATCCCGCATGTATCACGCTAGACCGACATTACATATGTGAACAATGCACTATTTGTACATGGCGTCACTTTGACTTAAACGGCTTCTAGAAGTTGCAGGTTTAAAGCAACTGATCGCAAATGAAGGCGGTGCCACAAAGCTTCACTCTCCCCTGTGGGTGTGCGGATGATGGATGCCGTTATCATACTGCACTGCAGATATTTGACATCACTATGAATCGGCAGTATTGTAATGAAGATTGGAAAAGGTTCACAGATGAGAGAAAAATAAAGTCTCCTCAATTAGTTCAGTTAAATGTGCTGCTTAATTCACTTCACACTCATCTGCTTTTGGAAGACGCCGTCTCTTCGGTTAATCATTTTGATCATTTGATGGTAAGTGTGATTGCACAAACAGTTAGAATGATACCATGACAAGAGATCATCTGTAAGTGGGATCTTAATGGGACAGTAAAGCTCACTGTTCCATCACCTGTGAATGGTCTCTCGTACTATTTTCAAATCTGTTTAATACTGTGGCCCAGAAGTTCAAATTACACCAAAAATTACTTAACGATAATAAAAAAAAGTAAAACAAGTAATTTAAAAAAAAAACAAGATTTTAATTTAGTAATGAAAATAAAATTCAAAAAACCAAAACACAATTCCAAAAAATTAAATAAAAATGAAATGCTTTAAAAAAAAAAAAAATTCAGAAAAAAAATATGGAAGAAAATAAGAAACAAGAAAAGGTAGGTGTGACTGGATGATGACATTTAGAGTTTCAATGTTAGATTTTATTTTTTTCAAATGCGTTTTCAGTTTCTGCATATTCATTATGGTTTTAATGATTAGAATTTTTAGCATTAGCTCATACCAAATAACTTTCAGGTTAAGATAATGGATACATGTCATCATCTAACTATTTTTTTTTTTCTTTTTTAAAGACACTGAAAAAGGTGGGAACTGAACCTGCAACCTTTCGATCAATAATCGATCGATAAAACTTTTACAAGTATAAGACACATTTAAAAACTCAAATGTCAAAACTTAAGCCTCATTATCCAGTCAGGGATGTCCCCATAGTAACTACCTTTTCCGGCCTCTTTTTGTGTTTTTTTTTTTTTTTTTTACTTTTCATTTTCTGGAAATTACTTTTGTTTAATTTTCTTATTTAAATGTAATTTTTTTTCTTTTTAAATTTCATGATGATATTTATTTTAGCTTTAGCTTTGAGTAAATGTTGGTGTGATTTGTGCTTCTGGGCCACCGTACTTTAGGGCATAAGGATCACTAACTGCATTTCAAGCTGCCAGCATTAAATCCTTACCGTGTCTTAAATGTAAATTTAGTTTAAGAGAAATGAGAATGAAAAGTGAACTTTTTCTTTTTTTTGTACCACAGATCAAAAAGTGTCAGCTCCCTTATAAATATTTTAGCTTAAACTATCCTGGTATCAAACTACTCCTTTAACCTTTTTTCTCCTTTCCTTGACCTTTCCACTCTCTCTCTCTTAGTTCCTTCCCTCTTGGTTCCTAATAAAGGAAGTGCTCCTCCACTTTTCTTCTCACTCATCCCGTTTCATTTACCACCATACCTCCTTGGAAGGGACTCTGGACCCCTTCCGCCGCGACCACCAGCTTTCCACCATCGCAATGAGACAGGAGAGGACCACGCCGGCTGCCAGGACGCAGAAGACGCCAGCGAAGCTGTGGATGTCCAAGGCATTGCCGCGCTGCCGCGTCTGGACCGAACTGTACAGGTCGCAGGGAGTGTCCTTGGGCCACCACTTCAGCTTTAGTAAATCCATGTCTCCGTTCTGCTGGAGTTCTAGGATTCTGTAATAATACAAAAACAGTTTTGTTTTTTTTAACATTTTTGATTTATGTTCAGAAAACACAGATATGACATCTGCAGCAGTGCTCCACCCCTAAATAAATAATCAAACAAAATTGGTAATTGTTCAATTTGATTGATATTTTTTAATTATAGTGTCATAATGATGCTTTAAAAGTAGCTGAAGCGAAACATTAGAAAAACCCCAAAACTGCAGGTGCAGTAACACCCTCACACCATTTGAGGGCAGTGTTAGCAAGTTTATGCAGGAGCGTGATCCCTTCCAACTATATTGGGCTGTCAAACTCATTATAGCTAACATTAATATGTTTTGCAGCACAGCTCTAATACACTGCCACAATGTCATTATGCAGCCTAGCTCTATCCGCACGATTGATGGCTTCAGAGAGGATACAGCTCAGAGGTTGATGGGGTCCCTCTGTTAGCCTTCAGCTTATTATTTAACTGGGTGGTTCATTTTAGGTTGGAAGAGAGGTGCAGGCACACAAAGACAGACAAGCTTACAGATATTTATACAGGGGAACGACCGATCATCAAAGAAAGACATAAGTAAGAGGGAAAAAAAGGCATGTAACCCCCTCAAAGACATTTTAAAGCTAACGCGGAGAACATGGAAAATACTCCTGCATACTCAGACTAAGCCACCACCGGAAGTGTTAAGTAAGGGAGCAGATATACTGTTAGTTGTTGCATTTATGACAACACGGACAACTGTGCTTATCCTTCATGGTAATTTATCCTTCCAGGCAGCAGATAGAAATCACCAAAATCAATCCCAGAATGCAAATGAACCCTCCAGCTGATTCATCCACAAAACACCAACCCTGAAACAACTGGAACCTTTTTAAGGATTATACATTTCACTTGCTGAGCTGGTGGATGTGTGGAATTTTAAAGTAAAAAAAGAAAAAGCTAAAAAGTCCCAGAAGTCATTGTTTTTGGTCAAAGTAGAGCAGATCAAGAAGACATGTATGACTTTAAAAAACAATTCCCTTCCCCCCACTACTTCCTCTTCCCAACCCTGAAACAGGAAGTGAAAGGCTTGGCAGCCATTTTGCTCTCTGGGCACCAGGACGAAGAGGTAAGAATTACAGCAAAAATCAATAAACAATTCAAACCTGTGGTGTGTCTTGTTCTTGCATAAGAATATGCCTATAGGTGAGGAGCTTTAGCAGATTGGTAACAAGTACAACTGTTTATATATCCCCGGGCTAGTCAGCAGTCGGCGGCACTTGATATGGACGACCTCCGTCTAGAGACATTTACACATCGTCCAATCAGAATTGTTGCTGGCTGACAATTCGGCTGCCACCAGCCTATAGGCGCCTATAGCTGCTGGCCAATTTCGTAATGGCTTCATCCATACCTGACTGACGTCTGACTGGCAACGCCTACACTCATGAATATTCTGCCAATGCCGCCCCATCACGCGGTGGAAGTTGTATATGCGACTGTAGCAAAAGCGACTTAAACGATTTATATTCTAATAAACCAACCAGATTGATCTGTCTGAGGCAAGTTCTTCAAATTGTTTCAAAATGAAATAAATTGATCGTTGCAATATTGGAAGATAGCATTTAGAAAGAGGAACAGCTGGTTTACTTTACTAAAATATAAACATCACCAAGTGCCATCATAGCAGACAACACATACGTGATGGCAGCAAAAATGATCACGTCATCCTTACAATCCAATGTGTGAAAACAATTTTGCAAAGACATGTGATCATAGCGTGTGGTATAATGTTCTACTAATGTTCAGTTTATATTATTTCTATGAGGAAAAATAACAGCGGGCTTATGAAATTCAAATGTGAATGGATTTGCCATAAATTCTTGTTTACTTTTTCTTTGTACACGTATTTAATTAACAATTAAATATCTGGAAAACTTAACCAGCACTGTTCAGTACTAAGGTCTTTATCTCTAAGTCACACTGGTTGAAATTTTGGTACTGGATGAAGGTCAGGGAATCAAATTGTTCAAATTGAACCAACATCAACAAGAATTGTATAAAAAAACACAAAATTATTATATGAATCATTACTCCCCTTTGCTGTATACTCTCTTTCAATTTACCAAATGATTTAAAAAAACAAAACAAAAAAAAAACTATGTTGTTAAAACATGAGTATGTTGTTCTTTACTGCTTAAGGATTTTTTTTACAACTGTGTGGTTATGTCAGAACAAATAATTTTGATGCAAAACATTACTGATAGCTCTTTTTATTTTAGTGAAATGCCTGAAGGCATTGAAAGCAAACACTTGCCCTTCAACTGCACGTAAAGGCTCCAGCTTTACCATGATATGGAATCTCTCCTTGTTATGGCTCGGCTGGATTTTCAAAAAATATCCTTTCCATTATAAGTAGAGATTTTATCGTTTCGCTGGGTAAAAAAAAATAAAAAATTATACCCATTCACCTTAAAGCAGCTGGTATAATACTAAAGCACGTACACATCAACTTGCTCTCAATTCCAAGATTGTAGGTATTCTAGTCTTCTATGTGGCTCCCTTTATTTCTTTTGTGTGTAATGAAGTTTTGTAGTTAAAATAACAAATTGAAATTCGGAAATTTAGAAATGGGTTAAAAGTCAGTTTTACAGCCAGTCAGCTATGGATCTCCCTTCTCCCAAAGGTTTTCTTGAGAACATTGAACAATAAGGAGACCTAAAATCCCTTAAATTTATTATTTATTTATTTTTTGAGGTTCTTGAGTTTCATGAATCACCCCTAAGAATCCAAAAACCAGGGATGGAATATCTTGAAAAAAGTTAAAAAGGAACCAAAACTGCATATTTTGAAGTGATCATGGGTATTTGATTTGTTTCCTTAATTTTTATATTTTAATTATTTTTATAGCTTCAGTGTCATATTTCTGTAATGGCAAAACACATATTTGCAATTGCAAGCAATTATATGTTCAAACAAATATGCTGCTTTCAACTCCTTCCTAAAAATAAAATAAATAATTCTTACATATATATGCTTTAAAATATGAAAATCAAGCACATCCAGAATAAAGCACTTTTGTCCACATTTGTCTGATTACTCCATTAAAAGTTCAACAACTGAAAATGTTGCATGTGCAGTGATGTCATTTTGAAAAAAGTTATTTATAATCAGCATATAAACTGTTTATACATGTATTTAATATATCTGGAGTGATTTGGTTTTGCATGTCAGACTTTTGTGGTGAAACAAAACATGAAGAAATTTTTGATTTTGATAAAAACAAAAAAAAATCCATAGTAACAATGAATACTTTTTAAAACAGTGCAAGAGTAAAATTTATTTGAGGTTAATAAACTTTGCAAACATGAACTTACGTCATACTACGTGTATCAGCATGTAAACCACATCAAATCAGGTTAATTGGATTTTCTTTTCGAGCCGATCGTTCCGTTGTTGTTCAAGTCATTCTTTGAACTGGTGGCAACTTTGTTTGATGATGTTTTTAATTGTGATGTCCTCCATAAAGGCAAGCCTTTTAATTAAAAAAGATGACGGATCAAATTTGTTCTCTGCAGTGAAGTCGGTTGTCTTTGGCTGCTGAGTGATGACTGTCTCTCTGCCATATTTGTTCATTAACAGATGAAATGGTCCAATGCCATTTATTCATCTGTTTTATGAATGAGACTGTTGGGGCTGATTTACAGCTCAGACTCGCCTGATGTCTTAGTATCGGATCTGTTCAGGGGCGGAGCTAGAACATTTTATATAAGGGGAAGGAGTAGAAGATATCAGAGTAGAAGGCCTTTATGGATCAAAAATACATATTTTTTACAATTTTGTCATTGTTTTAATTTAGCTTAAAACTGTTTTCTTTGTGATTTATTGATACTTGGGGATTCCTAATAACCTGAATTTTTGTTGGAAAAATGTAAAAATCTGATCTAAATTTAATAACCGGATAATGATAATACTGATAAAAGAAATGGTAAGGTCGAGCTGGGGTGGGATTATATTAATTAACTTCCTCCCACTCCCATTATAGGCAATCTTTGAATGTCTAGTTATTCTGTGTTTGACATGGATGGATGTAAACTTCTGATGATTGATAGCATTGCACATGATTTTGTTTCTTGATGGCTGGAAATAAACATTTTCTAATCTAATCTAATCTAATCTAATCTAATCTAATCTAATCTAATCTAATCTAATCTAATCTAATCTAATCTAATCTAATCTAATCTAATCTAATCATTTAATCATGTATTTCCCAAAATTGATTCAAAAATTGGGGGAGAAAGTATTTCGGTGAGGGGTCAACTGGCCCCCATTGCCCCCCTTAGCTCCGCCCCTGGATCTGTTCCTATTAAAGCTTGTTTAAATATTTGTATTCCACTCTAAAGTTACACATCACATATAAAAAACGGCATATTTCCAATTCTGTTTAAGAAAGATAAATGAAACAGATTTTAAATCAAAAGAGATTTCAGGAATTTCCTTATTTGGGCATCAAAGATGACACGAGAATTCAAAGTGAGTCTAAGACATTCAAATTGGCGTCTTTATGGGCGCCAATTTAAAAATATCAACATGTTTCTCTTTCAAGGGAACATTAACCCCCCTCAAGGTATAATTTAACGCCAACCACTTATCTGCTTGGCAAGGAATCATAAGCAAAAATTCCAAAAGCATCACTAGCAGATTGTTGTTAGTGAAAGTATCACTGTTTATCAAAGTAAAAACAGGGTTTTTCCCCACAGAAATGTTTTTCCTTTCATATTTTCTGACCTTTTTATGTCTCACTCTGGCAACAGATTCTTCACACACAAAAACAAGCTCGCGCTTTGACAGACAGCATCAGAGAGAGACCGACTAATGAGACCGAATAAGACTGATCCCACCTATAAAAGATGCCGGGCAGTGTTTAGTCAAAATATTTCATCATTTCTTGCTTGGAGTTCAGTCATTTTTGTAAAGATTTTTTCGTCAGACTTGATGTCTTTTCGTGTCTGTCAAAAGAGGGGGCACGCCTCGCGTTTGAAAGCGCCTTATTATCTCGACTCGTGGGTTAACTTTTTCTTGCATGTCAGAAATGTCATGTCAAAAGGATTCTGTGTGGCACTGCGCACAGTGGCGCTAAGAAGAAGTGACATTCTCATGTTTTGTTCAAAGAGTTACAGTATTGTAGGCAGTAAATGACTTCTTTTTTTTTTTTTTTTTTTGGCCAAATTTAACAGACTGTTACAGCTGACATTTGGGGGCGATTACTATCATCATTAAAAGTGACAAGGGTAATTAACATTTCTTTGTTGTGTTTCCAAACTGGAAGTGGCAAATACTGTACATGAAAGCTTGTGCAATGTTTGGGGTCATTGCTTGTATCTGTAAAAGAAAATGAATTCGATAAGACGGAAGTCACACGGCTTTCTCTACATCCTTATTGTGGATTATCAGGGCGTGACTAAGCCACATTGCGTTAAGTCTCTGAGAAAGGACAGAGCAGAGATTTGAGATTCAGGACAGAGTGCTTTCCTTCGCACCTCTATTACGACCCTGTCTGCCCATGGAGCTCATCATCTATCATTCTGCACTAATTGGCCTATCAGAGTTAGGCAAAGGCTTCTTCCCCTGATGGGCCCTTGAATCAAAACCCAACACTTACATGCACTGTCAAGAACCAACACTTGCTCATGTACATTTGCTCGAGCCTTCATTTACAACTAACATGTTTCATACCCAATTTTTCTGAGGATTAAAATGTACAATGTTGTCTGTTCTTTTACAGGTGAGGCAAACCAAACAGGAAAATCTTTTTTAAGCTTCTAAATATGACAGAAATCTTCCAGTCTTTTCTGAAAATGACAGATTTCTGTGCAGCACAGATGTTAGGTATGTCCAGTGTGTTCAGAAGGGTTTCACACATGTAGTATATGCTCTGTTGTTTCACAGACATTAACTTTAAACTTAAACACAAACAGTCAAGATTAAAAACTTTCTTTAAATATTTCAAATATTACTTCACGTTTTCTGGCTCCAATTGCAAGTATCCCAAGCATCACATATACAACTGCCACCATGTGATGGGGAGAAATTGATGGAATATTTAAGAATTCAAACCGCCGGTCAATTTTTCTGAAAATTGTTGGCGGCATGTAGATGAATGTAGAAGTCGGCAGTCAGCCGTGCAGAATGGTCCACTTTTGGTATCACACAGGGTAACTTGACACACATCTTCCAATCAGAACTGCTGCAGGTGTTCTATAAATTCTTCCTACCCGTCAAATTTTCCTACCAACACCCACTGCGAATGCACACACAATAGTTAGGTCATATTTTGTTATTGCCATTTTTTTGTGATTTTAGGTTACATTAAATTGTATGCATAATACATACAGTTATATTTGTCAATTTAGTTCTGGAATTTTAGGCGAGCTCACTACTTATCCTTTGGGACCCGTTAATAGTTTTCACACCGCTACATAACTACGCGGTGGATCTGGGCCGACACAGTGCCTCTCTGACTGCGCTGTGAACATTTCAAAAGCTGTTTTAACGCTTTTCACACCAACGACGTGAGTGCAGCGCGGAATGTGAATTAAACCATTTGAGAATTAGTACCAGTGTAAATCTGTCCTCTGTGTCACGCTCGCAGCATTTGATTCGAAAGACCACGCGGATTTTAAAACGTTCACTGACAGAGAGGCACTACAGACATAGATCTGATGAAGACTTCATGGTTTATCTCCATATCTCTCGTTAATGATAGCCGCACACTTTTCCAACAATAGCCACCTGAACACGACAACATACCTCTCCCATAATTCTGTTCTACACCCCGTGAGTCTTAGTGTGTTTAAGACCTCTCATCAAAGCTGTGCATTCATTCATATAGGATTATCTGAGAACGTTTGGATAGCTATATCATTTTGTGCAACAGGTAGGACAATCTCACGAGGTAGGACAGATAGAACATCGGCCAGCGAAATGCTTTGTGGCTCCCCGGCTGTCGCCCCATCTTGTAGTGGCACCATCCCTCGCCTGTTGATGGCCATTCCATGACCCCAAAATGTGCCCAGGTGGCTACTAACCGAAAAATCGTCTGGTTTGGTTTAAACTTTTTCTTAAAATCTAAATGGCCACTTCATGGTGTGCAAAAACACAATTGCTACCTCCCGTTTACAAATACCCCTTCAAGGCCACCTGCTTAATTTGATGAAAAACTTGTATTCAGACCTCCACGCGTGGCATTTTGGGACGTGACGGACTGAAAATAAACTATATTTCGGATGGCTGTGTTTGAATTTTCTGTAGATTTTTCATGTTTATCTTTGCTTCCCTATTCAAAGTTCAGCTATTTAACTAGTTCAGGGTCTAATAACCAAGATGGAATATCAGAGAATGAGTTCAAGGCAATATCAATATTTTTATAAAAAAAAAATAGTTACTATTGTTCTTCATCTATCTCTATTCCACGGCTGACAGGCAGGATTAAAGGCCACTGCGAGCTGCCTGACAAAAACATGGCTTGAGTCAAAGGTTTGCACCAGTTCAAAATCTGTCTCGCTCTTTAATTCGGCTGTCACCTTCCCAACATAGAAACTCATTTTCCCACATAAAAAAAAAAAAAAAAAGATTTGTGGAGCTGAACACATAACACAGAACTGTGTGCACGCACAACCTGTAAAGTACTACACACGCCAAGAAAAACACCATGTTTTATCACACCTCTCCCCATTTGGCCCAGTGCTATGAATTGTTATGGCAATACAACATGACGAGAAATTACCTGGTTTATTCTAGCGGGTATCTCACTACATACTCTTTCCAAATGTCTGAAAGTAGTCTAAGAAACATAAAGAAAGCAATGATCAGAGTGTAAAAAACAGAATGTAGTGACTGATAACAGCACAAGTTTTCAAAGCGGTCTAAAGATATTGCTTTAAGTCTTGTATCATTCTGACTTCAATGTACTTTTTTAAAATATTGCCCTTTTAGCTGTATCCGTGCTTAGACTCCTGCACTGATGGATTCATTACATTTGCTTCAATGAGGTCAGGCAGGACATTCAGTTCTAATACCAGGCTTAAATTCACCTCCACCTGAGGCCAAAAAGTATATATTAGCAGACCAGCTCTGATGAAAATTGTATTTTTGGTGTTTCTAACTTGGTTTTGGCATTCCTCTGATGATGGGGGACTAATTATTAAGATTAAAATTATATTTACAAATATTTCTTTATTCAAATTGTGATAAATCAGGAACAGATAAAAATGTTGGACTACGGCAAGCCAGAAGCTCCCAATACCGCTCCATTCTGATGCATCCTGTTGTTAACGATAATGAAGATCCATGTGCGTCATTATCTTTCTTGTCCATGCTGGGATCTGGATCAAAGCTATACGGCTGGATCAGGGGTGCAGGGAAAAATCGATATGGCAATATATCGCAATATTTCATTTGGTGATACTTGTATCAATTTAAAATGCTGACATGACAATATTTAATTTACAATTTATGAGCGTCTTTTTGCATCTTACTTTTGTTTTCAACCTGAACCCCCAAAAGCTAGTTGGACAGCACACTGAGCCTCTTTAAGGAGCTCTACACAATTTTCAGTTTACACATTTATACACATCTGTTTAGACATACATGAATAACATACTATATAATTTGAATATATTTATATTAATCTGATCCAGTTCACATGTAAAATGTATCAGTAAAATATATTGAGATTGTTAATATCATACAGTGTTACATGGATTCTCAAAAAGAGAAGTTCTAACAAAAATGTTCAGATCATTAACACTGCAAACATTATTCTGCTTCTCCTGGAGGACGTTTCAGTTATAACAGTACACCTTATTCCAGAAGAAGACAGTATAAGACAAAAAAAATGATGTTTTGGACAACAAATTGTTTCTTTTAAAAATATTTCCTTTAAAGAGTTTGGAAATTGAATGTCTGCTAAATCGATTTATGTCTTTTGTGAATCGATTCATGATCTATTAAGCTTTAATCGATTCAAATCGGTTAATCAATTTTTTTCAACCCAGCCCTAAAAAACAGCAGTCAAAAGCCTACTTGATAGATCAAATAAGGCTACAAGTAACTTTTGAAACAAAAGCCACAATGGGGAAAAAACACGAAAAAAACATTCTTGTCATATCTTTTTTTCTCAATGTGTTTCTCAGCAAAGTCGAAAAATCGCTCAACTTGTTTCCCATCGCCCTGTGCTTTCCTGACTCAGTCTCAATATTTTGTAGCATAAACCCATTGAAAGACGTTGTGCTTTAAATTGTTCCCTTATATAGCAAATGTTGAAGTATTTCTGTCTTCAGTGATTCATCACTCGAGACACTGCTGCCTGAAACTCCAGGAAATGCTTTAAATCTTCAAGGTCTCTTTGTATGTGCATACTTTTGCTCTGAGCACACACAGTATATATAGGTTTGTGTCAAAACTGAGTGCGCGACTGTGAAGCTGTAACAATCAATACATATGAATGTGATGTTCCTAACGTGTGCATTTTGTATGTGTCTGTGACATGCATTGGGAGAGGGAAGTGTGTTACGGCTGATATTTCTTATTTATATAAGATTTGTCCTATAGGCTCTAAGGACTTTTGATGTGTGGCAGCTGCCCTGAGTGTGCATGAGCACACTTTACCACCATAACTCTGCTTTATGGACATAGCCTTTTGTAGAAGTACATGAACATGATATGCATGCATGCTCATGTCATCTCCTGAGTGGGAAACAGCTGCTGTTTTGCATGTGTGCACTAAATATAAGTATGGATGTGTTTTAGCTATACCGATTAAGACATCCGATTTTCACCAAGGAGAATTATAATAACTTTGGCTTTTACTGGCTTTTAAAAACAAATTAGCAAATGTAGTCTGTCTGATAGAAAAAAAGGGGGGCGGGAGACTGCACTGTATGCTAGTCTGCCTTTATATGTGTGTGTGTGTGTGTGCACTCAGCTGCTGCCTCAGTGTCTCTGCAGTGGCCGTTGCTGCATGTCGACTAGATGTTGCCATGGCAACTCTGTGGCAGCAGCCCTGATGGAGGGGTGATCACATATTATTAGTTGGTTCAAACTGAAAAAAGGATCACCGAAGCAATTTGCTTAAAGGGCCAAGGGGCGAAGAACTAGAAGAAAGAGAGGCGGGTTGAAAAGGGAAATGTTTGAGATTTAAAAAGAAATGTGTGGTTTTCTAAAAAAAAAAAAAATGAGAGTAATTTAGGATCACAAGAAGTATGTAACTACACAAATATAGCTTGGAAACATGAGGAAGGGCAACAGAAAAAATTTTCATTAGAAATCCAAAAACTCAATTTATTTTTTAATTTTGACTTGTATTACTTGCGAAGATTGTGGCTGTTTGTTATTTATTTTTAAGATCAATCTTTCAATGTCCACAAACAAACATGGTGCTGGACACTGAACCCTAGAGATACCTGCTTGCAACAGCTCTTTGAAATTGAATTTGGATGTCGCTTACATAAATTCCACTTTCTTTAGCAAGTCGCATCTAAGAGAAATGCAGTGCTGTTTGGGGGTGGGCTGATTTTTCCTTACATTGAATCTCACCCGTTTATTCTAAAAAAAACACAACTTTCACATAACCTTTAAAGTTCAGAGCTGCTTAAAGATAGATTTGTTTAGATACAGTGTCTTAGATCTTGGATAACTAGTTGCAGAAGTTTATGTAGGGATTTAAAGTTGCACTCTTTCCTCTTGATCAATTTTAATTGTGTTTATTATGGTCTTTAAATTATGATTATGCTGTTGTTATGCAAAAAATAAAAAAAAACCTGTGTCGTTTTCTGGGACATAGTTCATGCAGAGCATATTAGAAAATAAATAAATAAAAAGAAATCATTTTTTGTGTGCATTGGTGCTGGGTAGGCCTGCCCACACTTCCTATTATCCATTTTTTCATCTGCACTTGATTGACAATGATTTGAGTAAAGAAATGCTCAGAAATAAATCTTTTAGTTTAATTCACCTAGTGCGTGTTCTCAAGAACATGTTAAAAACATGACTTTCATCAGAGTGGGTCTTTAAACTTCACACCATTCATTCTTTCTATTCAATTCAATTCAATTCAATTTTATTTATATAGCCCAATATCACAAATTCAATTTGCCTCATTGGGCTTCATGCCTGCAGTTTTTACAGATGCACAGATGGAGTCATAAAATATGCACAATAGGTAAAAACTAAACAGACTATAAAGAACAGGTCATCCCTGTCCTTAGACCCTCCCTCGCGGTAAGGAAAAACTCCTAAAAAAAAACCTGAGTCAGGAAAAAAAAGAAGAAACCTTAGGGATTCCCACATGAGAAGATCCCATCCCAGGACGGACAGGCGATACCAAAACGGTTAAAGAAAAGTTAGCTGCTAAAACTGCATATATGAGTAGAGTTCATTCATATAGAGCTGAGTTCATTCATATAGAGCTGAGGGACGAGTGATGATTAAGTCCATAGTCCAGATGAGGCAGAACTGCAGACCACGACCAGGAGCAGGAGGACAGACGACCCACCAGGAACTCAGACAAATGCTGATCAACAAACTGTTGAGTTACGTTCACATCGTCTTTGATTAAGCGTGATCATGAGACCACTTTCAATGAAAAGTTTATGTAAACATTCGTAAATGCACGTTTCAGGCTTCCTCAGTCAAAACTCTTGTGTTCATGCGTAGCTGCTCACATTTTTAAGACTGTATTCTGGCTCTATGTACAAAGTGGGCAGCTGACCTGAATATAGCAAGACTTAACTTTTACTAAAAGCTAGATTCCAGGGATCATGAGGAAGTCATGAAAAAATAATCTTTAATTAAAAAACACAAATTTAAAGAATGTTTTTCAAAAAACTATCCACAATTTTGCTTCAAAAAAAGAACCAGCCAGGTCTGCTGCACTCAAATCAAAGGACTGACTCCCAAAGTCCTGCCCAGCAGCAACATTCTTCAGTGTTCAGAGATCCCCAGACTTCTAGCTATGTCCCAGCTGATCAGCACCACAAGATCCGCTGACACTTTGGGGGACAACAAGAGGGGCAACTGCAGACAAGAAAGAAAAAGAACACAAACAACAACTCACGGCCCAAGGGTCAAAACACTCAACATTAAAGGCTGTTTTACAAAAGTGATGAACCGACATGACTGATAGTTGACTGTTTGGAGATGCCAGAGACAGGATGTTGCCACAGCAATGCTGAGGTATGTAGAACGTCTCTCCGTCTCGTATGGATGATAAAGCAGTTGCAGACTGCAAAGTGACTTTTGAAAGCCAGTTATCTCAGCACCTGGCAAGCTAATTGTTGAGTCACTGTTATTGATCAGCTCAGCTTTCAACCCCCTCTAGATGTATTAGGGCTATTTTCTGCTCTGACACAATAAAATTTTCACTTACAGCCTTTTAAAAGCACCATAACTCCATATATATAGTGTTGATTCGGCTGTCTTCCCCAGGCAAATCCATAGGGCCCATATAAATGCAGGTGATATCCCAAGCTTTGCTTTGCCCAGTAGCAGGTTTTTACAGCAGCTGTGGCCAGTTAAAAAGTAAAAGCGGTGTGGGTTAGACTATCAAGTATGATGTAAAACAGTTCATTAAATTTCAGAGCTGAAGCTACATGGACAGTCTCTTTAAAATCTGTCAAGGCACGGGGCGTCAGCGCGGAGTTTAATACCATCTGAGGAACAGCACAAACATGTGTGCAACAACAAATATTCTCCTGTCACTTTGGTAGCACATATCATCATATGCTGGGAATGTGAGAAGTAGAATCTGGGTCTGGGTGACAAGTGAGACCCAAAATAAGCGTGGATGAAAAAAAAAATTCAGTGGAAAGGGACATCTCTATAAAAACATAAAAGCTGAAGTGTGAGACAGAGTGGATGTCTGACAGTAAAGGAATACAAAGAAGGACAAAACGAGTGCTGGTAAGAGGTTAAGGAAGAGAGGGCTAAAGGAATGAAAGTTGGAAAGGGTAAAGATTACAAGGAAGGCATGTAATAAGTGAAGAGAATACGAATGTCGAACTGTTAAGGAGTATGGCTCAGTCATTTCTTGGGAAAACAAAAAAGGGCCTGAAATGCATGAAAAGGACATGAAACCTGCAATAGAAATCGCATTTTTTTAAGAAATTTGGATCATATGGTGCTCTTAAATAATAATAATAAAAAAACAAGCAAACTTAAAAAAAAAATACTAAAAAGAGTTGTAGTTAAGCAATTACAGCACCACACTAAAGGACAAAAGCCCCTTTGAAGATTGTCAGTTAGGGATCGACCTCACCATAGCCCTAAAACCGCACTAGTTAGAGTCACTAATGACTTTCTATTGGCTTCAGAAAAGGGAATAATGTCTATTCTGGTCCTGTTAAACCTCGGTGCAGTCTTTGATACCATTGACCACAGCATCGTACTCCAGAAACTAAAGCATGACATAGGAATCAGAGGATCTGCCAGTCAATGGTTTGAATCCTATTTATTGAATACATAGCAGTTTGTTAAAGCAAATGTTTCATTCTAATAGACTTAGTATGGAATCCCACAGGGCTCGGTTTTAGGGCCCAACCTGTTCATGCTTTATATGCTGCCCTTCGTAAACATAATCAGGAAACACAGCACTAGTCTGTTTAGTTTAGCAATCAGTGATTATTTATATTTTATGACCAACTTTCTGCTTTTGTACAATTACAGGTGTGAAGCCCTATGAGAAAAATGTTTGTGATATTGGGACATATAAATAAAATTGAACTGAATTGAATTTCGAACAAGCTCACTCATGATTGTAGTTGCAGTCTATAAAAATGTGACTCAGACCGACTCGACCAATCACGGTCGTCTGGCTCCATATGGCGGCGCCTGTGATGTGGAAAAATGGGGACTGAATTGGCTTCATTTCGCTAGAGCTTGAGGTAAGGCATTTCCATCTGCTTCGTCCAGTGATAATATATACTATCTATGGTCAGAATCCAGGCCTCGAGGAACGGTATTTGACATGTTTTCCAACCAACCTGACATGGAAGCTCCTTATTTGACCAAACACAATCCCGAAATCAGCAGCAGAGGAGAGATAATTTCTTGAAAACCAGCAGGAGGCCGGCTCTCAAGGACTGGACTTTGCACATCCGACACTCCAAAACCTGTTTTTACTGATCAACTCACACCTTACACGCTCAATGCCATATCAGATTATTCTCTCTAGTTGATGAAGAGTGGCACCTGGACCAGACAGGTTATACGGCTGAGGAAGGAGGTGAAGCTCAATAGGATGGGGTCCATAACACAAAAAAATGAGAGGTGAAGGGAGATGAAACACAGAGGTGTTGTTCCTTTTGTATAACCCCACACCCCTACTGCCTCACTGTCAGTCACTTAAATAAATATTGAGGGGGGATGCAAAATGCATATACACACTATGTAGCATTTTGTGGAACTGCAATGTTTTTCTGAGAATTAATACTTTTAAAAAAGTTTAAAAATTGCTGTTCTGGTAGTTTCCATTCTAAGCAGCTGTTGGGTTGACTTGTCAGTCATGATTCCTTCTTGATTCTCCAAACGGAACCACTCTACCAGCAGCTGTCTACTGCAGGAGAAACACTAACTTCCCATAAGTGCTTCACACAACCCCACTTCACAAAACTTCAGCTGTCAGTATTTCATCACTGTGAGCTGGCAAGAGTGATGTACTTATCGCTGAGGTCAGCCTTCACCTTGAGAGCCCCGCTGAAGTACTCATGTCAGGAAACAACTCTTGTATTCTTAAATGCTATAATCACCACACTATAAATGTCAGATGGGCCTGACATGTCCCTACAGGTACAGGTTAACAATACCGCACCAGAATGAGTTTTTACACCATAATATTACATTCAGTTCAAGTTTTAGAAAAAAATATAAAACAAGAGAATGAAAAAATAAACATCAATAACCCTAAAACAAAAAAATGTAGTGCTGTCATGTGGTTAATGTTAATGAGCAATTAGTTAACTACAACCAGTAATTATTCCCCTTTCGGCACAGCGAAGCAGCTTTCACTGATTCGTATACGTGGTTTGGCAGAGAGTTTTATGCCAGATGTCCCTCCCTCCTGTATTTTATCTGGGCTGGGGACCAGGACAGGGAGAAACAGACTTGGACCCCTTGTGGCTACATAGTTATCAGATGCCTCGTTTCCACTAAGTGGTCCAGACCGGACTGGACTTCTTAGCTTTTCCATTATAAAATGGATCCGTTAAACCAGGAAGCACCCAACCAGCACTTTTCCCGACATAAGATCCAAACCGAAAGTTCTGTCCTGCTTTCGGCTGCGTTGATCCTTTCCTGCTTCGTTTCCCGACCATGATCGGGGGACGCAGGGGAGATCTTCTCCAGGGGCGAAGGCTTCTCTTTATCTGAGGTTCACCTCCCTGTTCGGACCTTCAGAGCCTCCGGAGCGTGTTAGGCAAAGAATCAGTCTCAGTTCTTAAAGGAACTTTATTATTACTACTTTTCCTTGCCAATTGATAACCGTTGGAACGCTAATGCGCTCTGCCTTATATTTTTTTTCTCATCGCAGCATGCCTTGCTTCCCTCATGCACACGCTCAAACACTCTTTTGCCCCGCCCTCTCCTGCACCGCCTCGAGCTAAGCACACACACAACTGCAGTTTTTAACATCAAATACTTTACTCAGTGGTCTCTGAAAATAAGTAAACTGACACAGGGCATGTATACTAAAGCTGTATTCTATTGTTCTTTTTTTTTTTTTTCATTTTAACCAAAACGTTCTGATCAATGACTTTTGACTGAAGTTTTTTTCACATTGAAATCATTTCTCATTTCCAATGCATTGTGGACATTGAAATTTGCACAAGTCCTTAAGTACTTTTTACATTGTATGCATACGTATCACATATGTAAATGCTACTTGACCATTTTAGAAACCTTAAGGTTGAAACATAATATCTAAGCTCTTTTAATAAGTGTTAAGATTCATTGTGACATTTACAAGTATGACAGTAGCTGGAGAATGTGAGCTTTTCCCTGGTAGTGTAGTCATAGAAGAAGTAAGCTGAGGCAGATCCATGGATAAATGGATTGATATAGTTAGAACTGCAGGAGAATAAATAGAAGAGTATAGTAAGATACAGTATATCATAGTTCAACACTGTACAATGTAGAATTGATGTTACACATTTATATAATGTGAAGTTTTTCCTAAACTAATAGTATTTAGAATTTCTTTAGTTTAGACAAAGTTTAATTTGATTCCTTGTAAAATAACGTAGAAAGAGCCACATTATTATGGTATTGCTTTTAAATAATTGGCAAAAACTCACTTCCGACTGAGAATTTTCTTCAATCAATCTTTTAACAAACTCTTTCTTCAGGAACAGCAGGAAGAACATTTGCTATTCTAAATTTGCCTTTTTCCAGGTGAAATTATACAGTTTAAACAATGCTTCTTTCACATTACTAGAATAATGGCAAAAGCATTTACCAACTTTGCATTTCTATGTAACCCAATTAAAAAGCTCTCAGAAAATCCCTTGATCTTCCAGACCTCAACTTAACTCTTATTGTTTGTAATAATTATTCTGCCTTTCTCCTTTTAAGAGGAGAGCGCCAAAGAGTTTCAAAGAGCCATTTATCTCTTTAGAAAGAGCTTGTGGCCTCATCACTGCTCACATGAAAATTAAATATTTGTAGTATAGTTAATTTTTTTAAATGTGCACTGCCAGTCATTTTACCTAATGTAAACAAGCAATAGTTTTGACCCTCCAAGTTAAACATTTCTTAGCAGGTAAAACGTACTTTCAACATGATATAAAAGATTTGTTTACAGGCCAACTCCAATTATCTTTAGATCTTTTTGTAAAAGGGTTTCCAGTTTTAATTATAATTATCATTTAAGAGAGTTCTGAAATTTTCTGGGACATTAGTAGGCAATAGTTCATTCAAATTTCACCTGAGTTGTGATTTGGACCGTTGGAGTGGAGCAACCCCCGCCCCCAATTCCTGTCGCCCGTCTGTTTACACGCTCTTAGAAGGAGGCTCACCAGCATATTTACTATGTTGTAAATAATCTCTTTTTCACATGACATATTTTTGTCTCCTGATTTACAACTATTTGAATTACATTAAGTAACTCAATGCTTTTTTAAGCTTGCTGTATTTTCTAGAGTAAAAGCTGCAAGAACAAAAAAGGTCTAATCAAGAAGAAGAAAAGCACTTGAAAAGCGCTCTAGAGTATAAGTTACACTTTTGGGCAAAAGTCTGAAGTTTCAGAGCTAATCCACCATGCCCATAAAAAATGAATAAATAAATAAAATAATAAATAAATACAAGAATTCTAATCCTTTGATATGTATAAGAAAATTATCAAAGCTTAAAAGGAAACAATTAGATTCTCTTCCGCTGTCAGTAGCAAATATGCATACTCAGATTTAGTGGTTGATAGAGTAAACGACTGCTAAAGGACAACCGATGTGTACTGGGGAAATAACAAATACACAAGCCTATTTATGTTTAATAAAAAAAAAAAACAATTAAGTCACTCCTGAGTATAAGTCACATCTCTGGATAAACTGAAAAAAAACCTGGGACACAGTCCAGAAAAATAGGGTAATTGTCTTCACGTCTTCCGTCATGAAAAAAAATACAAGAAGTACATGATAAAAACACTAAAAACATGATTTTCACTGGAGTAAAATCTTTAAATTCAATTGAGGATATGTCGAGGCTTGTGCTGCAGACTTTAAGATGACTTTATCTTGGGATAGATAGAGCAACACAGATTCGTTTGTTGGGTGCAGGCTTTTTCTAACATTGGATCTTAAAAAAACGACAATTCACTCAAGTAAAAACTATACCTTTTATTAAACAATGTCTTTACTCTATAAGAGTGCTCTGAAAATAAACATTTTTTCAGAACACTCTGGACTCTCGTGTTCTTTGTAAAGGTTGCAAAGATAATCAGTCCAATTAATATTACTAATATTTAATCCACACACTACCAAGTTTTCTATTAGGTATTCTTAAGCTACTGTGTGAGGATGAACTGAAACAGTTTCTAAAGCTCGACTGTGATAAACGTTTATCAGAAGGAAAATTCCCATTAACCATCATTACCACATTTAGACGGCAAGAGGGGCTTAAAGAACCCGAGTGAGAGACACCCCTGTCATCCTGCCATTAGCTGGGAATAATCAAGATTTATCCAGTGAGAGTGTGTGGGTTTGCCTGTGACTAATTGGTCAAAGAAAAAACAGTTTTACAGTAAGAGAGCTTTGACAAAGACACAAAGAAGGAGATTAGATTGACAAATGGCAACAAGTCAGTTTTTGTCATCTCCTAATACAATCACAGATGCATTCACGTCTGTTTATTCACATTTGTAAAGTTTTTTTTTTTCTGTGTGTGTTCTAGTAAAAAGGTAAAAACAAAAAAAAATGGAGTAGAGGCTGTATCATAGAGTATTTACAAATACCAGAGAAGGATTGAGAATGCATTAAACTTCTTCTTTATCTTCCTTTGAAAGAAGCCTTGATGACGGCTTATTTTCATTAGGTGCGTACAGAGAATAAAATGGCACCATGAGGAACTCTGAAAAGGAAAAACACATTTCAAACAAACAAATCAAATCTAATGAGATATTTTGATGAATTTGGATGGTGTTTTGTGAATAAATAGCCAGAAATTTTGAAGATGATTCACCCTCAAGGAAATAGCATAAAAACCAAAAACTAAATGTTTTTTTATCTCTTGCTTTTTTTATTTGATTATCTTCTTTGCATTTTACCATAATACTTTATTTATGTTGTTTGTACTTCAGTTTTTCCAAAGAAAATACATTTCAAGACAAATTAGGGTAAAGGAAACTTTTAAAAAAATAATTGTTGTTCTAGGTTATTATTGTGAAATAGATGAATTTCTTGCAGTTTTTATGTTTAATGATTTAACGGTTTATAACACATTTTGTAACGCTATGATTATCCAGAAAATAAAAAAAGTATAAAATATTATGGAAGACATGAATTTATAAAACTAAGTTATTTTATAAAATGTAAGAGCTGCTTAAAATGATATATATTTTTATTGCTGTTCATGGGTTGTGAAATTTGTAAAATTTGTAATTTGATTTTATTTTCTGGGAGTGTACAGTGAATTTTGGTTGAAGTATGTTCAGATTGATATGATTATTCTCGGGAGAATTTGAACTTTTTATGTCTGCTGCAGTTTTTGCTCATAAAGAAGTTCATGCTGGAAGAAAGAGCTGCAGGCACGTGCTTTGGACTCAAAGAGATTCTTTTCTTGACAAGCGGAAATGAGGTATTTGTTGTGGGTTTTTTTGTATTACTTTGCATTGTTTTATCAAGGTTTTATCTTCTGAAATGTTTTATTATGCTTTGTTCTTGTTTTCACAGCATAACAAAACCAAAGGTATGACGTGTAACCAAAGTTGGATGACATGCAGAAGAAAAAATAAACGCCTGTTATAAAATCATGAGAAGAGTCACATAAAACTTCAACAATAGTGTCTGTCAGAGTGCCATCATAACAACATAAACACACGCAAATACTCAACCAACAAAATCTCCTTTCCTAGTGGTGTGATTTGTTTAATTTATTAAATTATATCTTGAAATGTATCGAAAAAAGAAAATTAAACTTTTGCTAATTTTTCATGTGCGTGAACTTATTGGAGTGTCTTTTATATACATGTATTTGAATACTGGTATTTTATGGAATATGGGCAGTAGGGATGCACAATACATCGCAAATTTATGGTCATCACAATTTCAGCCTGTGCAATACATGTACGCATAGATATATAAAACAGCTTAAATTGCAATAAATAGTTACCATAAATGTTTACAGATGCAAAAACAATCTTATGTCGGTTTGACAAATTTGACCAATCGGATGGACCTCCTTTATGTTGCATACTTTCCTCCTATGTAGACATGGGTCATTTGGAGGATAATTTATGTTCTGCTGAATTTATTTGAATAAAACTGATGTAGTGAAATGGAAATGTTGTATTAATTGTTTGCAGCGGGATTCACAAACTCAATCTACCTTGGAGTCACTGAAGGCAGAGTCTGACTGAGGCTGAGCCGTATATAGCCAAATATATGTTTTCTGCCTCCACGTTCTATATCTTTTGTCCATTGTCTAATGAACAAGTTTATTGAACATCTGTTCATGTCTACACACTATTAAGCAATATCTTCTGCGTGTCCTGTGAAACGACAGGAGCTAACGATGCTAGTAAATGTTGCTAAGGACTTTTCTGACGACCAGATCTAACGACAAGAGCAACTGCAAAGTTTTTAGTATAAAGCAAGCGGAAACATCACAAAACAAGCGATAATCAAAGAACCATGGACACACAAAAGTTATGGCGTAGTAGACATCAAACTTTCATATTACGGCAAGGGCTGCAAAATATTGATTTGGGGGCCGCGAATGGCCCGCGGGCCACCTGTTTAAGACCCCTGGTTTACATAGTCTTGTATTGCAAGTCATTTTGCTATTGCAATATTGATATCAAACATCACAAGTTTTTCTAATATTGTGCAGCCCTAAGGGCTGGGGGTGGTGGGGGGGTGTCATAATCTGATTCTCACATGAAATTTATAATGCAGTATAAATAACAAGAAAACTACTTTTTAAGTTTAGTTTTTGCATCTGTTTCTGCCTAAATCTGTCTACATATGAGGTTTACTATTAACACACAAGCCTTTCATGTACTGAGAAAGTTCTAATACCCACTTTGGTGACGGGAAATTACACTTCACAGTCTAACAATCTAATGTGATTTCTAGAGAGTGAAGCTAGCCTCACCACTGCAATCTAACCCGTGGCCTCTGCGGGGTGATTTATCTGTGTTTGTGATAGAGATTTGTCACTGTAGTAATCGTCATTGGGTCCCCTAAGCAGGCCGTACAGCATGCTCTGCTGTGGTCCCCACAGAAATACAGCATACCTTGGCTTTATTTTAGAAGCATTCAGCTATCTGTCCTCAGGACACCAATGAACAATTGCCTGCAGCCTAGTAATAAAACAACAATATACCTTTGAGATCCCGGTCAAATTCAAACTGCAGGCGGTGTGCCCTCCGCTCACCACACAAACTGAGAAATAGGATTTTAATGAAAGAGAAAATGTATTATATTGATGTCAAAACAATGAGCATGTTTCCTGTGAGCTTTTGGAACATATCAGTGCTTCTTTTCTTTCTGCGTAATTTGTTGCACTCTCCCAAAGATTTAAATGCTGCCTTACTGACTCTGATCACAGTGTGTCTACGCATCCTTCATTTGCTTTTGAAAAACGACCGTATTCCATATGCACAACAAAATGCCTGTCAAGTAATACTGATGCCCATCTGCTGTGGATTATTCATATTCTATATCAAAACTTAAGTTTGGTGTGTGCCTCTGTGAGATTTGACGTTGTATTTTTAATCTTGTCCCTCCAGCTCTTCCAAACAACTTGTCACTATTGCTGTCAGTCTAAATTAGCCAACTGGCCCTTTGTGCCACTGTTTCCTGACTCTGGTAAATCTGCAGGCTGTCTCCATCAATCACAGAAGAGCAGCGCAAACAAAAGCATACACACTCACTTACATATTATTTCTTCCACAATGTTGACGGATTTGTGCACTCCACAAACAGAAACACAAACAAGGGGTGCCGCACTTGATCTCGGGCACACCTTCTCAAGAACAAAGTGTCCGGACATGATGGAGTTGTAAAAATGTGTTTGTTTTCTATTGAATCTGCCTTCATGAAGAAACTTAATTCTCGTTAATCTCAGATTTGATTTCCAATTCCAAATATAGCAAAGTCTCCTCAAGAATGCAGAGCAGACAAACAAGCAGAAATCCTTTCAGAAGCTGCCAAATCTAAGAATTAGCCAGTTAGCCTCCATGTGCTTGAACTGACTTCAGTCATTTTGAAACAATCCCTTCTTTATTTTCAGTTGGTGCTTTTGTAACTATAATACTATAACTTAAATAATTCTGGTTGTGTTTGCAGATACTATAGCATTTTTGAGAACTTTGTCAAATATCTGTTTTGGGTTTCTTTAACGAGTTCCGAACAAGGTTAGGTGTTGGTTGTGAATAAGCTAACACAGCTAACATATAGCATTTTTTGTTTCGTGTAGGATTAGCATTATTACAATAATGCTTGTTTTAACCAATGTGTTATTTAGGCTAGAGTCGCTATGCTAGCCTGATGCATATGCAAAGTTGGACACCATATTGGAAAGGGCCAGATGTCGCCTACCTGCTATGCTAAAATTGAACAAAAAGAGCTGGAAAAGCAAGGACGTAACATTTCACAAGTAAATTATCACTGCCATCTAATAAAGATAAAACTTCTAGAAGACATTTTAGGAAGATCTGAGTGGGTTTACTCTTAATAGTGAGTGTTTAGACAGATCTTGTAGTCTGTTTAAAGTCAATGATAGCTTTAGACTTTGCACTATTTCCACGTTTTCTGGCAGGACCACCAATCTTTTTTTATTTTTTGGAGGATGACCGGCTAAATTGAAGCACATAACTTAGTGGTGGAAAGGAAACTACGAGATTCCCTCGATAGAGGTGAGCGAAGACTGCCAGGGGCATTGGTGTGCTCCCCACCAGGGCCTTGGACTGAACTGCTTACCATTTCCTTATCTCTCCCCACGAAAGGGAATGGCCCATGTACAACACGTGCAAGCAGTTTACTGCAGTGTCAGGTACCCACCCGACCCATTCGGAAATATGGACCAAGGGGTCTAACAGTTTGTGAACATTTTAGTCTGTATGTAGACTTACATGTAAAATAAAAAGTCTTGCACAGAGTAGAAGGTACCGATTAAAAGGCAGTCACTATGATAAACCTTCAGTTTCAAAGCTGAGACCCTCTCTCCTATTTGCTCAGTAGACTTTAATCATAATCAACATGCTGTCCAAATGTTTTTCCTCGAATTACTGGTGACAGCAGAACAATGAACTCTTGTGAAATTCTTGTTTTGCTCTCAAACAAGAAAAATGAAGCGGATTTTGATGGTTTCACTTGCAGTCAAACAGGAATTCTTTCAGCATGGGGATGAGTCTTTTCTGTGCTTTATGGAAATCACATCGGTTTTACACCATCATTACACGAGACCCCAGCACTGAAATGAGCAGTTTGCTTGGCTGTGATGCAAACCAGACGCTTTGATTTTAGAATCTTGATTTTTTTCGTTCTCAAACTGAGGAATGGTATTTTTATTTTTAGCTTAGAAACAATGAAAAGAACTGTGAGGTCAACTGTAAAGTGGGTGAATCTCCTGCGGCAATGAGGTCACTGCGTCTTTCCCACTAAGAGGGGGTGGCACTGCAAAGCAGTTCTGAATTTGGCAGCCTGTCTGTGACACTAGCCCTGCTGGTGACTTTCAATGCTCCATTACAACATTTCAAACAAGAGGACAAAACAAAAGCAGATACATTTCTTCACTAATGTCTAGCATTGTTCTTTATGAAACTATATTCATGGACAATAAGAGATTATTTTTTTCCCATTTGCTTAAAACCTTCCTTTTGTTAATTTAAAAGGTTTTGGAAAGCTGATACTTCTTTTTAGTGAATGTCTTGGTGTGGCAATTTGATATGGTGTGAAGATAGTGACCTTATTTTCCACACTATAACGTACTAATTGTTTTTAATTAAGGCTTATAAGTGCGTCTTATGGTGTGGAAAAAACAAACAAATTAGTGCATTCAAGGCATCTTATGTATGGAATAATCCTGGTTGTGCTCACTGATGTTGAAGACATTTTTAGAGGGTTTAGGTTTTCTGTCAAAATGTTTGGTTGGATATTTTTTTGAATATGCTGATTCAGCTAGTGTGACTGTGTTAAATTGTGTTTTTTTTTGTGTGTGTTACTACCAAGCTTAGGAGTTAGCGTAGTGGTATAAGTATATTTTTTTTCACGTGTTTTAAACAAGGCTATGAATTACAGGTAGGCCTGTTGTCCCTATGCTAACAGGGCTAATCTGTAAGTGTGTCAAACTGGATCAATTTATTGTTGTCTTTTTTACATATTACTAACAAAGTTGTGAGTTGGCATAGTCACAGTAATGTTTATTTTAGTGGTATTAGTCTGTTTTTTAAGTTTTGCAAGCAACACTTCTAACGGAGAGGCTACCAGTGTTGAATTGTTTTTTTTTTCTTTACGTATTACTAACGGGTTGGGAGTTAGCATAGTCAAAGTATCATTCGTTGTAGTGCTATAAGTTTATTTTTTTACGTGTTTCAAACAAGGCTAACAAGGCACTCAAAGCCAGTTTTGTGTTTTCAAAATCTGTCGTTGTTATTTTTCCTAATTTTTGTTTGCAACTCATCACAGTACATTGAAATTTAAGCGAATGACGATCACTATTATTATTAAAAAAGTTTTTTGATCACTTTTTTCCTCACTATCTTCACATATGCTGTACTAAATTCTAAAAGACAATATTTATATTTTTGTCATTTAAAAATTTGTTTTGATAAATTCTTCTTTGATGTTTTTTTTACTTCTCTTTTGTCTTGAAATGTTAAATTACCCTCTATTTGCTTTTTATATTCTTGTTGTTGAAATATAACACTAAATATAGCCTTTTTTGATATTAGAGGCACTATCGCATTGCCTTTAGTGGGTCCTTAAAGTTATAATTATCTGTTCTGCTATTTCTAGTGCAAGCCAATGACACAAGTAACCTTTTTTTCCTCTATAGCAGTTCAATACCAAATCAAAGGAAAGTTAAATGAATAGAAAAAAAAGATTTTCTCAGTCAAGAATTGTGGAATATATGGACGGATGACTATTTGCTTATTTATTTGAAAAACGTTCAGATTTAATCCTTGAGATTTGACTTTTTTAGAATTTTTATTTCCGTAATTACTACATATACTGTAAGAGAAATACAGACTTGTACGGAATCAGCTCATTGGAAAATTCTGTGATAGAAGAACAAGTTGTGAAGCAGTACAAAGAAGGTTAGAGCTGTTGTGATTAAATTTGGCTGCCGCCTCGCTTGCTTCACACTCCAACTGCAGCCTGTTACTTTGTGTTAATCTCTAAAACTATGAAACTCAATGAGCTTTACTGATTTGCAGCTGTCTTAGGTTTATCCCATAAATCAATGTCGTAAAACTTCAACTGCTCTGCTGTAATCTTTGCAAAACATCCAGAACAGCGCTGACCTTCAGCTTGAGAAGTTGGAACAAGGCAGGCTGGATTTGTCAGGGGAATGTTCCAGCAACATCTAGAGGAATACTTTTTTTTTTTTTTTGCTGCCCCAACCACTCTTCATCAGCCTGTTTTAGTAACCTAGGTTAATTCAGGCCATGACTCATGATGAGATCGTGAGTAGGGTAGTTGTCAGGAGAGTGGCTGTAGCTCATGAAGAAGAGTTGTCTGCTGTTCAATTCCAGGCTTTGACCGTCTACATGTGGCGGTGTCCTTGAGCTGAGCACTTAAGCCTTCCTTACCGTGATGTACTGTATGTTTATGAGCAGTGACAGTTTAAAGTATGCACATGGATGGAAAAGAGAAATACAGACTTGAAAACACTTGGAAAGTTTTAGCGGGGAACGTTTATTATATTCCACGCATTTCACTGAAAATTACATCTCAGGAAATGATATAATGTATTGTCAAAGTAAACTTTGGCAGAAAGCAAATGAAAAGTAGTCAAAAGAATGTCAAATTTTGACATTCTTTCAACTACCATCTCTCTTAACCGTCTATGGCCATTAATGTAATTCCAGAGGATTCTGGAAAAAAGAAGGTTTGCGTTGATATGGATCAATTCACAATACAATCAACATAAATTGTAAGGAGTGAGCGCTCCGTCTCCCCCTCTGGTCACCGGCGGGGGCTGTCTCCAGTGTACTGAACATCACACCTCCCAGCAACCATAACTCACACTCCCCAGATGCTCCTCAGCTAACACTCATTGATAATCACCCACATGATACTCAGTGCGAAGTATTGTTTATGCCAAGCATGACCGAGCGTTTCTGTTGGGACCTGATCTTCTGTGTACCTGACCCTACTTTATCTCTGATTGCCTGCTGCCTGCCCTGACCCTCGCCTGGGCCCTGAAAACTCTAGTTTCTTCTTTGATGCTCTCATGCTTGTGACTGACCTCTGTCTGTCTGACTCTGGTTTAGCTTTGTGGACTTTTAGCTGTGCTTAGTTCCCATCTGCCCATTTGTGACTTAAATCTGATGATTCTATCATGGAGGAAGTAGCTTAGCGCCAATATGCAAAGCTGGTTTTCTCCACGTAGGAATTAGCTGATTCCCATTGATCCTGTGAATTGGTCAAAAATTTGTTGTGTGTCAGTGTGTGTTATTTAGATGTCGCCAATGACATATCTGGTGTTTAAGGATCAAGTGAACCACTATCTTCTTAAAGGCCCACTCCAATCAAAATCATGTTTTTAGTTCTTTTTAACATCTTCTTGTGGCTTTTTCTAATAATGGAGGACATATAAAAGGAAAAATAATCTTAAAATTGCATTTCTTTATTCAAATCATTGTGAATTGGGACCAGTCAAAAATGCTACTGTAAAAAATCTTGTAAGTGTGACATACAAGTTGCTACAGAAAAGCCATAACCTCCATGTTCCACTCTATTCTGATGCGTCCTCTAATATACCACTAGACCCATGCCGATCTTTGTTTGCCAAGCTGGAATTGCACAAAACTAAACTGTTATATTGCTCACCATTTTTGCTGCACTGGTAATGTTGAGTTGAGGTTGTGAGGGTCTATAAGCAAGCAGGTAAACAGATGGATGATAGGAAGGGAGAGAGAAGGCTTACTCCATGCCAACAGTCCACAACTCATTTCTAATGAATTACTGCAGCTCTTCAGAAACTATGTCTTGAAATTGACTTTTTTTTCTGAAAACGATGTAATCATAATTAAGGACCACTGGGAACAGTTTTACAATAGGTCAAAATATGATTGGCATGGGACTTCAAAGGGCTAAGTGTACCACTTTCTCCTTGAATGTTATGATTTGTTTTATTCCCACTGTCTGGAAGATATTCTATGCAATTTACTCAAGACAAGTCTCCATACTCATTATGGTAAAGCCACTTAAAAAAACAAAACTTTTTCTCTATAGAGTCAAGGTGCAGACTGCTAATTCAGTTTCTTTTAAACTTTCAGTTGTGCTTCAACAGTCTGTGTAATAGAGAATGTCAGAATGACAGATCTGAAAATCACACTGAAGGAAAACAGAACAATTATACTTCTGTAAGCACTTTTTCTCTTGATAATTTGCCTTTGTGTTTCTGTTTGAACCTTGGGAAGCGGCGGAAGCAAACAGGTTGAAAATCTCTTCCCGAGAGTGTAGCATTGTCCCAGAAATAATAAGAATAAATTGAACGTGTGGGCTATCAATTAATTGCTTGTTTATACCAATAAAAAGCTATTATCGGCAATATTTCAAAGAGCAACGCTTCACCAGATATGAAGCAATTAAGAGACACGACTTGTTGTTCATGAGATCACATATTTTGGCCCCGCCACTGTGATGGAGTAAAGTGTTTTACTACACACATGCACACGTTTGTAAGCCCTCGTGAAAACAACACACACTGTTTTACATAATCTAATTTTCAGCCACTTAATAAAGGCATTAGACATATTAGCTTTCCATCATCCCGAAATGATTTCATGCTTGATTGCCAATAAAGCCACAGAGCTTTCCAGCCGAGATGCGACCAGAAGAAGAAACGTCTCGCCTCCATTTTGACTGGAATTGCCGTCTGCTGATGGCGCTTCAGTCATTGCATGACATTAAGGAGGAATAAAAGCAAACAAGGGCTCTGAGGATTGTAGGGACACAGCACAGATGCTGAGAAGAGATGAGTGAGTGACCTTTTAGTGGCAGCTGCAGAAATTACCATGCTCTTTTTTCCATAGGGGCCCACTGGCTCAGTAATGAATTTAGTTATTGTCTGGATCAAGGAGATAGGCTGGTGAGACTAGATACCTAAACATCCAAAATTTGATAGAGTTCAATAATCAAACTCATCAACCTCCTGTATATTACCTAATGCGCTTTTGTATATTTAAAGACCCACTCCAATATAAATGGTGTTTTTGGTGTTTTTAACATTTTCCTGTAGCATTTCTTTCAAGATGGAGGACATATTTAAAGAAATTTGGATTAAAACTGCATTTCTGAGTATTTAGTCACTTAAAGTGTGGCGATTCTGCTTGAAAAAGCTTGTAGTTGTTCTGTGAAATCTACAGTCTGTGGGCCACACGTTCCTTGCTCTGCTCCATTCCAATGCATCCGCTTATAGACAAACAGATCAATGTATGTTTTTTTTTCCCCCTTATCCAATAAGGCAGGGCTGCTGATTGGCTCAGTCAGAAGTCTCCACAATCTGATTGAGAGAGCACACCTGGTCCAGTTATTCAGCAGCTAGCAGGGCTTGGAGATCTGGAAAATAGTCAGGGTGGTAGATCTTGAGAACCAGGAATGAGCAGCCCTGCAATAAGGCATCTACTTAAAAATTGTGAGGCTGGATAGGTCCAATCAGGCCTAGTCCTGGACTGCGTGGAGCCCTAGGCAAAAAAGAAAGAAAACAAATTTGGCGCTCCTGCAGGGTCTTGGATTTGAACCAGGAAACTCCTGTTCATTCCTCTCTATACAGAACCCCAAATCGGCCGCATGAAACAATCTGCTCATGCATTTAAGAGTAATCCTATAAAAACCTGCACTGTCTGCAGCAGCCCCATCATACCCACGAAAACGAGCGGTTGGAAACGTGCTGACGTAAGACCAATGCCAACTGCTCCCTCCAGGAAGAATCTGCTCTGATAGCTCCGCCCCCAGACTAACACAACCCTTAATTTATCCCCTTTTTCAGTGATGATCAGCTAAAAAACCTTTCATTTTAGATGCAGAATGCCGTACATCTTCCAACTGTGTCATGTCTTTAAAACATTCCAGCTCAAATAGGTGTTTGTTACTTTTCCACGGTGCTCCTTTAAGATCCCCCACCCCTATCCCCCCAATCTCCAGTCGGCACACCGTTGCAGACCTGTGTGTTTGTGAAGCGATGGCTGGGCCTCCTAAAGGCAGATATATCATATGTGCATTCATCTTTGAAGAATTTTGGATTATTTTATTTTTTTCCTCTTCTTGATTGCTTGAAATAAACCATTTCAAATCTAATCTACATACCACGGGCCCCTCTCCTCCCCCCAACCCATCTCAGACAGCAGCACCGACGGGAAGGGAGTGGCGCTGCACTGCACAATTAATGATTGCATCAAACTTTTGAGTCATTTAATTTACTTTTTTTAAATATTACTTTTCAATTTTTTTTTACATGAAAGGAGTGGTGCGTCAAACTGTTAAACAAAAAAATAAATTAATTAATATATAATCACTGTGATTTGGCGCCTCCTCCAGCAGATGGCGCCCTGGGCGGCCACTAAGGTCGCCTTTGACCAGGGCTAATATTGCTCGCCATTTTTGTTGGACCTTGAATATTAGAGTGGGGTCGTGAAGGGCTCGGCAGCAACTTAGAGGTAAATTTATAATGAACTTCTGCCACTCTGCAGAACCTATGTCCTACAAAGTTACACTGGCTTTTGATTTTGCCAAAAAATGGCATATTCATAATTAAAAGAACACCGGGTATAAAAAAAAAAATACATAAAAAATTATTGGAGTGGGATTCTAATATGTTATTACATTATATTTGTGAGTTAAAATACATTGTGCAGGTTTGTGGTGCATATAAGCTGCTAAACTGTGAAATGTCTTTCCAAGATACAGTAAAGTCTACCATGTTGATATTATCTGACCTACACAGCCCAATCATCGAGCACTGTAAAAGGCCAGAGTGATAAAAGGTCAAATGTCAGCATTTAAAAACAACACCTTCACAAGGATCTTTTGTTGATGTTTCTAAACTTTAAGTGTATAAAACACACAAATTAAGATGAAAGCAGCCATCTTTGAAATAAAAAAAAAAATGGTGCTGCCTTTTGTTTACTGCTCAGACTCTTACCTCTGGGAGAAAATGTCCCTGTAGGGGCTGCCGTGCTGCATGGCGATTCCGTATCCACGGTCTGATGCGCTGTTGCTGACGGTGTAGAAGGAACAATCCTCGTCATTATTGGCGACGTACTCCAACACGGCCGCATCCCAGATGAAGCCAAACCGGCCGTATTTCACCTTGAATAAACAAGAACAAGACATTAAACAGATCGCTTTTTAACTTTTTACACTGCAAAAACCGAATCTTAAAAAAGCATCAAGAAAAATATGTTGGACTTTTTTCAACAGCAAAATAATCTTAGTTTGAAAAAACAAGTCTAAGTGACTAGAATTTTTTTTCTTAAAATAAGAAATTTCAGCAATTTCTTAGATTTTTTTCAGAATAAAGACAAATTTAAAGAACATTTGCTAATAAAGTCCGATTTTTTAATTGTTTTTGCAAAGGTGAGCTTTTACTTTGAAAGTAATGTAAAGTGTTTTTTAATGAGTTCTATATAAGCAGTTTATAAAAGAGAAAAGTCTTGACTGAATCAGACTAAAAAAGAAACCACAGGCTTTCATTTTGTCCTCTTATGGTAAACTTTATAGCAAAGATACGAGCTTCAAAACATACTTCACAAACACAGGCAGTCATAAGATCCCGCTGGCTTGCTTTGATTGAACACTGTGCAGTTCTGAGCTTGAATGTTTTACATTTCATGAAGAATGCAATTTCTTCTCGTCTTTGTGTACGGCCAGACAGCGAGTGTCTGTGAAGTGTGACATAGCAGCTTATTATCCTTAAGAGGAATCAGAGGGACTCAGAGCGAGAATCACAGCTTAGTTCAGTCAAGGTGGCAGATGACAGCGCTTCTAGTTAACATTCAAAAGATCTATATTTTCACAAGGACTGAGAAGTGGAGAGGAATCATAGAAGCTGTACTGTTTTGCATCCTTGTGGTAGATAGCCTTGGGTGTTGAGCGCACAGAAACAAAGATTCACTTTTTGCATACATGACTAATTATTTTGGACTTGCAGTTTTAAAAACAGCACTATCTTTGTGTGCTTTTGTCCCCTCGTCTGACCTGTGTGTGATGATTAATGCCTGAAAGCAGGCAGGACCTTCTAATTAGGTCTGTTCTCAGCTTGCAACTTGCTGGAGCTTGAGTGTGTTTTAAAACAAATACATGTGCATGGGTGTGTTAAGTTTGGCTTCAAATATGAGTTATTTGCTCCCTGTAGACCTAAAAGCAAGAGGAAAAAAAATGCAGTTACTTTAAAAAAGAATTTCCTTTTTTGGTCAAATTTTTCTTTTTACCAGGAGGTTATTTATACTGTATTATTTCACAAGATTTATAAGTTGAGTCTTAAATTTACATATTCTAAAAAAGATTAATGCAAAAAACACCAATTTATTTAGATAAGGCTTTTTATATAGCAGCATGAACAATGTAGAAAGTTGTTTATCTACCCATACCCCAATATAACCATTCATATCATATTTGGAATGCATTTCTGAGACCCCTTGCTCATTAGCACAGACAAAACTGTCACTAATTACCCATTGTATATAATTTGGTCCATGTTTTCTCCCTTGTAGTTCATCATCATTCCACTAGGGGCAGTAGAAAAGCTTTTCCTGCTTAATTCAAAATGGCTGCTTCCTTGAAATATCAAAAACATTTTTGACAGGAAAGGAACTCCGATAGTATTTACACTCTATTCCGCTCAGAACAGACAAAAAAATAAAACTCGTCATCTTTTTCTGGGTTTACAGAATAATACAGCTAATATTGTTTTATTTTTGTTGTTTTAATGTTGTAAGGATGTTTTGGAAAAAAATATGTTAAGTATTTGTTCTTTGTTCTGGACTGTATGTCTTATAATTATTCTAAATTACGTTTTTTAATAAAAAAAAACTTTTGGTGGGAAAGTTTAGCTAAGCTAGCTAAACGTTTTGATGAAAAAAACTCATTGTTTCTTTTTTCTATGAAATGACAACTTGCTGTATTGATAGAATGCAAACTTTGTTGAAAATTAATTTTTTACACTAAAATAAATTAGCTTACAATACAACAAATTAACATTGGTGTGGGTAAAACCTTATCATAACTGTAAACAAAATGATAGATATCTCTAAAAAAAAAGCTAATTTTTCTGTGGATTTAATCAAAGGGTTTGAAACAATGTCTAAAAAAAATATATATATATATATTTTTTGTCTCTTCTTTGATGTGGCGGGCATTACAGGGCTAACTCAAGCTTATTGTCCTATAACTGTACAGACAGAATACACACTTGAGTTTTTCAAATAAACATTATACAGATGCAATGATGTGACTTGAGGATGGGCATAATGTGTTTTCTTAAAGCCGTGATTACGTTTTCCCTAGAATAATAATTACAGAAATGTCAACATAATATAATCACATAAAAAGGAATTATTCCCATAATGAGGATAATGCTGGTGCCTGTGAGGGGAAATGCTGTCACCTGAAGTTGTTTCTGTGTCACAAACACATGAAAGGGGGGGCTTAAACGCATCACAACATATACTCCGCACACAAACCAAGACGCTAATGTTAAAACCCCTTTGATTATTTTCAGTCCATTACAGCCACAATTAGAATGAGCCCATATGAGTGAAACATTGAAGCCTTTTTTATTCCATGCTGGACAATAAATAGACCATCTTCCTCCTTTCTGTTTAGTTAGCTATTTTTTTCAAATAATAATTTCATTTAAAAACCAACTGATATTTCAATCAGGCATTTATGACAACTAAATAAATAAAAAATAACTTGCAAAGCTTCTGTTAGATCTATTGGAATTTGGATTTCTCGAAATTCTGGAATTTGTTCAAAAGTTACTGCTGTTTATCTTGACTGAGAGTAGGAGCTTTGGGGTTTATTTATTTTGACAATGATGATAATATTTATGAAAATGTGTTTACTTGCTGATGATCATTTATATAGATGGCAACCCCTTACTTTAAACTACCGTAACATAGTATTAATAAGAAGTTTGTGGTCAATCTTTTTTGATTGCTCAGAAAACTGTTCCTACTTTTTTATGTGTTAAATCTGTACCTGATGTTTTGTTCTTCTTTTTTTTCTTCATCATTTGAGACTGAAAAAAAAAACTCCCATGATGGTGTAAAAGTAAAGGTTGGAAGTCTGTCATAAGAGGAAAATGTCGTAAAGCCAGTTTTTTAGTTGTGTTTTGTTGTATTTTGACACAATGCCACAATTTAAATGAAAATCCCCAAAATTAAGCTTTACAGAGTAAATATTAGGTTAAATTAACAATAGATTAATTAATCACATGTCAAGATTAATTAATCGCACAAAAAATCATTAATGTCTATAAGTTGAATTGACCTAAATTTGGTTATTTATGTGTCACTGTTTTTCAATTTCACATCATCTCATGATCATGGTCAACTAAATAATAGTCCTGAAAGTAATCTATTCTCAAGGTTTTTATTACTTTTTAACTTCCCCTTTAATTTGACCCATGCATTCTTACATCTCTTGGCTTTCATTTTCTTTCTTGCTTCTGTCTTTAATTTATTTTAAGTGCATGTAGTTTTTTTCTTAATCTCATTTAACATTGTTAAATGTAGCCGCCTCCTGGCCAGGATTCCCTTGCAAAAGAGGTTTGAAATTTCAATGGGGATAATTCTGGTTAAATAAAGGTCAATAATAATAATTAACAGAACCATGACAACTAAACCACAAACCTGAGCTGCTTGAATTAAACCTTTAATGTACATTCTCACTGTAGCGCAAAAAATAAAGTTATATTGAATCATTATTTTAGTTTTTTTTTTTTTTACTTTCCATTCTCTGGTTATACATTAATATAATTGTAAGATGTTGAACAGCAATATTTCACTTAACAAAAGTCTCATGAGAAGTTGGCTGCAGAAAAAGGTAGATGAAGCTTGCATCAAATTATACAAAACAAGAGCTGTGACATTTGAAACAAGGGAAGCTTAAACCCAAAACAAATAAGAGACAAGAAAAGTCTGATAGAAGGAGAGGATTACAGCAGATCCTCACTGGTGCAGGAGAAATAGATTCTTGTGTCGAGAGTTCTGAACTACAATGTAAAAAATGTTCAGTTTTACTTCTTCAAAATGTTTTATGGAAACTGATAAACAGTGAAAGAGCATGTGACGGTAGCTCATGAATAAATAACACGATTGTGAGGGACAGTGTTTTATCAAGGAATGCTATGTTGCTATGCTATGTGATGTTTTAGCAGTCTTTTAAATATGTGGCTGTTAAACCGATTTTGAAAAAGTCCAGCCTGGATCCTGACAACTATAGACCAATATCTAATCTTCAATTTATTTCTAAAATCTTAGAGTTTTAGTTAAGCAGCTACAGCGCCACCTACAGGACAACAATCACTTTGAAGATTTTCAGTCAGGGTTTAGACCTCGCCATAGCACTGAAACTGCACTGGTTAGAGTTACTAATGACTTGTTATTGGCTTTAGATAAAGGACTAATCTCTGTTCTGGTCCTGTTAGACCTCAGCGCAGCCTTTGATACTATTGACCACAGCATCTTACTCCAGAGACTAGAGCAGGACATAGGGATCAGAGGATCTGCCCTCCAGTGGTTTGAATCCTATTTATCTGATAGATACCAGTTCGTTAATGTAAATGGACAGTCTTCTCATTGTACTCGAGTTAGGTACGGAGCTCCTCAGGGCTCAGTTCTAGGGCCCATCCTGTTCATGCTTTACATGCTGCCCTTAGGAAACATAATTAGGAAACACAGAATTAATTTCCACTGTTATGCAGATGATACGCAGCTGTATTTATCCATTAAACCAGACCAGAATGACCACCTAGAGAAACTGAATTCCTGCATCAGAGACATTAAGTCCTGGATGACAATTAATTACCTCCTCCTTAACCCAGAAAAAAAACTGAAGTCATTATACTGGGCCCTCACCACCTGAGAGATGCTCTCTCGGATCAGATAGTCTCCTTGGATGATGTAAATATTGCCTCCAATTCTACAGTTAGAAACTTGGGGGTTTTATTTGACCAGGATTTATCATTTAAGGCTCACATATCTTATACTGATATACTTGTATTGATTTAAAATGTCGACCAGACAATATTTAACTATTTATGAGCAAAAGTATACTTCAAAGAAAAATTGTAAAATTAGTTCTGGTACCATCTTGGGACATATCGTGATACATATCGTATTGTTAGACATACCATATCAGCAGACTCTTGCCAATACACCCTATTGATCTGGAAGATTTGTTGCTTTCCTCAGATCAATTTGTTTTTTGTTTTTTTTTTTTGCGTAAGACGGTCATTTTTTCCAATCATCCCAACACAACTAACGCAGCATTTTTTGGTGCAATTGGCACAAACATAGAAACAAAAACCACAGTTTTTAATTTAAAAAAAGCATGTTTTTGACCAGATTCTATGTTGTTTCTTTCTCATATAAGGTCATTTACCAAAACACTTCGAAGTATCTGATCTGGCCCATCTGTCAAGTTTAAGAACCCTTTGTGGCTCACCAGTCAAAAAGTTTACCCACCCCTGGTCCAATCAGAGCTGCTGCAGACTGGAGATCCAGTGCCGCTGTTCCCCAATTTTATAACTAAACCATCCCCACCTGACCTGACTGACTGTCTATGTTCTTGATCACGCTAATGATTTAAAAAAAAATTGGGTGGTGTTATAAAACCTTGAAGACTAGTGTTGTGGCAGTTGAATGTGTAACCATAGTACAACAAAAAACCAAAAATAATAAAGACAAAATACACAAACCTGTAGCTGCACAAACTAGAAAATAAACATGAAGCTAAATTCAGATTCAGAAAACTTTATTAGTCCCAGAGGGCAATTGATTTGTAGCATTTCCAGAGCAATTTCAAATACACTTCAGTGTAATATAAAAGACATTTCATATCTGTTTGTACATTGTGTGAAATTTGTTCAACTCCAGAAAAAAATGTGTTTTATGTCTTCAATTTAGAGCTATTTTCCTTCAGTGCAACATGTGTGGCACCATGTGACTTTTATTCACAGGCAATCTGTCTTCCTTTCCTCTCTCTGTGGATTCTCCCTGTTGGTTTGAACCATTCTGAACTTCATTTTGGTGGTCCAGGAAATATCTAAGTTTCAGTAAAGCACATAGTGCAATTCTCAGGGTACTCCTTTAGAGACTTAATGAGCACACATAATTCATCCATTTTATATGCCAGAGATCTAACATTTCCCACCATGACTTTGCTTTCACTTTGGAGCTGCTCTGTATTCGAGACGTCTCCTCCCGATTCCCCCCTGAATCACAGGTCTGGTTAAGGCCAAACTGCTGTTTGGAGCGTGCTTACAGCAGATCTCATGTGTGAGTAAACACTGCTTCGCTTTGTACAGTGAGAGTACAGCAAAAAAACAAAAGCAAAAAGCAGAAATGTAAGCGGCAAGGAGGACAAGAAACACAATTTAGATACAATGAAAGTTTTCTCCAGGTTTCTGGGTTCAAACAGTTGGACCTCACAATCTGAACACGTTCAAACTTCAGATCAGCCCAGGCTTCTCCTGGGTCCACTTCCCTTCTCTTTTCTGTCTTTTTCTTTCCCCTCCACCCTCAGAGAAAGAGACAGATCATGTAAGTGTAGCCGACATTCAAAAGGAATAGAAGATTCTTCATCTTGCTCCAAGTGTGAACTAAAATATATCAAAAAACGTCTTTTTGCCTCATTTATAAACCACATCAAAGCCTACCAGCGCATCTTAAGTGGCAAAGAGCATCAAGTTAGTTTCTTAGGGGCTGACTATTTAACCGTTTAAGCAATACAAAATGCTTTTAGTGATAGGAGGGTTTGATTGATTTGTGCTGTGTGTTTGTTCAAGTCTACAGTATGGGTTAAAGACCCACTCTGATGAAAATTGAGTTTATGGAGGACATATGAGGTGAAAATTAAGCCTGAAATTGCATTTCTGAGTATTTCTTTATTCAAATTGTAGTGAATCGGGAGCAGATGACATAATATGTAGTTTGAAAAAGCTTGTAGCTGTGATGTAGAAGCGTGGATCGATTTTAGGGGATCAGATCGTTCAAAATGAAACCATATCAAAAGTGAATCTAATCGTCCATCAAAATCAACGAATCGGATCATTCAGTCATGATCCGTTACATCCCTAATTAACGTCCTTGTTAATAGCAGGAGGGTGTGTAAACAAAGGGATGATGGGAAATTAGGGCTCTGTAGAAATTATGTTCAAGAAATCTGCTTTTTTTTTTTTTTTTTTTTAGCTTAACAACTGCATAATTATAATTAAAAGACCACTGGGAACCCTTGAAACCTCTTCTCACACAGAAATACTTTGACCATGCCTTCCATGTTTATGGTACATTTTTTAATAACAGCAGCTACAACACTTCCAACATAGAAAATAGCACTTATAAAGAACAAAGGTGAGTATGTTCTGCTGATTTAAAAATCACACTAATGGGATGAATTTTAAAATCAAAGGCATCTGCGTCCCACTTTTTTGTTGTCTGTTTTGCAAACGTGTTCCTGTACCTGCTTTAAAAATGCATGGATTGTTTGAATTCCAGGTGCCGGTTGGAAAACTGAGATACACAAGTGGCGACACAGCCGAAGGGATTGAAAGAAAATCTCCCACAACGATCAAATGATAAAAAAAAAAAAAAAGGCCCCTAACTTTGTGACTGTATACTGTAAATACTGTTTCTTAACTGTCTCATCATTGCCAGCTCCCACTTCACACTTCTGTATATGTCTTCTTGCATCACTTTCCTTTGACTTGTTTGATTTTGAGACAGACACAGACACTACAAAAAGGAGAAAAAAAACCTGAGAAAAGATCAAAATCTAGTATTCATGTGTCTTATGCAATAACTCCCAAAAGTCTAAAGCTTCTCTTCACTTCTGAACTTTATGAGTAGTTAACTATGACTTTAAGATATGGGTTTTTCTTCTTCATGTCTATGTAGGTTAAGTAAACACCCTGACATGCTTCCATTACATTACTGCACGGTGGAATTTGATTTAAGTTTTGCTTTCAAGTTGTAAGTAATATTTAGTAAGAAAAATGAATTGATTTGTCATTCAAGATAGTTTTGCTCACACATAATGACCTGATATGGGTTATCTTTGAGAGCATTTTATGCACGTATAGAGAGTATAGAAACTTTTATTCAATCAAAACTAGTTCTTTTTTTTTTAGTTTGCAAGCCATTCTGTGCCAAGTTTGAGATTTATGCTAAAAAAAAAAGGTGCTTTTTGTTCAACCTTTTCTTTCTTCCAGTAACATCTAAGGTAACAAAAAAAAGTACAAATTCAAGTTATGTACGTGTGTACAGGGAAATCAGTCAAGGAAAATTTTTAGTCTGACTATCATTTTACAAATGGAAAGTTGCTAAAAAAGCTGAGCAAAACTAAGTTTTCATCATGATATCTGTTATAAAATATCTTCCCTTAAAATTAAAAGAATACTTGAATATTTAGGAGCAACATACACAATTTTAGTTGACATAATGCAGATTTTAGTACAGATTATCGTTTTTTAATTTGCTTTTTACCAGGATTTTGCAAAAAAAAAAAAAAAAATTATACATTGAGCATAAATACACACTTATGCATGTATACTTCAAGCCACATTGGAAGTTTTGCTCTTTAAAGAACTATTTGAGGGGATGGACAGTCCACAGAAAGATGGAACCAGTGAGAAAAGATTTAGATTTTTTGTTTTAGGTTAAATTGTGAAAGTTGACAGACAGATGGATGGCAGGCAGTGAGGTAGTTTGGGATGGAAATAGATCCAAAAACCAGGCAGGTAAGGAGGCAAAATCCAGAATGGAAACCCAAAAGTGAATTCCACAAAAAAGCCTAAAATAGGTCTGAAACTTTAACTTTAGAAAGAAAATAGGTCTAGTACTTTGAGCCTGGTCGGGGACAGAAACGGGGACGGCATGAAGATTTGAATAAATGAGGTGGATGCAGAGACGGAGGCCGGAACATGCATAGAATCTAAAACGAACTGGAAAATATGGAATAAATACTGGGAATAACAGGTGAAGAGAGTGAGCGTGAATACAGAGGAGGAAGAAGTAGAAATGGAAGATGATCAAAAAGGTAAGGCAGGACAGAATTGTGAATTCTTGAGGCTGGTCTCAGAAGTTTCTTGACTCCAATGTAAACGTATGCAGAGCCCGGTTGAAAAGCCCTTTCTCAAAGTTTTCCGCCTTATTTTCTGCTCATGAAAAGGGTGGATGATGGGGGTAGAGACAATTAGAAGAGGGAAAAGTTTGGTTTCTAACTTAAAATATATTTAGAGTCCCTCTCCAATCATCTTTTGATCTATTTTCAAACTGTTTTCAGTGGTCTTTTAATTATGATTCTGCAGTTTTTAGCATCAAAATAAGAACACAGTTTGTGCGGAGCGCCAGAAGATCATTAGAAATTTGCCTTTGAGTTGTGGGCGTCACCAATAAGTGAGTATTCCCCCATTACCCATAAACCCTTAGTTTACAGTCTCTTCCACTAACTTACAGCACCTCACAACCCCAACCTAGCATTGGCTGCACAACAATAGTAGTGAGCAGTGATGTACAGTTATGGGAGTCTGTGCTTCACCAGCAAAATCTAGTTTAAAAATCTATACATTAAATAAGATGAATATACATTTTAATTATTAAAAATTAAAATAAAGTATTTTTTTTTTTTAGAAATGTTCATTGTATAATGACTTTTTTCTGTTTGGGTTTTCAATGTTTATTTGAAAAAAAAGTCTCGAATTTCTGAGTTTCCGGATGGGCTGGTGAGGCAGCGGCGGCCCGTGCCGCCCCTCTGCCGCACACACTGACTGGAGCTGCAGCCAACTCGTGCTTTCTAGCATCATAAAAGAAAGCTTTATCTTCAATTCCTTCATTTCTCTATTCCTCACCATCTGTCTGATTACATTGGTGCCAGTTTGTGACTCATTTAGTCTTTTGATCCACTAAAAATTAGCTTTAGAAACACACTAGGGGAAGCTCGCAGTTAACGTGCCTTAAGACAGAGGGCGCTGGTGAGCCCACAGAATGTGACACTGCGGCTAAATAATAATAGAATTAGTGGTAGCAAGTCAAGTGCTGCCATCCAGATATCCTTTAATATTGTTTAGCGTCATTTTCTAAATGGAGGATTTCGTGTCTAAACTCAGGAATTTGTGGAGACACGTCACTGGGAGGGATCTTCATTGAGACAGAAGAAAGAAAAAGAAGGCTTCGACAAACAGGTTATTGATGTTTTGTCTTTAGAAAGAGCTGCACACAGACTTAATTCATAAGTAGGGCTGGGAATCGGTTAAAAAAAAAAAACTAAATAGTTGCAAACCTGGGGAAAAAATTCATCGCGGTAATTTACCACTTGTTTTCTTTCCTCTCCTGGAAAAAAAAAAAAGTGGTAAAAGGTGAAATTTTTCTCTGAACTGAGGCTTTAACTTATCGTGATCAGCCTTTTTTATCGTTTTCCTCTGACACTACAGTCGAGGTGCAGAGATGTGCTGTCATGTCACCGGACCATGGATCAAATAGTAAGCTTTTTGTGAATAAGTGATCTAAACTGAAAAAAAATAACATGATTAAAGTCCTAAAAACCGGCTGAATATGTATTTCTTTTGTAAATAACTATGGTATAAGTAGGGGAAAAATCTAGACAGTATTATAATGGATGCCGGGGAAGCCTGAACCGCCGAGGCCAAGGGAAGGACTGCTGCTCCATGAAGTGTGATTAATTTGTGTTAATTAATATTAACACGTCAATTATATTTCATTAACGAGCTGTATTTATAAGTAAGTAAAAGTAAGTCAATAATAAAAAATGTTGGTGACTTTTTTTTTTAATGCAACAGTTTTAAATGTAGGTATGTTCATATGTTTGTAAATCTGACTGATAACATCAGTGCCTCATCAGTGATATCAGAGCCATCGAGTTGTCCAGCTTTGCCAGCTAAGAGGAGAAAAATAAAGTCGTTGTTGCTCAGTTGTCTGCAAGTTGATGCATTGGAATGGAGCGAAGCAAGGAACTTCTGGTCTGCCAATTGTAATATGTACGTAAATACAACATTTTTCAAATGGAATTTTTTCCTCTGCTCCCGAATCTCTACGATTTAAAAAAAGAGATACTCAGAAATGCAGTTTTAATAGGAATTTTCTTTATATATGAGAAAAATGCCACAAGAACGTGTTAAAAACACAATTTCCATTGGAGAGCCTTTTCAATGTCGATGCTGTCTGGTTTATTTATCTCCTCATTCACAGCAATCACAACCACTTCACTCTCCATTTCTTCTCATTTTTAATCAAGTATCAATTTCCTATTGAATGATCAAAATGCAGGGATATGCAAAGCCCTTAGATGATATGACAGGCTGACAAGTAGGTAGCATCAATCTCTCACGAGGCCTTCTGTCCGACTGCTTGCTTCAGTGACAACAGTCACTTCCATCCCAGGAGACGGAGCCTGACAGCTTCTTCACTCCCTCTCCTCTCTTTGTTTTCTCAGTTGTTTAATTATCATCAGCTGTCATTAGCTGTCTTTTTTTCCTTCAGAGAGAAGGGTAAAAAAAAAAAAAATAGAAAAAAATGAATCGCCTATTGCCACTTTACTCACACCCCGTTAAGCCAATGAGAGATTTGATGGTGAAGGAGAGGAGTAATTGGAGACAGATGTTAGAAAGACGGATCAGTGAGCCAAAACTAAGAAGCCACCCATAATAGGATCTGGCACAAAAACATATTGTTTTAGTTCTCATTTTATCTTTTTTTTTTATCCACTATGGAATATAATTTCAAGTTTCTTGCCTCTTCAAGTGATGAATCATTTATTTTTTGGTGTGTCCTGTTATTGTGTCAATGCTGCTGGTATGTTGTGCATATATGACCTGTAGTAGTACTAACGCTGGCATACAGCTCTACTTGAGCCCTGTTTCCAGGCAACACAGCAACCTACAGAAGAACCTATTCTATATGAAAGACAGATATGACGTCTTAAAAAGCTAAATTCAACAGAGATTATCCCTTGTTACTTCAGAAGGATAACTGATCACAAAGACACTAAATACAGATTAGTGCCTCGTGCTGCTTTAAGCCTCCACTCTTGGTGGTCCTTTTCTTACCTGTCTCACTGCAGGCCTTTCCTCCGCTTACTCTTTTCTGTTTATTGATGCATAAAGTACTCACTGGCTATTTTATTAGGTAACCCTTTGCTAGTACCGGATTGGACCGTCAGAACTGCCTTAATCCCTGGTGGCATAGATTCAACAAGAAACATTCCTCAGAGAGTTTGATCCAAATTGACATGTCAGATTTTCCTGCCGGACGTCCATGATCCCAATCTCTCATTCCGCCACATCCCAAAGGTGCTCTATGGGGTTCAGATCTGGTGACTGTGAAGGCCGTTTGAGTCCAGTGAACTCATGTTCAGGTTTATGACGTCATCCTGCTGAAAGTAGCTATCAGAAGATGGTACACTGTAGTCATAAAGGGATGGAGATGGTCATCAATAATACTCAGGTTGGCTCAAGGCAAGCCAAGATAATGTCCCCGACACCATTATACCACCACCACCAGCCTGAACCATTGATATGAGGCAGGATGGATCTATGCTTTCATATTATTGACGCCAAATTCTGACCCTAGCATTCAAATGTTGCAACAGAAACCGAGACTCATCAGACCAGGCAACATTTTTCTGATCTTCCACTGTCCAGTTTTGGTGAGCCTGTATGAATTGTAGCCTCAGTTTCCTGTCCTTAGCTGATGTAAGTGGCACCCGGTGCATTCTCCTGCTGCTGTAGCCCATCTGTGTCAAGGTTGGAGTGAGATGTTCTTCTGCAGATATCGGTTGTAACCAGTAGTCATTGGAGTTACTGCTGCCTTTCTATCAGCTGGAACCAGTCTGGCCGTTCACCTCTGACCTCTGGCATTAACAAGGCAGTTCAAACTCTAGAGATGGTTGTGGGTGAAAATCCCAGTAGTAGAACCATACTGCATTCAAAGTCACTTCAATCACCTTTCTTCCCCAATCTAAATGCATTGAGTTGCTGCCATGTGATTGGTTGATTAGAAATGGGCTTTAACGAGCAGTTGGACAGGTGAGTCTAATAAAGTCGCAAATGAAAGATTTTCTAAAAAGTACTACAATAAAATTACTGTTGTAACTGGTCCAAATATGAAAGAAGTCCAGAATAATGGGTCTTTAAAGTGATTCCTGACTACTTCTCATTAATGTAGAGGTATAAGAACACTAAATGAGACTGTTTACTATTGATTTCTGGCTTGGACAGGTGGGTAGAAGTCCCTCAGATGTCAGAAGTTGTTGTTCATAAGACGACAACTTAAGCAGAAAAGTCAGGTGGAGGCTCTTCATGGAAGTTTACTAGAGCATCTGAATGCATGTGACGTGCAGATTATATCTCATCAAATAGGGATTCGAGATCAATAAGAGTGTGATGCGGGCATTTTAAACACACACAAACACCCACGGGCACGTAAAGGTCTCCATAAATAATGTATAATTAAATGACACGCCGCTGAGTGCCTATAATTCGGAAGTATGACTCAAGTGCCAAGACGATGGATTTAAATCTGACACAAACACAAAGTTTGGCCTTTTCTTGAATTGGTGAGAAAAGCATTGCATAGTAATTGGGTAATAAGTTTGAGACAAACAAGCAGGAAGTAAAACAACAAGCTATGTGAGAAAATTGTCAAACACATTTATTATCCTAACATCTTTTTTTGTAAGTAGATTCCACTTTTAAACCTTTCCATTTGTTGCACAAGTACATACTACTTTAGCATAACAGAAGGGTGTTTATGCTCTTTCAGGTGTAATGTCAAATGCCTCATGAACATGTCTTTAAAGGCAACGTATGATAGAAGATCCTCTCCAATCAAAGGGGGTCGCACTTTTTGACCAATAACATATGACCCTACAAACTTCTTTAAATAAAAATTGTGCAACTCTCAAATTTGTTTAATGCAAATTCAACCAGTTTAAACTTAGACCACAGACTTGGAGTGAACACCAGTAAAGAGCAAATATAGTTATAAAATATAAGGCAGAAGTTCTGAAGCATAGGATTTTCCCCTTTACTTATCAAGATAATTAGAAAAAAAACAACAATAGATCCATTTGGAAATGTCTTGAAGGATATGTTCAAGGTAAAGAAGCTTTGATAGAGGTAGGTGAGTCTGCTCATGAACAAAAGGCAGTGACTGTTGTTTAAACAGGAAGTTGGACAAATACATGGCTTGATTAAACTCGTAGGGAAGATGGATACAATAAAAAAGAACACTACTTATTAAGTGACATTTGGAATTGATGAGTCATGAAAAACACGTTTATTTATTTACACATTTGAACTGGGAGGATGAGCTTCTTGAGGTCCAACATCTCGTTTTTTAAGAGGGTCCTCCATTTCAATGACAAATCAGAAACGCAGATGACAGATTTGGACTTGTTGTTTTCTCTGCTTAACACTTTTCATAATACTACCAGGCAGCTTTAGCAAAGTAGATTATGGAATGAACTGGGAAACATTTTAAGAAGAGAAGACAATAATGACTCAACTTCAAGACAACATCCCCTGGAGGAATGAGAATATTCACTAGCTGCGTTACATCTATGCGCAAAACTTTATAAAAATTCTAGAAATGTCGCAAAAACACAATTTCCCGATTAATCCAAAAATGTGGTTGGTGAGTTTACATAAGAGTTGTGATTCCAGTAATTGAATTTAATTGAACTTTATTAATATCCCAAGGGATAAATTTATCTGTTATGGCACCCATATATCTAAAACATTTTACATTTACAATTCCGCATGACACACTCAACTTTTGATGAGCTGAGTATTGCTGTGGATGTATTGCCAATATACTTAGAAATATATCTCAATATGTAAATTGCCCATATATTTTTGAATATATTGCAATATATGTATGGTCAACCAATTATATATATATATATATATATATATATATATATATATATATATATATATATATATATATATATATATATATATATATATATGTTTATATTATAATGCATATTTTAGTAAATGTAGCAAAGTATATATGAATCCATATGTTTTAATATAAGAAAATAGTTAATGGTTGGAGTATTTCAAAATATTTCAATATACTGATAAATATTGCTTTCATATTTGGAATATACTGTGAACATATTATTCCCCATATATTGAGAAATATGTTGTTTCTTAGGGGTGTTCGTTGCTTGTTGTTGAATTTGAAAAAAAAGTGTTTTGCAAAATATATCAATTTTGATTCAAAATCAATTCGATACATCAATATATCTTCAATTCATCAATATATCTTCATATCTTCAATATCAATTCTGCTCAAAAACTCCCTCAACCATGTTTTTCGATAAATGTGAGTTTTTCCAAAATCTTGTGTTACTATTATGCAGATTTATGATCACAAATCCATTTTGCACAATTTCACAGTCAATAGAAAAGGAGCCTATTGACATAGTAGTATGACATGAAGAAGGAGCTGCAGAGATTTAAATCAACTTATTTGTCGCTAGAATATTCCACACTCTTACTCTACAACAGCCACAAAACTAAAATGCAAAACTACAGTATGAAAGAGCATAATATATCTGCAGAGAAACTCTAAGACTTCCTTATTTTTGTTTGCAGCTGACAGATGTGAATGCTTTTATGTAGAAGTACAGCAGGGAAACAGGTCTGGGGACTTTTTTCAAAGTCCTCTCTCAATGAGCTGCCAGTGTTTGGGCATGCTGCTGCTCCACAATATAGTGTCAATCCTATTATGTTTTCCCTCTTTGTTTCTTTTAGGCTATGCTTTTCTGTAAGCATATTGGGGGAAAAAGTATTCAAAGAAATGTTGAAATTAAAAATAAATGAAGTCCATCCACTTCTTAATGAACAGGTCCTATCCCAGTGTTTCTGCCTCCTCCCCCCTCATCCATTCAGCTGTTTGGCAGACATATTAAATGTGTGAACCTTGTCTGCCACCTTGCCTCTCACAGGATCAGTGACTGACTTCAAGGCCATCACAGATTACAGAGCTTCTCACCCTGTCTACACCAATGAGACCAAAAGAAGAAAAAAAAAACACACACGAGGGATCTTCATCTGGCAGCTCACATATGTCTACACTCTGGTTATCCAACATCAGTCAGAAAGTTAAACAGGTTACTTTCTGCACTTCTTAAGTCATTTCATAACAATACAGCAAAGCAGAAAATTCAAGACATCTTGGAAAATTTCCAAGCTCAGTGCCTGATAATAGACGACAGGTTAAAAATGGGAGAGAAGATGCCGGGGTGTAGCGGGTAATTCTTGGGAATTCAGCTGACATTGCAGAAACGTAATAACACTAGTGTTAATAATAGTGACTCTGAATTGTAAGCCTAGTTCACAATAACTACTTCTAAAACTGTGATTTTCAGACCTAAAACATCCCTCTACCACGGCGCTGAAGTCAGCTTCTGATTCGCTAGCGCACTAAAGGAACATTCCACTGTACAAGAACAGGTCCGGTTCAAAAACTGCAGCACCTAGACCAGGGCTGCTCATTCCTGGTCCTCAAGATCTACCAACCTGCCTGTTTTCCAGCTCTCCATGTACTGCTTGCTGCTGATTACCTGGACCAGGTGTGTTCTTTCAATCAGATTGTGGAGACATCTGACTGAGCCAATCAACAGCTGGCAGGGCTTGGAGATCTGGAAAACAGTCAGGGTGGTAGATCTCGAGGACCAGGAATGAGCAGCCCTGACCTAGACCATTTAAATCTGGATTAAATTATGCTTTGGATAATAAAGAATACATTAAACACGGTTTCTGATTTGTGAAAGCTTCATTTGATTTGTAAAAATTGAAAATAGGATGATTTCATGTAGTTGATGTATTTAAATTTAATTGATATATTTTAAATGAATAACAGTCAGCGCATTGTTTTCAGGGTAGCTGAATTGTAGGCGGAGGTACAAAATGCATAAAATGGGATGCAAGAGGTGTTTCAAACAACAAATATTTATTTTTTAAAAGCGCAAAGAAACCACTATGCCAGTAAATGTGACCAAACTTAGGACACATATACAGACGCTGGGATGTAAAAGTCAAAACACGAAACAGGTACTTTAAAATAAATCAGTAAACAAAAGGAGGAAAAACTTATTTAAAAACCAAAACCCTAACCATAACAGCCCGTAGCCATTCAGTAATTTTACTTCTAAATTCATTCTAAAAGTCATCCCATTTCCAATTTTCACAAATCAAATAAAGCTTTCACAAACCAGAAACTGTGTTTAATGTGTTTAACGTCGTCCCTCGCAGCACGAAAATTAATAGAGGTGAACAAAATGATCCCCATTTCCTTTAAAATGTAAAAGTATCGGTTAACTCTTTGTATCAGCCTCATGTGTTGCTGTACTACAGGAAGTCTTTATGTTTTTGGGGTTTCTACAGAAAAACATTCACCTCCATCGAACCCGGGCTAGAATAAACTGGAGTTCTGTTCGGTGTTCACATATTTGATCAACTTTGGTTATACATCAGATGCCCTTCCAGACATAATTCTCCGCATTTATCTGGACTTGAGACCAGAATGAAAGAATTGCATTGTGGCTCCTTATGGTCGCATTATTGTGTTTGGTACTAGGAAATGATATTTCTTATTGTGAGAGCATCACAGTTGACTCAAATGACATTAGATAATTCACTGAGAAGAAATCAGTCAATGACGGCAGTACTTGTAGCTGTGGATCTGCAGAAAAATATTAATCACACTCCAAACTCAACATTTACAACACGTGCGTCCATAAAAAGAATGTATTTAGGATGTGCAGTTTTCCCTTGTTTATTGTGGGAGTTACGTTCCATTAATAACCTGCAAAAAGTGGAATCAATAAAATAGAATTATAGATGTTTTAAGGCCGTAAAAAGCTCACTAGACAATTTATGTACTTTTTTCAGGAAGAAATTGACATTTTCACATTTATCTCTTGTTTAAACAATCAAAGTTCAACCTTTAGCAAAAAAAAAAAGTATAAAAAGTAAAAAAAAGGAAGAAAAAAATCCTTGAAAAAGTTAGACAGCAATATTAAAAATTACAAAACATATAATAATAATAATAATAACAGCTAATTTATAGCACATAACCATTATATATTATGATGAAAATGGAGGTTGTTGTATTGATAAATAGGATTCAAATCAAATAGCAGTAACTCCACATTTTAGAGCTTCTTTAAACTGTCATATTTTTGTTAAAAACGATTGTGTAAAAATACAATGAAAGAAGAGAGTCTGTTTGGATTAGTTTTAATCACAACCATGGGAAATAACTAGTTATGATTCCAAGGAGAGAAAAGAACGGCTGATACATTTAGAAGCTTTTTCAGCAACAGATTTTAAGTGAAGTCAGAGCGGCTCCATTTTCTCCCTTGGGTAATTAAAGGAGGATGACTTATTTTTTTCCCCCAGCCCTTGGTATTCATCCTACGATGGTTTCAAAGAAATGTCACCTGTACCTTCATACAATAACGCTTAAGGAAATGAACAAGCTTTTTGTCCATCAAAAAAAAAAAAAAATGTTCAGAGAACAGAACCTCACTATCATTTGCAGATATGTGCAGAGAAGCTGGCAAGCTGCAAGGCTATTTTATAAGAGTGGTATTAATGTGAATGCACCCATAACCACATCAGATTAATGAGCAGCGGGGGCCAGGTGCTTTAGTGGTTCATAAACACCATATATACAAAGTGCTTTTGATGAAGCACTTTATCAAAGGTGGTGAGAACAAAGATGGGGAAAGTTTTAAAGGTTCTAGACGGTGTGAAGGGGGAGAGCTTATGATACAGGGTACTGCTTATTTATTAGCTATAGACTCCAAGGTTTGCTAGGAAAACACGGATAATCATGTCTTTTAAAGTCATGGTCATCTGATAAATAACCTGTCTAAACTAATACAAGTTTTTATCTTGTCTTGCTATGTTCCATGGGAATAAAACTAAAGACTTAAAGTCCCACTCCGATATTCTTTTGAATTATTAAAAAAAAATGTGGTTCTTTAATTATCCTATTTTTAGTAAAAATCCAAAATTTTGTGTCATTTTCTAGGACATAGATTCTGTAGTGGAAGTAGAACTTGAATTGCGGGCAGGACTGATGGCAAGGATTAAGCCCACCCCCACTTCCCATCATCCTGGTATCTTACAGCCCCTCACACCCCCAACCTAACATTACCAGTGCGTTATAAAAGGGTAAGTAATACTGGAGATATCAAGTCATATAGTGTTAATTTTTGTCAACAAGTGGACGCATGAGAATGGAGAGAAGCAGGAAGTTTGTGGACAACGTGTATATTTTACGTAACACCTACAAGAATTTTTTCGTCTGCTCGTGACTCACAATCAAAATACTCCAGAAATGCAATTTTAAACTTAATTTTCTTTATAAATTTCTTCCATCATGACAAAAATGGCACGAGAACATGACTAAAAAAATCAAAAACACAATTTTTATCAGAGCAGGTCTTTAAAGTCCCACTACAGTCATATTTATTTTCTTTTGTAAAATAGTTCCCAGTAGTCTTTCAGTTATTATTGTGCAGTTTTAAGCCAAAATCAAAAAGCCTTTGTTGTTTTTTAGAGATATTTTATGAACAGCTATAGTAGCTTATTAGATAAACAATTCTGGCGGGACTTCTGCCTCAGAACAACCCCGCCCCTTCCCCCGTCGCCACGAGCTCGGTCTGCGCACTCACGCGCGAGCGTTTTAACATCCAGCTTTCAGATCCAACGCGATTTGAAATTAATAAATACTCAGAAATGCAGTTTTAATTGCAGATTATTAATTCTATTTTGAGAAAAATGACACAAAAACATGTTAAAAATGCAAAAAAGACAACTTTCATTGACGTGGGTCGCATGTATGAGAAAAAAGTTGAATTTACGTCATTAAAGTTTAAATATATTTTCAAGTATTTGCAAAAGTAAAGAAAAAGAACAGCTATGAATGTTGAGGATGTGAGTGGTGCGACAAAATATACTTTACAATAGTCTGTTATTGAAAAAAAATGTTTTTGTTAAAGCCTTTTTGTACACACAGACAATAGATTAGAAATGAATTAGGATTAGAAAGCACAGATAGTCAATTCGTCTTAGTCTTCCAAGTACAAATGGTTCCTAACAGACTAAAAGAAGGATACTTATGTCTAAACGTACGAGAAATACAAAGAACAAAATAAATGATGAACCTTAGGAGGATGCAGCTTCTAACTGGAAACTATTTTTTAAAGCTTACAAACAGCTTTTGGAAAAACAGATATAAGCTAAAGGAGATAGGAAGATTTATGTGAGCAGTTTGAGTGTTAAAAACTATACAGAGCACAATGCTTTGGGCTTGTGCCGACTGAAAGAAAAAGAGAAACCTCTTTTAATCTAAGTCCCTTTTGAAGGATTAAACCCGCTCTAATAATTAAAATTGTTATAGGAATTATCAAAGCAATTGGATATTACAGAGAAAAAGAACTATCATTTACAGAAACATGAGTCACAGCTCAATAAAAACCTGAATGGGCGTTACATCTGTGCTGAAAATTGCAGTTTCTGTCCTCATAGACATCGCTCTACTTGGTATGCATGCCTTGCAGTTGTGTTAGCATCGGCTGTGAAACCGGGAATGAGTTTGCCATTTTAAAGTCTGCACTTGGTTATTACACATACATTTCTAAGTCTACTTATGCAGCTCATGAAGGAAGAGAGCAGTGAAGGAAATACTGCAGGGAGGAAATGATTTCTGCTTTAACTACATGGCAAGACATCTTATATGTATGTGTCACAGGAAGCTCCGAGAGGGGTCATGACAGGGGTGCAGCTCGGAAACTTTGAGTGGATCTGCCACTGTATATGAGAACACATGTACAGACATGGATTGTTCCACTTTTTCTGTATTGCAGACACCAGACAATAGTGGTAAGTGTGAAAGAACAATTTATAGCCTTCACTCTGTCTTTCACTCAACTTGAAACTGGGTTGCGTCTGTGATGGAGTCTGATAAAGATTGTCGCTCCTCACAAAGACATTCTTCTGTTATATAGAAATATCTCAAGTGCTTCTGCAAGTTTAGAAATCATTCAGGGTTGAAAAGTTTTACGGTCTTGTGACACAAAAACCAGGCAGGGTGCTTTGGTTTGTTTCATTTTAGCATTTTCCTTTAATATTGTCAAAGCTTTTTGACATCTCTGCAAAGCACTTTAAACTGCTTTTGTGTGTGACAATAGAATTACAAATAAGAGCCATGCTTTGACTTCTTTTTTTTCAGTAAAAGTCAAAATCTTCACATCATTTGCTAAAGTACGGTTGATTTGATTTAATGATTTAAAAACGTGCATAGCTACACATAAATGCAATAGTTTTGAACGCGGAAGTCTGAAACACGCATGTACTGTACGAGCATTTACATAAACTTTTCATTCTTAGCATTTTTGACATTAAATATTGGTGATATTAGTTGCCACAGCTAAAGTCATATGTTAGTAATTTTAAAATGGTTCACGGGGCGAAAAATAAAGCACTACTTTTGATTAAGTTTCACTTTAAACCTACTTCGCTAAAAGGCTAGCACTGAAGGCCAAACTTGTAAAATGGCTTCAACCATCTTGTTATTAAAGAAAAACTATCTTCACTATATAATATATATATATATATATATATATATTTCTGTTCTATTTCTGTTTATCAAAAGCACCAGCTTTAGCTAGGATTAGTGCATTTTTAAACCAAAATGTTTTTTTTTTTTTCGGCACAATGTCAGGTTTTCTGTCTTCCCGGGTCACAATCATACCAGGGCTGTGTCCATATTCACTCCCCACTCCCTACCTTCTATATACAGTACAACAGGACTATCCAGCACCCTGGATTTTAATGCAGTTTGGACACATCTTCATCACTTTTCGTTCTCTTTTTTTAATTTAAGGGCGTCTCCCATTTACCAAAATAAATAACTAATAAATATAAAAGTATGATGAAGATTATTTATGAAACTTTTGTGTTGTTTTGATGAAAACTTGGATAATTAATACAAAATAAATGTTTTCTTTTTCTTTCAATTGATAAATCATTTAAACACAATATATCGATGTACCCCAATTTTTTTTGGGGTACATCAACTTACAACATTGTAGTTGTAAGTTGTGTCCGAATTCCTTCACTATTCATTACTTAGAACACTAAATAGTCTGTTTGCCATTTTGTGGAGCTGTCTTAATCTACAATTCCAAAAATCTCAGTGGTGACTAGATGGGCAAATATAGACCAGAATGCATTGCATTTGATGTGACCAAAATTATTTTAGAGTATTTTTTTATAAATAATACAATATTTAATTTAAATCTATGACTTCGTATTTACTGTGAAATAAAAAAAAAAAAGTTTTGAGCATCTGAATTTTTTTTAAATTCAGGACACTATAGTTCTACACTATATAGTTTTTAGTCATAGAAATGGAGGAAATTCAGACAAACTTCCTGCTTGATTTGTCAACTACTTGCAGATGTTTCTGTTTTATGTGATTAATCCTCGGTCCACAGTCTTTCCTCTACCTCTTTTTTGTTTTTTCACATTAACATTCTTATCTTGTCATGTTTAAATTCAGTTTATCTTCTCATCATGATCAGTTTTACTTTAAGTTTCTTCTATTTCTATGGCGGAATGTCTCAAACAATTAAACAACTCTTCTTTTTTTATTTCTAATTAGGATAACATAGAAGTTTGGCTACAAATTCACTTTTTCTAGATTTAATCCTTTATGTTTTCCATAGCTATCACTCATTCAAACATGTGCCATCCTTCATGTCTCTGACATCAGCCTCTCGTTTGGCTTCGCTCCAAATCCTTCTTTCCTTTCTGCCCAGTTCTTCGGACTGTGATGCATGGCTGTATGTGTTCTCCAAAAGTCCATTAGCTGCTGGCACTGGGTTGCCTCTTTTCCCATAGAAAGAGATAAAGACGCAGAGTGTGGCTGCCCAGAGTGTCGCATGAAAGTGAGAGAACAGAAAAGGAAGGAGGAGAAGCAGAGACATAGCGAGAGAAAAGGGAAAGTGGACGGGAAGGAAAAAAAAAAAATCTTGCCGGACTCCCAACTCACTGCTGGTAAAGAGAATGGAGGGAAGGTTTGGGACAGAGGAAACAAAAGAGAGATAAACATACGGGAGAAAGGAATCCAGGAAGAAAGAAAGCACCATTGATCATGAAATGCAAGCAGAATTAAAATGGTGCAAAGATGTGTTTTTGACAGGAAAAACAACACAAAAATGCCAAATAATGGGGAACGTTGACAAATGGAATAGACAGGGGGGGAGGTAAGGATAAGAGAGCACGGTCAATTGTAACAAGATATCCTGCAACCGAGCCATTTATATCATGGAATCTTTTTCATTTTTCATTCGCTCCACCGCCTACTTTGTCACAGTAATTTATCTGCAATTGAGTAATTGAACTGGCTGTTTCCAACGCTTTAAGAAGCACAAGGGAGTTAGTGATATGTTCCCTATTTTTTTAATCGCACTTTTTTCCCTCAGAGGCTACAATCTCATACAACACTTTACCTTTAAGTCTCATACACAACCCAGAGCCAGCAAACAAGTACCTGTTTAAAAGTGTTTTCAATCAAGCATTTGATTCTCAGCTTGGTGTTGCTAACTTTAGACACGTTGAAGAATCTTGCCTTTGGTGCTTTTGCGTTTTTCTCTTTGAAGTTCGAGACTGTATATTAATGTCTGCAGGTCCGGTGGATCTTGAACTACTATAAAAGACAAAGCCAGAGTAAAGACAATAAATATTACATTGGGAAGCAGTTCACTCCTCATTAAAGAACGTATCTCCTACCATACTGATAATTACAAACTCTGCAAAATGGCAAAAGATCCACAGAATGAACAACTTGCCTCAAAGTAAGCTGATTTATGCAGATGTGTATGTTGCTGTGTTCATATCAGGAGGAGAGGATTTTTCTTTTAGAATGCATTCAGTCCATAAAATCCATTCGTCCAGACCAAATCCGCTTAATTTGGACTTTTTTGGCACATGGTCTGTTTTCAGACTGCCTTTAAAAAAGACACTTTCTATTTCAAACCAAACTTCTAAACACAAGCGGAATGAAGCTTCCATTAATTAAAAGAGACGATCTATACGTCACAACCAAATCCCTTATGACTTTAACGTTGACCTTATGGTCAACGTTATGACTTGGTTTAACTTCCGTTCAAAAAATGATTATTATGTACGTAGGGCCAAAAAACATTCAAATAACTTATGTGGTTCCATGCGAACACAAGATTTGAACACAGAAGCTTAAAATGTGCATGAACATGGGTGAACATAGACCTTTCATTGAACGTGGTCACTTGAAAGCGTGTTGCCGAGGCCAGTGTAAACGCAGCTTTGAAGAGATTCTTTTGTAATGCATGGTCCCCTCGTGGTTATTTCTCTAAAGATCATAATCTTTTTTTTCCTCAAAATAGTTCAAGGTAACTGTATCTGTCTGTTTTTTTCTTGGCAACAGATGAATAACCTGATATTCAAGTATCCATGATGCCTCGTCAGTCTTTGGTTGTTCAGTTTGAAAATAAATAAATCAATAAATACATGTTTTTTTTCTTTGAAACGTATTGATCAAACCTTTAAGATGTGATATATATTCAAAAATGTATATAAAAAAATATAAGTCTTATCTTTATACACCACATTTCAATTAAGACTTTCCCTGCACTTGCAATACGTTGTTCTTTGCCTTTCTATGTTTATATGTGAATAAACAGCCCAAAAGGAATACTGATACTCCCGATCCGCCGCTCCAGAATGGATATCAATAAAATGAAAATAATTTTTTAAAAAGTAATTTGATTTCAGCAGCCTTCAGATTTTAGAGTGGCTTTTGATGCAGTTTGGTTAAATTAAACAGCTCTCTTAGCATATTTGTGTTATTAACTAGTAAAGATGGGCTACATTCCAAAGGGAATGCCCAAACTTCACAGCCACCAAGTTCTCATTTTTTCTTTCGAAAGACTAAAAATATAACCCACTTCTAAACACAGTCACTAAACAGGAGATAGTCAAATTCAAGACGTTTAAGGCACCTTGATTAGCATGAGGCACTAAAAGGGTTACAAAAAATTGTGGCAAATTTTGTCCAATTTTTAACTGTTTGCAACAATTCCCGGTGAATGGTGGTAGCTTCTGAAGCTACTACCCTGCTTTTTAACCAAAAGACAGTTTTATTTTTTTTTTTTGTCTAAAGATGGTAAGATCAGAAACATTAGAAGCCCTCTCATAGGTAAGGACAAGTTGCTATATATAAACAATGTTCCCCCGCGTATTCTCGCTTCTTTATCTACAGAATTAGTTTCAGTCACGTGACTCTTCCATTTCGTCACAAAAACAACTAAAACACTTGTATGAAATTTTTGCGTCCGAAGGAGGCGTGGCAGCGCTGAGGAGTATCTGCGCACAGCATTACATAGCGGAGCCCCTCCAGTGTGTGGAAGGAGATTCCCCTGCATGGACAAATGGCATCAACTGACTTAGAGGCAGCCGTAAAAAAATCCTGATATGCTGAAGAAAATAATCGCAGAGGATAATTATCATATATGGAGCAAGTGGTTATTATTTGATAAAGGAGGAAGCACTCACTCTTGGTCTCAGGGCACCGAGGAACAGAGTGATATTCCTCATCTGCTTCATAAAGTACACTGCTGTAAAGTATTCTGAATAAAAAAAAAAGTTATATTGAGCAATACTCCAATGTTCTTTAATAAATGTTTTACAAAGCATGATCTGAAGTGTTTCTGATAAGTATGGACTGGTATATATATAATGAAACTTTTTTAGAGCAAAGCTGTTCAATAATATGTTTTATGTCCTGTTGGACAGGACATTTATTGTTTCATTTTTATTTTCAGAATAATGGTTCAATACATTTCCAAATAAGAATTCTGATTCTCCTGTTTCAATTGTAAAACAATGGGGGGGAAATGTAAATTAAATATCTCTGATGTGTTGTTTTATGTATGTTTTGTTTTCATTTTTTGGCACAAGTGTTTCTTGATAGTTGGCTACAGAGTTGGCTTACAGAGTCAATGAAAGTTAAAGAAGATTAAAGGAATAAAAGAAAATGAATTAATTGAACTTTATTAATATCACATGAATGAATTCACTGTGGTAGGCAGCAGCCGCTGGACGGCGCTCTATTGCCCAAGAAAAGACAGACTGAGAGGTCAATAGAGAAATGAAAGGCTTGTAAGCAGCATAAAAGTAAAACACTATAGCTTAATGTGGCTCGAGCCTCCACTGGCAAACAAGAGATATACATATTTGAACAAATAAACAGATACAATAAAAATGAAGTAAACATTTTTGTCCCCCTCTTTACAATAAAACCACTCCAAAATCATTACATTCAAAAACAGGAATTAAGTTTGTCTCTTTTATCTTTTGTGTCTTAAAACTTATGAAGAACAAGAAAAGTACAAATACTGTCATAACATGAGTGCAAAAATAAAATGTGTTTGCTGTATAACTTTGTTATGTTGAATCCTAATGCGCTGTCCCTTTCTGCAGCAGTAGAGTTATCTCTTCCCGGAGTCCGACAGTAGCTGACATGGCGTTTTTTCATGTTAGTCGAGGTGATGGTGTTACCACATATTCAAACTAAAGCTAAAGGAAACACTAGCAGCATCACCAAAAGATAATAAAAACATGGTGAACATACAGTAAAAATAGACTCGACAAAGGTTGAAGGTTTAGAGAAAAGAACAGAAAGGTTGGAGCTGGAGGGGCTGATGGGTAGAACTCAAGTATAAGTCCCATAGCGTCAGGAAACCTTGACACCTAAAAGTCTTGCTGATGAAAAGTCAAACGCTCTTCTAACAGAAGCTCTGCAGCGTTCTGTCACCCCAGAACAGCTGGGCCACCCCGCTCTGTAACCTTAGCAACTCCCTGACCAATGGCTGCATGGCAGGAGGTCTTCAAAGAAAGTGACACTGACATATAACATGCACACTCAGAGAACTCTGCTGCCTACAGATACGTTATTTAGTGTGATTTGAATTGTAACCAGACCGGGCCCACTAACTTGAGAGGATATCAAAGTATGCATGCACACGCCATCGAGAATGCAGGCTTCACTGTTGGCCTCTGAAGACGTTTTCCATTTCGTTTTGCTTCCTGCTTTTTCACTGCCTAATGAAGAGAGAGGGAGTGCTCAGGTGTTCTTAAACTCATAATCCGTGGATGATTAATCTAACACAGTTGCATACTTTGAGCTTCTAGCAATTATATTGCACATTAAGTCAGTCTTTCATATGAAAAGCAAAGCAAACGGTCTTCCTTTGCTGGGTTTATGTATCAAAAAACTAAAAATAATCCTTTGACTTAAGCCTTTTCCAAAAAATAATACAATCTCCTGTCAGCAACACTTAACACATCACATTATATCATTGATTTAAATCCAAAACATCCAAATTTAAATTTTAAAATGGAAATAAGCCTTCTGATGGAATTGACTGCACCGCTACTGTGCGGGATTCTCACTTTCTGTGATGCTTTGCTGGATTTTTTCCCCTTTTCAGTTTTGTTGGTTTATGTTATACGTGGTTTTTGTAAGGTTCAGCAACTACATTTCAGTCAGACTGAGCTATGGACTCTGACTGTAACCTATTGATTTTCTTTGCTTTTGGACTGATGACCTCACATTTGCAGTATTTGTTCAAAGCTTTGCTGAAAAAATAACTGGCTCAATCGCAAGAGGTGGCGGTAAGCTATTGTGATCCTAAAACAAACTCATATTTTTCACCACATCACTAAAGAAAAAAGCTTACCAAGGTTATTTTTAAGTTACTCTCCAATCATATTTTTTGAGTTGAAATACAGAAGTAACCTGACCCTTTCAAAACTGGATCTATTAATCCAATTCCTATTTGTAATTTAACATTCTAAGATACTTAACATAACAGTCAAAGTACTGTCTTTCAACTTCAATTATCTTTTGATATATTGTAAAATAACTCTCAGTGGTCTTTTAATTATGATTTTGTAATTTTACTTTCAGCTAGAGACACTATTCAACTTAAAAATATTGAGCAACCACTGAGTTTTTAGGTGAATGTGGCATTTAGATTTTATTTTAACAACACGCTAGCAGTTTTTGGCTAATTTAGACATGTTTTTTGGCTAATCTGGAGTTTAGCTAGCATTTTAGCTTTATGCTAGCTGTTTTTGGCTACTATAGACATGTTTCCAGTTTTTTGCCTGATTTGGAGTTTAGCTAATATTTTCGTATTATGCTAGCTGTTTTTGGCTAATTTAGATACACTTACAGTTTTTTGCTTGATTTGGAGTTGAGCTAATATTTTAGAAAGCTTTTAGTTTCAACATTTTCAGATATCTTTAGGGCCACATTCAGTTTACAGCATTCACTCGCGCATTATCGCAGGGAATTATATATATTTAGTTGGTTTTGGTTAAGCACAAATCTAAAAGATGTGGAACAAAAAAAAAAAAAACTAAAAGAAAAACAAAACCACTAGAGTTTGTCTTTCCGTCTCTTATCTTCATCTGCATTCCTTTGTATCCATTATTTGCTTCTAAATCCATCTGCTCGTGTGGGACCGCTACATCCATCTACCTTCATTGCTTCAATCCCCGCTCCTATTTCTGTTACTCTACTCCCTTACCTCTCTTTATCTACCTTCCTAAAACTCCTAGTTTTCTCTCTGTCAATTCCCCAAGCACCAATTCAGTAGCCATATCATCTCCCTTCCCTCCTCTCATCTCTCCTCTCCTTTGTCTCAATTGTCGTCTGGAGAGCTGTGATGGCTTCATCCAGGGCTGAAGGATCTAAACATGTCTTGGTTGATTTACCATCAGCCCTATCAGGCAGAACAATCAGTATAATCTGCATCATCACCATTTAATTCATTAGAGTAAATTGGTAAAAACCTTGGAGCTAATATTGCTCCGTACTTCCACTTTCCAGGGATATGTATGAAGCAATGGGGAAACATGAGAGTAATATTAATGCAATCTCTAAAATAGAGGCAGGAAATAAAACAAAAGATGACAAGGATTTGAGCAACGGTGCAATATATAGATATAAGTAAAAATAAGATATTTTTAATGGATTACAAAATCTGTTTCTGCTGACTGATGCGGTCTTGAACAGGTCAGCACAATTTCAGGGAGGTAATTATCTCATCTGAAATTCAAATACTTAAAAAAAAAACAAACAAATGGGCAGCAAAATAAAAAAAGTAAAACCTCAGATAATTGCATTTTGCACGGTGTAATATCAAATCATCTGAATACATTAATATGTATGAGGCATTTAATTCCACTTTTAAATTTCCATGACACCAGTCAACCCCCCTTTTTCCTCCTTCAGCTCTTTCACTTTGAGTGACTTTTTGACACATGTATTGCTGTAATTCACAAATACCCACCTTTTACTGAAGCTGCTTTGTTCAGGTTTTACATTATTTCCTGAATTTAGCTTCATTGAGGAAGTAAGTCTTAAAAAAAAAAAAAAAAAAAAAAAAAAAAAAAAAAAAAAATTAAAGCTGGTTATCCACTCAAGACTAAAGCCACTTGGCGTCAAGACAGATTCTAAAAGCCTGACAGTGAACAGGCGTCATCTGTTGAAGCAAGGACAACTTGCATTGACTGGGTTAGTAGTCTGTGTCTCTGTGTTCATGAAACAGCAATATGTATGTAAATAAGCATGAAAATGTGAACGTTTCAGTGTGTTTTTACGAAAAATGAGCATCGCGCTACATGAGTGTGAAGCTGTTTCAGGACATAAAAGCCACTCACGTAGAAATGTTCCCATTTCCATCCTGTAACACGCATCAGATAAAAGCGTCTGAGATTAAAAAGGAAAGCCATAACATATGACACTTAATGGTTGGGGAATGTAAGTAAAACAAACATCCTTTTAGAGAGAAAATCACTCTATAGTAAAATAAAAAAAAACAAAAATAAAAAAAAAATCTGACCCATTTCTTGAGACAAATTTTGCTCACTCTGATGAAACACTGCTTGGTATTTTCAACATGTTCATGTGGTTTTTCCTTATGAAGGAGGACATATATAAAGAAATGTTGCCTTAAAATTGCATTTTATTTTTTTTATTACAAATCATTGGGAATCAAGAACAGACGAAAAATTGATGTTTAAAAAATTTCTATATTGCTATGCAGAAAATAAAATTGGACAAACTTCTGATGCATCCACTTGAAGACAACTAGATCCATGAGCGTCTTTATTTTCCACGCCTGAGTTGGCATCTGGATCATAACTGTAAATAAATGGCAAGCAATATTGCTTGCCAAGTTTGTTGCACTGCTAATGCTAGGTTGGTAGGGAGGGGCTGTAAGCTAGCGGGAAAGCATGTAAACAGAGAGCTCTCTGAGAATTGGGGTTGAGTTGGGACACTGGTCCCGCCCACAACTCTGAGGTGAATTTCTACTGAAGTACTGCCCCTCTGCAGAATCTATGCTCTAGAAAAATACAGGTGTTTAGATTTTTGCTAAAAACAGCAACATTTTATTTAAAGGACAAAAGATGTTTGGAGTGGGACTTTAATATTTTTTGACTCATTTGACCATAATTCTGTCTATATCAGGAATTATGATCAAAATGTGGGATTTATATTACATTGTTAATTTCAATAATGTAATGGAGAAAAGCAAGAATGGTGTCAATAACTCTAAAATAATTTACTCTTCAAAATCAACTTACAAGATAAAATGTTGTCCAATATACATGAGAACAACGTAAAAAAAAAAACCCAAAAAGCTTGATACTGAACACAGTTTAATGAGATTTTGGCCAAATCTGAATTCCTCCCCCACCCTTCTAATTGTAGGGGCATTGAAAGGGGTAGGGGTGTCCAAAATAGTTTTTTTTAAGAGCTAACCCTCGCCGCGGAGAGATGCAGAGCCCTCCGCGGCGAGGATGAACCGTGTTATGCTGTAGCACACGTTTACATTTAAATGTAAATGATTATTATTATTATTTTTTTTTTAGTACAACCTTTTTGAAATTATAAAACCAATTTTATTGTGTATTTCAGGGCACTAGCAGCTTCACGCTAACGTGGATGACCAGCGACTATTGATGACAACATCGGGTGGGAGTGACGTCCATCTATCCGTTTGGAGGGATAAATGTAGGAGTAGGGAAAAGCCCTACAGGTAGGGGAAGAATTTGAATTCAACCCGCGAGTCTGAGGTTTTGGAACTCACATTATCAAAGGTTGATCATTGAAATGGAGACATGTAAACCCAGTGACAGGCGGCTTCCTGGGGCACCTGCCTGACTCTGTGTCAATATGTCACATGTCGAGATTTCTGTCCAAACTTCAAAGCTCCTTTTTCATTGTGTATAGGCTCTTGTACATTTATGTGTGCATGCACATTAGTAAGCGACACGAGACAACTCTGACACTGACCTCTGCTGACACATAACATTGTGCTGCAGGGGCATGAAACTGAAAAGGAGGAAAATCCATAGTGTGGAGACGGTGTTGACGATGACAGGGACTAGTCAGAGGTTTATTGTAAGAAGAAAAAAAAACCCCTGAAAGAATGAGAGACAGGACCGAGAGGAGAGAAAGCCTGACACACAGGAGAGAAATGTATCAAGCCCTTAACCTCAGTGGAATCAAATAAAGCGAGGGGATTGGGATGAGGCACACAAACACATCCGAATAAATCAGCGAGAGACAGTGAACAGGAGATGCCTAAATGTGACTGACTCCTGGGGTCTGTTAATAACATCATGGACTCCAATACTGCTTCTAGCTAGGAAATTCTGTTGAGAATACAGTTTGAAGCCTTTCATGTTTGTATTTTAGAGCAAGGCATTGTCAGGTTACTTTAAAATGGCGTGTTTCCAGGATTTCACTGTGGCTTTTAATACATACAGTATCTTCATTGGAGACGCATGTCAATCAATCAATCAATTTAGCACTTTACATCAACACGAAGACATATGAAAGCATGATTCCAAACAATAAAAAGTCATAAGTCTTAAGGAGAAACATTAAAAGACAATCATAATAATGTGGCTAAAATTTGAGGAGGCACAGAGTACGGTAAAAAAAGTATTCAGTCAACCACCAATTCTGCAAGTTCTCCCAATTAAAAAGATGAGAGAGGCCTATAATTTTCATCATAAGTAGACCTCAACTATGAGAAATAAAGCAAGAAAAAATATATAATCTTATTTGTTAATCATGGTGAAAATAAATATTTGGTCAATAACAAAAGTTCAACTAAATATTTTGTTGTGTACTTCTTTTTTGTTTACGAATGAGCAGGTAAATCATATTGTTAGATATGTGATATGGTTTTCACTGAAGATTTAAATATATAATCATGATAGCAACAGAGTCCCTAACAGAAATGCTGCAAAAAACAAAAAAAACATCATCTTGTTCTTGTTTCACTGCAGTTAACCATGGGGGACTAGGATTAGTGAACCACAAGAGTCTATCCCTGAAGTCTTTAGCTGAATATAAATGCAGAAGATGCAGAGAAAGAGACAAAACAGAAGAACATGGAAGAAAGAAAGGAAAAAATTGTGCCAACGGGTCAAAAATGATGTTCAAGTTTTAGGATAACAGTTTGAACATTGAGATTAAAATGTGCAAAAAGAAAGGAACAAGACAAGAAACGTGAAGTCTGTTGAGTTAGTCCTTGCTGGAACTCTGCAGGTGTCTCCTGTTACATACAAAATGTATCAATGAGCAACAAATCCTTTGAGACCTTTAATTAAAGCTTTCATTCATTTGTGCTTCCTGCATTTCCTTCCTCTTCGTGCTCCCTTGTTAATGAAAATAAATCCTTTTTTGCTAATTTATCCGTTAGTCCAAGTTGTTAATTTAAGATAAAAAAAAAATCGTACCCCATGTGACTAATCTTAGAAGTATATCAGCTGAGTTTGGCGTTGTACTTTCAAATGTATGCAAGACTGTGAGTTCCGGAAGTTCTTTTGGTTTGTATAATTCTGTCAAAATACAATTATGAAAATAGAAATCTTAAGTAGTTTGGGGGAAAAAAACTGAAAGAAAAGGCCTCTGCTGGCTTCTACTAGATCATTGTATCTATTGGAAGGATGGAAAATGAGAAAAACAGAATGAGGGTTTAAATTGGAAAGTTTATTTATTTAATGGTTCTTTAAGCATTGTGATTATTTCTTAATCTTTGTCAATATTGACTAAAATTGATGGGGCCAAATCTTTTTGCTGCCCCCCTGTAGCTCTGCCCTGCTTGTTCTCCATTAGGAAATGCGCAAATCAATGGAGAAAAAAACATTTTATTATAAAAAATCCTATACAAATGACAATATGTATATTTTTTTATTATAAGTCTAAAGTAGACAATTTTAAATCTAGGTAGAAATGCTTAACTACTAATAATTTCTATTACATTTATATATTCTTTTACCTTTTTTTTGCGTCTGAATTTTTCTACTAAAGTATCATGAACATGTGGTGATTTCTTACTATGTAAGTTGAGGTTGACTGCTTATAGCGGGTGACCAGGATCAGACGTTAGTGAAATACTTCAGGGCGAAGAGTACATTTGAGAAGAGCTGAGAGGGAGCAGCTGCAGCCAGATGGGAGCAGGGCACAGAGGCATGGGTAATCTGAATATAAAGGGAATGAATGCTCATAATTCAATCAGTTACAGTGCTACAATTGCAACAACTGAGTGGTAAAAGACACCTGAAATATCGATGGCAGGCAGATTGAGCAGTAAACTGAAAAGGCTTTTATAATAGGTTGAAACAGCAAGAATTCAGGGCTATCATTTTTAACCTTTCAATGTAAGCCACAGTATTCCATCACTGACATGTGATAGTTTATGAAAAATTGTAAAAAAAAATTAAAAAAAATATCTCAAAATACTGTTTGAATTTTTTTCATGAGTTGGAAAGTTTTTTTTACATAATCTAGGCTATTTTCCCTAGAGTAAAAATAATAACACTTCCCCTAATTCTGTTGTAACCAATCTTGGCCTTGCATTTTGACCTGTCATGTTAAAATGTCCAAGTGTGTCCCATGTGTAGCCTCTGAGCTGAAGAGTGCAAGTTTTCCTCCAGTATCTTCTGATAATGTGCTGCATTTATCTTGAGATCAATTTTGACCACGCTTCCTGCATGTGCCTTTGTAGCTCACACATCCCTGAACCGCGATCCACCTCCATGGCTCACAGTATGAATAGTGTTATTTTCATCAGAGGCCTTGTTGACTCCTCTCCAAATGTAGCCCTTATGGTTGTGGACAAAAAATTCAATCTTGGTCTCATCACTCAAAATGATTTTGGTCCAGTAGGTTGGGGGCTTTTCTTTGTGCTGTTTGTAAGCGAGCCATTTTGTGACATTTCTGCAAAAAAGATTTTCTTCTAGCGATTCAAACATGCGGCCCATTTTTCTTCAGGTGCCTCCTTATTGTATATCTTCAACTGTCCCCACCACAGTTTTTCAGAGTGTCCTGGATCACAGCTGAAGTTATTTTTGGGTTTTTCATTGCATACCAAACAATTTTTCTGACAGTTGCGGCCAAAATGTTTGTGACCATGTTTTGGTTTCAACAGAATTCCCTTTCCACACCTTGATCGAAGTGTGAACACCACTCAATTGCAATTCTCAGTTCCTTGAATACCTTATTATATCCCTTTTTCTGTTTTGAATAGTTCAGTTACCTTTTCCCATAGATTTTTTGACACCTCTTTATCTTTCCCCATGAATCTGGATCTAGAAATGTCAAGGAATGCAAGGGTCTGTTGGGAGCCCAGAACCTCCAAGACTTTTTTTGTCACACACATTGATTACAGTCACAGGTGAGGATGGGTATCTCACCTGTCATTCAAACCCCTCGGTATCAGCTTGTGTGGATGCTTTCAGAACAGTCATCAGGGTATGTAAACCTTTGTATAAGATCGTTTGGGAAGTTTCTGTTGTCATTGTGATTTAAAAAGGGTAAAAATAATAAATGGCTTCTTCCAACTACTATGAGTGGGATTTTTTTTTGTGTTATCATTCATATTGTCATATCTGATGTACATACAACAGCAGTATGTATTTAAACATATATTAATATTTTTTACTTATCTAAAAGTATGATTTCTGTCTCCAAATACATGAAAAAAGGTTAATTATCAGCATTGACATCCATGTGAGTGTGCTGAGTGTTTTTTGGATGGGCAAAAACAGCATAAAAAAAACTGCATGTGCTTACAGTAAGGTTTCATGTAATAATAATACATTTTATTTATATAGCGCTTTTAAAAGACACTCAAAGACGCTAACAAAACAAATTACATTAAAAACAGTAGTAAGAAGCATTTAATAAAAAAAATAAAATAAAATAATAATAATAGTAAAATATATTAGGTGAGAAGGTGCCAATGCAGCTTAAATGTTTTGTTTTTTATATCAGACTGGGTACCAAAATGCGGCTACTTTGTCTCAAGCAAAAAAGTCATATAAGGATCATCAGAGGAAAGGGAGACACTTTCCAGAATTCACAGAGAAATCGAGCTGCTGTTGGATATATATTTGGCATTAGGAGGGATTATTAAACCAAACTTTTGGTCATATGCTTTAGTGGAACTGCAAACAAACTCTGCTTTCCTTCTGTTGCCTGAGGAAGTTGTGCAGCTCTCTCATCAGCGAGGCCACGGTCCATTTCTGCTCAAAAAAGCACAGTCTATGGGCTTTAACAGAGATCTCCAATATTTTATAGGAATTGGTATTAAATGTATATATCCTCATGCTATAGTTACATAAAGACGTCTCACAAAGTTGTTTTAAAAACATAGTCCTAAACTTTTATATTTATATTGAAGACAGACCTGTTCATGAGTTTAAATGTAGGGGATTCATCTTATCTTAAAATGCAGTTTAACTAAAATAAAATAATGTTTTAAATATACATTTAAAACACACAGAGACCTGGCAAAATAGAATATAGGACCTTCATTTTTTATATAGACTGCAGTCACTACAATTATGTACATTTTTCTTGTTTCTTGATTGAAATTGCATTTCAGTAAGGAAATATTCAATAACAACACTAAGATTGGGTGACGTGATGGAAAAAAAATTCAAAATAATGTGGCAAGTATTTGTATTTAATGAGAGAATACTTTTTTAAAATATTCTTTACAAAACTGTGTGCTTAGTGAACTCAAAACACGAGCCAGCACCTCAGATAGATACAAACATACTCAAGTTCTTTGTAAACTTTTTAAAAGAAAAAATAGTTTTACATTTTCCAAAAACTTAAGATGTATTAGTAAAAAATAAATAAATAAATAATAATAATTTATTGAACTGCTGTTGGTGTGTTTGCTACATTTCGTCCTTTAAATAAAAAAAAAAAAAAAATGGAATTATTAAGGTCTTTGTTGTGGTTTGCCGACATCTTTGCTTGTTAGCCCAAGCTCTATGTTCAACAACAGACACTGAACAAACGGCTACTTTATTGACTTGCCTGTAAAATCGCAATTCCCTGCCTTGCTAAATTTAATAAACGGAAAAATAAATATATCAACCCTTTTATTGTGTTCAGGACAAACATGTGAACAGTTGATTCATTTTGACCCGAACACAATTAGCCCACCCCCAATTTTTTTTGAATAATTAAAAATTATTTTAAGCTATTCAGTATTCCCCCTTTATTCGCAGGGGCTGGGGACCAGAGGCATCCGCGTACATATGCCAAATCCGCGAATATGGAGGGACTCCCTCCCACCCACGTGTGTGGCCGAAAAATGTTTGTTACAATTCATACTCGTTAAAAAACACTTCTGATCGTGCTTTATAAAATATTTATTAAAAGACATTGGAGTATTCCTCAACATAGCACCATTTTTTAATTTTAGAACAAAAGATTGTAGAGCAGCCGCAGCAACAGCATATTGATGACGCAGGTGAGGAATGTGCCTTAAAATCAGAAAAGTGTGCTTCCTCCTTTAAATAATAAACTCCTAAAGCGGATGATAATTATCCTGAGCCAGCTGATGCCATTTCTCCATGCAGGGGCATGGAGAGAGGAAGGGGTGCCCCTCCACAGTCCGGAGGGGGCTCCGCTGTGTAATAAAAAATGTTATACAAACGTCCTGAGTTATCTGAGATTTTGGGAGAAACGGGAAGAGTGACTGGAAAAATTATCTGTGAATACGTAAAACTGAGACTAAAGAAACGTGAATAAGTGAGGGAACAATGTACCGAGAATCACTGAAGCTCATTAAGGAACCAAAAATAACAATGTGATATATTTAAATTGTCCCTTTTTCTTATATATATATATATTTTTTTTCTTGTATATATATATATATATATATATATATATATATATATATATATATATATATATATATATATATATATATATATATATATATATATATATATATATATGTGTGTGTGTGGGGGGGGGGGGGTGTTTGCCCTTCTCTGTCCAGTTTTATTTTTATTTTGTCAGTTTTGTTTTTCTTGTTTATTTATGTACTTGTGTCAATCCATATTATATTCAAATTCCTGTAGTTTTGTTGAACTTTACAAAAAATCTCAATGTCTTTTCTTCCAGCTAAGTAGTATTGTGATTGCATTGACAATTTAAGACAACTTTGAAAACAATTTCAAGTATTTTTTTTCTTTTATCCTATAGCTAATTGTGCATAATTGATTGAAGAACACCTTGATTATCAAGAGCATATTCTGAATGCTACATAGTCGTGAACCAATATGCTGTTATTTGCTGCTTTATTTTTATTTATCAAAACTATCTCCTACCACTTTAGCAATTTTACCCCAGCTCTCCTAAATGCTGGCTCAAACTGAAACATAATTTAATCCAGAGAGGGGGAAGGAATACATGCAGTTTATAATAAATATAAAGAGAGAGTTGGATTCATGTGGATGAGACGCAGCTGTCAGGCACTTGTGATGCTGGGTAATCACCAGATGAATTCAGTATTGCAAAAGCTATCTGCGCATCGTTAACATCGTTTTGCATAATTTCATCTCCATCAACAAGGATGACCTTGCAGCAGGAGCTGTGCATTGGAACAGCAACCGAGGCGGATCTGTATACAGTAAGAATGACTGCGCGGAATTCAGAAGAAGATCAAGATCAGACGAGAATCAGAAAACATAATGGTTCTGATTATTTTTACTTTCAAAAATGCCAACAAGAAAGTCAGTAAAGTGCAACACCATGTACTTTTATCTAAAAAAAAAACATGTTTTACAGCTTAATAATTAGAGTAGATGTTATAACTATAGCTTGTAATATATTAGATTGCAATTATCCCACCAGTACTCGTTTCATATTTTATCCAACGATTACTCCTAAAACCTCACATTTGGACAGATTTTTTTAACCTTAAACTAATGAAACATGCCACTTAATTTAACTGCCATTGTCATGCACCTGGTCCAATTAAATTAAACTTTTCATACGCAGTGATTGTTTTATTAACCATTGTGATTTTTGTCGTGTCAAAAGCTTTTCATTTTAAACCAAAAATCAATTAAAAAAAAGTAAAAGGCCTACCTTTCGAATGCCTTCCTTTGAGTCCTCAACGCTATTATCTCCTGCTCCGGTGCGATTAATCATCCGCCACATCTGAGAGTACATGGCATCTCTCTCAAAGGGGTTCATGGCCTTGTAACGCACCTGGTCGTATATGGCTGAATCCAACACTGTTCCGTATGGCAGCTCCGTCTGCTTAGATAAGTCCTGCAGAGACCTACGAAAAGGGCAAAAGGTAGTTAGAGTCAAAAACTGTTTATGAAGCATCCAGCTGATTCTAAAAGCTACCCAAATGATCTTGTTTCACTGGAATTTAATATTTGGAGGAAACCAACTACTCTTAAATTCAATATTATAGGATACTTTTATTTTTTGAGATACTTTAAAGTTTAAAGCTCCAAATTCGCAACACAATTCAGCTTGGCCAAAAAAAGTACACCTTTCAGTCTTAGATTAAAATCAAATGAGCAAAGCTTAAATTAACTCAAGTCAATAGTATATGCAGGGATATCCACAAATGATTCATTGGCTTGTGGCAATTCTGGTACAAAAATGTGTACCAACAAAATAAACTGCTGAGAGAGGTTTTCTTTTAAGGATTTCTAAAAGGAAACTTTTCTCTAAGAAGACCAAAAGCTAGAATATAAAATGTAGCAAGCAACTTTGAGTGACCAGACTGTGAAAGCTGAATGCACTAATCAGCAGGATGGCACATTTAATAAGACTTTTCTCTGAAAACGCCCAGAAAGGGATTTTTCTATTGGTAACAACCTCTACCCCTTTATCATTGTACTACAAATGTATGAACAATTTGTTCTCTTAGATTTTTTTTTTCACCATAAGATTAAAAAAAACTTTTTTTTCTTCACAGTGGAATGTTGAAAAAAATAAAATAATCACTATTTTAATTTTTTCTGGCAGCCCCTTTATGGTGTAGTACAATCCAGGCCAAAGTATTTACTGTAATTTATTATAAGTCTCTTTCCGGTGTGCTTAGTATTAAAAAAAAAAAATTATGAAGTAGTTTTCGAACTATTAGTTGCTTCTGAGTATAAATCACAAATGCCAACAAGGCAATAAATACCCAGTAGGTACCACAAAAGTATGAACCAAATAGTACCACATAAAAACACAGCAAGTACCATGTAAGTACCAAGTAAGTACAAAATGTACCATGTAAATATCCTGTAAGTGCCAAGTTAAAAAAAAAACTGCTACATAAATACCACTTAAATACCCTTTAAGTACTGTACAGTAAAATAAAACATTACTGATAACAACAGATGACAGTAATATTGATGCTTACAGTATATAGTGTCATGAAACATATGAGGAATCTAGTGGATTAGCACAACAAGTCAATTAAACTCTTTATATCATTTCAAATCACTAAATCCATGTCATTCTTTATCTTCTGTGTCGTTTTTTAACCAGTCCACCAAGCCCAACGTAAGACTGAGCGCTGCTTTTTCTTTGCCAGTAGCAAATACGGATAAATACACCGGCAGTGCTTCTTAGCTGTTGTTTCTGTTTATTAAAAGAAAAAAAAATCTCATATAAGTCACATCTGATTATAAGTCACACCCCCTGCAAAAATATGCAAAAAATGAGTTAAACTCAGAAAAATATGGTTCTTTCTCTGTTTCCATTTTCCCTCTGCTTCATTCTCTTGAATAACAGAGTATTGGCTTACTGATACTGTTGGAGCCAAACTTTTATACTCAGCAGGAGGGCATATTACACCAAGAAAGACTTCCCTATACTAAACCCTTTGTATCATTTCACATCTGATTCAAAGCACTAACAGCATATGAACATCCTCATTCATGTGTTGAAAGAACTCTGTCATACCACACAAGCAATAGATCTCTGGGAGATGACGTCACACAGGGTCGTCCCCCTCAAGGCGCCGCCATATTGGCAGGAATCGGACCGAGGAATTGAATTGGATGACTGCGGCGGTGAAGGAGGCTAACTATGCTTGCTAACTGTTTCGCTGCAGATTGTACAAATAGACATGGAAAAAAGAAAGGTAGAATATTTCCCCCTTATTTTTGGGGGTTAGGGACCAGAGGAATCTGCAGACACCCCCACACCCGAAGGATGTCTGTGACTTATTTTCGTTATATGCTATAATTGTGGTTTTGGATTGACGCTAGTGTAAAACCCCAGTTCATTTCATGCGATTTGTGGGGATAACAATGTCGTGTTTAAGTTGGCAAGCAATAATGTAGTAATCAAATGTGGATCCTGAAGTGTTTATTTATTTGTAGGAAGAAGGAGTGATAATCCATACAGTTCTCACTTTATTCCATCTTTTTTTTAACTATATTCCATCTCCAGAGAAGAGAAAAATACAAGATGCGTTAGCCAAAACAAGCAACACTCTATGTTATGCTGCCTGGAACATAACACCTACCCTTCCAGGGATGATGCAGACATTTTTGGATTGAAGATTCCACATCTGAATGTTCGCTACAAACCCAGATTGAGACCATCGCCAACCCTCCAGGTTTTTGTAAACTTTTAGAGTCTCCCATGCAGGACGATGGGAAGTTTATTAGGTAGCTATGTCTGGATAGCATAGATCTGGGACGTTTTCCTTTTAAAAGCACACCGGGAACATTATTCTACCAGTAAATTTTAATCTTTCTAATTTTTTAAATAAAGCTCAATGTAATGCATATTAAAGTGAGAAGAATACTCCGATGGCTTGAAAGTTTCAGCAGTGGTAGTCGCGGTGGCGCTGTTATATTCCTGCCAAAATGGCTGACTGACTGCATGGAGTCACGTGGTGTCCGGATCTCTTTAGGCTAAACTCCTCACCAATGAGGTTCAGATGCTGGAATAGATTACCAGACCTGGTTTATTGGATCACTTCTGTGTTGTTTTTAAGAAATTAAAGGACTTTTGAGATTTTGAGGACCACCTCCATTTATTAGGGATCTGACAATTTAGCGAAAAAAAAAAAAACAGATTATCACAGTGTTAGCTGTCCGTCCCAGCTCCTGCATTAGGACAGCAGGTAGAGGGAGATCAGCAAACCCTTACATTAAAACTAAACATCAACTTCTTTATAGTTTTGGTATGTTTTCGTAACAGAACTCTAATAATAACAGGGCATGACAATACAGGACACTCACCTCCCCCACCACACAGTGTAGTGGGGGAGGGAAAGCAAGTGGGAAACATATAAAGGAAAAAAAAACAGCAAAGAAGACAGACTCAAACACAGAACGCATGCAAGGAACAACCTCACAGACAAACTATATTTTGCGTAATTAAAGCCAAAAGACAGATCTTGTCCAGTAACACGTACAGTAGCTTCACAGAAAAAAAGACGAATAATTAAAATAGATCCATGAATTAGACTCTTTTGCAAGTTTTCACATTATTGGGTAAAAGCTATTTCTTGCAACCAAGACATTATTCTCACAATATTTAATTGAAAATGTGACTTAGTACAACCTCACTTGTACCTTATTTGCACCTCACCTTGGATAAACCAGATGCTAGATGACGACATGCATTTCATCTGAAAACACAAATCTAGGTAACTTCTAACAACATCTGGCACACTAAACTGTGGCTATAAACTACAGAAGGAGATTTACAGCTCAGGTTACAAAAACACAGAAGTGATAAACTGCTTTATACCTTCAAAACACCAACAATATCAAATTTAATCAGAAAAAAAAACAGTGGAGATAAACTCTTCTCTCTCAGTTCTCTCATTTCTTGTTGGGCTGGCCTCTATCCAAACACAGCCACCACTTGAGAATTGAATTACAAATTATGAACAGTTTGCTTTTCAAAGAGTTTGACCACAAACAAATGTAACACAGAACCCATTACATGAACTAATTAGTGTTTGTTTGTTAAATACATGCTTACACACCCCCCATGGATTTCAGTTCGACACATCTACGTATAAAGCACGCATGTGAAAATAGTCAACATTTTATTCTTATTAATTGAAAACAACTACCACAATATTCTGTCATTGATTGTGCTGTAATAAAATAGATTTGTGTGAGTATGGTTTGAATAATTACACGACTATTTGTGTGGTCATTCTAATACGTCTGCACACAAACATACGTGCAGGATACACATAAGAACTTCGAAAAGGGAGACTTTCATTTTCTCTTCTCCTCAAGCCTTACTAAACCTGAAACCTTTGTAAAAAAAAATTCTTTAAAGATTTTAATGAACTCTGCTGTGAACATGAATCTTTTATGCTGTCAATTAATCTTTGGCCTTAATAATCTTCCCTCTCTACAGTACTCCCCGGAGAATATGCTAGATTGTCAGCATACTCTGACCAGGATTCCCCCATCGTGAATTGGTTTCTTACAGCATTGGCAATTATAGACTTGTTCTTTGCTGGTACATTTCCATAGACAGAGAGACCAAAGGAAATGCACATCATGCTTTAGCAACATTATAAAACATCAAACTTTTGATGTCTAGAATATTTTTTAGTTTATAGAGCAGTTTTTTTTTTTTTTTTTTAAAAGAGAGAGAATTTTGAATGTTTGAGGTTATGCTGCAAACTGACCATTTGACAAGATAATTTTATAAGAAGCTCAACTGTTGTAATCATTATTTGGCTTTTAATGGAGCAATTCTTGTTTTAATGTTACTAAACATTTTATAATTCTAAAGGAACTGTTTCAAAATAAAGGCTGAAGCGTGTTTTCTTCTAATATTACTGTGAGAAAGAATGACCATTTTCAGGTACAATTATACAGCAAAATACCTTCATATTAAAGCAGATACTAAAAACTGTACAAGATTATAACTATTACTCTTACATATTTTCCCATCAATTTTATGACAAATTATCCTAAGTTGACATACAGTATCAGTGTATCACATACATTTTCGTTGTCTTGTTTTTTTTTTTTTTGATTGCTTGCAATAAACCATTTCCAGTCCATTTCAATAATATATAATATACACATAATAGTATTATGTAGGTACCCCTCAAGTTTAAAAACTGTAGTTCTGCATGAACAGTCCATATTGATGAGACTGAGGCAAATTATTTTTGTATTGCCATCTTTAGAAATAGCCGCCATTATTTTATTTTTTTAATAGTTAATAAGCTTCTCTGAAAGAGGTACTTCTAAACCAAATTTGGTGCTTGTACCACAAGATGCATAATTTCTCAGAAATATCAACGTAACTGGCTCAGACTATTTTATTTTTCGTTTTTTAGAGCTCAAGTTGCCAGAGGTTTGTTACTTTTACAGGAGAGCAATGCAGTAAAAAGACCCCCCCTTCCCCAATGTTTACTCTCTAGCAATATTATTATTGACAAAGATTTAGAAATCATCAATGCAAGCTTTTTTCAGTTTTCCAAAAATAACAAAAGTAATATTTTTAAATGAAATATTCAGCCCCTCAAATGGTTTGCTTCAATTATAATATCTGTTTGAAATACATGTTTTTGGTATGTTCGTATGCAAAAATCAAGAATTATGAATGCACAAGTCCAAAGTTACACACAGATAAAAAATAACATGCTTTTTTTTTTTTTTTTTTTTATGGGTTGACCCATGAGTGGACTCAAATCAGAGTTTGAAACTTTACTTTGTCCAGCCAATTTTCTGTTTTTGGAATAGCGTTGATGGTTGGGGTAATTACCAGTTAATGGGCTTCTCCCACTTTAGGCAATATTTTCTGCCAAGCAGAATCCAATGGGGTAATGTTTGAGATTAAGAGCCGACTGTGTGTGTGTGTTTTTTTTTTTAATGAGTGGAGAAAAAAAGGAATAAGGAGCAGTTTTCAGCCAGAAGTTTTCTTTTTCACCAACGAATTAAGTGGATCGAAAAATGAAATGGCAAAATAGATCTTAAAAGTATTCCTAATATCAATTTTGTAGTTAAATAGCTTTAAGAAATGTGTTCCCCTTGGACCGAGCAGGCCAAAGTCTATTAGCCTAATTGAAAATAGTTTTAGTATAATCTTTTATCTAAAATTGTGCAAAAACAGTTCGTACACACAGACAAGAACATGATGGCAGACTTTCAGAAGTTCTTTTGTTGAAGTGAAATCAAGCGGGGAGCTATTGGGAAGATTCTTTTCACTTGACTAGCTTGACTTTCTCACCTGCTTCAAACAAAGACGGTTCCTGATTTTCTTGAGTGGGTCTGACATTGATCGCAACCCGCGCATTGTGTACCTCGCCTCGGTGTTAGAAGAGCAGTGAAGAGGATAAAGTGGAGAAGTCTATGTTCTTAAAGCTCTGAGTGGCCAATCATCTTAAAAAAAAAAACAAGTTGAAAGAATGCACATCGGCAAGCCATAACCTCAACATTCTAATACAAATTTGAAACTAAATGTAATCTAGCAAGAAGGAAAAAAGCACTACTAATATTTTAATTGAAAAGTGAAAACCACTTACAGCAATTAATATACTAGCTTAAAAAGATTATTGAATTGCACTGAATGTATTATTTTTTTTTATACACATTTTATAAACATTTGCAGTTTTCAGGCTCTATGTACATAATGCATGACCACTGAAGGATAGGTAAAAGTTAAACCAGGTCGAACATTGACCAATCAGGGACTCTGATTTGGTAGAGCCCTATGGACGGCGCCTCTTCATTCATGGAAGTCTGTTTAAAAATTGATCATGGAAGAGAAACTATTAACTGGGATTTGTGCCTGATTGCAATTATATGACCCTCAAGTCTTTTATCTATCAGAATAAAGTGAAAGAAAAGGAGCAACTTTGGCTCCACTTTGACATTTCACTCCAGCCTCTTCAAACTGTAGGTGATGGACGCGCAGTAGTAAAACTAAAGAAGAAGAAGCCCCTCTCTGCTTGTCCAAGAACATTCTGGAACATGAATCAGGATCCACGTTCAATTAAACTGAAAGAAAGTTTATTTATTTGAATTTTATACTTTTAGTGAACAAGGATTGACCTTTAGACCTCTCCAAATTGTTTTTAATATTCAGCTGCAGACACACCACTGCCCCCATCCACTGTAGGTCCAATAGAGCGGGATGGTTGGGGCGGAGCTGCTGTTACCTCCCATTGATTGGCAGAAAGTGATGATGACATTATAAAGCATCAATATAGCAATAGGCTCGCATTTCTGTTTTCATCTTTACGGCAGCTTTTAATATTTTTCTAACTTTTCATATTTTTGCAGTGGCGTATTTATTCAAGCTATAAACTGGCCAATCAGATGCTTCGATAAAAGTGGGTGGTGTCACGTCAAACGTTCAAATTGTGTGATTGACAGATTCTCCTGAGCTTGCTTTCAGTGGAAGGGGTGTGGTCTTCTAACGTGCTTACACCTGATTGGAGAGTAGACTTAGACCAATCACTGCTTACTGACTACATCTGGGTCCAATACAAGAATTGACTTAATTTTGTTGGAACCAGAAGCAAGTCATTTTCTATGGATAATGTCAATCTGTCCAGTTCTCATATACTGTCAATGGTATGACCCAAACGTTTGGTCCTTTATTAAATATTGTTAATCTTATAACTTGTTTATTTTCTTAATTTTGCTCCACTTCTTCTGAATCTAAATAGCTGCGTTTCCATTACACTTTTGCGCAAAACTTTATCGAAATTTCTAGAATTTCGATAAAACACTGTTTCGAAAAAACAGCGTTTCCATTAAACCATGATTATGCGAAAAACTCGAAGTAATTCCCGCGATAAGTCATTAAAAAAAACATGGCGACGGATATAAACACTATTTTGATGTGCAGTAGATTCATTCACATTTCTGCCGCGGCGCTAGCTCTCATCCTTGCCATTCAGAGAAGACGTCTACGTCTGATCCGAGCCTTGGAGCGGCAGGCTCCTTATAACGTGGGAGCGACGTAGAGTCAAACATTTTGGGAAATCGTGGTTGAAGAATTCACCGAAGAGCTGTGGATTCAGCATTTTCGCATGACACGCTCAACTTTTGATGAGCTGTGCGATGCTGTGGGACCTCTCGTGGCGCCCGCTGTGCGGTGCCCAAGGCAGCCAGTTGCTGTGAAAAAGCTTTTCCTGCTTCCTGTCCGAAACGTCGTATCCGGTTAATGGTCACGTGACTCGTTTGTTTCGAAAAAAGTGTTTCCATTACAGTTTTTCGAAAAACTACTGTTTCGATACGGCCCAAATACCACCTCCTCTAAGCGCAAAAACTTTATTTCGAAAAAGGCGAGTTTTTTCGAAATTGTGGTGTTTCCATTAGGAGAATTTAATATCGAAATTCCGTTTTTCGAAATTTCAGAGTTAATGGAAACGCGACTAATGTCTGACAGATACAGACTATATTTATACTGACAGAACAGCTGATAACGGGAGATCTAACAAAAGACCAGCTCTAACAAATCAATTCACTAAAAAAATCACTTTCACGTCCTAACTTAGTCAGGGAGGAGAGGTGGTAGTTTTCAAATAAAAAAAGAAGATTGACTTAAAACCACACAAAAGCAATAAAAAACTGAAGTCCCTTTAGGATTTCCTTCAAATTCTTCCCCCAAATGATATTTTCTGCTCAGTCCTGACATCACTGCTGAAATGCTTTCAGTTTCATGCTTCATTCCTTCTTTTTGTCTTTACTTCTGACTTGATGTTTTTTTTTTTTATATCTCATAACCTTTCGCTATTTTCTTCCTTTTTTCCTCAATTGTCATTCTTTCTGTCTGCACGCAAAAGCTTTTTCTATCTTTTTTTTTGCAAATCTCCCCCTGCATTGCTTCTTTTTTTTTTTTGCTGTCACCCCTCACTGTTTTCCTTACGGATTCACATGGAAATTGAAGGAAAACATCCAAGCGTGAAATAGTCCAGAAAGGTTTCTTGATGCTCACTTGTTATTTCATTTTCTGGATGAAACAAGGGCATTAATACTTAAAAGGCTTGCGTGTCCTGATGAGAGACACAGAAAAAGAGCGATGACTTCTCCGCCTCTCTGTCTCTTTAATGCCCTAATAACTAATTCACTCTCAAGCGCAAAAAAAAAAAAAAAAAAAAAAAAAAAAAAAAGCATCCAGGATTCGTTTAGGGGTGTGAAGTCTAAGACATGAAGATACTGCTGCACTGCAGTGGTGATTGTGTCACTAATTAAAAACGAGTCAGCATGATACACTCTTAAATAGCAAAGTAGATGTTGAAAAAAATGATTAAAAGGTATGAAAATACTGTCAATGTGTTGAGAAATAGTGCCAAAAAAAGAGACAGGAACAATAGCTGTGGTTACTACCAAAAGAAATAGCTTCCAAGAACAGGAAAGATGAAGGCATAATGAAGCAACAGAAACAAATTAAGACTCCGATAGTAAAATAAGAGTTGTTTATTTCAAACCCGGGCACAATTAACTGTGGTACTGCCGGGCATAGCGGATGCTTGGAAATGCTGATTAGTCCAATGAGAGATGAGTGTTTCCTAATGCCACCAGGAGAGAAGCAGCTAAACATATTATCACAAAGATGGATAAACAGGGGGCGCATAGTTTTGCAGAAAAAAAATGGTAATGTGCAAAAAAGCTCGATGCCCCCACCCCAAAAAAAAAAAAAAATCACTTTCCTGCTTTTAAATTCTTCACATCCACACTTTCTCCCTGTTCTCTCCATCTTCTCCACCTTCATCAGTGGAACACACACGCTGGTTTGAACACACAACCGTTCGGCAGACAGGAAATTACTATCTCGCAGCGGAGTACGGAAAGGAAAAGGAGGTGATTGTGTGCGCTCGTGTGTGCGTGCGCGTTTGTGTCGCCTCTCATATATTACACATGTCTGCTTCAATGGATTTCCACTCTGAGCAACAATCAAGCACAACAGGGGACACTGCAGTGTGTTTCTCAGTGTTAAAAACAATTGGTCATGCACGCACAGCTACACACTATGTGAACAGGTGTGCTTTAGAAGTGTGTGTTACACACACCCATATCTGGGTGACTCTGGGCTGCATTATGTCCAAACTGGATTACTAGCAGTAACCCCAAATATTCCCAACGTCTTGTTTTGTTTGGGAGACTTTAAAAACACATGGAGGAATGGATGGGTTGGACACTTACTGTATAGAGTTCTCTATTCGTGTAATCGTGAGGAATGCTGCCAGATTGGCGGTGTACGAAGAGATAACGATGAGGGCAAACATCCACCAAATGCCCATCATCATCCTGGTTGCTAGGGTGGTGTACGGAACTTCTCCACCTAGAAGAAAGGGAAAAACAGAGAAAAAAGAATTCTGTAAAAGAGGCCGCAAGATATTTGCATATTGACCTTTGACCTGAGGTGTGTTTTGGATTTTAGCCCCATGTGCGACAAGGAAAAGATTGTATATCACAATAACAATATATATCACGATATGGAACAATAAAGTTAGTTTTCAGATATTCTCTGAAAAAACTATTCTGACGATTTGAAGTTGCAGAAAACTGAAAAATCACAATTGAGAAACAAACGTTTTAGTGCAGCAAAATAAACCAAATGAGAACAGATGTGCCTGACAGACAGCAGTATGTTTCAACTGAATTTGTAATTTTATGATGCTACTTCCTGCTGCTGCACCTTTATCCATCCTGTCAGTCTGCTCACCTGGCAGGCGTGGCCAAAGCTCCTTGATTTTCACCTGCTAAACATTTAAGATGGAGGATGCCAAACCAAAGGCTTTATATTCGTTTTCTTGATTATTTATAATATACAATTCTACAGGTAAACGTTGCTATCAGACCATTAGTTTGTGCTTTTACTCAAGTAAAAACGAGTCTTTGAAGACAGAAGTCACTATTAAACCAGTCCTCCTGTTTCAATCTCTCAGTGAATCTGTAACACGTGTAACAACCACGTAATCCCATGTATCTTTCTTTTCTCGTCCCACCACATTCATGTCTTTATATGTTCCCTTTCAGGCATTCTTTACACCCTTTATAGTATTTGATAGAATTTAAATGGCTATCGCTCCCACTCTTTCTGTATCTTTCTTGTGCAGTGCATTAGCTGTTAGCATTGGATTTTGCCTGAAGGCACCATAATGTGTGGTAAAGCCCTCTACATGCAGTTCACGTATGTGTATATCATGTGACATTTTAAGCTGTTTGTTCAATTTCCAAATATGGGAAAGGTTTATTTTTTTTTTTTATTTTTTTTTTTAAAGACATGCAGAACTGATTAACTTTCCAATTTAATTTCTATTCAAGTATAAAAAAAAAAATCTGACTAATAGCAAAATTTGAAAAGTTCACAGTCATCTTCTCAGGAGAAATAATGACATGTACTGAGGATTTTTCAGTGGGAGAATGAGTGGAATTTTTTTCATGGATGAGTGCAACCAGCAGGCACAGATGCTTTTCCCTCACAATGCAAGCTGCCAAAAAATATCTGGAAATACATGCCAAACCGTGACTGTTGTGTTCTGGCCCTGGGTAGTTTCTAAAAAAAGTGACCTTCGTGAGCCATTCCACCCAGCGAAGAGATTTAGAGATTCATACTGACGACACCCACAGAGGGGCGATTAAATTCCAATGAAAAAGCAATTGACAACCCTCAAAAGAAAATTCATGTTAAGGTTTTTCACACTTGGGAATTTTTGTCGAACATTGGAAAAGGAAAAATGACCGCTGTGTTAAGAGATCCACATTTTTTTTAGGAGGGAGCAGGAGTCTGTAAAGTTGTTTTTGTCAAATTTTTCAGTGCAACCTTTTTTTAAGACCCAGTCCAATGAAAATTGTGTTCTTAACATGTTCATATTGTATTTTTTTGATGATGGAGGCTATTTAAGAATTTAAGATTTTAATGAATCACGAGCAGATGAAAACCTGCTGTTTGAAAAAGCTCTGTTTTTTTTTCACTCATATTTGGATGCTTCCACTTGCAGAAAAATAGATCCACTAACATTTTCATTTTCCTCATCCAAGTTACCACCTGGCTCAAAACTGTACAGCTGGATATTGCTTTCTTGCTATGCTAATGTTAGCTTGGGCTTGTGAGATGCTACGAGCTAGCAAGAGAGAATGTAAACACAGGGCTGATGGGAAATTGGCAAATCTAACTTCTACACCAACAGTAAAGCAGAAGCAAGTTTCTAATAAACTCTTGCTGTTCTGCAGTAAATATGTCTTTAAAAAAACGCAGGCTCTTTGATTTTGGCTAAAAATCGCATAAATTAAAAGAACACTGGAAACGATCTGACAATAGAGAAAAGAATAGTTGTATGTGACTTCAAAGTTTCTTATTATTAACTTTATGCATATTAATGAACATTAAAACACATGTAAATGTGCCAGAATATAGTCTTAAACAGAGTTAAAGAGATAGAAAGTACACCTACAAATATAAAACTCAGGTAAAATACAGTAAAATGAAAAAACTAAATTTGAACAGATATATTATTCTTAAAATCAGAGCTTAAATTATTCTTAAAATCTTTTTTCTGGTCATTTGTTTTGGCTTATTTGAGACTCAAAAAGCTACAGTTTCAAATGTTTTTTTAAAAATGACAATAGGTTCACTTTTTCTTATTATCATTGGTATTCTTTTCTAGAAAGTTGAGCCCTGGAATGACAATTTTAGTCTTTGTCTGAAAGAGACTGTTGTGACTTTAGACATATAGGTCAAATAAGTATAAAGATAAACGGCGTATATTTATATAGAGTTTTACTACCTTCTTAAAAGTCCCAAAGCGCTGTACGCTCGCACTTCTATCTCATCTATTCACACACTGATGGCGACTGCTGTGGAACACTGGCACCAAAACCTTTAACCCCAGAAGTGTGTTTTGTCTAAAGGCAGTCCACATTGAAACTTCCAGGATTGGTTGCTTTGCTCTTAAACACCAAAGATCGAGTCTCTGTCGAACACGTCTGTTCTTTTATCCCAATGGAAATTATTGTTCGACGCAGCGTAATCTAGGACACTAAACTTTATTCTGAGACAGGGGATCGGCCTCTAAATCTTTCATACAATACAAACAGGATACAGAATAAACGGAAATTCATCAATGGGTGGACTAACCCATTCTCTCTACAGCTCATGCAACAGAGCCCACTGTAGGGGACTGACTGCTACAATGGGATATTCATCAATGGGTGGACTACCATTTTTCCTCATAAAAAAGGAGAAAAAAGTCCTCTATAAGGCAGTTCGTTCAGAAAAACTCATTGAGGAATTACTTTTCAAAAATGTATAGCTGTCCTGTCCCCGCAAAGCAGAGAAATAAACAATGTGCTCACCACGCTGCTCTGGATCTATACACAGTTTCTATCAAGAACTTTAGATCAAATAGTTGAGTCTTTTTGAGATAAATTTCCACTCCTACATTTTTTGAGCTTTCTTGCATCGTAGAAGAAAGAATATTGGCAGAGACTGTGTCAAAAAAAAAAAAAAAAAAAAAAAAAACCCAGGAAGTAAAGAAGAGCTGATAAATGTGCAACTGATTTCAGGTCCAACTTGCAATCACTTTGGTTCCATCACAAGATGATGGAAGCTTTCTTAGAAACAATTTGGACAATTTTTTCCCCCCAAAGCAGTTAAAATAGCGTAGCAGAAAATGGTTTAATGGAATGCCGCAGCAGGAGGTTGACTGCTGCAAATGCAGTAGAAAAAGCAGAAAAGAAAAAGTTGCAGGTTGGGCAATAAAAAATGGTTTTATAGTCAATTGGAAAGACCCATTCCAAACCATAGCATGTTTTTGGTGTTTTTAATATGTTCTTGTAGCATTTTTGTCATAATGGAGGACATGCATAAAACAAATTAAGCTTAAATTGCATTTCTAAATATTTAAATTGTTTTAAATCAGAAGCAGACCAAATAAAAAAAATAAATAAATTCTGATGAACTACTGCCGCTCTCTAGAAACTATGACCTACAAAAATGATACTTTTTTTAAAAATTTTGACTAAAAACCGCATAATTATAGTTAAAAGACCCCTCTGAAGTCTTTAAAAATAGATGAATACATGATAAGAGTTGAACTTTAAATAAAAAGTTTTCAATATTTTTTCAATACATTTTGTGTTACAAAGGGTTTCACACCACAACCTATATTGATCATTAGCCTTCAGCAAAAATAAGTCTTTCTGTGTCCTAAAAGTCAGTGAGGTTGTTTATTTAAAAATTCAATTTGAGCTGTGTTTTAGCTGCTACTTTCTTCTGGATTCAAGAGAATCAAAGGCTTCTTAGAGTAAGCAATGTCAAGGAATCACACGCAAACTCACAACACCAAATAAACATGCCCTCCAGCCTGTTATTCATTTCTTGGAATGACAGTTAAGTCAGAAACTGGGATAACAAATTAGACGGGTGCAGGAGCTGTGGAAATCTGTATGCTTGGTGCTCTGAATAATTCCACAAGTTAACAGTTCTGCATAAACATTTACCGTTTCTCTGCCTGCCTCCTCCTTTTACATCTTCTTCATCTTTACCACCGTCTTTTCCCCGTTGCTTTCCTCCTCTCCACATCCGGGTTGACATTCTACAGTCAAGGTAGCTCCAGATGAGTGCAGCTTTGAAGCCAGTCGAGTGGTGGGCGCAACCAGGGGGTTTTATATATGTGTGACTTTCTTGCAAAGCCTTAAATCTCACCACTGAGCAAGCACCTCAGATTATACCCTCCACCGTCTGACGATTTTGCAGGAATCATTTATTTTTTTTCCCCCTCATCATTTTCTCTGCTTGCACCTCAATCACTCTCAACTGCTGGCGTCCCAGTGATTATAAACAACTTGGGAGGGACATATTACGAAGCTGGAGCTGCGGTAAAGAGGAAGAATGGGGGGAAAAGGAAGGGGGGAGCATGACAGGGGGCATGCAGCCGTCCTTTGCCGACACTTCTGCTTTTCAATCTCTGCTTTGTACATTTGCCACCTCTAATACCCCTGGCTATCAGCCAAAGCTGAGGGGGATTTTCCATGTGGTTAGCAATATTTTCAAACCATCAAGTGCCACCATTTAGAGGATCCGGCAGGCCAGTAATGTTGAGGATTTGAGTTAATAGGCGTGAAGTTTCCAAATCAGAGATGTGCCTAATGCTATCTCCTTCCCCAGCTGCACTCTCATTCCTTGTCAATTTTTTAAAGAACGCACGTTTCCAGTTCTACATCAGACACTCGGGGTTAGGGCACAGAACTGAACAGAATTACAGGGTGTTTGTCTTGAGCTCACATACACTTACAGTCTAATGCTAATATTTCAACATCACAAAAGTTTAACTGATTTTGTATTCAGAACAGAAACAAACTCCAATCATCATCTCAGGCAGCCACATGTACGCCAGCGTTTCAGTCGACGTTTCAGCTGACAAAGTAGAAGTTGCTCTAGTGTGTCTGCAGAAGCTGACACAAAAAGAAATATTCAGCATCATTTACATTTCATTTCATTATGTCGTATCAAAGTAAATATACAGATGTATGCTCTAAACCTCAGTAGAAACAATGCAATTTAAATGGCTTTCTGCCTGAAATAATTTGGAATAAAGCTGTAAACTGGGAAAAATATTACTAACCTTATAATATCAATTCCATCAAGTCACTTTTAATATAGATTATTGGCCTTAAATGTTATTTTTGTTGCGGTTTTGTATTAATAAATTGCGCTGTTCAATGCAAAACCTACAAAACAACCCTTGTTTCAAGAAAATGTCTTTTTTCCAATTTTGCAAGAAAAATAATCTTTTTAATGGGTATTTTACAGAAGCATGGGATGGCCAACTGTGATTTTTCCTTTTTTTTTGCCTGTTTTCTTTCAATAACTCCATCTACTATCTTGTTATCACAATGTCTTAATAACGAAATAATAAGAACATTTACTTTTTTAAACAAAACAGTTTGTTAGAGAAAATGTCGAACACCAGTTTATAATTGATTACTTTAATTGTGGTCAAACTCAGGCGGATATTGTGCTGATGTCAGTCATCGCCATTTGAGGAGACGGTTAGCCCCGCCTACAACTGTGCAAGCATGTTTACGAGCAGATGAACGATAATCACCAAAAAATAACAAGTTTTCAGTGTTATTGTTCAATCGTTTTCACTTAAAAATTTGCTTTCCAGTGATAATGAGAAATGATTTGATTTTGTTGTCAAAAGAAAATGAAAAAAGAAATGTGAATGTTGTAATTGCAAGAAAACAATAAAAAATTTAAATGCTATCACATGAAAACAAAAGAGATAGTCAGATGTTGTTATCACAAAAAACAAAAGAAAGAAGAATAGATGTCAACACAAGAAAAACAAAAAAAGGTAGATGTCCTTATCTAAAGAATATGAATATAGATAGATGTCATCTTCACAAGAAAAGAAAAAAAGAACATTAGATATCATTATCAAATGAAAACAAAAAGAAAAGTAGATGATGTTATCACAAGAAAACAAAGAAAGGTAAATGAAAAAAGAAACAGATGTCATAAGAAATGTTGATGTTTAATTCATAAGAAAAAGGAGAAAAGGGTAGATTTTGTAATTACAAGAAAACAAAAAAGAAAGCTAGATTTCACTGTGACAAGAAAATGAAAACAATAAAAAATAAAGGTAGATCTTTGAATAAACTGTTGTTATCCCCCGGTCGTTTGCACCTTCCATAGTATTTAACAGCAAAATAATCTAAGATTAAGAAAACATGATGAGAATATTTGTCTTAAAACAGAAAATGTTGGTAAGAACATTTGCCATCACCCCATTGGCAGTTTTTTTTTTTTTAAATGTCATTCAAAATTGAAGACATTTTGGATCTCTTTTTGCCGTGCTGTATTGGTATTAAAGCAGTGAGAGCTTTAACAGAGATCCAAAATACTGTCAGATGTAAACTAAATCAAAATAGTAAGGAAAAACAAATACACTATATTTTTCTGAAAGTTTCGATCTTAACTTGTAATGATATGAAATCCATGACCGTGCCGCAGTTCTTTATTCAAAACACACGTCTGTGCAAACTCGGCTCATAACTGTCAGTTTTGAGTTGCCAGAGTGAATCTTCTTTAGAAATCAGCGTTGTAGTTTCACACCACACACATGCGAGAACCGGCAAGTGTAGCAGATGTGATGAAAATCAATATGAGAAAACCGGTATGTTCTCTGATCTGCTTCTGTGAAGCCACAGATGAACATGCGTTCACTCATATGGTTCCTTTATTACAAATACTGTTCTATATGTGTGAGTGGAACCAATGTTCTCAAAATGCAGATTATAATAGGTGTTTAAGAATGGGGGAATAACCTCAACAAAAGCTTTTTTTGTCCTTAGTTACTTGAAATCATATTATTGGAGCAAGTTGCTGTTCCAAATCAATATAGTTAAGACACATTGTAGACAAAAAAAAAGACGTGTTCTGACCTCTTTCTTACCACACAGCATGTCTGAGATATGAGCAAAAAGATCCTGGAGAGAGCAACATGTGCTACAGAAATATGATCTTCAGTGGGACTTACACTGGGGAAATAAAAAGGGGAAAAAAAAGAGATTTTCTGAATTTACAAAATATCCCTCAGTGGCAATGCTGGGATGCTGAAATGAGGCTCTGCAGCTTCAGCAGTTAACTTATGGACATCCACTCAATTTTACAAGAAAGGAGAAAATTAAAATATTGAAATGCAAATGACTCCCTGCTGCAGATGTACTTTAAAGTATCCCCACTATGATAATAGAAACTATATCTGGACATGAATAAAAGGGATGCTGTGTTAGAATGAGAAAAAGGACCAGTTGGAAGCCAGCATGCCGTATGCTGTTTCTAGACTTAAATGAGAGGAAAGCGTCTTTGATTTCTCCTTTACCCGTCATGCTTCCACTCTCTCTCCCCTACTAGCTTACAGCCCCTCACAACCCAAACTGAACATGAGCAGTGCAGCAAAAATAACTATTAGAGTTATCAGTTTAGAGCCAGATGCAGCTCAGGCGAGGAACGGATCGATTTGTCTACAAGGGGATGCATCGCAATAATATTTTTTAAATTGCCTTTTTTTGTTTACTCCTGATTCTCAATTATTTGAATAAAGAAATAGTCCGAAATGCTATTTTAATCAGTTTTCTACAAGAACATGCTAAAAACTAATCGACAATTTAAGCGTTCAATATAAATCAGCTGATTTACACTGATTAAGTAAGTGTTGCATGTCAGCAAAAGACTGCTTTTTCTGCTTTAATCATATTTAATCGTGTTAACAGTCGAAGAGTTATGGCAGGATTATGAAAAAGCGCCACATTGTTAGACAGATTTTCTGTAAACATGTCATTAGTATGTCATGGATGAACTGCTTCTTGATGCTTCGTTCAAACCAGCAGAACCAACAACTTCTTTTATCTGACCAAAGATTTGTTTTCAGTCTTGTTTATTCGATTTCAGGTCAAAGTGTCTGAATATAATTTGAACGAATTGAGTTATGTATTGATAACCCATCTGCTTTTTCTGTCTCTCCTGACAGATTTCATGTCTCACAGGATGAAAAGTCGAGCTACAGCCCATGTTTTTACCCGTTTTTTGGCACTTATTGAATAAAATGCCACTTAAAACCTTTATCAGTGCTTTCTTTGTGCTGTGATGTCTGAAACCAAACATCTCTAAAAGGTTGTTTACATTTGAAAGTTTTTCACTTGAATAAAACCTATTTTTTTTTAGATATCTTTATTGCCAACAGAAAGGTGGTTAGAGATTGCCCCGTAATTATCTTATATTGAAAAATCAAGTGCTCTTTCTTCAGAGTGGGCTTTACCAATGGAGCTTTCAGTGTGTTGGGATAAATGCTTAATTAGACTGAGGGATTGATTTTCAGCACGCGTCTCTAAAGCACTAAAAGCTGTTTTTTAAAAGTTGGCTGGCACAGCATCCAAACAGCATGTGTAAACAGTGGTAACACTCCAATTTTGATGGATGGTTAGTGGCAAGTCTGATGTTTTTGATTTTCGTTTGAAAGAGATGCAAACTCATTACACTTTTGCGCTTAAAAAAAAATCAGGGGCAAACAGAGCTGGGGGGATTAGATTCTCAACTGTCACAAACAAGAGATAAGTGTTGTTGATATTCATGCTAATGATGTAATACTGGAATGAAAAACAGATTTGTTTGGTCCTTTTTTGCTAAAAACTTGTAAATATTAGAAACTTTAAAAAAATGTCTGCATTTCCTTCATTTTTCATCTTAAAAAAATCAGTTTGAGAAACATTTTTTGAGTCAAAATGACCCAATAAGAACTAATGTGAATAAATTTTTTACCACAGACTTTCATTGAAAGTAGTCACTTGAACACCCGTTGTTGAGGGGGGTGTGAACGTAGCTTTAAAGTTGATCAATGAGGTCTTCGATAACCTGAAGGTACCTGATTCAGCTCATCGGCAGCTTGAAAACAAACAGCGGTAGCTCCAGACAACTATTGTCCAAAGATGCCTTCTAATATCATGTATGCTTAAGCTGTGTGGAGTCAACTGGTTGTATGTGTTGCTTTTAGGCCAAATACTACAAATATTCTACAGGAATCCTTTGAATCTTCTTTTTGTAACTTCACTTTGTTTTTTGCTGACTACAGCTGTTTTAAAGAAAGAGTCTTCCCATCTGCTTCTCAGAGTTCTTCAGTGCATTTGTGCTTGTAAACAACTGTTAAAGCGGCTATTATTTTCCACATTCCTAAAATGAGCAAAGGACTAAACATCAGGAAAAGTTGCACCAGACCAATAAACAACTATTCCTTTTGTAAGTGTCTCTGCACTTGTAAATACCCACCCATCTCTCTGATTCCCTCACAGAATATCTAAAGCTTGGCTTCTGCTTTGACTGTATACATTTATGTGTGTGTGGAGCTGGTGTTTCGTCGTGCAACACACAGTAATTGCTCGACATCAGACTTTTCAAACAATCTGCTTTCTCCTCTCCTCCTTTTCCTTCAAGCCTCATCAGCACTTTTGTTTTCCTTTCACAGTTCAGAGAAACACTGAAATGACAGGATCAGCAGAAAATTCTTTGAGCTTATTTACAGGGCAATGTTCCCTGCTTGACTCTGTAAACGGATCAATGCGGTGTATGTATAATACAGTATTTACAACAGCAAACAGGAAGTCAGGTCAAGGGCTTCTTTCTCAGGTTTGTTCATTCATATTCCTTAAGGGCAAACAAAGACAAAGAAAATGTTTATAACGCTACAAAATTAATAAACCAATCTATGAAGGTTTTTTAGCTATTTTTTAAAGTGAAAATAGGTCAAATTGGTTCTTAAACCTTGCTGCTTAAACCGTAAATAAAATATGTTAATATATAAACCAATTTTCAACCCAAGAGCTACATACACGCCGAGGATTTGAGGCGCTTTCAACAACTTGTGTATAATGTTCACACTGGACAAGCAGGGAGGGGCTTCTACTCCTTTTTCTTTTGCATCTGTTTACTAGAACACGTTTGCCCTACAGTTTAAGGAGGCTTGATGCAGGTCTTGCAATTTTTGCTCAAAACAGAATCAGTTCAGTTCATTGCAAGTATCCTTGCTAATCAGAGTTCCTGATTGGTTGAAGTTCAACCTGGTTTAACTGGCAACGCAAGGCCCTACTCACCAATTTTAACTGCACCCTTTAGTATACACACGTCTAACACCTCAAAATATAACAAACACGCATACATCACACGAGGAAGGTGGGACCTTTGACCTTCTGAAAAAGGTACAAAATAATCAATATAAATAAAGTTTAGTGTAAAATGCAACAGGGGTTTATATTTAATAAATCCCTGTTGGGACATTCAAATCTGTCCAACACAAGAGGCTCTCAGCCCGTATCTGCTTGCTCAGCTGTTGGACAGGACAAGTAAAAAAGAATAAATAAATAAAATAGAAGAAAAAAAAAAACATCTCATCCACAAGTCATCACATATTGATGTTTAGTTAAGAAGCCCTCCGCGTGACTTTTTGACATTTTGCGGTCACCCTCGGGATGAGTCCAGTAACGATATCCAAACCTGGTACCTTAACCCGGCACCTGACACGGTCCCAGACCTGAATCAGACAGAGTACTGGGTGCGAACTGAGCCTGGACATGGTACCGAACAGAAACCGCTACCAGGTTAGGATACCGCTTTGCTCCGCGTACCGGTACTGGACTGGTTCCAGGCCCGTGATTTAATGGGAACAGACGGGACACCCAAAACCTCAATACGTGACGAGTTGAGCGTTAGAACATGTTGCAAGGGCAGTGTGAGGGTATCTTAAAAGTTAAAAGTTCATCATGGAGTGAGCTTCATGGTAAAAATATTATACTTAATGCTAAAATTTGACAGTGCCTTTATTAAAAGACTGAATAAAACCAGATGGAATATAACACCATGGTACATTTAGCTTCTTTAATGCGTTTCAGTTCTCCCACAGATCTCCTCCACTCTGATGAATACTCAGATAACACTATTGTACTCTCATTACAAACGGCCGATTTAGCCCATCTCTTGCTCTTTCAAACCAATAAGACAATGGCTGCTTCCTTAAGTTCTTTTCCTGACAGATGACACTCGACAATTGTATCTTCGGCTTTTGTGCATAAGGAGGCGCACATGTCAGAAATATGTGCACCTCCGAGACCTTTCACTTAGAAGAGACTGGGCTTGACTCACACATATTCAGTTTTAACAATATCACTGTCAATATTTCACACCTGATGACCCACATACCCATCCTATCCTTGTCTCTCCACATGTTTTTCTTTCTCCAATTTATTTTTGAAAGACAGATGTAAAAATTCCTTTTGACGGGTCACAAAAACTGAAACGTTTCTTTATTATGAAATGTAAAAAAATTTCTATGTTCCACTTTTGAGTGATCCTATTTGTAAATTTTGCAGATTTTAGAACACTAACATTTGATCAAATAAATGAAAATAATGAGATTCAATTAAGTTGGTATGTTAAAAAATAAATTACAATAAACCTTATGTACACAGACAGGTAAAACCATTACTGAATTTTCAAAATCCAAATTGACTGAAGATAATATGTGAACATTAAGCTTGTTATGATGATCAACTGTTGCTTAGAAGGTAAACTGATCATCTCTGAGGCAAAACATTTGACTTCCACACTTTCCTGGTTCATATGTTGAAATATATTTAGTGAAACATAGACTCTAGGCCTGCAATCAATAGGAAAGGAGTGATTTTATATTGTTTCTTACTTATCAAAACCTAACAGATAAAGCAATAAAGCCTTTTTTTATCATTCAGGAAAATTTGATGCTACTTTGCATTTATTACAAAATTACTTTTATAATAAATTCATACCAAGTTTCTCTTTTGGCATGAATAAAAGAGAAAATAGTATTTTCTTAAAATGTGGCATATGTTGCTATGACTTCCTTTTAAAATGAAAGACTTCCTGTGCCACATAGGATCATTCCAATGGAGCTAATGTAACGACGAAAAGTTTTGAAGATCAACTCCAGCAACTTTTGGTGTTTTTCAAATGTTCTTGTGGTATTTTTCTCATAATGTAAGACAAAATATAGTAAACTCATTAATGTCTTAATTTTTACTCAAAACATTATAACTAAATATTGATTGCCATTTTTTTTGCTAGGTTAATGTTAGCTTGGGCTTGTGAGGTGGGATGAGCTAGCGGGAGAGAGAGTAAACAAAGAAATGCTATGAAATTAGCTGAGGCTAACTTCTACGCAGAAGCGAATTTCTGCAGAAAATATGTCTTAAAAAATGACAGGCTTTTTGATTTTGGCTAAAAGCTGCAAAATCATAATTAAAAGACTACTGGGAACAATTTAAAAATTATATATATATATATATTGTTGGAGTGAGACTTTAATGGTTTCTTTCCTGTTATACGTGAAGGCTCCTTTGGTGAGTCAAAGCAGAGTTTAGTGTTGGACAAATGTCTTCTTTAGCTTCATTTTCACCTCCTGTGTAATTTCATTAAGGTGCTAAAGCTACTTCCTGATGGTTGGAGAAAAGGCTGGGGTTTGGTTTAAAATGCAGACTTTCACATTTCTGTGTGCTGGTGATAAATTGTTAGCATGTGACACACTGGGACTGAGACCGGCCTCAACAGTACAGAAACATGCAGATAAAACATATCTGTGGTTGACAGAAATTTTGTGTGCCAACATTCAGCTCAAGCAACTGAGCTGGCTCACCAGCAACTCATTGTCATTCATCCATGTTTTTACCCACATTTCATTCCTCATTTCCAGTCTGCAAAAACAACACTTGATGCACAACAAGACGTTTGTCACCTCAGTTTTCCAATCATTTGAGATTTGACTGTATCTGTGATAGCTTTAACACTGATAAAAGTTAATGCTAAATTCTAATATGATACACATCATGGAAACTTAGTTAAAAGTTGCTAAAAGCAATTAAAATTTAGCACCCAATCCCTCATATTGACACATCTAATTATTTAACCAAATGAACTCATTAACTAATCAAATCGATTTTTTGATTAAACTTTTTTTCTTACTAGCGACCAGTAACACATACTCTCTTCACATACAGATACAAACACTTAAATTAACTAACAGCTTTATGTATAAACTCTTTATCCTAAAGATACTTTTTTTTTTTTTTAATTTAGGACTTCAGCTGGTCTTCAGTTTATTAGCTGCAATCCTACTTTTACATTGCGTTCATTAGCTTCTTCTATGCAAAATAACAAACACTCTTTGAGATTAGATAAAAACAATAGCCTCACTACTTGGAATAATTAAAAAAAAAAAAAAAAAAAGAAGCAGTTGAGACAGCATGGTGTCTGTATCTGTAATTAGATGTATTTAGCTGTGTTTCAAATAACAATATACAAAGTGGTTGAATAGCTGCTCTGGAGATGATTTATCATTGAAAATAGAATTAATTACAAAAGGACTGATATAGACTGAGGGTAAAATTGGGACACAAACAAATAGGTAGGAAAATACAAGTATCAAAAAATCAAAACATAAAAATTTTTATAAAATTTAATTAAATACAATGTAAGAAAATTCCATGTATTCCATTTTCATCTTAAAAGGACTCATCAGAATATAAAGGCAAACAGTCAATGAATAGTCTATTTTAAAAATTGGGTCATATATTTATATATAATGAGCACCGACCTAGAGACGCACTAGGAAAGATAAATCAGTGACGTCATTCACCATTTAGAAAAAACGACAGAAAAGTAGTGAGCATAGTGTCCGAATTGCATTTAAAATCAGGGGCACTAGATATTCTTGCACTATATAGTTTTTTAATAACCAGGATTATGGTTGGAATTTGGACGGAACCTAAAACTTGTTAGCATGCCACATGTTAGCCAAACTACGTTAGCATATTCACAATAACTCCCAACCTTGTTTGCAACATGTAAAAAGATGGATACCACCAAAGCAAACATGTGTTTATGCTAACCCCAAACCTTGTTAGCAACACATAAAAAACCCCACACAAAAATCGACAACATCAGTGTATTTACAATATAATCCAACTTTGTTCGCAACATGTAAAACACAGACTGATGATGCAAAATCAAGTGACTATGCTTCCTCCCTACATTGTTAGTAACACGTACAAAAAACAATACATTCCAACACCGCTACATGCTAGCTGCATTAGCATATTCACAAAAACACCAGGCTAAGCTGCACTGAAGAAATTGAAACATTGGATCAATTAACAAAATTCTGTAATTTTTGCACTTAAATGTATTAGTTTTCATCAAATTGAAATTTCGAGTTGATGGTTTACTCCACTTAAACTTTTTATTTGATACAAACTAATATTTTTAAATGTAACCAATCAATCAAGTGTTTTATTTGTTACAGTGCATCTTATGAATGATCTAATTCTTTGGTTATTCCTGTTATATTTTTGGGTTACTTCTTAGACCAACACTAATTGTTTGGGTTGTGGGGATTTCATTTTTACCCAATTTTTGTATATTTTTTCTGAGCCTTTCTTTGTATTTCTGAGTTAAAATAACCCAGACATAAGTCAGTTTTGGGATGCTCATTTCGTCAATCACAAAAGATGTGACGGTGGATTGCGGGCCATCAAAGAAACACAAACAAAAAATGTAATTATATATATATTTTTTTCAATCTGCATTGAATAATCATCCTCAACGTGAAATATGCCACATGATTGACAAGCTGGACGTCCAACCGAGCATCCTCTGAGACATATGTCACTGCACACGCGTGTTTAACTACACAGAGTGCACTTTCTCCTTTCTTTCTTTCATCTTCCGGTGCGCAGCGGGGATTCTGCTGGTTGTTTGCTTTGAGCTGCATTAAACTGATAGGTTCAGTTCAGAAGCTGAACAAAATCACTCTCTAATCCATGAGGAGTCGAAAGCTCTCCCTGGAACCACAGTTTCACTGTAGTGTCTCCAACTTGACCTGACAGGGGAATTTGATTCATATATGTCTTCCTGCTAACATTATCTTAAAAAGGGAAGTTAATATGTTCATTTAAAGCAAGCAGGTAAATGGCAACAAGAACAACTGAACTACAATAAGCTTCAATGAAGATGGGATTCAAACTTTTTAACAACACTCTGAGTCACGGGGTGGTTCCATTGGCCTGGAGGACACTGTGTCTCAGTTCCAGAAGCATCCCATCCATCTGTGCTTCATGATTACTGTAGCCCTAACTTCCCACATCAGGAAAATATATGAGAGACTTATATTGCCTCAATGAAATAGAAAAGGAAAAGGCTTCACGGAGGTTTGATTACTGCGTGAGGATAGAAAAGGCCATCATCTTGCTAATTCAGAAAGCTCTCTCTCATCTGGAAACAAACAGGCAGCAAATTAACAGGCTGAAGGGTTGTGCGTCTGACGTGACTTTTGAGCAGCGCCGGAGCACTCCGCATTGTATGTCTTAGAGTTCCACTAAAGCCCAGAGCTACACTGAATCTCTGCATTTGTTTGGCGTGTATTATTGGATAGAGAGTTGATTTAAAATAGCAGAGTGGTAATGATGTGGAAGCAAAACAAAGTAAAAAAAGTATAGCAAATTGGTAAAGTTTGCTTCTCCTTACCCCTCCAATTTTAAGTGTATTTGAAGTGGTAGGGGTGTCTGAAACAATTAAGGGGTTGCTATAGCGGCAGAGGCACTGTGCTACGGAGGAGAAACTCATTTCTTCACGAGGGTTTGACTTCAACCATGACTTTTTAAAGTCATAAAATCAATGTTGTGTTCTTTGAGTGCTGGCAGCTACGTGCTAATAAAATGACGTTATCGAGGGGTAGTGTCATCCGAATTTGAAGCCACTATTTTTCCATAACTTTTTACTTAGAGGGCTAAATGTAGGGGTAGGGAGAAACCATAGGGGTAGGGGAAATATTTGAATTTTACCTTACTGTCCCTTATTAGACTGAGAGGAGAAAGAAAAATAAATTAGGACATTTTTATTATTGTCTCGATAAGAATAAGAAAAATATTATAAAGCTCAGCAGGAGCTTTATAAGCTTTGTTTGGTTTTTAACTCCACCCGCTAGTCAGAATAAGACTATGTCCAAATTCCCACTCTAATCCCTAACTAAAAAACTATATAGTGAGGGACTATATAATGCTCTGGATTTTTAAAGCAATCCTGACACCATGATCACAATTCTTTGTTTTTTAAACACTGAATATTCCATCGCTGATTTGTCCTGGTGAAAATCAGATCAAATGAACATTTTGCGTCTATTTAGGAATCCAATGTGTTCTGATGCTGAAATTATTAATAGTTTATTTTAAAAATTAAGTTATACAATTTTTTTTTCACAAATGGTATGACTGCATTGCATTGTGGTTTATATTCACTAATGTAGTGAGTATTGATTCACGCTAGTTTCTCAAGTTTATTTTGTTTTTCAAAACTTCTGCGCTTAATTTTGGAATTGTAGATTTGAATTGCACTGGAAAGGGGGAACACACTATATAGTGAGAAGGGAAAGAATTTGGGCACTTCTTCTGCTTTGCTGTCAGTAGCTGATACACACATCTACAGTCCCCTCTAGTGGGAAACTAACAAACATGTTAGCCAATTTGTTTAAAAAAAATCCAGTATAGCTTTAGTTACACCAAAGTATAAAACATAACTTTGCAAAATGAGCATACTTTAAAAAAATCAGTACAGAGATCATCACCGCAATAGAGCTTTGACTTTCTCTTTTAGTTATTTTTTACAGAAAACACATCTGACCTGAGTTATGAGTTGGAATGTAGAAATATAAAAAAATAATCGGGTCAGTGGCCCTCTGGCACCATACTGTTTGAATTTTGATGCTTTTGGGGTACTTGTTTATTTGCAGGAAGTCATTTTTTATCTGTTCTGCAAGAAAATCCTGTTTATTTTCTTACTCTCTTACTTACTTTCTTACTCTATTGCTTGTAACTTCAAACTGAGGAGTTTTAGGGGTTTTATTGTACTTTCCAAAAATATTAAAATATGAGTTTCAACACTATGCCATTTAAATGAACGTGTGTTTTTTGAACAGAAGTAGGGTAACACTGAAATTTAATGAAGAAAGTATACCCTCTATTTTGATTAATTTAACATTACAAGCCATAATAGAGTATAAGTTAACTAATCTTAATTCTAAAGCTGTAATTACAGTATGATACATTTGTTATGATTTTTGAAGTAATATAATAAATATTGTCGGTTTTCCTTTTAGTTTTAGGCAAAACTTTTTTCTCCGTTGGATTCCTATCAGCGGCTATACATTAATTAAAATTCTGAGAAAACAATTACTGTGAGCAGAACATCTATCATGAAGCAATTAAATCTGTTGTTTATTCACATTGCATTCTGCCAGCAAGCCTGACCTTTAAAACACATTCAGAGGGAAATAAATGGGATTCACTTCGTCTGTTTATCGGAGGTTGTTAATAACAGAGTGCCCAAAATGAATATGCTTGTGTTACAATCACACTGTCCCCCTCAATATTACTCCTGGTAGCTACAGCTTCTTTGTCTCCTTAGAGCAAAAAAAAAAAAAAGCTGACTAGAACAAGAACAAAACAAGAAAGCTGCTTGGACAGACACAAAGAGGAACAGTAAAATAAAAGGAGGTAAGAATAGTATTCTTGTTTTGCTGTAATTATTCACTCTGCAGACGTTTGTCATCTGCATGTTTATGCACACAATAGCAGGTCAGAGATATCATTTGTGAGTTTTTTTTTAATTATTACAGCTTTCAACGAAGTCTTCAAGAGTCTTCTGCAGTGTAGAATTGACTGTATCAGAATTATTATGCAGCTGATGTTATCTACAGAGAGCAGCAACACAGTGGTATACAGCATGCCTGCTACAATTATATTGTGCATACCTTTAAAGAAGTTTTAACAACTTTGCACAAATTATTAAAAAGGTTTTTTTGATGGACCCAACAACAGAGGAGAGGGGCGGAGCGTGAACATTTCATATAAGGGGTGAAAGGAGGGCAGAAGACATTGGAAGAGGGGCAAATGAGGGGATCAAAAATATGCATGTCGAACTTTATTTATTTCATGCTTCTTTAGGCATTTGCAGTGCGTAAATAAGCTTATATCGATTATTTTCTAATTCTGGTCAATAATGACGCTACTATTGACTCGCCCCGCCACACAGCAGTTTGTGCTTTTTGTCTGTTGGTCATTATTGTAGCACTCAATGTAATCTAATATTAGACCTTTTTCCCCCTGTAGGACTTCTTACAATTATGCTCACATAAGCAGTCCGCACAAAGAGGAGCAAAACTAAATCTAATCAAGTCCCAATTGCATTTATTTTGTGCTACCTTCAAGACCCAATCGTTATCTTACCATCACTATCTCTGTGAGTCTCCAACATTTGTAATTAGCAGACAACTCTACAAAGCAGCTGCAATTACAAGCATGCAAAAAATATGGTGGACGACCCCACAGTGGGTGGCATCAAATGTCCCGTTTCCCCCAAAAGAAACAACTCACAGCTGGAAAAGTTGCATTACCTGCTATAATACTAGTGCGAATGCTTTTTGATGAAAATGGAGGCACAATTTAGGCTACTTTAATTTTGGTGAAAATGCAAATCCTCTTCTCAAAATATTATATTTCACAATAAATGTATGTAAATTTTCTAATAAAATTGCTTAAAAATCCTCAATTTTGCAAAATATTTCATGTGTTGCTTGAAAATGAGCTAAACTCCAAATTAGACCAAATAACCTTAGTAGATGCCAAATTAGCCAAAAAGCTAGCACGTTGCTAACATACTAGCTAAACTCCAAAATAGCCTAAAATTCCTCAGTAAACTAAATGAGTTAAAAAAAAACATTAGCGGTTGCTAAAATATTAGCTAAACTCTAAATTGACCTAAAAACAAAACCTCACTAGGCAACAAATTAGCCAAAAACGTTAGCATGCTGTTGAAATAGAAGATAAAATTTACACAAAAAAAACCCTCAGTAGATGCAAGATTACCCAAATGAGATAGCATAATGCTAATATAACAACTTAATGTAAAAAAATTAGAAAGTTACTGTAACAGATGACAACATTGCCAATTAATATGAATATATACAGGACATTATATATATATATATATATATATAATATATACTATTATATATTCAATATATTATATGATATATATATAAAAGACTTGTTGCTAATACAAGTAAAAATACTGAATATGAGGACTTTTTCCTTCATTTCCTATAGGGGCATATTTTCCTCAATATTGTAAAAACTATGAAGTTTATGAATACTAAAAGTACAAGCAGTAATGTCCTGAATGTCCTGAACGTTTTGATACCAAGATAGCTGAAATTAAGTTTTTATGTGCCAATAAACTCATGAAAAAGAGCAGGAGAATCGCTTAAGTGTAATTGCTCACAAAGCTTTCACAAAATTAGTCAAAAAGTGAACCACCCTTCAATAAAACCTAAAAAAATAATTTCTTGTGTGTTTGGGATAAAAAAGCTTGAAATTATATTTATACAATTTATATGTGAGAAAGAGAAAAAACAAAGAACGAAAAGTTAATACATTACTAAATTGCTGCAAGACTGACTATTTCAAATTCAATCAAATGTGGATTCATTGTAATGAAAAAAACAAAAATATTATGTTTATTCAATTTTCTCCTGACATTTTAAACTGCAGTTAAAGGTGCTTTAAGTGTAGTACTATGACTAAAGTTTTACTAGTGTTGAAACAGATACACCGCATAGGTGCACTTAACACTATAATTAAGATGAAGCCTTGCAGTTCTTCAGTTTGAGGATTTGCTTGATGAATAATGGACTCATGAGCGGGTACTTCCTCAGTAATAGGTGCTATAAAACATTCATTCCCTTCTGACACGCTTCTGTACATGTATGGAGCACATGGAGCAGGGATGCTTCACCACTCAAATGGGCTTTGATGATGTGGTTGAACTGCCACCATGACAGCAGGACCTTGTCATAGAAGAGGACGGGGGGCTTGAGGATTTATTGAATAGACGAAATTTGGGAGGCAACAGAGGCATGTGTGACAGAAAGAGAACAAAAGAGGAACATGGAACAGAGACCAAGAGAGAAAGAGAAAGACATGTTAAATGCAACTGCGGTGAGAAGGTCTCTTTTCACAGTGGCCCATCTCAATATCCTCACCGTGATAGCGGGGGGGCGTAGAAGAAGAATGGAGGGAGGAGAGATTGAAAGATAGAGGGGTACAATCAGGAGGGATGATGTCCTAAAGTTGGGCCCTCTTCACAGCGGAACAACCAAGTCGTTAAAGAGGAATAATGGATTACATGGAGGCTTAAAGAGAGGCAGAGGAGAAGGATGAGAGAAGAGGAGAGCAGGAAAACTATGATAACAATGCCACACAGCAGTGTAGTGTGGCAGAGGCAGAGATAAGGATGGAGAGACAGACTCAAATAAGGAGCTACAGATGATGTTGAGAAAGTGAAAAGTGAAAGAAACCCACTTCGAGCGGGAAAACTAGCAATTCAGCGGCATCTCTTTATGATACAACGATGGAGCGACTGCACAGCCATGGACACATGTTTTCAAGGATTGTATAGATCAGGGGTGTCAAACTGCAGTCCTCGAGGGCCGGCCTCCTGCTGGTTTTTAAGAAATCCTGCCTCATCTGTTGCTGATTACCTGGATCAGGTGTGTTTAGCCAATGAAGAGCTCTCATAGAAAGGGTAGTTAGAAAACATGTAGGACACCGGCCCTTGAGGACTGGATCTTGACACCCCTGGTATAGATTCTATTTATCGTTTTTATCTAAACACATATAAACTCACCAAGCACTTTTTTAGCTACGCCTTACTACTATCGGGTATTGCCCTTTTTTTTGTCTTCAGATCTGCCTTAATCCTTGGTGGTATAGATTCAACAAGGTACTGGAAACATCAGAGAGTTTAGTCCATATTGACAAGCGGCATCACACAGTTGCAGCAGATTTGCTGGCTGCACATCCACAATATCCTGTTCCACCACATTTCAAAGGTGTCTTTTGAGATCTGGTGACTGTGAAGGTCATTTGAGTCCCAGTGAATGTTCAAGAAACCAGTTGGAGATGATTCCAGCTTTATGACACGGTGCCTTATGCTGCTGGAAGTAGCCATCAGAAGATGGATCCTGTGTGAATCATAAAGGGATGGACATGGTCAGCAATAATACTCAGGCAGGTTGTGGTGTTGTAACCATACTCTATTGGTAGTAAAGGGTCCAAAGTGTGCCAAGAAAACAACCCCAACACTATTACACCACCACCAGCAGCCAGAACAAGGCAGGATAGATCTATGCTTTATTGTTGTTGACGCTAAACTGGTCCTATCATCTAAGTGTCGCAGCTGAAATTGATGCTCATCCAACAAAGCAACGTTTGGCTAATCTTTTGTCTAATTTTGGTGATCCTGTGTGAATTATAGCCTCAGTTTCCTGTTCTTGGCTAACAGGAGCAGCAACTGATGTGTTCTTCTGTTGCTGTAGTCCATCTGTCTCAAGGTTGGACATGTTGTGCTTTCAGAAATGCTCTTCTGTAGACCCCGGTGTGTGGTTATTTGGGTTACTCTTGCCTTTCTATCAGCTGGAACCAGTCTGGCCTTCTGACTTCTGGTATCAACAAGGCATTTCCCACCCAAAGAACAGCCACTCACTGGATATTTTCTCTTTTTCTGACCATTCTCTGTAAACCCTAGAGATGGTTGTGGGTAAAAATCGCAGTAGACCAACAGTTTCGGATATACTCAGACCAGAACATTTGGCACCAACACCCTCAAAGTCACTTCAGTTACCTCTCTTCCCCATTCTGATGCTTGGTTTGAACTGCAGAATAGTGTTTTGACCACGTCTACATGCCAAGATACATTGAGTGGCTGCCATTTGATTAACAAGCAGTTGGACAAAGTGTGCCTAATAAATATATTGAAAGTATAGGATCAGGAGTTAAGAGCAACACTGTAAAAGGAGGTAAAGAAGCAAGCAGGCTGGAACAGTTGGACACAAATTTCAGCTGTGATTAGTGACAAAAGAGTGCCAGCAAGAATGAAATGCTTGTTCAAATAGGTGGAGAAACCAGCAATTTCTCTCTGGTTTTAAGGACTATGGCTCCAAGGAAACGACAGAATGCAAAACTGAAAGAAGCAAAAACGAACACTAATGATGAGTGTATACAATTAAAATGTAGCACTTTGGCAAAACATCTTGGAGTGGAAATCAGGAAATCCATATTGAGATGGATAAATTCAGAGGCAGAATTGTTAATTTATTGGTAAATGGATGCTGAGTTTTGAGCTGCCTGACGGGACATGGAATTTATGGATGCAGTGAAAGACGAAATAAGGGTAGAAGAAGAAAATACACTGCAGAGGATAGGATTAAATAGTAAAGATGATTTTCTTAAAAAAAAAAAATAGTGATTGTAATATTCAAGAACAATATTAAGAAGTTAAAAACATGTTATGAAAAATGGGATGGGTCATTTTAGGTGAGCTTCAGAAAGTGGAGGATATGCTTGGGCCCTGTCACCCTGTCTTTGGATAAGGCTGCAGCAAACTAGACTATTTATTGAGGATGTCATAATAGATTCAGTGGTGCCGAGTTTAAATTCACCTTCATATTTACAGGGAGGTGAAACTTCCTCAGCTGCTGCAGGAGGTACAGCTTCTGTAAAGCCTCCTCAGTGAGAGAGCTGATGTTGAGCTCCTGGATGATGGGGGCGCCCGGGAAGCGGAACAACATTACGGTGCCCACTGCAATGTCACAGAAAAGGGGGTAGGAGGGTGGTACATCCTAAAGTCTGCTACTACCTGAAGTGTCTTTAAAGCATTAGGTTTCAGGCTGTTCGTGTTGCATCATGACACCAGACAGTCTGTCTCGCTCCAGTGTAGTCTTACTCCTCCCCACCAGAGAGGAGGATGAGGAAAGGAGAGGTTGATTCCTCTTTACAAGATGGGCTTTTCATCACACAGAGGCGGTTAAACTCCCACTCTGATCATCTTTTGATCTAGTTTTATTGTTTTATTGATGAATATGCCGTTTTTAGACACAAAAAAATGTAATTTTCTAGGACCTAATTTCTACAGAGCGACATCTCATCAGATATTATTCTCTGAGTTGGGACTGTTGGCGCAGTGTAAGCCCACCCCCACTTCCCGTCATCCATCTGTCACTTTCAACCCCTCACACCCCCATCATAACATTACTTGTATAACAAAAATGGCCAGCAGTATTGAAGATAATCCGTTGTGCAGTTTTGAGTCAGATGCAAAATCAGAGGAGAAAAACAAAGACAGATCAAGTCAAATAGATCTAGTCATTTACAAGTGGATGCATTCAATGGAATGGAGCAGGAGGCTTGTGGCCCAGCGATTGTAGCACCTACGTCACTGCTACAAGCTTCTTCCAATGGCATTTTTTTTCATTTGCCTCTGATTCACAACAATTTTAATAAATAAATCCTCAGAAATACACTTTTGAGCCCAATTTTCTTAATACATATTAAGAGAAAAATGCCACAAGAACATGTCAAAAACACAATTTTCCTTGGAGTTGGTTTTAGGAAAAAAATCAAGTTTTGCAAGATTTACAAATATAACACAACAGAAAAAAAAGATTCCAGACCATTTTATTGAAATGTGGCAAGTAGATAGTTAAATAGTGCAGAAAGAGCAGCATGTCACACAAAACACCAGAAAAAAGTAGTTTTAAATTTAAGGCATTTAAACAAAAAAGCTCCTCAGTATTTTAGCATCATCTGAAAAAACAGAGATAGTTTTACACTGATGTGTAGTTTATGATCTACAGGGAGATTAGATCCAGTCTTGCAGGGATCCAGAGCAAATGGAATAAAATCAAATCTTGAGAATATGCAGTAACTTGGACTCTGCCAACATCTCAGAAAGAGAAAAATCCATTTTCTGACAGTGTTTGTGTGTGCAAAACAGACAAACACACACACAGTTTGATTTGTGTGTGTTTGTTTCAAAAACATACAAAGAGTGTGTTGCTCCTACAATATTTCTCTTTTCTCACTGGCGTGGACTTCAATTATGGAAGCACAGCAGGAACCAGAAAGAGGGACCGGCAAATATTTGGAGATGAAAATTAATCAGCGCGAGGACAACTGCTCAGGACTGCTATCATTCAGCTCAAATAAGACTAGCAGAATCTAAAAAGTGGTACTTCTCAGTCCAACTATAGAAATGGCAGAGAAGAATAGAGTGACACGTCAACTCTCACCTTGCTTTCATTTTGTCTTTTTGGTTTTTAATTTAATTAATCTCATTGTCACGTCAGACAGTTCTATGTTCATGTCTGATAATGCACAACTGGTAGAGCATTATCCTGCTCATAGCTTGGTCATTTACAGAAAATATAGACATTAAATCAATTAATAAACTTCAATCCTGTTATTTATTTATTTTTTGCTTACATTTTTTTCATTAAAAGCGGACTTTCAAAAACAGGTACATCACGTTGTCATGGTAACAGCCACGGTGCACACCGACACCACTCTGGCCTCATTCTTTCATCTCTGAGGAAAATGATTGTCATGAGAAGTTAAACAAAGAAAGTTTGCTTCTAAGTTTAAAATTAACTGTGTTTAAAAACAATTGAAATTAGAAAATAGATTAATTAATCACACAAAAAATGAATTGCATGACAGTACTATATAATAGCTTAAAAAAGCTTAACTTGTTTTAAAAGAATATACCAGAATGCAGGTTAATGAGGTACTCCAAAGCCTTCATGCAAAAAATTAAACAAATCTGGAAATGTTGTAAAAATGTTAAATTAAATTAGATATATTTGAACACAAATCACACAATTGTTTTGCTGTTGTTTTTGATCTATTTAAATCAAAGTTAAAAATGACAAATTTAGTTATATATTAAACACAAATAACAAGTAAGACATAAGAAAAAATGTAAGAACATTTTTATTTAATGTCGTCTGAAAAAAAATAAAATAAAAATCCAGTCAACTAAGCACTAATGAGTGTTAATTAATTGGTGTCAGAAATATATTGATTTGCCAGGAAAAATCTTTGATAATTCAAGCTTCAAACCAGATTCCCAGTGTTTTTTGTTAGAATATTCTTACCAGTGGCATGATTATTACTGACTGAAAATAGACAATGTTATCTTTATAAAAACTTGAACACACTTTTGTTCTGTAGCTTAATGTTAAATCACTTCCTTATCAACATTTAACTTCTGATGCTGAAACTTTAATTTATGGTACAGAAATATGACCATTTACTTTCCAAGGCGCTGTAACAGCTGCTTCAAATGTAATGCACACTCCGTGTGTCGTGGCTTCCCTTAACAAAATGCCTACAGCGACTCATTTCCGATCTAAGGTCTGCTGTAAAAAACTGCAAATGGTGGCATATCCCCATCCCTCCAGACTGCAATCTGTGCAGCCACTGCGTATCATCTGGTCAATCCCTTGGACCCTCTAATGTTGCCTGCCCTGCTGTCCTAATAATGGACCTTATAATCATTCATCCAAGCCTTGAATCCTCCACCTCCTGGCCCCCAAAAAATATTGGAACGACCTCCCTGGCTGTGGTGAGACCAAAGAGCAGGCTAAGTGAGGCAGAAAATGAATCTCCTTGTGAACAGCCCTTCTCCTTCAAATCCTCTCCTCCGTCCTACAACCACTGTCCATTGATTATATTCTTCCTGTTGTACTTAATTTCAGTCGTATGTGAATTTTAGGTGTTTTTTAAGAGGCAAAGGAAAGCTGCCAAGACTAGATTCTAGATCTGGAAAGCATCCAGTGCGGATTTGTAATGATAAATTATCCTCCCATCAGCCAGATTGACTTTATGTTTAAGCCTTTAGCTGTTTTGTGATTCAGAAAAGCAGCTACCTGCTAAGCAAAATTATATTTTAATAGCCTATTAATCTTGTGTACCCCCTCCCTTCACCTCATAGTTTTCTTCCTCAGCAGGGTTTCTATGCTTGAAAGTTTTCTGAACTTTTCCTCATGATGTCTGACCTTGTTTCGGTGCTCTGTTATTAACTTCACACTATTTATCAACATTATGAATTTATGCTTTGATGCATTTACGGGGAACACATTGGTAAAGGAACAGTAATACTAACACAAAATTATAAAAGTGAAGCTAATCAGTCTGGCGTGTCACTCCTCTTAAACAAGTTTTATATTATTAATAGTCCGTTTTGTCAGGAAGTTAATGCATTTAGGAACTATGCTTTCGATTGAAGGTAAATTTATGAATTTAGAATATATGATACTTGTGGTTTAGCTGTAAAAGGTATTCTGGCCAAGTTATTTTGCATTTATCTTTTCAAAGAGTATTGAAAATACATGTATTATTAAATAATACTTTTACTTTAGTCATTTTAAAAAGATAAACCAAAGGACCATTTTCGACACGCTGATTGTTTGCAAAATTTAGGGGTCCATAACCCCTAGGACACGGACTTGGGACATGTCCAGTACCGGTTCTCTAACGCTTTGCGTCCGGTCCATGCCCGGTACTACATGGTACCGGTTCAGGTCCAGTACTGCATCTGGTACCACATCCAGTGCTGGGTAAGGGTACCAGTACCAGGTTTGGGTATGGTGTGCTCTACGTCCCAGTACTGGACCGGTTTTGGTTCTCTGGGGTTGGGGACCCGTGATTTAAGGGAACAGCCAGAATGTTGAAAAGAAGACACCCAAAACATCAAAAAGTGAAACAAAGGGGTTATCGAACAAACGTCAAAATGTAACAACTTGGTAGTGAGAGTGTGTTGAACTAAGATGTGTGAGGTCAAGTCAAATGACGATCCATGTGACTTCCAGATTGAAGCTTGTATAAATTAGAGGAGTCAAGTCCGTTCACCAGTAAACAAACGCTCGTTTTCACTGAGTGGGACAGTACAAAAAGTACAGTTAGAAGGGAAGAGTTTAAATATCTTAAATCTGAGTGCCTTTGGAAAACTTAAGCCAGGGGTCCCCAAACTTTATCTTGTGAGGGCCACATAACTGTTTTCTCTGATGGTGGACCTGGGTCGCTTTGTAGGCCAACAGAAAAAGTTTAACAATCACAGCCTAACGATTTATGGTTTTCCAGAAAGCTACACATAGCTAAATTTTAAATAATTCATTTCTGTAATCTTCATAGAAAAAAAATGATACTAAACATTTTTAAAAATAGATTAATAGCTGAAGATGCTTAAATTGATGACTAAAAACAATTAAGCTGATAGCAAAGATGTTGAAGTTGGTAGCCTAAATGCTGAAGCTCATAGTGCCAATTTAGCCAAAAAAACTGAAAAAGCCTTAATTAGCCAAAACAGCAAGCATGTAGCTGTAAAATTAGCTAAATGCCAAATTAGCCTAAAAAATGAAAAAAAAAAAAATCTAAATTAGCCAAAACAGATAGCATAAAGCTAAAAATAATAGCTAAACTCCAACTCAGCCTAGTAAGAAAAAAAGGGGAAAAAAGCCTAAATTAGCAAAAACAACTAGCATATAGCTGAAATATTAGCTAAATACCAAATTAGCCTAAACAATGGAATTACAAAAAAAATCAAACTTAGCCAAAACAGCTAGTGTAAAGCTAAAATAATAGCTAAACTCCAAAAAATACCAAATTAACCTAAAAAAACAGAAAAATGTCTAATTTAGTTTGGGGGGCCGGGCCAAATGATGAGGAGGGCCGGATCCGGCCCTCGGGCCATAGTTTGGAGACCCCTGACTTAAACCATCAGTCCTTTGTGATCAGGGAACAAAAAATAAGGACAAAGCCAACCAGAGGAGTTATTAGGCCAACAGTTCAAGAATCGTGGGTAATAGCAGAATAGAGAAGGAAACAGAGGAAAGAGACAACGAATTGGGAAACATGCGTGTCCTCTGTCTAGAACACGGTTTCTCGCAGACTTTCTCTCCTCCAATCCAAGTGACAAATCTCAGATCTCGACTCTGGTGTCATATTTTCTATTCACTTTAATCACAGTTACCCAGCTCCCAGCTGTGTTTGTTATCGTATCTAAATTCATTTTGCCCAAAGCTTATACTTTCAGTTTAAGCTTCAAAGAGTTGAACTCATACAGGGCTGCTGTTGTACAATACCTAGAGAAAATGCTAAAAATGCATCTAATCAAATCATTTGGATTTCATTGTTGATTTAAATGGAGACATCACTTGATGTAGGGATGGAAGCGCTCTAGATGACAATAAAAGCTACTCAGGGTCGGCCCCCTCAGCCCGACCACATCAGAAATGGATCACCTGTGGCTCCATTGCAGCTCGGCTGTCTGGAAACCACACACACACCTGCTGAACTGCAGGACACCACAGAAGCATGAACACTAGCTCAGAGTGCACACTTCAAGTAGTTATTAAGGAATACATTAACCCGATTTCGCTCCATGCTCTTGTGCTATATTTTCTCCCTATATTTGCACAACTAAATGCAATTCTTAAGAAAATATCGACACACTGCTCAAGGGTTTTATTCCGGGGCTTTTAGAAGACGTAAAGAGCCGTCAGGTAATTAGGAACAACTTAAAATGATTTGTCACCCGATGGATGAGTCGTAACTATTCTGTCCCGCTCATCGACGATTTAATATTTTATGCTAAATATATTAAGGTAGTTAAGCAGCCATTAGTACATTGGTAGCTCCTAATTCATTTCCTGGACCTCCTCACCCCCCCTGCACATGTTTCTGGCAGCAAAGTTTGCACCCCTTATCCTGGATTCTACCTCCAGTTTCCACATTTAAAACCAAAACCAACTTTTGAAGAATTGCACCCCTTCCCCACCCTCCATCTAATGATGCCACGACTGAAATGTTAATTACAGCTAAAAAGAGAGATTATTGAGAATATCAAATGGCAATTAGCATGTATCATCGTCGGCATCATTAACACTATTAGCTGCGGCAAAAAGATGGAGGATTATTTACCAAACTGTGAAATGCTCATCAGTTGCTTATTCAGGGCACGGAGTGTTTCGGAGGCAGTGTTAGAAACAAAATCATTCCTCCTCAAATTTGCATAATTAATGTAGCTTAAAAAAAATAACTATTGCAAGGCCCAGAGCGTGACAACAAACACCCTGCTCTCATTGGAAAATGACATATTCGGAATGGTAGACAGAGCACAGAAGTATGTTCATACTTGATGTCCTTCCAACATGGTGGAAAGATAAGTGCACTATGGAGAACCAATGCAAAGAGTCTTGTTAAATGCGGCGTATTTATTCGGATTTTCCTCTCGCCCCCTCAGGTCAAAGAAAGTTCTTTTCTCCTCTATGAATACTCATAACTTTTACATCTTTTACTAGGGTCTGTTTATCTCGTAGATTCTGGAAATCTTTGGTCTTATTTCTTGTTTGGGGCATCTTTTTTTCTTTTCATTCGAGTAGAACAAACTGTCTTTCTTTTTTGATCTAAACCCACTGCTAAAACATACAAATAAGCATTTGAACGCCCTGGGATTTTTCAAGTTCTCCCACTTAGAAATCTGAATCTGGTCTGAGATTTTCATCTTGGGTACATCTCCACTATGAGAGACATAAGAAAATATATGTATATATTTCTGCAGGATTTTTTTAAAGTAATTTATTTGTACTCTACTGCTCCAAATAAGAGTGTGACCACCTGAGAAAATCAATGTTAAAATTTGGTATGTTTGTCTTTGTTTGTGATTACACAGCTCAAACATTTCCTGTAGTTTCCACACAGAGAGGATCTTAGCCACTCTTCCACACAGATTTTCTATAGATCTGGATTTATCTCTTGTTGTTATCACAATTTGTGTCTTTCAAGACATATTTTTTGCAAAGCAGCAGGAGCTCATTGAAAATTAGAAATTAGCCTCTGGGTTGTTGGGACAGTTCGCTGTCTTTTGTTTACACTCACTCCCACTAGCTTACAGCCCCTCACAACCCAAAGCTAACATTAGCGTAGAAAAAAAAAAAAAAAAAAAAAAGGATTTTCATCTGCTCCCGATCGACTACGCTTTGCATAAAGAAATACTCAGAAATGAAGTTTTAATCTAGATTATTTTAAATATGTCCTCCATAATGACATCTTAACATCTAACATCTTAACCCTAGTGCTATCCTAGGCATGCTTACATTAACATGTTAACATGTAGTTCATCGTGATTCCACTAGGGGCAGTAAAAGGGTTTTTCCTGCTTATTTCAAAATGGCTGCCTTCATGAAATCTTAAAAACACTTTTTTTTTTTTTAATGACTGCAATCTGTATGAAAAGAATGTAATTTTGATGAAAATTCATTTTTAATAATGCAATTACACTTTGTTAAAAATGTGTGGATCACATTAGAGACGGCGGCCACATAGGGTGCTTTTTTCCTGAACTTTCACGCTACTTATTTTTGTTTAGCTTTGCGTGTATCTTGTGTTTTTATGTAACTTATTTAGACTTTAAAATGTATTTGTTTTAACATTTTAGCAGTTGACTTTTTTGTTTTTTGAACTTTTGATGTGCAGCGCCTTGTTTTAACTGAGGTCATTTTAAGGTGCCATATAAATTAATTAAACTTAAACTATTTTTGCATCTAGAAATGAAACTTACAAAATTACCCAATGTATCATAATTTATTCAGTCTATATCTAAAAAGTCTAAAAATTTATTGCAGATTTTTTCATCAAAGCATTAAAAAAAATACCTGAAATCTAAAAAAAAGAAAAAGAATTTTATAGAATATTATATTTTGTTATAATTTAAAATAAGTCATGTAAAAGAGTGTGTGATGAAAATGATGAAAGCTTATGTGATGTTCACTTTACACTTACCTTGCTGCACAAAGGAGCCGTAAACAAACCACATGGAATTATAGAGTGTTGTGGAGGACACTGATCCCATGGGCAGCCGCGGTGGGTTGAGCCAGTTGAGCAGGTACACTAGGATGCCAACGAGGAGCACGGTGCCCGCAATGCATGCCCACAGCGACAGATCGAAGGGCGCCAGGCAGGCAAACATGTCCACAGTGCGTTCAGCCTTGCGCAGCAGAACTCCCACAGAATAATCCATGTAGCGTGTGGTGAAATCTACGACGCTCTCTCGCTCAGGCGTGATGGTCAAAGCAGAAAGCCCCACATCAGCTCGCTGCAAGAAGCAGAAAGGAGAAGAGAAGGGAAAAATGATGAAAAAAAATAAAATACAGGGGTTGGAAACTAAAAAATGAGCACGCAAGTTGTTGCTTGCATTTCAATATTAAAAATGAAGAAATCTGACAGTGGATGAGCCAAATATAACAGTTAAAAAAGGGTTTTTTTCACTGTGTTGCAAATAAATGCTATACAGTTGGAAACAGTATTTTATGGAAAAGCATTTGTAAGGGATTTGTGGCAACTTGGGAATAGCTGGAGTTTAAATTAAGAGTCAACAGTAACAGCATTATAAATTGTTTTGTGCTCAAAGTGCATTGTTAAAAAAGGAAAAAATAAAGTTACCCAACACAAATTTTTCCAACTTTTTGCGCTGACTTTACTTTTTTACTTCAAGGAACACATTTTTGTTGAGAATAAAAAATGTTTTTGTTGTTGAAACTAAGGTTTTTTGACCAATCAATTACAGATTTTGAGACTGTTTACAACTTTGTTCACTAAATATCTTTCAGACACAATATTTTCACTACTACTTCGCAAATATACATGCATGAACCATGGAGTTTAAAAATAATCCTGTAGGACAATACAAAGCGAAAAACAAACGTTGGCCTAAAGCCACGCATGACCCGCCTGAGGGACTATATTTGTGGAGTCCATTTTACAAGGTAACGTAGAGACGAGTCTGATCAACTCGTCTGGAGTTTCTTTTTTTGTCACTTTCTGCCTCATCAGTGAAAACGCGGAGGTCAGCAGGGGTTGCCTCACAGATGCTTTAATCACACATCAGAACTGAAGTGACTTCATTTCATTGGAGCTAAAATTAAGTCATTTTCTATGGGTGACGTCACACTCAATCGATCCAGTTCTCATATGACTGTAATAGTGGATCAGACAAGAAAATATCTGCAATTATGCAAACTTTTGCCAACATATTTTACCATTTACGAAAATGTAATACTGCTTTGCATTCATTATAGTTTCTTTAAATAATAAACCTAAATGATATTTCTTTTTTGGCATGAATAAAAACAGAGAAATACAAAGGGAAACTCGTTTTTTCTAAATATGTTAATTTGTTTTTTACTTCTGACAGAATCTTGTGTGATTTTCTGTCAAAATAAAAGACATCCTGTGCCGAATAGGATCATCCCAGTGTGGCTTTTTTTTTTTTTTTCTTTTTTTTTTTTTTTTTTACCAAAGTTTAGCAAAGTATTTAAAATTTGAATAGCATGAAAGGTCTCTTCAGGGCAGCAGAGGGTCCACCTCAGCCATAAATTTATAGATTTAACTAATCCAAATTAATCAGTTAGTACCCAACTTAGTACTCTTACTTTAAAAAAAATACTATCATTTTGTGTTTCTGTAGCCAGAGAGCCCTTATGGATCTGGAGTCGCAGGTTGCAGACCCCTGGTCTTCCGTATATGACAACAGGTGTGGATATTTATGCATAAAAAGATGGACACATTAAAATCTAACACTCTACTAAAAAAATGTGTAGTTTTGTTCATCTTTGGTGTTTCTCAATAAATGTGCTTGTGAGCTCTTTGAGGAATCTGTCCATGTATCAAACCAATATTATGTTTTTATGTTCCTTATGTACCTCATTTATTGGCTCCTTTTGAGCTCCTGCTCCAAAATGTCCCTTTGTTTATGTCTATTGTTTAATAGACAGTAGATTTTTACATTTAGTCTAAATCAGGGGTCTGCAACCCACGGCTCCTGAGCCACATGTGGCTCTTTTATCTCTCCACGGTGGTTCTCTGGCTGAAGAAAAATAAAATGGTAACTCTCAAAAATTTGGAGATTAGCTATTACTTTAGCAACATGCTAACATTTTTGGATTATTTATTAGCTACAGGGGTTTTTGGGTTAATTTAGAGTTTAGCGTCTATTTTAGCAACAGGCTAACAATTTTGACTAATTTAGTTTACTGAGGAATTTTATGCTAATTTGAGATTTAGCTAATAATTTAGCAACATGCTGATGTTTTCGACTAATTTGCTATCTACTGAAGCTTTTTAGGATGATTTAAAGTTAAGCTTGTATTTTAGAAGCAGACAAACGTTTTTGACTAATTTAGTTTACTGAGGAATTGTAGGTCATTTAGGAGTTCAGCAAGTAATAGCTAATTTGGCCTCTAAATTTTTTATGCTAAGTTAGAGTTAAGCTAATATTTTAGCAGCATGCTAACATTTTTGACGGAATTAATTTACTGAGGACTTCTATGCTAATTTGGAGTTTAGCTAGTAATTAGGCAACAAGATAGCTTTTTTGATAATTTAGACGATTAAAGGTAAAAACGTAAAAAAAAAAAAAAAAAATGTGAGAAATGTTAGTTTTTATACTTTTGCTTTTGTTTGTGCCAAAAAATAAACGTGGTTCATAATTATAAAAAAAAAAGGTAATGAGTGCAAATCCAAGTTTTTTAAAGGCTAAAGTAAGACTATGCGGCTCCTTCTAGATCAATAGAAAACGAGCCCAAATGGCTCTTTTACTGTGAAAGGTTGCCGACCCCTGGTCTAAATCTACTATACTTTCTACAAAGTCTTGCTCACCATTTTTGATTTTTGTTTTCAAACCTCTCACGTTACGTTCACACCAGGCTCGGATTCAATAAAAAATTTATGTAAACGCGCTTATGTGCTCGTTTCACACTTCTAAACTCTCGCCTCACTACGCAAGTTTTTAACCAATGGTACTGATGTATGGGGATCATCTATTGCAGTGCCAACCATTTGAAAATTTATCCTGGAACAGAATTTAATAATTATCCCAACATGTTTATATCGCATAGAAGTTTCTTAAATAGCAAAAAAAAAAAAAAAAAAAGCACAATGTTGTTTATAGTTGTGTCAGCAGTATCAAGGAGTTTCCTTTTAGCTTTTTGACCCATTTTTAGATTTTCCACATATTTAGGCATCAAAGATCCTTGAGGCTCCAAGAATGTGCAACATAATAACATTCGAGGTCGGCCTGTTTTTTTTTTCAACTTCCACTTCAGGAGCTCAAAGTGTGAGAATTACGTCTGAGTATAATTTTCTTAATTAAAGGTGGCATTGTGATAAAATGTTTGCTTTTAGAGTCGCATTGCTGCTGGAGGGAACGCTTTGGTGACGGAACCCGCTGAGGGCTAGAGCCTACCAAACAATAACTTCGCATGACACGTGCCCGCCTGCATAAACATTTATCCAGGAAGATTTGAGTCGAACTTTTCATGTTTTAACCATTTATCAAAGGAAATGCAATTTTTATTTATTTCAAATGCTGGGTTTCTGTGTGCATAGTTTTGGCTCACCTTAAAAACCAGCTCCCCCATTAGTCCGTTCCACTGACCGTCCGACTGCAAGCTGCCGTATTTGTGGTCCGGGGCCACGTAGATCTCATACTTGAAGCCCAGATAGTTGGACAAAGCGTCAAGGATGTCAATGGAGAAGCCTTGGTACTTCTTCGGCTTCCCCAGCACGTTTTCTGACACCATCACAAACGGCTCCTCCTGCAAGGCAGCGATATGTCGTCATTTTAGCGTGATGCGTCATTTTGAAGTGATAAATGATCAAACATCTCCAGTTAAATAAGAACATTGGATATCGATACTTGTGTTATGCAATTAAAAAAGATTATCAGCATCATTTTGATTTGACAGTTGGTTTAAATGCTGTTGGGACGTCATGTTTATTGATGTCATGGAGGCCAGCCTATTGTTAATATTAAACAACAATATTGACATTTCATGCAATTATGAATAACACTGCAAAAAATTCATTGAGATTTCCCCTCAGTTGTCCACCACGCGTCTCTTAGCCTTTAATAACTCTCTATTGATGAGAGAAATCTTGTCGGCCTATATGTCCTGCAGATTTATGGGGGCCTGTGTTTTATTGACTGAAAACTGCGCACAAACACACACACACACAGACGATATGCCGGGCATTCACTTGACAATTTCTAATGCTTGCTAGCTGCAGCAGTTCAATAAGCTATTAGGCAGTGAGTGGACATGCATGCCAAAGCTCTCTCACAACAAGAACCCATCAATCAAAGTGGAAGTACCAACTAATACACACGGCCACACGTATTGAGTAACCGCTTAATTGCTACTAATTACTCCCACATTTATTTTAAACCTTTTTTTTAAACTCAAAATGCAATCTGTATGGATACATTCGACTCAAATCTTTAAAGAAAAAAAAAAGCAAAATAAAAAACATACTTTTAATATAAATGCTCTGAGGAAATCATTCATTTTTTTAATAAAAATATTTTCAAAATCAAGCCTGTTTCTTTTTTAGCTTAGATGCACTTAGATGTGGGAATTCGACTCATAAAATATTTATCACATCAAAGTTGAATCACTATATTCAGTTATTTCTGCTTTCCCATCTTCTTCAAACACTCTCAGAGGCTCAAAACAATGCAAATGTCCGTCTTTGCCTTTAAGCAGCTCACCACAGTGTATCATCCTAACAACCACGGTCCCTATCTAGGCTTCTTTACAAGTAACTCTAGCAACATAACTGCAGTCTCTCCTGTGAACACATTCAGACCGTCATTCCTGATTCTGGTCGTCCTCACCACTCCTGAAGAAAAACTCTTCATGGTTGACTCTTTGACCTTAATCTCCACCTGCTGTCTCTCTCTCAGAACAATCCAAATGTTAAGTCTAAAAAAGTTCTGTTAGAGAGCTATCAATCAATACAGGAGAATACTATGGTTATTAACGGGTGTATAAAGATTAATCAACATAATTAATTGATTCCCAGAATCCAACCGGATCAATCTTCCTGCAACAGACAAGTTGTTTATCGAATTGGATCGAATCGACCCTTTTGTTGTTTTCTCTTTGGCGTATCCTGTCATTGGTCGCCACAGCAACTCAGCTTTCACTGATTAGCACAGAGTTTTACGCCCTTGCTGACACAATCCTGTAATCCTGTATGTACCATGTCAACCCCTCCTGTTCCAAACAGGAAGTACTTGCTGGTTCAGAGAAATCAAAAGTGGACTTTTATTGAGAAATAGACTGTTATTTCTCTATCCTTTTTGTCACGTCCTGCTGCAGCTTCTGCACCTTTTTCCCCATCCAGGCCTTCGGCCCACCTGGCAGGTGTGGTCAATGTCCCCTGATTGCCACCAGCTGCCCAATTAAGGCAGGAGGCCACACCGAGCCGGGCAGGCTGGGTTTTAGTTTGCGTGGTGCTGGTTTGGTTTTGTCTCTTTTTGTCCTCAGCAATCTTAGATTACTTTTGTTGTCCAGTTTTCGTTATCGTCCCCCTCCTCCTCCCAAGACTCGAGCTAGATTTACCCCCGGGGGCGTAACATGGGGGCTCGTCCGGGATGTTGACCACCCTCGGCCAGGATCTGTTGGTCCCCTGAGATTTATCTTTGAGTCACAATGGATGAAATTTGCGTTAAAGATGTCGTAGATCGATTTTAGGGGTCTGTGAATTGGATGAACGATACAGACCATCAATCAGATCTGCAACCACAAATTAGGATTCAGCAAATTTGTCTTCTTAAAGAAGACAAAAAGAGAAATGAGGATAGAATTGTGTGTCGCAGCATTGTTTAGAACCCGTTTTGTAAGATCGCATTGCATTAAAGTCAAAGAATTATTGTTATACATGCAGAATCGCTGAGCGTTTGGTGCTACAAAATCAACTTGCAGTTTTTGCTTGTGCTTCACTTTCCTTTACGGGTGAATGCTGGTTGAAATAAAGAGGTGCAAAATTCTTTCACAATACATGACAGTTCTTTTCCTGTACTCAACCTGAAGACTGTAACATGAGATTTCCCACCACCTGACAGGAGAGATTCACTTGTAAGAGAGCAGCTGGTAGTTTTTTCAGGCTATTGCTGAGGACTTCTTTTTTTTTTTTCTTTTCAGCACAGCTTTTTTAATATATTGTAATTGTCATTCAAAAGAACAATATAGAACTTGCGGCTTATAATGTTAATAATGCACATCTTTCAGCGCATCCCTGTCCCCTAGCATATGTTTAAGACACCTCATTGTTTTCCCTGCATCTATCAGGGCTGCACTACGTCTTACTTGTTATCCCTGTATTATTATCTATAATCCCACAATATCCTCTAATCCCTCCGGCATCTCCTTATTGTCTTTGTGATAATGTGCCCAACGACAATTTCCATGCACCAACATCTCGGTCCTCTTCATCAATTCCTTTGGCAAGTTCATCCCGTCTCTCCTTGATGGGAAGTACTACATGCGGTCTCAGTGCAGCTCGGGCAGCTGAAGACAAGAAATTGGAGGAAAGAACAGCAATTTTCCACAAAGACTAAGTAATGGCATTTGAAGAGCCCTCTGAGGGGTGCTGGGACTGGCAGAGTGAAGTCGTGATTTGCAACACGGTGAACAATTTAAAACACTGTGTGGCTTTGTCTGGGAATCTGTTGTATAACAAATTTTGAAAAGCTTTGGCAGCCTCTGCTAAGGATTTGAGAGAGTTTTCGTTGTTATGCAAATGAACTTTTTAAATTGAACTCTGCTTCAAAAGACGTCAAAGATGCAAAAAAAAACAATGGTAATGTACCACAAACGTCTTTTCTGTATATCTTAATCTACTCATTTCACCTATCCAAACATATTTGTTAATTGGAACCGACTAATGTGAAAAGACACGCAATATGCATGAATTAGGACGTATTTTGGGGACTCAAATATAGATATAAAGTCGTCTGCACTTTACTGAGTTCTTGGATGATATTTGTTTTAACAATGTATCATGCAGGATAAGTGCACAGAACATCCCAACATCTTAAGACAGTTCTGCGTGAATGAGACAAATGCATGTTCACTCTCAGATTAACAAATCAACTCAACTTTAAAGCACTTTCTATCATAAGGCTGCATCTTGAACCCTCCAAAAGGTAAAACGTACACTCACACAGAAGGTTAATATTAATGTGAAAATATTTAAAATAAAAATGAAAGAACCAAAAAAATATAAAAAACACACTTCCCCAATCCCCATTTTTTTTTTTTTTTTTTCAAAAAACAACAGAGTCCTTTCACATCAATTAATTCTGGTTGTATTTACAGATTTTGAAGCAATTTTGAGAAGTACATGGAGCTCTGTATAGATGCATGGTTGGGTGTTATTGTGAAAATGCTAGCACGGCTAACATGTAGCAGTGTCGAACCTTTTTTTTTTACATGTTACTAACACGATTAAGAATTAGCATACTTACAGTGATATAATGATTAAAGTTATTAAATTGGAGGAATTAATAAAGTTGGAGAACTAAATAAAATAAAACATAATACAACAAAGAAAAACTAAATCTATTCTAATGTTTTAGATAAACTTGCATTTATTTTTTATATCTTCTTTCTATCAAAAATAGGCCAATTATTTAAAAATATCAAAATTTTTAGCCAATTGTTGACAGCTTATGTGGCCATGTATTAATCATGATATAAGTCATCAAGATAACACTCAACATCACAAAAAAGCAGCATAATCATGCTTACTTGCTATAATTAAAAATAAATATGTCATGTTTTTTAAGCTTTATCTTCTTTTAAAGAAAGCTGTTTGAATTCTCTCAATTCTGCAACAGTCTGTATATTTCTTTCAAAAACTACGTGTGTAACATCTTGTGTAAAGCAATAACTTAAAAATGACATTGTGTTTTTTCCTCTGGTAAATCAAAGTAAGACTATTCCCTATTAATCTTAAGCTGCAATGCTTCGGTTTGTTTATAATTATGAACAAAAGAAAGTTATGAAAATAATTAGCAGCAATAATCTAATCAAAAACCCTTTCAATAGAATACAATCAATAGAATACAATATACAATCCAGAATAATATGTATGCACATCAGGAGTCACATATGGTAATTTTGAGTGTTGGAGGCCCTTCTTTTTTCTCAGAAAGATGAAAAAACTTGATTTTTAGTTAACCAAGTCAGTCTAAGTCAGAGGCTAAAATTATATGTCTAATAAATTCTTTAATGAAAAGTATGATGAGATATTCCTCGGCTGTGTACTCACCAGAACAGTGACAACTCGTAGTACGACGCCTCTCATGTTATTTTCCAGCTTCCTGTCACTCAGTGTGCCGTTCAGTCCATGGACTGGGTCCCATGTCGCCAACTGTCAGATGAACAGAAAAACAGAAAACGATTAGAAATCTCAAGCAAAAAGTTTTTTCTGGAAAACTAAAAAAAGGTCAAAAACATGAAAACAAAAAAAATATATATAATGTTTCACTGGAAATTAAGAGATATAAATTAACTTAATTTCCCTCCAGTATCAGACTGCTTTTTAAGTTTTCAAATAAATAAATTCGATATTATATTGACTATTAAATATCAGCCACAAAATAACATAAAACATTAGAATTAAAACTCTTTCCATTTCAAGAGTTTCAAAGATAGTTGCATTTATTTTGGTGAAAAACAACTCAAATCCCAGAAAATGTTCAAACAAGACTCTTATACTGCGCAGTTCCTATCCTTAAATTGATGTTATGACACCTGAATGTATTTCCAGCAATGAAGAAGAAGAAGAAAAGTGGTTATGTTTTTGCTTTCAACTTCTGTACTATTTAGGGTAAGTTTGGTGCTTATTTGATCCAGTTTAGATCTTCTTTGAAATTACTGTCTTTAACATTCAGATTGCTGTAGAAAAAGTATGATTGGTTACCTGTGTTAAATACACATGTTGTTTTTTTTATGTATTTCAAAAGTCAGTAATGTAACTTTTATCCCACTCTTCAAGTGTAAAGTGGACAAAGAATGACTAATTTTAATCTAAAGGTTACAGTGTGCAGTGCAGGTTGTGCATCCCAAATAATAATTTATAGAAAACAAATGTAACTATACACCTAATTTATTCGTCTTTCACTAAAAGTAATCCTCCTCTGGCTTGCTAGTCCCTCTTATTCCAAAAAAAAAGTTCAACTTTGCCCGTAGCTTTCAAACAGCTGCCTCACAGTCCAGCAATCTTTATGACAGATGAATCTGCCAACTCTAAATTATCCTAGATTCAAGGAAAATGTGCCATATTGTGTTTTATGGTTTGCTGCTTTAATTGGGCATCGCTTTGAGTGAACTCCTGTTTTTAAAAGTATCTTACAAATGAAGAAATCGCTGATGTTGAGACCGTAAGAGCATAATAAAGAGTCTCCATGCACTTGAGCTGGAAAGATGAATTCCTAATTTCAGAGAGAACTATCATTAGGCCTCGCTAAATGTCCAAAAGCTATGCTTTTAATGTTAATGCCTAAAGCAGCAAGACTCTGATTTACATGCTTGTTATGAATTCTTGGCTTTTGTCCTTTCCTCCTGTGTTTTTGTTTTCACTAAAAGGATACGAAATGTCCTGTTGAAAAGAGGTAAAAGACTTGCGGTGGACGCGTTAAGGGGATAAACAAGTCAATACATTGACAAAGTAAAGCAAAAATATAAAAAATATGGCCTTTAAAGGTCATTGTAAACCCCAATCGCTTCTTTTTTTTTGTTTTTTACTCGTTTTGTCAAACCAGTATCCACTACGATCAGAAAAGACAGCCTTGTTATCAGAAAACATCTGAAAGTATTAAAGACCCACTCCAATGAAAATCATGTTTTTGGTTTCAATATGTTTTTGTGGCATTTCTCTTATGACACGTGTAGAAAATGAAGATAAAAATGGCTTCTTTTTAAGGATTTCTTCATTGAAATTGTGAATCATGAGCAGATAAAAACTGACCATTGGAAAAGTTAGCAGTGAAGTTAGCAACTTTTGGTATTTTAAACATGTTCTTGATGTGGAGGACATAAAAATAATTTTTTTTAAAAAATCTCAAAATGTTATTTCAGCATATTTCTTTATTCAAATTGGTAATTAGGAGCAGACAAAACAAATACAGATGGAAAAAGTTAGCAGTGATGTTAGCAGGGAAGTTAGCAGTTTTTGATGTTTTTTTTTTTTTTTTAACATGTTCTTGTAGTTTTTTCTCAATGAAGGACATATATTTAAAAAAAAAAACCTTAAAATGTTATTTCTGAGTATTTCTTTATTCAAAAGGTTGCGAATTAGGAGCAGTTAAAAAATACAGTTGGGAAAAGTTAGCATTGAAGTTAGCCGTTTTTGGTGTTTTTAAGATGTTCTTGTGTGTGGTGTTTTTCTCACAATGAATGACAGATTTAAAGAAAAAAAAATCTTAGAATTTTATTTCAGAGTGATTTTATTCAAATTGTTATGAATTGGGAGCAAAAAAGAAACAATGATGTTGAAAAAAGTTAGCTGCGATTTAAAAGCTACAGGCTACAAGCTTCCTACTTTGTTCCGTTCTATTCATTTGCAGACAAACAGATCCATGTACGTCTTTGTTTTCCTCTTCTGAGCTGAATTCTGCCTGTAAAGCTACAAAATTACTCAACATTTTTGTAGAACTGCAAATGCTAGCTTGAGAGTTGTAAGAGGCTGTAAGCTAGCAGCAGAGCCCATAGCAAAGCAAAACTGAAGATGAGATCTCGTTTCTGTCTCGTTTACGTCTCCTAGACATGAATGAGAAAGGTTTGAGACAAGACAGCTTTTCTCACTCTTCTCGAATACGTCTCCTGAGAAATAAGTCTCACAGTGAGCACTGTCTGAGATCTCAAACTTCTCTCACGACTGTCTCTTCTCCAGATCTCAGTTACGAGAAAGATGAGACGTACTGCATTGTTCTGAAGCATGTCTCATTTTGATCTCTTTACCGTCTCAGCTCTGTCTCACTGACCTATTTGCATAATGGTCTCTCTCGTTGCTCAATAAGGTCTCAATTGAGATCTCAAACCTTTCTCACGACTGTCTCTTCTCCAGATCTCAGTTACGAGAAAGATGAGACGTACTGCAGTGTTCTAAAGCATGTCTCATTTTGATCTCTTTACTGTCTCAGCTCTGTCTCACTGAACTGTATGCATCATTCTGTCTCTCGTTGCTCAATAAGATCTCAATTTAGTCTCAGCAAAAAAAAGTGAGACCTGTCACAAGATCTAAAATTAGTCATTTGTTTCTTGCACACGATCAGTTTATCACAGAAACAAATCAATTATGATGTATTTATATTCAACTTACAAAAGTTGTTTATTCTTTAAACATTTTAACTCATTCACATTTTCAAGATAGAAGTCATACATTACTGTAAGACATGTTGCAAAAGATATCTTTTTGAAACTTAAAAAAAAACATGAAATCTCACAATAAGCAGCTTTGACAGCTGTGTAAATAAATACAGTTGAGATTAGTGCTGGGTGATATGACGATATATATGTGTGGGCAAGAGAAAAGTGTCTATCGTGGCATTTCTCCTCTATATCGTTGCCAATTTGATCAATTATTACGTCAAATATGTTATCATCAGACCCTCCAGGATTTTGCGCGATTTGTTGTGCATCCTTCAAATTTGACTTTCACTGTAACTTTACCCGATCTACAGTAACAGTCATGAATGACGATGCAGCTTCAGGACCGTTTCTGACTCCTTACGAGAGTCGTGCTCCCTTTTATCTCTAGTCCTCACTTATTTTCTTTCAAGATTGTAAGACATGATGTGCAAGAAAATATTTTTTTAACTTAAAAAAACCCAATGAAATTTAACAATAACATTGCAGTGTCAATATAATATATTTTTTTATAATATATATTTTTTTTATTTTTGACAGCTGTGTAAATTAATACAGTTGAGATATATATATATATATATTTTTTTTTTAACACAAAGGTTTTAGATGCAGAAAAGGCACAATATAAATGTATATGTCTTGTTAAATATATAAAAATGATATTGGAACTATAACATTGCATTACATTTAGCCAGTAGAAGGAGAAGTCGCAGGGAAAGTGGGAAATTTTGAAAACAGCAACCAAGAGAATTGTCCATTTGCGGTTTCAGTTGCAACTTTTGTTCCAGCCACACACAGACTACGAGAGGTAAGAATTGTAATGCTTATTTGGTTCACCATTAAAGAGAGGTAAAATATTAACTTATTAGACCGAATGGCCAATGGAATATGTACGAAGAAGTAAATTGGTGCCTGTTCAACAAGTATTTAGTGCAAACTACTTTACTAAATGCGCTTTAATTTCGGCACTTTTTTGGGGGCTATTTCAATTATTGTAAAACGTAATGTAGTTCCAGTGTTAGTTGTTGCGCAGGGACGGTAATTAGCGTGACACGCAGCCTTTACCATGCGGCAACAACAATAGCCGGCAGCCCCTCCTCCAGTTGGAGGGAGTCTCTGTGCCGTGAGTATGTCTGCTGCAGGCTCCCAGTGTTTGAAGTTAGCTATTCTAAAAATGATGTTAAAATTCGATGTATTTGATTAATAAACGGTTGTTTTATGGTTTGCATGTACTTTTTAAGTGTTTTAGTGCCAATTTTGACCGCAGTGTTCTGTTGTGATCACGTAGTGAGCTGACCACGTGTCGTCATCACTGCCCTGAAGAGCTTCTGCTGTTTGAAGGTGAGTTTAATGTTTTATTTGGGTGATGTTACATTTATTTTAAAAGAAGTATTTTTATTTTATTTTTTTCCTTCTAGCAATGTATGTTGTTGAAATTGTATATTTGTTAGACTTGTTTAATCTTCCTCGTGCCTCGACCAAACTGATCCGAGAACCGCTCAGTCATTTCCGGTTGGGGCTGCGGGCCGCTGTTAATGAAGAACCAGATGGGTTTTTGGAGGGACAAAATGGCTAGCAAAATACACCAAAATAAACTGCAAAAATGATTAAATTTTATGTGTCACCCTACATAACAAACTTAGAAGATGATTTGCTTCAGCTAATGTTATATGTACAGATTTACACGCGACTAGCTCAAAAGCTGATGGAAAATCATGTTGACGACAATATGAGCAGCTAATATGCAGAATGTGGAGATGCAGCACATTTTGATTACTTCCAAGCTATATTATAATATATTTATTTTATGCTAGATAAAAATAAAATGGAGAACGCCCCTAATTTATATATATAAATGGGGCCGTTCTCCATTTTATTTTTATCTAGCATAAAAGAGATATAATATTATTGTGTTTAAATTACTACCAAACTAGATTATAAATTTAACAAAAGCTTAGAAAGAATCTGTAATTTTCAGTGTCAGGGAAACAAAATATCTCTGAAAGTCACTTCAAAGTTAACAGTGTTTTAAATGTTCCAACACGGTCACGTTTCATCTCAGGAAGTCTTATGATCATACTGTACATGGTAGTGTTTTGTGAGCACTGATTGGTGTTTTTAGGAAGACAAACTTTGCTTTTTTGGATGTCATTATGTACATACAATGACAAAACTAACATACAGCGTAAGAAAATATAGACAACAGCAGCAATAGCACACTAGACTAGATTTGAAATTTACTTTGCCACAACCCCAAAAATAAAGAATGCTGGTCTTATTTTACAACTAGGAAAATGTCACACAGACCCTCCGTGCAGAATCATTCAGATCGTTGAGGATGGTATGGTTAGCTTGCTGTGGTTTAAAAAAAAAATGTGGTAGATAAATGTATTTTTTTCATTAATGAACAGGCCAGCAATGGATTCCAAAGAAAATGAAGGGAAACGATTCCAACCCAGAAAATGAAGGGCCGAAAGAACACCCCTTAACGGAATGAGCCATCTCGTAAGTGTTTAAGTTGTTGTTTTGTTGTATGTATGTTTTGTGTATATATATATATATATATATATATATATATATATATATATATATATATATATGTTATATACAATTAGCACAAGGACAGAGTTGGACATAATTTCATGTCTACCACAGACACCATTTAAGATAAAAAAATAAATTCTTGAGGAAAAAATAAAAGTTCAGTGCGCTGTCTTGTGGGGTCCAGATGACCCGACTTTTAATTTAAACATGCCTATATTTGCACAAGGGTTTACAAGGTTCCAAGCAGGGCTTCCAAAACCGTTATTTTAATAGACGACTAATCAGCATTTATTTTATTCGACGATTTGCCTAATTAGGTCATGGGCAAACTAAAGGGGATGTGAAGCACACGTCTTAATCATTATTAGCTTTAAACTAATAGAAAGTAAATTCAGATTTATTTATTAAACTTTCTAACGTGCAGCTTCTTTCCTTCATCAGATTCTGGTATTAAAACAAGATTAAATAAAATGAGGTCGGCGTCAGAAACAAGGAACTATTTTTAACCAAAAATAAAGTTTTGGTCTCGCTGACTAAAATATAAAAAAGTTTATTTTTTATTGCTGAACGCTCACTTTGTTCAAATTTACTACACTCTGACTTCATTTAATACAAAGTAATGACTATTAAATTAGTCGTCAACTATTTTAGTAGCCGATTAGTCGGCTAATCGATTATTTTGATGGTTGATTAGTCGGCTAATCGATTATTTTGGTAGTCGATCAGTCCCTGCAGTCCTAGTTCCAAGAAGAACTTCAATGAGCATCAATAAGAAATGGGAGTAAAACAGAAATGTTTTGGAGCTAAGAATGCACCGAAAGCAGCAAATAGACAGAATAATAAACTGTTTTGGTATTGTCTCACACTTGTATTGTTTCTACTGTTTCTCTCTGTCAGATCCAGACCAGGTCTGAGAGCTTCAGACTCTGAAACCTCATTGGAGAGAGACATCACCGTAGCCCATCTTCCCCAGCAGGAGCTCTTCCCTGGGTGTGGTGTGTTCGTCTCATCGTTCCGCCTTGCTGCCATGAACCACGCATCGAAACCACATGGCATGCATCAGTCTCATGGACTTTCTGATCATTTCTTCACTGTTGAGGAGTATCAACATCCAGTTCCTTTTGGTCGTCCTTGAAATAGTCCCTCCGGAAAAGAAGGAAAGCGGATCCTTCAACACTATCCTAAGTGAGTTTTTCTTAAATTTGGGTCATTTTATGCTAGAATTCTGGGAGCAATAAACATGTTCAATCAGGCTGCAGTATATCAATGATTGCCATCAAAATATAAGTTTAACACTGGAAATGAAGTCTTGTCCAGTAGCATCTAACACAGGGGTGTTAAACTCCAGGCCTCAAGGCCTGGTGTCTTACATGTTTTCCAGTTTCTTATTGGCTAAACACACCTGATCCAGGTAATCAGCAGCAGATAAGGCAGGATTTATAGAAGACCAGCATCAGGCTGGTCCTGAAGGTCTTGAGTTTGACACCCCTGATCTAACCCATCTTTAAGGAAACAGATTTGAACTTATTTGTTACATTTTTACTGCCCAAAGAAGTATCATACGGAATTTCAATTCTTTTAACAGCTATAGAGGTCACAGTGTAATATGTAATCTTAACTGAATTCTGGCTGTTTTTAGATGCCAGAAATTATAATCTTGATTAATCAGATGACATGTAAATCAAATCTCACAGCAGCATTATGCAGCTGATCTAATAAAACTATAATTTGCTTACAGCTTGAAGTGTTATATTTATTATGTGCCATCTACTGTCATTTTACTCATACTAGATTTTAATGTTCTTGTTTTACAGCTTATATCCTGAGATGGGCCACTCCACCTGGTTGAGAGAAAATTGTGGAGGTCAAAGTTAAGAAAGCCTTTGTCAACAAATGTAGGACCAGAGCCGGTTCTAAGCAGTAGGTCACTGCTATGATCTACAGTATGTGGACTGGTTACTCTTTCATCCTTTATTTATTTTGAATTTTCATGGACCATGACTTTCAATGCAGTTCCTGCCAAGTGTGTTCTAGGATTTGGAAGCATGTAAGTCCTCTTGTTTCAAAGCCAAGTGAGATTCTTCCTCGTACCTGTGCTGTCAGTATGTTTGTTGTTTACATTCTGGAAGTATTCATTACCACCATGTCGGCCAGATTGAGTATGCCACAGTTCATGTACTTAATGCAATTCCGTAAGAAAAAGTTTTCACTGTTTTAAATAGATCTACGGGTATAATACGACACAATCTTGTGAATGTATTTCTGGTTGTATTCAAAATATTCCATTAAGAAGCCAGGTGGTTTTAACTCTTGTGCTATCCTAGACATGTTTACATTAAAAGTGGGGTCGACAGCGCCCTGAAGTTTTTTTTCCCAAGGATTTTGAATCTTCTCTGGTGTCCGTGGCAGACATAAGATCCTGTCCACATTTGTTATGGGAGAGATCTCACATCAATGTAATGGTAGGGTCATCTTGACCCCGTAAAAGAGTACAAGGGTTAAATTACTTAAAATTATTTGAAAAAATAATTTTGTTAAAACGGACTTCTCAGCAAGGAGGTTAGTAAACAATCACAGAGCTTGTATAATTTTATTTTTAATTAATTTTTGTATCCCATTTATGTTTTATATTTCTGTATTTTGTTTTTAAAAATGTAAAAAGAGTCTAATGCTGCTATCCCAATACAAATGTTGTACTGATGATGCTGGCCAAATGCCAAATAAAATGTTACATTTACATTTTTTGTATTATTTTTTAATTTTTTTACTGTTTCTCAAGTCATTCTCATAAATGGCTTTGGTGAGACATGAAAGAGACATGAAACAGACATGAAAGAGACAATGATGAGATCTCTTTTAGCGCTCATTCTTCTCAAATGTGTCTCATTAGCGTCTCAGGTCTGTCTCATCCTTTCTCCTTAATGCTCCTATAAAACACCTGAGACAAATGAGATCTCAACGAGACTATTTGAGATCTCTTTTAGCGCTCATTCTTCTCAGATGTGTCTCATTAGCGTCTCAGATCTGTCTCGTCCTTTTCTCCTTAATCCTCCTATAAAATAACTGAGACAAATGAGATCAGAACGAGACTATTTTGAGATCTCTTTTGTTTCTTCCACTTCTTTAGTCTTGCTCAAATAGCTTATCTCAATTCAATCTCATTTGTCTCGTTGGTGTCTTTGCTCATCCTTGCTTATTTCTTGCTCCTAAGGGTCCCTTAGGAGCAAGAAATAAGACACAAATGAGCACAGAATGATCCACAGATGAGACGCTCAAACTGATCTCAAACATGTCTCAGGAGACGAGATTGAGCCACATTTGAGCAACAGATTTTTCCTATGGGAGAGTGTAAACAAAGGGATGATGGGAAGTCAGATTGGAAGTTTAAAATGTTTTAGCAATTCTTTTCTTTTATTTTTTTACATTATATGTTTGGAATAATTCCAGAACTGTTATTCAAGCACTTTAGGCTCTAAATAAAGCTAGTTAAGTGTTACATAAGTTGTTTCAGCCTAGAGGGAATAATGTAGAGCTTCTATGTAAATTCAAGCTGATTTAAACTTTTTTTTTTTTTTTTTACATTTTTTGACACTGATGTGTAGTTGGCTATTTTTTTTACATATATGTTCCTGGGGGGCTTAATTCAGAAGATTAAGATAAATACAGCACAATAATGAAACAACAAAACACACTTGAACATTTACAGCAGGAGAGAAAGGACATAAACGAAGCTCTATCCTGAGCAGTCCACATCAGAAAAAAATCCAACGCCGACATGAGATGAACGCTGATGATGAGCCACTGCAGAATGTTACTTTGCCGAAGGCTCCGTAAGTGCTTGTAAGGAATGTGACTGCGTATGATCAATAAAACATTTGCGGCGCAGGCAAATGCCTTCACAGAGCCAACAGCTCCAGGAGCCTTACATTCAGAAGAAACTACACCTGTGACCTACATCCCTGTCTTGGTGTATCTGTGGGGTTTTTTGAAGGTTTTTTTAATGAAAATTTGACTTCTGCACTGAGCTAAAACAAGGCAGGGAGAAAGTGATCTTAAGGCAAGCCTTAAAAAAAAACAAAAAAAAAGCCATACTCACTTCAATAATGGAAACGGTGAAATAAAAATGCAAAAGACTGTATATATATTTTAAAATACTGAAAAATAAGGTGGCAAAATCATTTATAGATAGGAAGGAAAATAAATATAAAAGTTTGTAAAATAGATCAAATTACTATTAATCTATTGATTGAAATAGTTACAGGTAACCACTCAATAGATGAAAGTTTACATTAAGACATCATCTTCTGGTTTCCCTTTCCCATAAAATAGCAATTTGATAAACCTAATAAATGTATGTGCAAATCAATATAGAGGGATAAAAGTGCATAAAATGTGTTCATTTTATTATTCTCTCACTGTTTCTTATTGCAGATTGTAATCATTATGACTCTGAGACTGATTGAGTCATTTCTAGCTGATGCAGTCATATGTCAAAATCCCACTTTCTGGAGGCGAGTGAAATTATTCTTTTTTATCTTGTCAGATTTAATACATGAAATTAAGATTTTTTTTTTTTAAATGTGACTCAATGATATAATCAATTTGAACCTGCACCTCTTCACTTTACACTTGTGTTGATTGCTTGTTAAAAAATAACACGACTTTAAGACAAAACTGCTGCTTGACATCAAAATTCTTGGAGGAGAAATTCAATTTTTAGAATCCTATAACATGTATTTGAAAAACAAAATTGGATTAGTTCTAATTTGAATCATTATACAAATGAAAAAGAATACTAGATTTGTTTTGGAATTTCACTTTTTTAACCTAAACTTAGCATGTGCTGCATTTGTGGTATAAATAAAGGAGTATTTTTTGTCTGTTATAAACTCAGATGTCAAAACGTAAAGAGAGGATATAAGGTCAAACTAATTAAAGAAAAGTAATAATTGAAGAAAAAAATAAATTATGTAAATTTATTTATTTCGACTGTTTTCAATTTGTTGTACCAAAAACAAAACACACCAGCTTTGCTTTCTTTTTTTTTTTTTTTTTTTTACAATCATTTTTTATGATAGTCTGAATGTGAAAGGTTTCATTCGGTGCCCGGTCTGACTGTGCTGTCTGCTGCCTATGCGTATCTTTAAAATTCCAGATAAAAGTCCATTCCACTCTCAAAACAGGATGCAAAAAAAGTGCATTTGCTCCTTCTGTGCTTGAAACGCACCAGAGCGAAGACTGGAGCTTTAGTGTCCAGCTATTAGCATTCTTCTGTTCCCCTTCAACATAATATGCGTTTTCCAGCCTAACAACCGGTTTATTATTCATGACTTTTTTCAAACACACAGTTTATCTTATTAAAAAAATCGTCCTTGCTTTTTGTTTGTCTCCCGGCACAATTGTAGATTTAAAGAATAGATTATAATGCATGAAAAAAAACATAGAATTAACATAAGATTTCTTATATCATAACTATAATGTAGTAACACTTTAGTCTCACTGGTTTATTTATTTTTAAGAATATATTTACTTAATAAATTACCTATTAAATAACTTTTTCTTCAATCTGTACATGATAAAAACAGAATCTTGATTTTTTTAATGACAAAAACACATAATCAATTATGGGAAATATACTTTTACTTAGATTGGATCAGATGTACAAAAGTGAGATTGGCAACCACAAAAATAATCTTTGATTCTGTTTGAGTCGACAAAAGAAGAGTCCTAATTTCTAGTAGAAAAAGATATTAAAATGAAAAATGACAACCAATCCAATTTTTCTTCTTCTTGATTTTACAAACAAAGAATCAAAAGGAGACAACATAGAAAATTGTTAAATGTTCTAATCCTCTTTGTTTATAATTACTGGATTTCATAATTCACAAAAAAGTATAAACACTGAAAAAAAAATACATAAAAAACTGTGTACCTTTGTTTACTTGCAATTGTGTATTCACATGTACAAAAATATAAAATACAGCTTTTACATGCACAATTTAAAATTACAACAGCTTTATACTAACAACACATACAAATCTTTAAAAAGTACACACAACTTGTTTGTTACATACACACAAAATCGCATATAATCGAGTGACTTGTGAAGACTTTTTTTAGATTTGTCTGTGTAGTCAGTATCAATCTGTTGTCATTTTAAGTTCTGTATGTAAACTGTATTATGTATTTTTTTTTATTTCATAACTTTGCACACGTAAATACACATTTGCAAGTACACAAAGTTACGCTCAAAATGTAGTTACAAATCAAAAATTACGTTCAGACAGATTGGATGATATTATTTTCTCTCCATACTAAAGAGCAGAAAGCCCATTTGGCTCACTGAGGAGGTAAAATCAGCAAAAAGGATGAGGATTTTTGTCAGGACAGCCAAAGCTAACAAGAAGCATCATAAAATATGCCCATTCAGCTAACTCAGACTCTCCTCAGCTAATAAAAAAATCATTCAGACTTTTTATTTTTTCTTTCCCCAAAGCCTTCATGTTTGTCCTAAAAAATGTTCTTGATATTATCAAGTATGCTGTTTTTACTATAATGAGAATTTTTATTTCCAGAATAGAAATAAAATGAGAGCATAACACATTATATAAGCGCTAGAAATGGCAGACTAAATGCAGAACTCTGGGGATTTTGTCTCTATGAGAACAAGCAAACAAGGACGGAGTTTTAAAAACGGATTTGTTTGTTGCGTTTGTGACGGCAGCTTATGCAGTCATCTCCACAAGTGATGCAAAACAATCATCACGAATAAGAGTTATAATAAATGTTAAAGAGAAATTGAGGGCTTGAGTGAGACTTCCAGTTTTGGTATGAATCCCTTCTACAAACACTTTTATTATTCACTAATACAGTTAAAAAGTGGTACATCCAGCAAAAGTGCCATTAACTTCTTCATTCACTCATCTGTGGGATCAGACCACACTAAGTCCCAGCATGCATTGGTGTTTTTTTTTTATGATAGATGCTGAACACTACAGTCCGGAAACACTCACTACAAGCAGCAGTGATGGACATGTTCAACCCAGCAGTGGAAACATCAAAGGTTGGTAATTGACTATTTCACTTAAATCATTATTTTGACCATTTCTCTTGAGAGTAACTCATCAATTATGGGCAAAAAAAAAGTCCTCACTGGTTTTCAAATTTAGCCAAAAACAGGTAATGAGGAGTATTCATAAAATCTCAATCTAGCCGTGTTTTGATCATTTTAAAAGAGTTCTCGACAGGTTTTAATCATGAATATTGTACTTTTTGGCCAAAATCGAAACCTGTGTGGTTTTCTTGGACAATTTCTGCAGAGTGACAGCAGTCAGTGTTTGGTAAATCACTTTTAAAGAATAATTAATTACATTACTTTAGCCATTGGATTAAGTTGTATTCAAATTACTCATTATCCTGTTTAGGGACCAGATGACGTCAGCTAGCAGTGATTGGTCCAACGCATGCTCTTATTGAGACATCTGATTGGCCAGTTTATAACTTGAATAACTAGAACTAAATGACTAAAAAAAAAATTAGGAAGAAAGGTTATTCTGACAAACAGAACCAAACTAAACTCTACCTGGGTTCCATCAGTGAAGGGATCAACTTCACTGTAGGCTTTACAATGGAAAGTCTCTTGACAGCCTTTACTGAGACTTTTTTTCTTTAATTTATAGGTATATTTAAATGAGGTCATGGGTAACTAAACGAAAAATGACTGATGACTGTAGCAGACTGATGAAGACGTTAATGTTGCATATCTCATATTTGAGAAGTCTTCTTTCACAGGGAGAAGCAGAGTGTTCTAGCAAAAAAAAAAAGTCCAGCTGCACTTCAGTCAGTGTCAGCAGCTTTATCATGACGACATAGCCCATCCATCAATCCATTTTCTATCCTCACTTCATTCTGCTCAGGGTCATGCTGGGGGGGTTTAGAGCATTTCACAGCTGTCAGCGGGGTAGAGGCAGATTAAACCCCGCGCAGGTCAAGAGTCCAGCTCTGGACCAGAAAGGTCAACGTGTAATAAACAACCACGGAAACTTGGGGGAGATGAACGTGACCTCTCTTTTCCTTTTTATTCTAATTAATGTACAAAAATATAAACGGGAACATATTTCACAGTCAAATAGGAAAATATTTCAACCCGACTGGAAATTATTACAATTGAATATTCATTTGAACTGTCACTATATCAATACATGCCAGGCGAAATGAAATTTCTTGTTTAGGAAAGTTAATAAAAGAATATTATAAAAGATCAGAAACAAAAAGGCAACTTGAAGAGACGACTCTCATTTTATGTAAGAGTAAAGAGGCGTCAAGCTCTGCTTTTGTAAAAATGTCAGTTTTCTAAAGTAGACCTGGTCACACTGGAGCAACTTATACTCAACTGCTTTTTACTTGTTTTTAAATTTATTTAATTTTGACTTATGTTGTTTTATTTATTTTATTACATTTGTATTGCATTTTAATCATGTCTTGTACAGCATTTTGTGCTTTTAACTTGTAAATATGCTATATAAATAGGTTTCTTTTATTTTCTTATCAAGCAAAAAAAAAAAGGATTTCTTTAAAAAAAAAAGACTGTTATAAAGAAAAGTTCTTTTCAAAATGTTTTCACTTTTCTAGGTTCATGCTGGAGCTGCAGCTTCATGGCGGCAGGGTTTCCCACGTTTTAGAAGAAAACCTCTAAAGTTTAGTGAAGCTTGTCAGAGAAAAAAAGAAAGTGGAACGGGTTTATAAAATTAATCACTTTTCTAGTGAATTGTGAAACACAGGAGTACAGCGGTGTCTGGGAGTTTTATGGATATGGGAAGCCTGTCATCATCCGTTTCAGCTCTGGACAGCTCCACAGACAAACTGGCACTCCTCAGCAACATAAACAGGCTGAAGTGACAATACCCTCACTGTAATCAATGGGGTCTTTCCCCCACCACTTACAGCAACACGGACCAGCAACACAAACACAGAGATCCAGCGATTCAGTTTTTTTTTTTTTTTTTTTTTTTAACTAAACATCTTCATATAAAGTTATGTTGAACCAACTTAGAATAGTTTATATATATATATATATTATATATATATATATATATATATATATATATATATATATATATATATATATATATATATATGTATATATTTTTTTTTTTTTTTAAGTAATTTCTTTTTTGTAATACAAGGTTCATCAACCAAAACATAACCTTTAAATAAGTCAAATTTGATTTAGCTTATTCACAAACTGTTGAAACATAAAATGAATCCCTCTGGAAGGCTTTTAACTACAGTGCCCACAATGCTCCAGCCATCCATCAATAACCAAAGTTATACTAAAGAGTCTTGATAGATTATGGAGAACACTGATTGGATATCAGCAAGCTTAGCCAGAATTCACTCATAATGCGCACCAGATTATAAGGCAGATTTCTGAAAAGTACAGCAGGAGTCACTTAGTGAGCTCTAGCTGAGATGCACTAACAAGAGTAAGCAAATTCTGCATACTTATTTTTCCACTGCTCACATACTAATACTAAAATTGTTGGATTGAGATGATCCTATATAGAAGTCCTTCAAGAATCTTTTTCATAGAAGATTAAACAAATTTGACACAGCTAATTCCTGTAAAGCAATCGATTATTTTAAACCCTGCAAATAGAACTTTTATTTATCTGATTCAGCTCGGATGATTAAAACAGCTTTTTTTCTGTCAGAAATATTGACAAAATTGCAAAAGCAAACATGATATTCCAGTTCTTAAAAAAACCTACCAATGAAATCAAGTTTTTGGTGTTTTTAACATGTTCTTGGAAGAGATTTATAAAATGATTTAAGCTTAAAACTGAATTTCGGAGTATTTCTTTATTTAAACCTGAATGGATCCGGTTGAAAAATCGATCCATTAACGTCTTTATTTTCCTTGTCCGAGCTGCCAGCTGGATCAAAACTGTCATTAATACGTATTTATATTTTCAACACTCACTTGTATATATTATTTTAAAGAATGTCTTTAAAGGATTAAAGATACAGGAGAAAAAAGATTTTTCTCACCTCTGAAATCTCTGCACTCTAAAATGCAGCTCAGTGTAAAACTTACTTCAACTGACAGTTTTATACTTAGTAGTAAGTAAAGAAAAAGAAAAGAAAACACATTTTAAAGTGCATCATAAAATTATAGCTAATTTTTTTCGGAAATGTTGTTCAGGAACACAATTATTTATAGATCCAATCAATGACTCATAATTGTTCATAGAGTCCACTCATATGCACGGAGTTGTCCAAACAAAAACCGTCAGTCCACACAAACTGATCATTCCAGTGGAACAAGCTAAGCTCTTGATTTCCCTCATGAGCCCCAAACTATTTTTCTCACATGTGAAAACCATTTGGATGTGTGTGTTTGTGTGTCAAAGAGAGCAAACTGAGGCAAACCCAATTAACTGCAGTTAAAGTACAATTCAAACTTTAGCTTTAGTGTACTTTTAAAATAAACTATAAAGCTAATTAGCAACTTTATAATTGAAATGCATTACCTTTAAATTACTGTCTGCCTCTTTATAATTAAATAAACAAAAAAAAAGCTAATCAATTATTGCCTAATGCATAAAAATCATAACTCAAATGAGTTTTGGAAAAGGGCTTTTAAAATAATCAATATGGGTCCAAATGTTTTCTTGATAATGAGGAGAATGACACATTGTTGTACAAGTAAGCGGCATAAAAAGCATATCATAATGTATAAGTGTGTTACATTCTGATTCCTGTATCAGATCATGTTTATTTTAGTCCTCTTGGTTAGATGAAATAGAGCTTTAAAAAAAAAGTAGGACATAAAGAAGTAGAAAGAAAAAGAACAGAAAAGCTTCAGAAAAGTATAATCACTAAAAACAGTTATTGAGAGATTCATCCAGAAACAAAATATTTTAACTTAAAAAAAATGTAATTTAAATGAAGCATAAAGAACATTTTTTTTTCAAACTGCTTCTCCTGCATCTTTCCACATCTGCACATGTGTGTAATCCTTCTTACCATCGCAAACATTTCCTTTAGACTTAAAAGTCTGAAAATTGGCTGTTTTGCATATTGTTTTTTGGCTCTGCATTTTCCATCAAACTGCGGTGCTTTAACGGACAATATTCACTGAGCCCGAGTCGTTTTAGAGGCAGTTTAGTAACAAGACTGTAAGTATTCCATTTACTTTGCTGTCTGCAGACAGAAATGAATGTCTGTCTTTGAATTTTTGCACATAGTCTGGGCAAAGTCTTAAAGCATCATTTTAATAGATCACCACACTGCCTAAGAAGTTTATAAAACAGATTTTAAAGAAGTAGAATTCTGATTAATTACAGCAATTCAAACATTTTAAAATGTAGGGAGCCAACTTAGTTTTTTTTTTTAGTTATTTTTTAGTTGTTGCTCTTTAATCATGGTGTATGCTGAAAGATACTTTTGTTTTTCTATTTAGAGTGTTCTTTAAATATAATTTTGTCTATACTGTATTTTTTTAAACATATTTTAATAATTAGTTTGACGTTTTAAAGATCCACCCCAGTGAAAAATTTGTTTTTAGTACGTTTTTATGGCATTTTTTTTTATGATAGGGAATATATATATATATAAATAAACAAAATACTTTAAACAGATAATGGGAAATGGGGCCTGGCTTACCAGGGGCCAACAGTTTATCTCACAGCATATTTCTATTGAACCTCTGCCACTCTGCAGAAATCAAGTCCTACCACTTTATCTTTTTGGCTAAAAACAGCATAATCATATTTTAGAAAAACTCTGGGAACGCTTTTAAAATAGATCAAGAGATGACTGGAGAGGGACTTTAAAGGATAACCAAACAGGACAGTTAGAGGCTGACTCCACCCACAACCAAAATGCAAAAATCCAGTCAGAGGGGCTGGTGAACAGGACTGTGGGACTTCTGAAATGATGTGGACTTAATGGTTTGATTAACAGTAATACCTCAATTCAACCCGTAGGGGGTTTTGACTATATTTTCAAGAATTAAACAAGTTTATTTTAATTTGTCAAAAATTTGGCAATGACCAACATACAGCACTTTTAAAGTCCCATTTATAGAGATTAACAGACAAAAATAGTGGATTTAGGGTTTGGTTAAAAGGAAAGAATTTAACAATAAACGATTTGTTGGTAAAAAATACCCACAAAAGGGATTGAAGTTGAATATTTAAGATGCCAATTATAATCTCTGTTTTGTATAAAGACTTAAAACAAAATTTACAAGTCTTGAAGTTGTGGGCAAGATGGAAGAAATACCAGTGACTAACCTCCTTTTGTAACTGCTTTTATGGTAAATGTGTTTAGTGCAAGTGAATAAAAGCATAGCCTTATTAGCTGTTTTATAAAATGTGTTAAAAAATAAACAGTTTTGTAACCTTTAAGTCTTTCAGATTCTAAGCCGTCTTCTGTTCTGCTCTCTGCTGGTCATCTGTTTTACCTGGCCTCTAAAAAAACAAGATTCAGCCCAGAGTTTCTCTGCCAAAAGTCATCAGTTCATTGATACTTTCTAGCACTCCAGATCTAAGTTCCTTAAAGAATTTCTATTATATCTGTTTTGAATCCTGACTTGTCTTCTGAATCTGGATTTCAGGCCAGTTTGTACTTTTTTCTGATGAGTTCTGTAACAGTTGCATAATCTGTTGCTGGATTAAGGACGTTGAATTGGATGTTTGTTAATTTTTTTGTTTGTTTTTTTAACATGGTCACTTCCCTGGAGAGCATTTCAGTTTCCTTCTGGCTTTTATGAGGGCTGCGGTTTGCAACAGCATTCCACTCTCTGAATCTCTACCTTTCGCCTCTCTTCTACTACACCAGCTTAGTGGTCTGGCTCTCACCCCTCCCTCGGAGAAACCCCATAGATCTAATCAGGATACATCTGTTCTACCTGGCCTGCAAGAAACATTTTCGCTTTTACCTCAGCGTTGCTCCTGCCTGTCCCCCTGCTGAAGCAAGTATCGCATTTGTCACTTGTTGCTTGGCTCAATAAATCTTTACGACCAGTCCTGAGGATTGCTCATGTTTTGTGCCCGCTATTTACTTTCTGATAGGGTTGAACAGTTAAAATAAGTCACAAAATAAAGAGGACACTAAACTTTATGTGCTATCTCGTGTGAACATGACATTTTTATATCAAAGAAAGTAGATTTAAATATATGTGGCTGTGGTAAGACAGGCTAAAAGACGAGTGAGAGCCAATCAAAAAGGAAAGTTGCATGATTAAGAGTGGAAAAGTCGGAAGATTTGAAAAGTTTTTTAGCTCGGAGAAGCTATACAAAGCAGTTGCATATAACGTAGGTAAATAAACATAGCAAGAACTCTTCCGATATTTTAATTAACTTTTCAGTCTTCTACATTTCACAACATTGCTTACTTTCAGCTTGTAGTATCTCCAACCATGGAACAATGATGTTGATAATACAAATATAAAAACAGTCTATTGCTGTAGTACAAATCTAAATGTGGTCCAGAGAGTGTAAAAATCTCAATTGATCCTTGTTTCAATAAAGGAAGGCACACTAAGGTTATAAAATCCAAAATATAAGTGCTGTATTTTCTGCACAATAGGGCGCAACAGGTTGTAGGTCAATCAATGGTCTGTTTTTGAAATTACGTCATATATATAGGGCAAAACGCACACTACATAAAGGCCCGGTATCACAGGATTTGACGGGCGTATCACTGATGAAAAAATTTGAAAATCTGCCACACGCGCTCAGATGCGCCAACTTTATGCATTCTCGTGGAATTACAGTGACACAGACACCAAAGTCCACTCTTCTCCCAGAGCATTCCCTACTCACGTATAAGTGCGTCCTCCCACAATCAGTCACTAAACAGACGCCGTAAGCGGCAATAGAAGTGCTGACTGGCAGGGAAAACGGCCTTGCTGCAGCCGTGCACGAGCGCGGAATTTTGGCATCCAAGCGCGCATGCCTGCGTCCGCTCCACGGTCCGATCTCGCACTGAAACTGCTGTTCCACAGCCATTGCACGGCGGTACCGCTGTACCACACGCAGTCACCCGCGGTCTCAATTTTCGTGCAGAAAGTTTGTACCGCGTGTATGCGCGTCGATTCCGCGGCCCTATATCGCGGCCCGTTGCACTACCAGTCTGCTCCTGACAGCGTCTGTACTCCGGGGATGAAGTGTTTTCCGTGCTCCAGCCGTGACATGGCTGTCAAAGCCAGTAGGATTGGGCCTTAAGGTGTATTAAGTGAGAAACCACTAAGAGATAAGTCCATCAGTCAGTCAGACTTATAAACTGTATTTACAGTAACTCTAGAAATTGTTTGTAAAATGCTACATGTAAGTCACGTTAGCTGCGTTAGCAAATACACAAAACCTGGTACTCCTAACCTTACTTGTGACACATAAAAACAGACTAACAGCTTAAAAACAAATACTATTGTGCCTACACTAAATCCAAAACTTGCTAATTACACGTTTAAAAAAAAAAAAAAAAAAAAAAAACGCAGTCCAACACCGTTACGTTAGCTTTGTTAGAGTCCTCTCAATACCCGTTACTCCTAACCTTGTTTGCAAAAAAAAAAACAGACTAATAGCGCTAAAATAAATGTGATTGTGACTAAACTAACTCCCTAACTTGTTAGTAACACATACAAAAAGCAGTCTGGTATTGCTATCTGTTAGCCCCGTTAGCTTGTTCACAATGCCTGTTACCTCCAACTTTGTTTGTGACACATGAAAAAACAGACTAAAAGCGCTAAAACAAATGTTAAAACACAATTATGTTTAATTGCTTATCCTATAAATTATTGCAGAGATATATAAAACCAATATAGAAGAGTTTGTTGATTGTTGTATTTTCTGTAGTATAGGGCACACCAGATTATAAAGCTATTTTTGTCTATTTTTCAAATTATGTCATGTATAAGGTGGATCAAAATATAACGAGCATTAAGTGAGACAACGCCCAAGATAGCTCTATCATCCTTTCAGACTTACTTTGTATTCAATGTTTTCACAGAAACTTTAGAACTTGTTTGTGACGCGCTACACATTAGCTTTGTTAGAAGTGTTAGTCACATTAGCATATTCACAATTAACTAACCTTGTTTTCAAGACTTATACCACTAAAACACACATTACTGGGACTTTGCAATTTTCTAACACTGTCAGTAATACGTTAAAAAAAGAAAAAAAAGAAAAAAAAGAAAGCACAGTCAAACATCACCATGTCATATTATCCAATAACCATATTCTCAATAACACCAAATCATTCATTTTGACAGAGTGTTGTCTACCTCTTAAAATTTCTTCAACATCAGTAAACACAACCAGACTCAGACTTAATCCATAAATTAGGAACTCTGCACTACATGAACTGCACTGTCGTTTTTATTTATTTTTTTTTTTTTAAAAGCAGTTTATGTTCTTTTAAGTCACTTGAGTAATCTTAGAATGTTAGAATATGTAACATTTGCAAAAAACTGTTGTGGACCACAAGCAGTTAAAACAATAAATATCATAGTTAGATTTGAAAATGTGTAGATTATTTCTTTAAGGAGCTGACAAAGTTTATTAGGAGTAAAACAATAACTTAAGTAAGAGAGTCACATTCCAAGTTTGCTGGCATCTGTACATCTGTTTGTGTTTGTGAATGTAACAGACAGAAGTGAAGGTTCAACGCTCTAGAAATCTGCTTCTCCTTGTTTCTTGCGGGTACCAGGCAAATTTGTTTTTTATATCATCCGAGTGATGCCAGCTGTCCTGGTAACTTATTCAGTCTATTTAAAACAAGAATTTGATGACAATCTATCAAAAGCTGCAGATTATTCATGAATAGCCGAGTAGTCACAGCTTGAGTGATTGGAAGTTAAACCGCAGTGTCAGTGCCGGGTTCAAGCAACACGTTGATGTTCTTCATTTTGATTTTCTCTGAATTATTTTGATGCAACAACTCTTGTATGGCTAAAGGCTCTTATAAATAATACACTCCCAAAACAATAACAAGGCCACTTAAACCAGGATACAGTCATGTAATAAAAAAACTATCTTCTAAAGATTTTCCTTGGTTTCCGCTTCAGACGGAAATATATTAAAAACTAGCACACAAAGCCAAGACATGAAAATTAGAATGGAAATTCACTACTGCAGACCTTGTCAGTTAAACATGATCTTATTTATGTATTATTTATCGAGCAGGCTAGACCGCCCCCCAGCTCCCCACACCCAACTCTGTAAGAAAAAGGTTTTTTTCTTAAACTTCCTCAGCTGAACTGAGATCGACATTAGCAAACAGCAGAGGAAATAACCCAAAATTTAGATTCCCAAACTCACCAATCACATTCATTCAATTTAATCTATCATTAATTGATATGTTAGTTTATCAGTCTGCAAGAAAAAGTGCAAAAAAAACACACTAAATCGAGGTCTATGTGCATTTGTGAAAGTTCATGTCAAAATCTAAGCCTATTTTTGGAGACGTAAAAAAAAAAAAGCACTAAATTTGTCTGTTATTTACATTATTAACAATTGTAAATAATAGCACACTTCATGGCTGCTATTTTCTTACTACTTTATGACATTCTAACATGTCACGTAAGGGAACTACAAATACATCTTCAGACTAGAATATCATAAAACAAATAAATTCAAAGAAATGTGACAACATATTTTATATAGAATCACATGGGCTTATATTTTTTGGACTATATATTATATAGTATTGATGGTTACGGCTTAAAAACATATAGAACCTAAAATTATGTGCCAAAAAAAAACATCACAGCAGGAAAAAAAATCAGCATAAATGTCAGGATTCTGAAAATTGTGTTAAGTGTGTACTCCTTTTTTAAAAATAATGATCATAACCAACTGTTAAATACTTTTTCATACACGTGTATTTCTTTTGGATAAGATAGTTTAGTTTAAAAAGCTCCACATGAATTCATAGGTTGGATAATGGATATTGAATTGCATGTTTAAGATGTTCATAGAATTGTCTACACTTAGATTGTCAATTCATGGATTAGTCGTCGGTGTGTGCACTCAGTCAGATGTGTCAGGGAGTAAGGCACTTAGTCTAGCAGGATGGTTGTGTTTTGACAACATGACTGGTCTTAGAGGAAGCAAACGGCAGGACATCATGTACTGTACTGTTGAAGAAAAGAAAAGAGCAACGTCTACAAACCGAGCTGCTGCATGAGCGAAGTCTACAAAGTGGTATTGTGTAGAGATTTAACAGCAAATTCTGAGGCAGGATTTGTTTATTTCTGCTTATCTTATTAAAAGTTGATAGAATATATATAGTTTCAGCTCAGGAAGCTGTCATTCTGAAACCTGCTTTCACTGAAAGCTTGTTTTGTTTATGCCTCTTAAGTCAGTTTTGTAGAAACATGACTGACATCTTTGACATCTTTTTAGCAGATGATGATGGTGTCATGAAATATTAATTTCATTACAAAATGCAAGTGTTGATAAGTAACTGGTACAGCAGGAGTGTTTCTGATGCGTATCGCGTCATGATTGGTATCAAAAGTATTGTATTGTCAGACTCACAGAATACACACCCCTACTGCCTACCCATGTAGCTAATCAGGGGGCCAAGTCTGGGTCCTGCTGTGCCGTTGCCCTGCCCGGATAAAATCAGAGTTTGTGTCAGGAAGGCTGTGGTGACCCCTGAAGGGATATGCCGGAAGGTGTACAGCAACATTCAATAACCAGCTGAAATTTTAATTCTGGAAATGTTTGATACAAGTTTCACAATTAAAACACTTGAGCTCAAGGTCCCTGCTGCAACTTGAATCAAATATAAAATCCCCTGTGACTGTACATTTGACTCATTTCACAATACAAATCACCAGCAAAAGGAGAGATGTAAATATCAAGAAGGTTTTACTTCTTGGAAATGAAAAGCAGCAGGTGAGCCACCTTTATATTTTGGAGCCACACAAGTAGAAAATATTTTGCAAATGCATTTTCTCCTCTGGTCATAGAAAATACCCATCAGGAAATCTTGCAAAAACTATTGTATTTTCCGCACTATTAGCCACACTTAAAATCCTTATTTTTTTCTAAAAAAACAAAAGTGCCCCTATTATTTGGAGCACCTAATTAAATTTTGGTTGTGCTTACTGATGCTGAAGTGATTTAGAGGAAGACAAAGCTCTGTCTAAATGTTTTGTTGGGTGTGAAAATGCTAACGTGGCTAACATGGAGTGGTATGAAACTGTGTTTAGTTCTTTTTTTTCCCTTTACATGTTACTAACAGCTTTCGAAGTTTATAAAGTCCCAATAACTTTGTTTTAAGTGCTAAAAGTCTGCTGTTTTAAGGTTGGAAGTTATTGTGCATATGCTAATGAGGCTAACGCTTCAAACACAACTAATGTGTAGAGTGTCACAAACAAGTTCTAGTCTTTCTGTGAACACATTAAGTCTGACTGGCGGATGGAGCTTTCTTGGATATTGTCTCACTTGTTTCCTTTATAGCAGTGATCACCAACCGTAATCAGCCCATGGACTGGTTTAAATTAGACCGGTCTAAACGGGGCAGATGTTGGCATTTTTAAGCTTCCTGCTTCTGAAAATCTATTTTCAAAATAAAATTCTACTACAAGAAATTTTGTTTTAAAAGGCTTAAAATACAAGTATTTTTTTAACAGATGATGAAGATTCAATGAAACAAAGTTGTTGATTTGTAGAAGGCTGTTTCTGTTTTTGATAGCATTTCATAAAAGAAACATTAAATTAAATTAGTTTTTTTCCCTTAGAATGCCATTTCAACACTCAATCCAGGCTCTGATCATGGTTTGTCTTTGCATAAATCCTCATTCATTGGGTATTTTTTCCAACACAAAGAAGGAAGATATTTTCTGCTAAAGTCTCTGAATGGACGTCTACCTAATCAGCCTTGCTGTAGGAACATTTTCAAATGTCCCTTTTATAATTTTTTCACAAATCAGCAACTTTATTTGATTGGATCTTCATTCTCCGTAAAATGTTTGCAGCTGGTTTGAACTTTGTGAAGAAGATTTTCCCTTTAACGTCAAAGTGGAGGCTAACAACTGGACGCTAGCTTCAGCTACGTCTGACTATTGAGGAGTGATGGATGAATAAAGCAAAATTAAATGACTCGACCTTCAAAAAACCGTTTTTTTTCCTTCTAAATATAATATAAATGTGAATCCAGAGTGTCTCCAACTTTATTATTTGTGTGTGTGAAACAATCGAGAGTCCGTCATCGCATATTAGCTGCTTCTGGTACATGGCAACAAATGTCTATGTCGAGGAAAACTCCCAGTTTTTTCTGTTGACAGCAGCTTTATTGTTCTTTGCAGTCGAAGACTCTTCTTCAGTTTCCTCCATGACACTTTGTCACAAAGAAACTTTTAAAGTAGGATTTAATGTTTTGGTTTTTTGTATTTAGCTTTGACCTACTTGCTTAGCAATCCAGTTAGCCATGCAGGTATAGCTGCTTTAGGCCACGATGTTGTGAACAGAATCGGGAGGTTTTTCAAAATAAAACTTCCTTTTAGGATCAGAAAATAAACTAAACAGAGATAATCTAAATAAGTGCATGTATTTCTTCTTTTTTATATGCGGCCAAATGACCCACAAACTGGTGCCGGTCTGTTGCCCGGGGGTTTAGGACGATTGCTTTATAGTTTGATGCACCTCATATATTACATAAGTTTGAAGGAGAAACAGTGAGAAATTGTATTTTTTACATTTTCTAGAATTTTGATAAAGTTTTGCCTATATGAGTAACGTTTATGATGACATTATAAAGGGGTTTAATAAAAGCGGCTGTAAAAGACAAAACTTGACAAATGTGAAAGTAGATGTTCATGAGATGGTTCTAAACAGTTTTAAATGTTTTGAGTTTTCTGGAAGGAACACACTTTTAAAAAATAATAACAAACCCTCATCCTTAAACAGCATAGATGAGAAGGAGAGTTTACACAGAATCCAAACTCTTACATTTTTGTGTTCACTTGCCTGTTTGCTACATCCAAGCATAAATGCATTTTCTGTATATGAGGATTAGGAGTTATCCATTGCTATGAATATATCCTGTACGTGTAAACGGTTTGTGGGTGGGTGTGGATCCTCACACTTGAACATTTGTGATCCACAGAGGCATGCAGCGCTGGCTGCTGTAATCTGAGGTTTACATGCTGTAATTCTGCAAAAAGCCTGCAGGCCTTGCTGGCAGAGAAAAAGTGAGGAGAGGGAAAACAGAGAGAATGAGAACATGGGGGACAAGACCAGAAAGAATAACTTTGCAAAGGGCAGTCACAGGGGGGGAAAAAAAATAAAACTGATAAATGGAGGCAAGTGAGTCTAGACTGAAGGAAGGAAGAGTTAAAGACGAAAAATAGAGGAAATTTGAGGTGAAGTAGATCCTTAGGATTGAAAAGAAAAAAAAAGATTATTTTAATTTAAAAAAATTCATTATAAACTAATCAAAAAGAAAAAAAAAACAATTTATTTAAAGATTTTTTTTAAAAAAAACCTAAAAAAGTGGGGGTTTTTTGCTCACAGTTCATTTTTTTCACTAATACTTCCTTTAACCTTTTGTATCTTAGTTGTCATGGCCCTGATGTACCTTCAGCACTGTTTACCATTTAACTGAATGTCAAACAACAGACAGTGCAAAATAAAAAATCAATGCTTTGTCTGTGGTGTCAGTTTTATGTTATCATTTCTCACCTTTGTTGAAGATACTGTGACCTCTAAGATGTGAACAAGCAAACCTTTGGCAGCTCAGAAATCATCAATTGGCAGAAGATAGTTAATGAAAGAAAAAGCTGCTATTTGACACAAAAAACAACTTTCTGGACAGAAATGAATTTTAGACCAAATGTTGATTATATTTGGATAATTCAAAAGTATTTTTATTGTTATGAAATTGCTCTTTAGTGGAATAAATACAGATCTTTGTTGCTAATAATATACATATATTTAGCGCAATAACTACTTTTGTTTTGCTAATCACACATTGTTTAATGTAACATCAGTTTTTTTGGTGCATTTACATGAAAAAAAGTAAATTTTAAATATATTTGATTGTGAAATAAATATTTTTTAAATGTTATTTTATTATAGATATACGTATAACATACAAAAGGCAGATTTTTTTTTTTTTTAGATAAAGTAATGTAAAAACAAGAGGTAAAAGGAATGAAATGTGAGAGAAGGACCTGAGAAGAGGTGGGAGAGAAGGAAGGGAGAGATAAATAGCATATCAAACCAGCTGAAATATACAGTAATCCCTTTAGTAAGTGTAACCGTGTAGACACACACACAGACAGACACACGCAAGCATAAGATGAACACACTGTATATCTCTCAAGCTTGTGCTTATTAAGTCTATGAGGAAATCTACTGAAGGCAAACTGTGATTCACTTGCAGATTATCCGTGATGCGACTATTTGGTATTCAGACCTATCATAGACTGAGACACACTTTGGTGTGTGTGTGTGTTAGCTGATGAAGCTAGAGGCATCAAATAAATAAAATGACGAAGATGGGACAAGAATATATTTCCTACTTTTTTTTTTTTTTTAGGATTTAAAGTTAAGAAAATTGTTAGAAGGTGAACTTTCATTTTTACCTTTTATTTTGGACACAAATGTGGTTTGACAATATTAATGAGGCGTGGTGTAACAGGAAATGATTCTGATCTAAATCAGCTTTTTTTTTTCTAATTTAGTGGCATAATAATTGTCACTTGATTAAATGGTCATTTTGTTTAATGGGGTCTAAAACAAAAACATATGGGACACAATGTGTGAGGCAGATGAGAGGATCTTCCTTCAGCTGTTGTCGGCTCTGTGAAATATTTGAGAATAGAGTGAGCAAGCACATTAAAGCAGGCTCAATGTGATAAACAGTAAAATAGGAAGGAGCATACTACATATAAATCTGTAAGTAAAAGCATTTTTTTTAGTATTTTATAGTGGTTACCTCCTAACATTATATCTTGTTCTGTATGCTTGGAGACCCACTCGGATGAAAGTCATGTTTTAAACATGTTCTTATGGCCTTATTCTCATGATGGAGGACATGTATTTAGAAAAGTACTCTTAAAAATAGAATTTCTGAGTATTTCTTTATTCAAATCACTGTGAATAAGGGGCAGACAAAAATGCTGTTGGAAACGGAGAATTCTTGTGACATAAGAAATATGGTGGATGGACCACAAGCTTAGTGGTTTGCTCCATTCCTGTTTACGACTAGATCCATACACATCTTTGTTTTCCTCGCCTGAGCTGCCATCTATCCTCTAAAGATTGTAGCAACTGTACGGCTGGATAGCTTCAATTATGCTTTTTGTTGCAGCAGTAATGTTAGGTTGAAGATGAGGGCCTAGCTAGCAGGAGAACACGTGAACAGAGAGTCTTAATCAACGGGAGGGAAAGAGGGGCGGGGTTGCTCAACCCAATGTCCCCCGCCCAATATTAGAATTTCTAACCTTGCCTCTGATGGAAGGTTGGTGCCAGAGTTCGGCCACCACCAGTGTATAAATTTGAGTGTGAATGGGTCTGTGACTGTAAAAAGCTTTGGGCCTTCAAGGAAGGTAGAAAAGTGCTATCCAAGTGCACGCCATTTAAGGAACCACTGCCACTGTGCAGGAAAACTACAAAACTACACATATTTAATGTAATTTTGCCCAGAAAAATAGCATAGTCATAATTAAAAGACCACTGGAAATGCTTTTTTACAATTGAACTAAGACAGGGGTGTAAACTCAATCACACTGGGGACCAAAATCCAGAACACACTTTAGGTCGTGGGCCGAACAAGATAAACATTTATTGAACACATAAAATATGAAATTTTAAAACTTTCAAACTTTTAAAAAAACATAACTTTTTTTTCACAAATATAAGCAAAAAGGAACAGGAATATTATTCAAGTATAAATCAACTTAAACTTGAAATAAGTTTTAATATTTTACTTTCCATTCTGATATATTTTGTCAAAATTATACAAGTTAGAAATAAAGTAAATGTTATAAGAATAAAACTAAATTAATTTACTTGTACATCATTTTTATTTTAAGAAATAAACTTATAAAGACTGTATGATGGAACTTTTATTTATTTATTTTTTTTTATTTTTTGACACATTGGGCCTGCTGTCAAGGAATTGTGGGATATCATTCCCTTTGCCTGTCTGGGCTGATTGGGGTTTAGGTATGGGTTTTGTAAAATGTGTTTTGTTGTATAGCTGTTTGAATCTGTTTTACCTTTAGTTGTTTCATCCTGTTAGAAGTCATTCTAACTGATCTCTCAACCGGATTCGGCCTCCGCGCTTTGACGTTGACACATATGATTCAAGATGATCAGATAATCTAAAGCTAATCTAAAAATAATCAATTTTAATCTTATGTAACATTATACCTGCAAAGGAGTAAATTATTAAATATATTGTTCATTTATTTAATTGTCTCCAACAACCGAATTCCTCATTTTATTCAAGAAGTTATATTTTATTGAGTAATTTCACCAGGTGAATTGAGCAAAATCCACTCATACCATACTGTCTCATGTGTCCTGTTTGGTTGTCCAAGTCTAAGTGGCACAGAAAGCCGTCTTAAGAAAACATTTTTTTTTTTAGATGAGTTGGGGCTGCAAAGTCAAACTCAAAATTATAGTAAACTTAAAATTTCTCACCATAAATACACAAGGTCTGGTCTTCTATTAGATGGCAATGTCCTTTTATTAACAGGTTTGTTGTGTTGTCTCAAGGGTAAAGTGTTACAGTAACTGATGGGACTTAAAATTGCATTAAGAGGCTTGTGAGACGAGTAGCTTTTTGGCACAGCCTACTCAGTTAATAGTCATTAGAAAAACAGCCTATTGCTTTAATTATCATCAGATCAACGACATCAGAGCAGTTCAATCCTCTAACAAAAGATAGGTAAAAAACTAAATAGTGTTTCCTTACTTAGATTTTGCTTGTAAAGTGGTTCTCTGGGAGTTAGCAGCAGCCTGGGGAAATCTCATTATGGAGAGCATATACCACATTTGATGAAAAAACTTCAAACTGAAAATGAGGTCTGAGTAATTATGGGGGGAATAATTGGCTGGTATTTTTAATAGCTTTGGGCCAATATTTACTGATTATTCAGCGGATGAGTGAAGAAGCCACGAGTGGCCTCTGGAGGAAGGATTATACCAATGTATAAAGTAATACAACAGCTCTTGATTTTGACAATTGACACCTCTGTATTCTGATAACACCTTGCAGGCCAATAGTGAAAAAACTATGGAAATTACATTCTTTCAAAACGCACTGGTTCTTATAAGTTTTAATGCATCAAAGACTCAAACTCACAATGCAGAAACAGTATCAAGAAAAGTGAGGGTATCTTTAGATGCCAACAATAGATGTTCTTGTTACTCATTAGTAATACATTTGACATCACTGACATGGAGTTATCAAGGAGTTATTCTTACCGCTCCAATCAACGCGCGTGACTTTATCATTACAACAGAAGTTCCAAGTATCAAAGTTAATGTTCAATATGACTTTTGCATGAGCTTGTACTCCACATCCAAGGCACAGTCAAGTAGAACGGTTATAACTTTAAACATAAATACAAATACAATTTCACAGAAAATTTCTCCTTCATTTAAATATGCAGAAAAATGTGTCAAGGATTGTGAGTGACATAGGAAATAGATTTTTTGGTCCATCTGTATTTTAGGTCTTGGATTATGTATCGTCTCGTTGTTCATAGGAAATAATTTGAAACAGTCCAGGGGGGAGGGAGTTCAAGTTGTGGGGCAGAGCGTCTGAATGCCCTGCTCCCGGTGGGGATAGCAAGTTGGAGGGAGGACGAGGACCTGAGGGAGAGGGCGGGAGGTCCGAGAGATAAGGCGGGCCGAGGTTATGCATGGCTTTGTGGGTCAGGAGGAGGATTTTGTAGGGGATCTGGTAGGTGATGGGTAGCCAGTGAAGCTGCTTGAGTATGGGTGTGATGTGATGGAATGAAGAGGTCTGAGTAATGATGGGAGCAGCAGAATTTTGAACCAGCTGAAGTTGTTTTGGTGGGAGTCCAACAGAAGTGAGTTGCAACAGTCTCAGGTGGGATGTGACGAGGCTGTGGAGCAGTACGGCGGTGGAATATGGGCTGACAGACGGATAAAGATGGCGGCTGTACCAGAGGTGGAAGAAGACAGTCCGAGTGATATTGTTGGTGTGAGAAGTGTAGGAAAGAGTTCTGTCCAGAAGGACAACCAGGCTTTTAACTTGAGGGGAGAGGAGAATGAGAGAGTTGTCAAAAGGGATGACGAAATTATTTATTTGACTAAGAGTAGACTTGGTGCCTACCAATAGAAGTTCTGTTTTATTGCTGTTTAGTCTGAAGAAATTAGAGGTGAACCAGGATTTTATTACTGCTGCTGGTATGGAAGGCAAGTGTGAGGGTAGAGTCAGGTTTGCTGGAAAAGTGTGTCTGGGTGTCACCTACATAGCAGTGAAAAAGTATTTGATGTTGATGGAAGATATGTCCAAGGGGAAGAATGTAGGTGAAAAAAAGCAGGGTGCCCAGAACAGAGCCCTGAGGCACGCCTGTGGTGGCGGCAACTGTAGGGGAAGCAAATGACTTTAGTTGAAAAGTCTGAGTACGGCCAGAAAGATAGGAATGAAACCCATTGAGAGGAGTTCCTGAACTGATGTGCATTTTTTGCAGGTTTAAGTGTTCACGTAAAATGTGACAAATGCACAGTACCTGTATTTGTGTTGTTACAAGGGATGCCACAATTCTCGATTTAAAACCGGACTGTACGTGACACCATGTAACCGAATCGTGCGGAAAGAGAATCATTGCATTTCTACTGCATTTATACCAGTGTGTTTACAGTTAAACTGTCAAACACATTTTTGCCTAATTTAAATTGTTATTTAGCTTTATGAAATTACACCAGGCATGGGCCAGGCCAACAGAAAGGTCTTGTTATTTGGTTGTTAGGGCTGCAGCAGTGGTTAATGCTCTCGGCCACAGCGAGGAGACTGTTTTGAATCTCGGCTCTTCTCCTTGAGCGTGTGTGGGTTTTTTCTGGACACGCCGGTTTCCTCCCACGGACAAAAAACATGCCTCACAGGTTAATTGGTTACTCTAGTGTTTCTAAAAGTGCACGTGTGAGTGTGTGTGAGATTGTGTGCCCTGCGATACACTGGTGACCTGTCTAGGGTGTACCCTGCCTTCGTACAACAGTAGCCAGGATAGGATCTGGCAACACCGTGACCCCAAAAGGGATATAGCAGGTTAAGAAAATAGATGGATGGCAAACATCCCATCCACAAAGACATAGTTTGGATTACAAAAGACAACTGCTCTCAAACAGCACCAACTGAATCTCAATTGCTTTCCTGCCCCTCTGGCTCCTCCCTACTACTCCAATTGTGGGGGGACTTTAAACTGTAGTGTTTAAAGTGTTGTGGGCTGGCTATCTGGCTATCCCCCCACCACTGGGGTGATCCACATATAACTTGTTGTGCAGAGGAGAAACGCAATTCTTCATAAATTTACATTTAAATATAAGTCATGGTTATTTGTGCTTTCATTATTTTTTTTATAAAACCAATGTTCTGGCATTGGTTTTATAGCAGCTATGCGCTAACTATTGATGATGTCATCAAGCAGCAGTAGCATCCAAATTTGAAGATACTGGCTATTTCCAAATTCCTTCCCTACTCACTATATAGTGCACTATATTGTGTGTTCGCCATTTTCTGGTGCTTCCCCAATCTACAATTGCCCAAGAAATTTCCCAGAAGTCTCTGCAAAAAACTAGCGTGCATTGATGCTTACTTCATTAGTGAATGTAGACCACAATGTATTAACCCGGTGTTTAGAAAAATGAAAGAAAAGTAGTGAGCGTGGTGGCCGAATTGCTTTAAAATTCCAGGGCACTAGATAGTTCTGTACTATAGTTTTTTTGTGGATTAGGTTGGGAATTTGGACATTGCTACTATTTTTCCATATCTCTCCATTTGAAGGAATAAGTGTAGCGATAGGAAGAAGCTATAGAGTTATGACAGCTGTTCAGACTCCGCCTACCTTTCGATTCCTTTGCTTTTTTCTGCTACTATACTATGTTTACAAACTAGTCACAGACATTCAACCTTCATGCCTTCCTCTCCTTCATATTGGGGCTCAGCCAATTTTTTTTAATCTATTAAGTCATAAATTGGCATTGGCAATATAGCTGAGATTACCCGAGGACTGAAACCCCCACATCGTTTCCTTGTTCCTTTTCTCTCCGCCTCACTTCATCTATCAATGTCTCTCTGTACTCATCCATCCATACATCCATCTGACCTAAGCAAAAAGCTGTGCACGAGGAGGCTCATTTTGTTTTATCCTTCTCACTCCCTGCATTCATCTTCCTTCTGTCTCACTATTTTCCACAGGACCATCCGGCATGTCACTTTGTTTCTTGATTTTTCAAACTGAAGCAGTTTTCTTACATTTCCAAACATTTTGCTGCTCATGTGACATGCCTCAGATATGGTGAGTACAAGGTATTATCCAAGTATTTGTTCAAGCTTTCTTCTTACCATGTTGTTAAATGTTTTAAAAAGAATAAAAGGTAAATTTTAACTGTTGAAGAGATAAAAACACTTCTTTATGAAAGCTGAACCAGAAAAAAGAACAAGAAAAATTGTTGTTTGACCATTTTTAGCTTAAATTGCTGTATACTGTATTGTTGTCGTAGTCTAATGCTATATATACAGCATATATTTCACCCACATAAGTTTTCTGCCAAATTATGTATGAACTAACTAACTCTATATCACGTTGTATCAAATGTAAAAGCATTTCTGAGACTCTCATCTCATGAGAATGATCCAAACTTTCCTTTGTAACCCATTGTATAACTTGGTCCATGTTTTCTATGCTGTAATGGATTATTATTCCACTAGGGGCAGTAAAAGGTTTTCCCTGCTTTTTTCAAAATGGCTGCTTCCATGAAATCGCAAAAAACATTTTAGGTGGGAAAAGTTTAGCTAATTTTCAAAACTTTATAATAGGTTTATAAATTGATATTAACTATAGTTCTACTAATTATTAAATGGCTATTTACTGTATTGTAAGAATACAAAATTCATTCTTTATAATACAGGCACACCATGAGACAAATTTGAGACAGTGGGGAGATAAGGCTTTCTTTTTATTATTAATTTTAATGTAAATATTTCTGGATCTTAAAACTGATATTTTTGAGAGCAAAACTTACCAAATTGCCCAATTTATTATAAATGGAACGTTCCGTAGCTTAAATGAAAATAGGATATTGCAATTTTTTGTATGGATTCAATGAAAGTTTTTTTTTAAAAACCTCTTATAAAAGTTCTGTCAATTTTTAAATGTAGAAGACCTTAATAGAGGATATTTTCAACTTATTTTAAAGTCTTTTCAAGTACACTCTGAAGGTCGTCAGCGGTGTTAACAATTGGGTCAGAACCAAAACTTCAGTTTTCAAATTAAATTTGATGAAAGCTAAGAAGTGCCAAATATTTCAGTTCCACTAGTAACCACTGGAGGCAGGTTCCAGAAAGAGCAACATTATCGACTCCTATGTTAAAAAAGTCAGAATTTGAACCAAAAAATAAATGAACGCACAGTTTAGTTTCAAGGTTAATGTTACTTTTCGGATGGAGACAGTAGATAAAATGGATTTATAAATTAATTATTTTATTTGAGGCACTTCAGTTGATGTCCCTCTATGGGTAATCTGTAACATGAGTCAGCTTGGTTGCTTATTCGTATTTATTTTGATGAATCCTAATGTTGACATTGAGGAAAATGTTTATCCAAAAAAGACAAGAAACAATGAAATGTTGCAGTGAATCACATCTACTCTCTTCAGTTGTACAGATCGTTACAGATCCTTAGAGTTGCAAAGTGGAAAAATGAACAACTGTAGTTGTGTGTATGTGGCCCTGTGTACTGTTGAACTGTGCAGAGTGTACTCTGCCTTCACCATCCAGTAGTTGGGGTAGACTCCAGTAAGCCCGTCTCCACATATGATGTTGGATGGATGGATAGATGGATGGATTGAAGAGTTTCATTGCTTTATTGCTTAGAACTGATATTAGTTTAGTAATCATTTCCCTACAGAACTATTATCTGGTTTTCCAATAGTGACAATGCTCACCATTATGTTAGTTGATAAATATATGCGTTTGACCCGACCTTTTGCCTTTGATTTTCTGAAAAATGTGATACTTAGAGACATACAAAAATATATATTTACAAGTACTTTCAAAGTAAAGCTATTCAAAGAGACCTGAGGCAGTTTGGTCAACTTTAATCAATGTCCCGTGTCCACTGTGCTCTGGTCACCCTGGATATAACTTGGTAGTCTGGGCATGTATTCATTCATGACTGATACGACCTTCCAGCTAAAACAAATCCTTCACATCAGCAGGGCTACAAAGTCTGCAAATACTCAGTATTCATGAGTTCACAAGGGTGAAACCTGTTATCACAAAGCTTTCAAATAATATGTTTTTGGTGCTTCTGCTTTAGCCCCGCTACATAAAGAGGCAGGGTAAAAGATAAGTAAATCTAAAAGGGAATGATTCCTAATTTTTGGAGTATGTTTTCCAACCAGCTGACAGAGCTAAATATGAAAATAAGCACTGGTTTAATCTTCTTAAGCTAAGACGTGAGATTTATTGACAACACGCAGTATTATGATTTCAGCACAACTCTGGGTTTTAAACAGGCGAGGCTTGCAACTTGTATGAGTGTAAATAAGTAGAATCACATTCAGACGGCTCGTGCTTTTGCTGGGATTAACCCCTGTTATCCCAGAGTTTATGGTAAGCCTCTGTAAACATCACGTCTTAATTTCTGTATTATGCACAATTTGTAAGGAGTATCTTTAATAGACGCTATAACTTTACTTCTGCTTTGGGTGCAAAGAGTCTGCACGATACAATAAATGTTTAAAAAATGTCAAATTACTTTAAAAGACACATTTTTTGACATGTCAAGTTTATCTAAAAAAAATAATAAAACCTGTAAGGGCACTCACTCAAAACATCCACATCGTAGACAACTCAGTGAGCCAGTAGAGCAGAGAAGTCTTAAGCCCTTTTTTTTTCTTGGCATGCCGCGGATGACAGTTCATAGCAAAAACTTAAGCAATATGTAAGGGTAAATAGGTGAAACGCAGGCACATCGTATCGGTTTTTCATTTTTTCAACCTCACCTGAAACCTACGCACTTCATAAGGGGCCTGTCAGGCCCGTCTATGGGCTGCAATGGTGTCCAAGGCGAAAAACAGAAAATTGCACCCCCTACCGGGACTTTAATTTGCTTGTCCCAGCTGTGGCTAGAACTCAGGATCTCAAGATTATATCATGAGAGGGGTGGACTAACTGACTGCACCACTGTTGAGATTATTCATCGGAACAAAGTACGGGTATTTCGACTGAGTCTGTCTACTTTAACCAAAATACAATCTCCAACTAATGTATATAAGTAAAACTGCTTTGAGCCTATTTTTCCTCCTCTCCCTTTCTTTTTACCCTTTATTCTGTCCTGAGAGCTTGTATTTCCATTCTTAAAGTTTTAAAGAAGCACCCCTCTCCTCCCCCCAATCTAGTTTAGACAGTGTCAGGAAGGGAGGGACACTGCACAGCAGAATTGTTGATTACATCAAACGTTTAAGTTATTTTAGGAATGTTTTTCGACTATTACTTTTTCACATTTTACATTAAGTGAGTGGTGTATCAAACTACAAAAATAATAATAATAATAATAATCATAAAAATTAAAAAAAAAACAAAAAAACATACAAACATTGCAATTTGGTGTCCCCTTCAGCAGAATGCGACCTCGGCAGCCGCCTTGGTTGCCTATGTCAAGGGCCGGCACTGGGGACTGTTAATGTTTTCCAAGCAATAAGCATGTGTGTTCCCTGTGTGCAGCCCAATACTATGTTCAAGGAGCTCAGAAACACATGTTCTAGTGTCCACTTGTAATGAAAAGTCTATATATACACGCACATATGCCCATGTCAGACTTCAGCGTTCAAACCTCATGTGTTCAATCATCAATACACAAGTTTTAAATTCTTTTTCTGGCTCTTCGTACAAAATGTGACACCATTGAAAAGTTAAACCAATTGAACTTATTTTCAATTCAACTATCTGTTCCAAAAGTGATTATGAGGGAGGAATTAATAATTACGATTTTTGTCCACTCAGAACTATGACACCAAGTCTTTCATTTATCAGAATAGAAGAGAAAAAAAAAGCCTGGAGCGAGATTTGCTAGTATAATATAAGTGTGTGTAGCTTGTATTAAACTCACAAATAAAATGCAATACGCTTACCACATGCACCACAATCATATGTTCATCATGTTGCAAAAGCCATAAAGGAACTACATGACATGCCTGCGCTCTTCATAGGAGGAAGCCCCTCCAGTCTATGACCCTCCATGGGCCCAGACAACCCAAAAACCCACAGCACCTGGACAGGTCAATCCCCAGATGGGTATATGTGGCGAACCCATAAAACACAATTAAGCCTAGAAGTCATTTTAGAGCACATTTCATTGCAACGCAATAAAAAAAAGAGAAAAGATAAATTAAATATTGTACATTTACTACCACCCATTCAGAAACTGAAAAAAAAAATCTTTTAGCTATCAATTTCATTTTTTGTTGCTTTATTGAAAGATGTGGACCAGTCATTTTCTGGCTGTAATCCTCCAGCCGTTGTTATTTATTGGTTCTCATATCAAGTACAATAAACTTTCAACACAAAACACCCCGCCATGTTTCATAAGCCAGTCTGTTAACACCTTCTTGACATTTAAAAACCTGTTTTTAAAGCAGCAGCATTGTCATTTCCCATCACAGCCGCCTTTCAGTCTCAGATGCTTGTTTCCAACAAGCCTGCAGGTCCACATGGTGTCTGCACCAAACACTAAAAGGGAATTGCAGAATCCAACACACTTGGATTGTGCAACTCCTTTTTAACTTAATGTCAAAAGAGGTTCTGGTGTCGTCTCATCCCAGCACCTAAGGCGTCTCACTCTCTTTAAGAGCAGAGTTGCAGATTAGTCGCTCGGACATCTAACACAAAGAAAGCGTTTGAGGGATTGCTCGTTTTACACCCCAGTAAACAAGTAGAAACTTTTTTTTGCATCACCAGCTTGCTTTAAAGATCTAAAGCAGATGTGATCCTGAGAGGATTTTTTTTTTTCTGATTATTATCTTTTTGTACTTTCAGGATGACACAACATTCCCCGCCACATGACAAGCTCCCCAAAAACACGTGTGGAAGCCTCCACGGCTGCCTGGAGTATTGATCACCTGTCAGATAGATCACAGCTTGTGAGGCTAAGGGGCGGTGAATCTGAGCAGGTGGTCAACAGCACAGGGGGACCCCCAAGGGGACCGTCCTCTCCCCGTTCCTCTTCAACCTGCATGCCTGAGACTTTCAGTTAAGCTCGGTCTTGTCATGTTCAGAAATCCTCAGAGAACCGTCGGTTTTTGGGTGTGAAAGTGGCGGAGGGAAGATTGAGCGCGGAGGGAGTGGTGGACACTTTGTCGCACGGTGAAGGATCAATAGCTTAAGCTTGAATGTCAAGAAGAAAAAACAAATAGGGGAGATGTGGAACTCAATTCAACAGCATCTCCATCCTAAAAGAACGGCAACCCTGGAGGAATTTACAAAAAAACAGACTTAGATCTTTTAATGTTCTTTCTAAAGAAGAAAGTACAGATTTAAGTTTTGAAGTCCATTTTTGTATCCGTTCAACCTCAAAGAAATGACCTCAAAAGCTGATTTCACACTGAAGGTGATTCTTGTGTCAAGGTCATGGACCAGGGGTCTGCGACCTGCGGCTCCAGAGCCACATGTGGCTCTTTCATCTCTCCATGGTGGCTCTCTGGCTGAAGAAAAATAAAATAGTAATTTAAAAAAAAAAAAATTGGAGATTAGCTATTATTTTAGCAACATACGATCAGTTTTGGCTAATTTGTTTTCTAGTGGGGTTTTTAGGCTAATTTAAAGTCTTAGCTTCTATTTAAGCAACATGCTGTTTTTGACATAGTTTTCTGAGGAATTTTATGCTGATTTGGAGTTTAATTAATATTTTAGTAAAATGCTAATGTTTTCAGCCAATTTGTTATCTACTGAAATTTTATTTTGAATAATTTAGAATTTAGATTTAATTTTAACAACATGCTAACGTTTTTGACTAATTTAGTTTACTGAGGAATTTTAGGCTATTTTGGAGTTCAGCTAGTAATTAAGCAACAAGCTAGCTTTTTTTTTTTTCAATCATGTGGTTGAAGACTCGTTCGAAATTGGGCTCCATTTTCCGATCAGTATCGGATATTTCATTTATTCTTATTATAATCAGCGCTTTATATTTCAAGCTTTTTATTCCGCATAAATACTCCACTAGAAGTCTGCATGTCATGAACAGATCACAAAATGTTATTCCCGGGAAACGCAGCAAAAAACGGCAACAGTTCAAGCAGAAGATTGATATAAAGAGTTTAATAAAGCTAGCTAGCCGATCACGGATTCAGACTTCCAGGATCAATAACTCTTTTGAAAACGCTTTAAACTGACAGCTAGTGTCTTTAAACAACAACTTCTAAAGGTATATCAAGAGAAAAAGACAGAGTTTTGTTTCTTTTTAATGTTCGTGCTGCAGAGAGAATTTGCATCAATGATCGGGACGTCCAGCTTCAATGTTAAGTCAACGTACAGACGCGATCAGAGGTCTGAACGTTGGACACGTATCATGTATCACGTATCTTGTTTTGGGAGTTCAAAACTTTTAACTTTGGCTAATTAGATGTGTCAAATCAACCAATCAGCGAGTCAGCTTTGGCACGTGACATGTTAACCAATCAGCAGGTGAAGTCCATCACAGAGGAGAATCTGATTGGTCTACTCCTGAACTTTTTAAAAAGTGTTTTTCTATCCAGACAACAATAAAAAGATCATATGATGACAGAAAGTCATCACAGAGTGGATCTCTGAACTATCTAATAAAGAAGGCTGAACTGTGCCTGGAACATCTGGACTTTATTATAAAAGGAATTCTGTTGCAGATCCAATAGCAAAGGAGCTGCTGACCTCTGTAAAAAACACGTTGTGTTCAGTTCCAGAACTCCTCAGGTTTTTCTGCAAGGCTGCGTTCCACCAAAGATTATTCTCATCAACAGTCGTCAAAACCATAATGACTCTCCACACTCAGCTAGTAACCTATTGCAATTATTGACTGACACGCTCCACTGCAACGCTTGAACTTCCGAACCCTCAGAGAATAATAAAACCTTTGAAGATGTGATTTTGGATGCTTTCATCAGGTTCCTGCAGGGTCTTACTCTCACACTGACTTCTAGTCGAGACATGATGGACACCAAAGATTTTCAAGATGATACTGTAACTCTCTGATAGTTTTGTAGATACTCCAAAGAAAAATAATTATCATCTAAATAATGTGGATTTAATATTACTGGTTGTAAGGCAGTAACTATCATTTAAAGAAATATAATTTATAACATTTAAGTTGTTTTTTAATTAGTAATCTGTTGTTCTGTCTTTATGAGACATGCAATTAAAATAAAAGCAAAACTGCTACAAGAAAATAAAATTAAAAAAAAAAGATACACATGACAACACAGTGAAAGCTATTAGGTGAAATAATTGGGAATGAGAGAAGTGGAGAAGAAACAATATGTAAGACAAATAGTTTTTTTTTGTTTGCAGATTATTCTTTTTCTTTTCTTATCACATATTTTACTTTTTGAAAATATCCTTTAACATATAGCTTTCGTTAACCTTTTTCACTGTGCTTCACTTATTGCTTTATCCCTTTTCTACTCTATAACCACATCCATTTTTTAAACGGGACTTACTTTTTACCTCTGAACCCTCACCTTTCTGGGTTTACCTACAGTATGTCAGGATTATTCAGTGCCTTAACGTTCCGCTTCAGCTGTGCCTTTCCCTCGTTTGACCTTCATCAAGCGAGGTTTATTAACTTGCCCTTTGCAGCTGCATGCCAGCTATCTTGTTCCGTGATCAGAGGCTGTGTGATACTGCTGTTCAATTAAATTCTGAGCATAAAAAAACTTATTAAGCACTTGACTACAAAATTATTCTTGTTAGCATCAGCTATGATTCATTTTTATTACTAAAAATTCCTGATGTGGCTTTTGAGTATTTGTTACTGGTGCAAAAGTAATTGAGTAAACCTTTTCATTTATTATTAACAAACAGCTGGACATTACTTGAATATACAGTCTCAAGTTAAGCTAGGTGATACAATATGCATTGTAAAATGTTTAGCTGATGTTGAAAACTGTCAGAAATTTATTTAGTTTAACTTTTTGACTCTTTTAAATGATTAAAGTCGGAGTAATGCCCTCCAATAATGATCAAAGTCTCACTCTAATCATCTTTGGATCGATTTTAATAAGGTTTCCAGTTGTCTTTCAAATATGATTATGCTGTTTTTGGCCAAAATCAACAAATCTGTGTCGTTTTTAGGACATAATTTCTGAACCAATTGCAAATGAGTTGTGGGTGGAAGTGTCGCTGCGGTGAGCCTCTCCTCACATCCCGACATCCATTTGTTTACAGTCTCTCCTGCTAGCTTACAGCCCCAAACAAAAATGGCGAACAATATTGGAGCTATCTAGCTGTACAGTTTTTAGGCAGACCAGCCTGAACGAGGAAAACAAAAACTTGTCGACTGCAAGTGGGTGCATCAGAATGGAGCGGAGCAGAAGCTCGTGGCTTGCCGTAATAGCTTCTACGTCACAGCTACATGCCTTTTTTTCAGCAGCCGTTTTTTTGTCGATTTAAATAAAAAAATTAATAAATCTTCTCAAAAATGCAATTTAAAGCTTAGGTTTGTTTACATATGTTCTCCATCATGAGAAAAAGGCCAAAGGAACATGTTAAAAACACCCAAAACACAATTTTCATCAGAGCGAGTCCTTAACAAAAGGTAGATATTGACGATTTGAAAAGAAATCAATGCGATCCATGTATAGTCTGCATGGTGGTAAACCAATTTCACTATGATAACAACAAACTTTCACTCTCGGTTAATGAAATTTGAATTAAAATCTGTGGGTTTAAATGTCTGATTCTACCCTAATCTCAGTTCTGTTTCAAACTGTTCATTTTTCCATCCTTTTTTTTAATCTGTTATGTTTAACAAAGAGGGGATTTTACTACTGCATGATTCAGAGGAGTGTATTTAAACCACAAAGTGATCATCAAAAGGAGGAGCTAATTATCCAACATAAAAAAGGAGATTAGTACGATATTTGCTTTCTACTGTTTGTAGTAATATTTCCAAAGCAGAAAACATGGATACCACGAGAGTGTTCGGCCTCACGATGTCCAATGGAGGAAACAAGACTGCAGCAAAAGGGATGATGGACAACCCAGTCGCCTCAGACTCAGGAGTGAGGAGTCAAACAGTTTAATTAAAAGCTCAGGTGAGCAGGACATGGACGGCAGCAGCAGTGGAGGAGCCCACACAGCTGAATCTTTCAGCGACTGAGGACAGCGGAGATAAGGCGAGTACATCCGGGGAGTTCGAGGGGTTCAACTGAAGAGAAATCAGTCTTCCTTGAAACCGTGAGGACAAATGCGAGGATCGACACGAGTACGGCTGACGGCGGCTGGCAGGCGACATGGGAAGGTAAACAGTTAATCAGAGTCTGGGGAAGTGGAGCAGCAACTTAATAATGTGTCGTCCTCCCTGCTTGTCCAGGAGGCGGCAAAAGCGAGTTGAAGAGATGCAAAGGAGGGGAGGAAGAGGCTGTCGTCTGGGAGTAAGTATGGGGCTTTGCATTAAAAAAAAGGCTCTAACAGAGTCTCTACATGTCATGATCTTTCCAGAAAGGAAGAAAAACAGGGAAGATGGAGCCTTAATTTATAATCTACAAGGAAATCCAATTCAGAAAAAAATGCAAATAATCCAAAAGATGAAACATAAGATAGACTGACGGCAGATGAGGTCAGTAGGGTGACAACTAGACAAATACTTGAAGTTTCAACTACTGAGGACTACGTACTGTGGAAAACAGGTAAACAGCATGAGCACAAACAACAGACAGGAAGCCAGGAAGACCAAAAAGAGTAGAGGTGTTAAAATCGACTCGCCTATGTCAGTTTGTATGCTATGTCAAGTAATGTATCTATGTAAATGTGCATTTTGGGGCTTCCGCGTTAAAAACTCTCGTATTCATGCATGTTTTTAAGTCATTTTTTAGGCTTATGTACAAACCGGGCAGCCATGTACATGATTTAAACCAATGGAACTTTGACCAATCAAGGATTTGGATTTTGTATAGCATCCTTTTCAAAATTAATCATGAAGAAGAAACTGATAATTGTGATTTGCGCCTGACTGGAATTATGTGACATCAAGTTTTTCATTTATCAGAATCGAGCTGTGAAAGAAAAAGCCTGGAGCGAGATTCATGGGATTTGCACTGCTTTGACATTTCACACCAAACATCTTCCAACTGTGAGTACATTCGCCAGTAACTGCTCACGGTAATCCAGTGTGAAGAGCACATAACAAAAACATATTGAAGTAGGGCTGGGTTGATAAAATTAATTAATCGATTTAAATTGATCTAAGTTTAATAGATCAATAATTGATCTATTAAAATAGAGATTTATCTAGCACATAAAGCCAAAGTCCACTAGCTTGATGCTAACTTAAAATGATATTTCCCACAGGACGGCTAATACTAACATACATTGCTGACTAAATGAACATCTTTATTTACTCACAGGCATGAATTTTCCAAAGTCTTCTAAGGAAAGATTTTTAAAGTAATAATTTGTGTCCATTTGTGAACCATTTGGTCCAAAACGTATTTTATGCTCTTTCTTTGCTTATTCTTCTTGAAAAAATGTGTACTGCTGTAGCGTGAGCTCCACCTAGTGGCCAAACTGAAATGTCCTCCAGGAGAAGCAGAACAATGTTTACAATGTTAATGATCTGAACATTTTTGTTAGAGCTTCTCCTATTGAGAAAGCATGTAACACTGGATCTTCTTAATCTCATTATATCTCCAATACATTTTACAGTATGTGAACTGTATCAGATTCATATAAATATCTTCCAAACATATATAGATTATAAATCTATTTTTAAACAACTGTGTTTAAATGTGTAAACTATGTAAACTCAAAATTGGATTGAATCCAATCATAAATACAATCAATCTTGGCCAATCATGGTATCCAGATGTTTCTTTCTGAGTTATGAGCCAACTCTGCTGACAGCTGTGTTGTTTGGTTAGTGTATTCAATAAAATTCACTAAACAGGCTGTGTGCGCTGTAAGAAGCATATAGTTGCAACAAAATCCTAATCCGATAACGGAATCCATGAAGACAGTTCCCTACGCTTTACATGATATGACATGTAATTGTATTGCCAATGAGCAAGATTTTTGAAGCTATTTGAGGGAAAAGTTCCAATTTGATCAATTTTCTTTGGGGTAAGTATCAGAATTTTATGCTATAATGCTTTTTTCTGTTTTTTTTCTGCGTCTTAATATTAAAACTCACACTAAAAGATACCTGAAGGAATTGAAAAGCAGGACTAAAATATACAGTAGAGCCATTTATATGTTACTTGGGGATAAAAAGATGTATTTGAGTTTCAAATACAAAAATGAAGTGAAGGAAATCCATGATAGTGAGTGCAAACATCTGAATTTGGTGTTTTATTTTGTAATGACCCTGCTCTCTGGGGTCAAGGAGTGGGCGAGCTGCATTATGGACGTTTCTGCTACTTTGTTCCATTTTTGAGTCACGGTTTTAGCTGTTGAAGCTTTGTTAGCAGTTTGGATGACTTTTAGTGTTGTGTATATTAAACATTATTATACTACAAGTCAAGTCTTTGCATACAGGAGTGCAGGAGTTACAGAATTGCTACTATTATATTAAGACTTCACATCACAGGCTCTTGGCAACGTGAATGTTTAATATGAAGTCACTACTCCACATGTTATGTTTTCATGAGATTTTCTACAATGTTGTTTGTGAGTGAGATTTATACTGATACGACTAAAACTAACAAAACTGAAGGTCTTGGTCTAAAATGGCCAGCCTGGCACCACTGGTAGCTCGCTATGGCACTAAAGCCCAAATTGTGCTGAATCACTGAGGGACAGTAGAGCTCAACCGTAAACATAGAGAGCGGCGAAGCTAAAAAATTTTTTGAAACAGATTGAGAAACCAATATATTTAGAATTAGCAACTTTTTATATTGTCTGATTTATTGATCTGCAATAGTGAAATATAAGAACCATTGATAAACAGTGTATTACTGGATTGGCTATTGCCTATTTGCTGCTATATGAGCCAATCCCATTGGCTTTCACGGCTATATCACGGCTGGAGCACGGACAAATGTCATACCTGTGGTAAGGACGCTGTTGGCATTGGAAAAGTAGTGCACCGGCCAAGATATAGCCACGGCATGGACGCGTATACACGTGATATAAAATCTGGCCGCCGTCAAACGCGGAAAAAATTTTTGAACAGCACAGAAATTCAGACCGCGGTTGACTGCATGTGGTACCAGTGGTACCATCACGCAATGGCTGTGGAGCAGCAGTGCCAGTGCGCAATTGGCCCTTGGAGCAAACGCTGGCACATCCGCTCAGACGCCAAAATTTCAGGTTTGTGCAAAGCTGTAGCATGGCCTTTCAACTGCCAGTCTGCGTTTGTACCACCGCGTCTGTTTAGTGGCTGAGCACGATGCGGCAGTGGTAACTTGGTGTCAAAATAACCCCTTGTTGGTGGTACCCGTGGGAGGACGCGCTTACACGCTATCAAGCAGTGTTCTGGCAGTGGAGTGGCAGTGGAATGGACTCCGGCGTCTGTATGACTGCTATTCCACCAACATGCATTTCTCAATCAATTTTGACCAAAAGTTAGCGCGTCTAAGTGTGTGGCAGATTTTCAAAATTTTTTACCCATGATATGGCGGTCAAAACCTGTGGGACCGGGCCCATAGACAGAGACGTCTGTCTAGAGACATGCAGGCATCAACCACAAAAACTGGGCTAGCTCCCTCATTTTTGAAACAGATTTTCACGAAACATGGCTCGACTTAAAGCTTAGAAAATGACTGGTGTTGAGGTATATTTCAATTTTCATCATCTCTAAAAACTAAGAAGTAAATAGTGCAAGAACTGCACCTTCTAGTGTTTCAGGTAACACACTGCTGTCAAATGAACAGATTTTGCCTTTTGACTTAAAATACATGTGGACAATGCAGTAATCTGCATTTTGACTGCACATATTATGTGTGACCAACGGGTATTTCCATCAGTTTTTGTGCTGGTAACAGGCAAACATGTGGGAATAATATCAGCCATGCTTTAATACATCAAACATTAAAATAAATAAATCAAAACAGACGATGATTCAAGCTAGCATGCTACTATCTAGCTCCCACTTTAGCATGAACTTCACGTTTCCCAGCCGGATTTCTCTCTTTTGTTTTTCTCAATTTCTTTTTTTTTTTTTCTAGTTACATTCTTCAGCTTCTCTTTCATTTTTTATTATATCTCTTGAATGCTCTTGTCATAGGGGTGTAACAACTGATCAAGTAATCAATTCCTATTCCAAAGATCCGACCGGATCGGTCTGAAAGGAGAACATAAAAGTTTGATGAGTTTCAGCCACGCTTTCATTCACATTTATGAAATCTCTTTGACTGAGACTAATCAACAACTGTAAAAGTGTCTGCTAAACTTAATTTAAAAAATAAATCCAAATGAAACGCCTGGCGACTCTTAACGGCGTTTTCCCACTGTGTTATCAAGTTAATTACAGCTGCTGCAGATTGCTGAAGATGTTTGTCCACAGGCAGGTGTTTATGGGCTGTAAACATCTTTTTATCTCAAATCTGATGATGTGATTTAATGCCTTCTGCCTGCAGGTTTTGAAGCTTTTTGCTTTGCATTTTCAGATGACAATAGCAGTTTTTTATAACATAGACATGAATGGACAATAGCCTCCCACTGATCTACCTGATGAACTTTTTGAACCAAATTTGTTTTAAAAGAATCTTTGAAATGCAAATAACAAACATTAATTTATTCATAATGTTAATATATTGATGCTTATGTATTTGCATTTTAAATGTTAAATGCAAAAGGGGTATTACATAACTTTTTGATCAATTGTTTCAAGAATTTGATTTTCCTTTGTAGTAGACAATTGCCTTCCATTGATGAATATTTGACCCTGACATAAATAACTAGAAAAAAATAAACTTGAGTATTTTTCAGCAGGTCCTACAAATATAATTGAATTCCAATAACAGACCAGTCAGTGACTCTTCAAAATATTTAGGGAGACTTTAACATAAATACTGGAGAACAAGTGCCTAAATCCCTCAGAAGTAATCATGCTCTCTGATTAGGGAATTGTGCCTTAATGTAATTATACCGTGCTTTAAAGATTAATTTTGTCTGTGATGGCATGCTGTGTTATGTTGGTGTCTCACCACATTATTCATAATCACAGCTCACTGTTATCTGTAAAGAGATCCCTCTGGTATGAAGGACAAACACACTCGCTTTGGCTTGTGTGTTCAAGTGGATACACTTCACTTTTGCACTTTGTGTTTTCTGTATAAACTTAAGTAGAAATAAAAGTATTTCACTTTTGTGTCTTGGTTATGCTATTTTATGAAATGGCACAACAAACCCTTGGGACATTTGTGCTTAAATAGATGGATAGCTAAATGAAATCTCATGTGTTTTCTATTAAAAGTGGGATTGTTCTTGTAAGAATGAACCTGTTTTCTTTATTTTTGCCAGAGATTCAGTGTCTAGGGGCATGAGGTTGTCAAGATGGTGGTTCTATGTTTGTTTTATGATTCCCATTTGGAATATTTAACATCAGCTAGTTGCACTCCGACTAATAGTTTAGCAATAAACATTTACCAAAATGTCCCATTATCTTTCATCTACAATGCAAATCTTTTTTAGTACAATTTTTCAACTGATATTCAGTATAAAATCCCATGCCTTTTTTTTTTTTTTTTACCACAACTGAGCAACAAGATATTTTTTTAAAGTAAAATAGAAACATAGAAATAAAGTCAAAGACAGTTTATTCATTTTAAACTTGGTAGCCAATAAATGATTATTACAAGAGTCATAGCATGTTAAATATTTTGTAAATTATTTAAATACTTCAAATACTCCAACTGCAAAAAAAAAAAAAAAACCAACAAGCAAACAAAAAAATAAAAAAGAGGTACAACAGGTATGAGGTTTATTTAATTACTAGGTTTTGGTTAATTGGAACACAGGGAAGCCAGTTACAAGCAGTTAAAGTAAAAGATACCATTCCTTACTCAAGTACTTATGGTGATCAATTTATAAGATATACAAATTGTTTTATAAAATTTTATTTTAAAATTTAGTTTATATTTTACAGAGCCAAGAGGAGAGGGACGTCAAAGTAGAAAAAAAAAATATATATAAAATATATATTTTTTTCTAATAGCTTCTGGTTACTATTTGGTGAGCACCTGATACTATCTGGAAACTATCTGGATGCTATTTTTTAGCAACATTTTTCTTTTTTTTTACTTTTATGTCCCTTTAGGGGCATAATATTTATCCTTGGTTGATTTTAAAAATGCTAGTTGCTAACCCGATTTTGTCGAATGAGTAACTAAATGAGAAGTGAGGTAGGGAAAGCAGAAAAATAAAGTTCTGAAGTTTGCTCTGTCATCTTTTAAATGGCTGCCAGCAAAATAAATTCCACTAAAAAAAAAAAGAAAAAAAATCATTTGAAATAACACAGACTCGCTTATTTCAAATGTTTTTTCCAGATAGTGATTTTTGTTGGAACCTAACTAAAACTTTTTTGGCATTTTAGCTAACGCTCCAGACAGAATTAAAGAGCACAGAGCTCTTTTTTCACTTACCCTGCTGACTCCGCGTCCTCTGTCCTCTCCATAGTTTGTTCCCAGGATTTCAAAGAAAATGTTGGGATTTGTTCCATTATCCGTGAACTCCAGGAAACTCGTGAGGCCACTCACTCCAAACTGCAAAGAAAAGATGAGACCATTTATTTTATTTTATTCTTTTTTTGCGTTATTATCACTGAAGGCATTATATTATTTTGTGAAATGTTGTATGCATTCACTTGTTTTAACAGATTTAAACAAATGCACAAATTGTTTCTGTATAGACCAGTACACAACACTAGAGTGGGTCACCAGCTGTCCTCACAGTAGTAGGTCTTGTGTCTTTTGGACTCAAGAAAAAACAATTACCAGTTGCTATGGTATTTCATTTTTGTTCACTTTAAAATGATTCTGAAGGATGTAGTTGACCATCTTCTAGACATGTATCAGGTCTGGAGTTTTCTCTTTTGCTTCTCTACTGACACAGACTGAGAGACTATAGGCTCAGGGAACCTTTTTGTTTGAGTTATTTCACATATCAAACCTTAAATTAAGGTTTTTTTCACAATTTTCAAACATTTTTGGACTGAATTTTTGGGTTTTATAACCTAGAAGCTATACAAAAAGCCGCAGCAGCTCCCCGCAGCGGGTGGCGAAGCATGGGCAGCCTGCTTGGCTCTCCTGAACTGCGATGTTTTACTTATTTTTGCCGAGACAATAATAATGATAAAAAAAAGGTTGCCTACTTTTCCTCCTCTCGGGTTAATGCGGAACACCCTTCAAACTCAGTCACAGAGACACAGAAACAGCGGGAGCGGCTGTCATACACACACTCTCCAGAGTGAGACAAAACCCCGTAACCCCTCAAACCAGCTCAGGATCACATGTTTGACAGGCGGTGAGCAATAAATTTGCCCAGTGGCGGTGGGCCATGAGGGGTGAGTGGTGGGGCACCGGTTTGCACAACAGAGGGGCAGACCGCCGGTTTGCGGCTCAGATTTTGGGGAGCTCAGACTTAATGGGAATTGTCAGCACGTCAGAAAACGACACTCAAAACGTTAATTTTTGATGCGGACGTCTTAGATTTGTGTCAATATGTGACTTGGGAATGAAAATGTGTGCTGATTTGAGAAGATGTATTTGAGAAGATTTATTACTAAAGTACCAAAATTGGCACCAATTAGGAACCGAAACCAAAGAACCACTTAGGCACCGGAACTTCATAAAACCCAATCGGGGAATACCCCAATGAATGGGTGGTAGTTACACTGTAGAGATGCAATGATTATTTTGTACCATGTTCATCGTTCTTTAGTGGTATAGAGTGTAATCTCGGTGACATGTTGCTCTCTAATATGTCTGTCCAGATGATAATAAGACATGTACAAGTTTGTTAGAAGTGAGAAATGAAGAAGTAAGAAAACGACTGCATAAAAGAGTCAAAGCACTAGGACCAAATGCAAAAAAAAAACAAGTATTTGTGTCGTGCCAAAAAAAAAATGACGTCTCTGCCACATAGAAAGCTTTTAAAATATTCAGCTGTATCTTGACCTTGCTAAAGCATGTTCACACATTAACCACATTTACTGGGACCTTCGCCTTGCAAGTCATGTGAGACACAGATGTTTGACCTATTCACCAAACATGTGTTAAGTACAAAGACTGACACGTCTTAAAGTGGTGCGAGGACACGCAGATTGGATAGTTACATGTCACAACCAAAACATGTCCTTGTTTTAACGGAGTGCTAAGGGACAGCCGTTTTACAGCTTGTACTGAGACCAGTTCTACTTACTTTTTAGAGTAACAATCAGCCTCAGCCATGCCTAAACAGTACTGGATCCAAATTGATAGAGTAAAACCAAGACAGCAATCATAAGTGCATTTTTTTATTACAAAGTCCTATCAGATGGCCGCATTTTAAATAACAGTTGGGTATGATATTTTTCAGAAAAAAAACAACCAAAAATTGCACCTTAGGCAAAATGGCCAGAGTAAAGATTCCTAAAAGACATAACAGAATATGTCTATATTTAAAAAATCTGCAATAATAAATCCAGATGGGTTGAATTCAAACTTATAAAAACAGTGTTAACAGGAGATTTGGGTAGTATCTTAAGGGATTCAATGCAGCCAATTACATGTTACTGCTTAGATTACAAAGATGTAAAAGTAAACATATATTTAACAAAGACACTTTAGCAACATGTTAAATGTAACATAAGATTAAAGCTTCAAGAGACAAAAGTTTTATTTGCCAACATCTCTCCTCCTGATTGAATTTGTCAATGAGAGCTAGACAAAGACATCAATAAAACTCCTCATCAGCAGCTGCAAATGAGTATTTATCATTACCATAATGGCCTCACATACTAAAACAATGATTAAGCACCCAGTCAAACAAAGCCACTAAAGAACTGCTGATACTCTGAGAAAAAGGTAACTGATGCCAAGCTGCTAACCTTAACTCCATTACTGTTTGGGAGTCCTAAACACAGTTTTAATGTGACAGTGATTAGGATTGGTTAAACAGGCAGGCCTGGCTGATGAAAGTGTTGCAGAAACATGTCTGATCTCAAGGTGAACTACAAAGAGAACTATGAAAGCCATTGAGCAGCGTTTGTTATTGTCTGTCGCTAATCCTGAATTAGCATTTCACTTGGCTTCATCGTTCAACCAAAGAGCCGCCCCAGGGGTGATACCTTTGGTGACATCTAAGCAAAGGGGTTTGGAGGTTTCGCAGTGATGGAGATGTTCCTGAGACCTTGTTCAATGTCAAGATGGGAAGTCTGTGTGACAATTTTAGAAAAATATATATATATATATATATATATATATATATATATATATATATATATATATATATATACATATATATATATATATTTATATATATGGGAAACAGCAGCAGAAAATAATGCGGATGTAAATAAAGAAGCACTCCGATCATATTTTGATCTATTTTAACCCTTGCGCTATCTTTTGGGGTCCAGATGGAGGAGTTCATCAGGAATGGCGTGGATCAAGCTTGCCACCACTTCCCGTCACCCATCTCTTTACATAGCTCACAGTCCCTCACACCCCCAAACTTAACATCGTCGTTGGTTTTGGTCATGTTCTGTTTTGATTGTCCTTTAGTCACATCGGTTTCAAGCTTGTGATGACTCGCAGCTGTTTTCCATTCAGTTAATTACCCTCAGTCTATTGAAGTCATTTGTTCTGCCACCCTTTATGTTTATCAATGGTCTTGGTCATGTTTTGGTAAATGTATCAAATATTCAGTTTCTGTCACCAAAGCCCAGTTTCCTCCGTTTGGGTCCGCCACCACTAATTCCTACTTACAACAGCTACTCAACAGACTTCACACACGTAACTGTGTAAAAAATATGAAATCAGTCACAAAATATAAATAATAGCTGATTGATAAACTAAATTAAACAGACTAAGCTAAACTGGGCCTCCCTGCCTTTAGACCCGCCCTTGTCTTTTTTTTTTTTTATGACTGCCTCCATCCACATTCATGACCCTGCCTTCAAAACTTGAAGATTCCGCCGATACCTCCTCATCACATGGTGGTAGTTGTATTTGTACGTAACTGTAGCTTTAGGTGACATATCCATATGATAATACGTTAATATTGCAGATAATACTCTCATCCATTTTCACCATGGATACCAAACATTTATTTTTAGAAGTACAATAACAGAACATTATTTATTGATAACCAAAATTTTTGATGTTAATTACAGGGGTGGGGGGTGGGGGTGGGGGGGGGTAATGACAAACCAGTCATGTGGAAGACGAGGCTAGATATCTAGATATATTGCATTACCTGCGATAATGCAAGGGACTGCTGCAAGCTGAATGTGGCTGCTGAAGATGCGAGAGTTAATAGCTGAAAATGCTGAAACTGTGAGCTAAAAATGCTGAAGCTGAAAGCATAGCAAAATATTATTAAATACTAAATATTAAATGCTAATATTAAATACTATAATTTAAAAAAAAATGGGAAAAATGTCTAGTTTTGCCAAAACAGTTAGCGTAATTCTAAAAAATTAGCTAAACTCCAATTTTGCCTAAAGACTTTAAAAAGTCTAATTTTGCCAAAACAGCTAGCATAATTCTAAAACATTAACTGACTCCAAATATGTCTAAAAAATTAAAAAGTCTAATTTTGCCAAAACAGCTAGCATAATTCTAAAACATATTAACTGACTCCAAATATGTCTAAAGAAATTAAAAAGTCTAATTTTGCCAAAACAGCTAGCATAATTCTAAAATATTAGCTGACTCCAAATATGTCTGAAGAACTTAAAAAGTCAACTTTTGCCAAAACAGCTAGCATAATTCTATAACATTAACTGTACAACAACTCTGCCAAAATACCTAAAGAAAAGTCTAATTCTGCCAAAACAGCTAGCATAATGCTAACATATTAACTAATTTCCAAATTTGCCTGAAGAATAAAAAAAGTTATATTTTGTTAAAACAGCTAGCATAAAGGTAAATATTAGCTTATTCCTATAATTTAGTCATGTTAATTGAGGGCAGCATTACATGTTTCCAACAAAAAAGGCAAAAACTGAAGCCCAACGATTCTCCTTGTCATTATGCAAACCCACAGACCTGCATGTTCACATTGTAAAGTGTAGAGACAGAGTGACTCCCCGTTCTCACATTTGACCTGTGGCTCAAGCCCCAAAGAGGGAAAAGCAGAGCAGCAACAGAAATTCATTTGCAGGAAGGACATCATAATTATGATTTACTAATTAGAAGCAGGTCATTGTGAGTACTTATTGCTGTTATCTTCTCCCACAGGTTATGCTTGCCACAGTCACTCCCTCCCTTCAGCGAAACACTCTCACCCTTGAAATTTAATTCCTGCCATCAAGCACCTGACCTCCTGATGCCCTCACACTTACTGACCAATCTCTGTCATCACACTTCCTGTTCCTCGCTCCCCAATCATTTCTTTGCCATTTCCACTTCCTTCCTGACATATCATCACGATTACGATGAGTTTTTTTGAGATCAGTGTTCCCTCTGTGCGCAACAAGTTAATTATTTCTGACGTGTGGATGAGTCGAGTTGTTTTGTTTTGTTCTCTTGTCGTTTTGCTTTAACTTTATTTAAATCGGGTCACAATAAGGTCAAACAATCCATATAGCAGCAGTGCTAAATCTGCAAGCGTGTCATCTGAAATGCATCATCAGGATCATTTTCTGTGTTTTTGGGGGGCTTGCCTGTTCGTGTTTGGGTGTGTGTCCGCTCAGATGGATAAAGCAGGCTTTATTTTGAAAATCGGGCAGGTTTAGGAGGAAATCCGTGGACCTATACCTTTTTGACAGTATCCAGCATGCTCTTGCCTCCCTGCCACGGCTTGGAGTTCTTCCGGATGCAGCTCAGGCTGGCCATGCTGTGCCACTTCCTGTCCTCCAACTTTCTGTGGAAGCTGTTTGCCAGCAGCAACACCGTGTCGTAGATGTAGCGGTTTGTGATCTAGAGAGAAAGAAAACAAAATAAAAAGTAAATAGAAAAATGCTTTGTGAGAGACATTAAATGGGAGAGAATACTAGCATAAAAAAATTATACAGCTGACTAGTTTAATCTCCTATAAGATTGAGTGTAAAGAGAACTCTATTACTGCGGAGTGAGAAACTATAATCAGGAGGAAGAAAAAAAAGTATTTACTCTGACACGTTTGTGCTCTTTATTTTAGTAAAAAATAGTTATTGAAGTTTAGTTTCAGAAACAGTTGGAGCCTCAAGTTAACATACAACAAAAGACAAAACATACACTAAAAATATTGGATTTAAAGAGGCTATAAACTCTCAATAAAAGTAATTTATCTTTAAACTGCCTCACCACTAAGTTGTATTAAGTCGATTATATCAGCAGATGATACTACCAAGTGACAAAAAAAGAGAGACTTAATGTCTTAGTCACGACAGCCCTTACAGGTGAATAAGGGCTGTCTGTTGGGGAAAACAGGCAAACCTCTATGGACCACGCATGAAATTTTAAAGGTTATAAACCACTTGGTAAGCCCGAAGATCAGAGGTGTTCATGCACTTGTTTTTCTACAGGCATGCAGCAGACGACAGGTCATAGTCAACACTTCACATGTAAGGGTAAATTGATGGGCTGATGTTATATTCATGTAAATATGTTCAACCAAGCACAGAAAAAGATGAATATTCATGTTGGCCACAACTAACATGTTCGGACATCATGAATGCACATTGCTACATCGCATGTCCTAAGCCTAACCCTGTCCAAATTAGCTGTGAATAGTCACTTCCATATAGATGAGATGGAGACACGTCATACAGATTTTCTTTTTTTTCACCCCCCCGTGAATCCTGCACACCACACAGGTGGCCCATTGGTGCTGTTAAAGCGCACGTTTGTACCCTGAATTTTATAAGAAAGTGAGCGCTAAAGCCTACGTCCTGCGGATACTTTCGTATTACCTGGACAACATGGCATGAGTATGGAGAGAAAATAGACTCACTCGGATTTGTGCGTGCATAATTCCTGATTTGTAACTCATAAAATAAATTATGTGAATAAGTACAAAATTACAAAACTTAAAAAACAAAATACAAGTCACACATGCACAAATTAAAAGGACAAAAGCTTGATTGACACACGCAGATCTTTAAAATTACACACAAATCACTTCTTACACACACAAACCACATTTGCACACAAATCTGTGGTGAGACTCTTTCCATGTCTCAGAGATTCGTACATAAGTGATGCGTTTAAGTAATTCTAGAAAGCTGGGTCATCAGAGTTTTCTTATCAGATATTTTGAAGTTAGTTTGTGAATATTTGTGATGTGTGTGTGAGACATGCAGGTTACAGATAATATTGGATCAATGCAGTCGTTCGGTTTGGAGCCAGAATCCCAATTTGGGAGTGCTGAACGCTCATCATGTCTCGTACAAGCGTGAGTGAACCATAGGAGGAGAAGAGATTGTGGCACGCCCACTTCAGTAGATGCGTTGTTAGTCTGAGCTTTCTCTGGCATCCAGTTTTCGAAACTAATTCGAATTAAGAAATACTCAGATATGCAGTCCTAACTGTAAATGATTTTACATAGGTCTTCTACCATGAGAAAAATGCTGCAAGAACATGTTAAAAATACAAAAATGACTATTTTAATTGGAGTAGGTCTTCTACTCCAAATCTGTAAAATGTAGAAATTGAAGCAATAAAGTAGATTATAGTCATTGTTCTGTGACTTTATACATTTTTAAGCTCAACTCTTACTTTTAAAAGTCATAGTTTAATAAAATACAATCAACAAAACTTGTCCTGTATCACCTTAAATGGCTTAAGTCTACAGTAAAGTGAATGGCTTTGAATTTACTGTTTGCATAATTCTTCCTTTAATAGTCTTTTTTCACCTCTTGTATGTTTTTCTTTTTTTTTTGCCAACCAAGAGGAAAAGGCTTTGTTCTGCAAAGGGAGCTCGAGTCGTGTGAGCATTACATGTGTGTGGTGGGGAGGGATCTGTGTGTGTATGTGATCAGCCGGACATGATGTGCTTCATCGCAGTGTGAAATTGCCTTCTGGGCTACTTTCTAACTGTTATATACTCATACTGTATCAGCAAATAGAAACCCTTACATACAGCCCTATTTTAGCTACAGATGTACGAGGGGTCTGATTGTCTGTTCCACAAAAACCGTTTGAGCATAAGTGAGATGCACAACACGGAAATGCACTAATGTAACAAGCATCTCCACATGTATTCCCATCAGATCTCTGCAATAGAATAAACTAAAAAAAATATGAAGGGACATCAAAGTAAAAAATAAAATAAAATTGCCCAGAAATGAATTCATTAAATTAAATTACCCCCAAATTAAAATCATTAGTTTAGAATAAAAAAAACAAAGATCTGATTGCAATCAAACATTGATGTTGGTTAAGTCTGACAAGCTGCACGTAAAGAGACACTATGGAGAAGATTGATTGACAGCTGATCGATATGTGGAACATGGCGCGCTGTGGAAGGAGAGAACAAGAAGGGATGTAAATATGCACTGAAAAAAAATACAACACAACTGGACCGCAAAAGATGAACAGCTACATACGTAAATAAACATTGTAACTGACTCTGAAAATGTCTCCTGTGCACTTAGTCTTTGGGTACACGTCAGTTTGTTTCTCGTGATCACGAAATAGTATATTGTGCTCACCAGTAACTATCTAGTTCACCTCAGTTATTAGCTGGTGTAAACCGATTACTATCTGGTGTGCACCACTTACATTCTCTGAGTACCACTTACTATCTGGTATACACAAAATACTATCTAGTGGGCACTACTTACTATCTGGTGAGCAACGCTTACTATGCGGGGCACAACACTTAGAATCTGTGAGTACCACTTACTATCTGGTATACACAGAATACTATCTGGTGTGCAACACTTACTATCTGATGTGTACCACTTACATTCTGTGAGTACCACTTATTATCTAGTATACATAGAATACTATCTGGTGCGCACCACTTACTATCTGGTGCCCAACCCTTATAATCCATGGGTACCACTTACTATCTGGTATACACAAAATACTATCTGGTGCGCACCACTTACTATCTGGTGTGCACCGATTACTATCCGGGACACAACACTTACAATCCGTGAGTACCACTTACTATCTGGTATACACAGAATACTATCTGGTGTGCACCACTTACTGTCTGATGTGTACCACTTACATTCTGTAAGTATTACTTATTATGCAGTGTATATAGAATACTATCTGGTGCGCACCACTTACTATCTGGTGTCCATCCCTTATAATCCATGAGTACCACTTACTATCTAGTATACACAGAATACTATCTGATGTGCACCACTTACTATCTGGTGCCCAACACTTATAATCCATGAGTACCACTTACTATCAGGTGCACACTGTTTCTTGCGCACCAGTTCCCATTTGGTGCCCACCCCTTACTTATCTTGTGCCCAAAACGTACCATCTGGTGCGTACCATTTACTATCTGCTGCCCAATGGTTACTATCTGATGCGCACCACTTACTATCTATTACGAACCGGTTACTATCTGGTGCACGATGGTTACTATCTGATGTGCACCAAACTAACTAGCGCACACCAGATAGTAACTGATGCACACCAATTACAAGTATTTTTACCAGGACTTTTATTTACATTTATTCCCATTCAAGGGTTCCATAAGCCACGTTTTAATGGTTTTCTATATTTTCCTCTTTAGTCCAAGTTATTTGTTACGCAAACACCAAAACAAAATACATGCATGTTCCTGACTTATTTTCGTTTCCTGATTATAGTTGGTGAAAGCCAGTAATGGAGCCTCAAAGGAAAATATCCACATAAACATTAAGACCACATTTTTGTCGTCAGTGCAGTTCCATCTTTCATCAAATACGTTCCTCCGGGGTCTAAAGCATGCACATAAATCAACAGTACATTAACTCAATTTCTTGTTTTTTTGCCTTGACACATAAATAAGTCTATTCACTTTTCTCATCTCTGTATTCTTTTTGATTTGATCATTTTAAACACACACTCACATACACTCAGATACAAGGTTTTCATCCAAAAAACAACACAAAAAAAAAAAACATGGGGCAACTTTTCCCACATGATAAATACTGTCGTTAAAAAGCCTCACCAACACACGCAGTGGCAATGTCAGCCGAGCAACCCTGCTTTAATTAGATGCTTTTTGCATCAGGAGACATGTTGAAATGTACACTGGGAGCCTTTAAAACCAGCAGAAGAAAGGTGACTTATACTTTGGTGTTTTTACTGATACCCAAACTGAACTTCTGCATATTTTAAAAGGAAAGAGTTTGATGTGATGAATTTGTAAAATTATGAACTGTCATTTCTGAGCAGTTCAAACCCATCAATGATAAAAATAATCAAAACTAAGATTAATGTTCTCACCAATTAGCGAGTGACATTGATTTGTAACCAGTAGACCCGTTTCACTAAACTGAAAAAATTAAGCCATGCTCAGTGCAGTATTTTCAATGAAACATCATGACCTTAAGTTGAAAGGAAGTGTTTTAATTTGAAAATCATTTCAACCACAGCGCTAAAAGTGCATCGATTGATGACTGAGGTGAGAGGTAAACCCAGCTCTCAACTTCAAAATCATTCAAACTTTCAATGTTTTGTTCACTGAATTGCAGCTTAACTTTTTTTGAAGAACATTTTTTTTTTGTGAAAAAAGAAGATTATGTTCTTTATTTTTTTACTTTTGGGTATTACCTATCAGAAACTAAACCCTTTCTTTTAGCAGTAGTTATAGCTTGGAGTTGTCCTCCTAAACCTTGCTGTGGGCATTTCAACTCTCCTACTCTTCTTCGTTGTGTCAGACTGGCTGTCAAGCATCTGTGAGCTGGCATCCTCGGGTCTCCCCATGGATGCTCTGAGCTGTTTAAGTCGGAGCTCCAGTCAGGGAATTTTCCTGAAGCCTTCCCAGAATTATCTTTGTTTATGGTTTGCTTCACTTTTGAGCAGGTTTTCCTCAACCTTTCCCATAGTGGGATCTTGCCTCATCATGTGTCACACTCTGACATTATTAAACCAGATATTGGCTTCCTGTTTGTCATAAAGATGTTTAAAAGCACTTTTTAAAAATATTATTAGTGTTACCCAGGAGAGGCAAACCATTTAGAAAAAAAAACACGGAGGCTTTAAAGCAACGTTTTTCACTTTATGCCTCATCACCAAACTCAGCTGGACATGACACGACTTCATAAACGTTAGGATGTAGTTTTTATTTAAAGACGTTTTTTATTAAAACACATATTGACTTTTATATTTTAAAACAAATTATTACTCATGTAATGCATTGAACTTTAGAATCAGAACTTCCAAGAAACATTTATTTTTGTTATAGTCTAAAATGAAGTTATTTTCTTTACAAAGACAGTTCAATGTGCTTTAAAGAAAACCTGAACAGAATATAATATTTGATATAAATATTAAATGAGTTATCATTAAAATGAAAACATGAAGTTTAGAAGAACTGAATTTAAAGTGAGCTCAAAGTACATTTTTGACTAAAAACAAATCAAATTTAGCTGAGAACAGGTGGGTTTTTATTTACCTCAATTTACATGAACTGAGTGTTTCAGCAAATCTTAGGATTTCTGGAAGTTTGGTCTAGATATATGGAGTATAGAAGCTGAATGCAGCTTCTCCATATTTGGTTTTGATTTTAGGATAGGGGTGTCAAACTCGAGGGCTTGAGGGCTGGTGTCCCACCTGCTAGCATTAAAACAGTTCTTTATTTAACAAAAACATGTTGCTGGAAAAAGCTTGCGTTTGTTAAGTACAAAACTACAATTGGAAGTTCCCTGCTTCGCTCCATCCTGATGCATCCACTTGTAGACAACTAGATGATACATCGTCGTTTTCCTGGTATGAGCTGGTATTTGGTTCAAAACTGTACGGCTGGATTGCTCCAATACTTTCGTTGCACCAACAATGTTAAGACTGGGATTGTGAGGGACTGTAAGTTAGTGGGAGAGAATGTAAACAGATTGAAAATGAAGGTGGGCTCACCTCCTGCATGTGCAAAGACTTGTTTTCGGTGAATGTTTTTTTTAAAACATTTTCAATTTAAAAGTTTTTTTTTAAAATTGTCGTGTGTCCATTTGGCAAATGTGTTATTGCAAATCAAATTTGCGCAATTTCACAGTCAATTATAGAGACTGCTACTTTTGGTTTATGGATTTCTTGTTTATGTGACTTTTTCTCTCTAAATTTGTTCTGTTTCCTTGAAAATGGCTTAAAAGCTAACATGTTGTAGCTGTGTTTTGAATGCATCCTCTCAAGGCTATCTGGGGTGATTTGTATGTCATGGACCTCCATCGCTCAGGATCAGGATTATTTTTACACAGATTTATACACATTTGTGATTAAAATGGGGTTAAGCTACTCATTTTTTGTGGCGCTTAATTTATGAATTTTAAATATTCTGCACAAATCTCCCCCACACACATACATTCAAAAACTCACCTCGAGCTGTTGAGCCTTGGGGTTCTTTGGGTCACAGAGGGAAGTGTTAATCCTGTGGTTGTGTTTGACACAGCGTTGAGTTGTGTTCTGAGGCATGGGGAACATCTGCCGCACCAAAGTCAGCCGACCGATGGACTTCATGACCAACTCCTGAAGGTCGTAGTCGGAAATCTCCTGTTAGTAAAAACAGCAGAAAGATGGCGGTGTGAGCAGAGAAGTGTGGAAAATGTATAAAAAAAAACTTTTTTTGGGTTAAGAGATTGAAAAAAAAGTCATATTTTCAACATGATTTGACTCTATTTTATGTTATTAGGAGACATGATCTTTTTCCTGTAACAGAGGAAACATTAAAAAACAATTTTTTAAACAGAATGAGTTGTTTTTCTACAAGTCTTGAATCCATTTAATGTATATAAAAAGATGTTCAGTGTGAAGGAAGTAAAGAGGGTTACAAAAAAAGCATAAGTGCATCTCAGTCCAGCTCCCACATGCAGGCACGCACCCTGTATGTCCTTGCAAAACCTTGAACGAAGAACCATAGCTAATTTTAGCTTTAGGACACAATCTCTCCCCCCCCATCTCCATTCATGAATCTCCATTCATCCTCCGTGCAGAGGGTCATATGGTGACGAGATGAAAACTGACATTTATCGTCCCTGGTGGAGGCAACACCGCCACCAACCGAGACCGCCTTTGCTTTCTGCGTGTACGAGCGCTCTGATTGTTAGCATTTAAGCGTCCACTGTCTGTGGGGGGAAAAAAAAAAAAAAAATAGTTTATGCGCCTTTAAGAGATTGTTTTTAAACCTGCCAACCATGCGAACCCCCTTTTGACACCCCGTGCATTTGCACATGGCAGCCCACTCGACAGGATGGATCGGACTCCAGATCTGCGGAGCGTGCACACGCGCCGTCATACACCTCTCATATTAGAGTGGGGGGATATTAAAAGGTATCACACCTCATTGACTAATCTCACTGGGTTTTAATTGACTGTAATTTACTCTCATTAAGACCTCAGAGTTATCAAAGAATGATCAATGGTGTTTAGTGCTAGTTTTCAACATGCATTATTTGTACAGCCTCTATGATCCTTGATAATTAGGGAGATTTATAGGCTTTGCTCTGCATGCAAAAACACACGCAGCATGTTCTCTGCAGAAGGTATGAGTCTGTTTCTACTTTAGCTGTCAAAGTTTGATTTTTTTTCACGATGGAAAATTGAGACTTTTGTTTAAAGATTTAAAAATATGAGGTTTAAAAAAAAAAACAGAGATTTTGATGTGTCGGAGAAAAAAAGGAATAACATATTTAACCTTCAACGCTCACTGAAGTCTTCCTAAAAAATTCAGGGTATGAACGTGTCTCCTGCTGTTCTTTGTAAAACAACAAAAAAAAATTCAATCTTGCATCACTTCAAAAAACTAATGAAAATGGTAGAGGGAAAATGTTTACATCCTTGAGAAACAGATCAGTTATGAAGAAATTATCGACAGCTAAAAAGTAACCAATAACTCTAGAAATAACACAGACAACTACAGGATTATCTATGAAATTCATGAAGGCATGAATGGAAAAGAACTTTACAGCAAACTATTAGGTAAAGGTTTGTCCTCGGAACAGTCGGCTTTGATTGTCATGTTCTATATCCCTCCTCGTCTGTAAAACCCCGGGGACGAACTAAAGAGTCATCTCCTGGAATGCCCTCCGCTTCCCCAAAGCTGTTGGCCCTTAAGCAGCTCGGACCAGATTATTTTTGACACTTTGATGGAATCACCCAGAGCCTGAGCGAACAGGACGCCAACAGACTCGGAGCTCCAACTATAGTCATCTTTAGATCTATTTTTAAGGCGTTCCTAGTTGTCTTTTAATTAAGATTTAGCGGTTTTTAGAAAAAAAAATTAATTAACCTGTCGTTCTCTAGGACATAGTTTCTGCTGGGCCAGAGTAACGCCCTATTTACACTGGACGCGAAAGCGCCTCAAAGCGGCGCGGAACAGAGTCTGCTTCCATTCGGCACCCTTGTTATCCTATGGCGTCGTTCACACAAGACGCGGAGCGGCGCGGAGGGCCCGCGCGGTGCAGCGTATCGTTTCGGCGTCTGACGCCGGGGTCACACTGGACACGGAAGCGCCGCAAAGCGGATTCCGCGCTGGGAAGCGGAGTCCGCGCTGCGAAGCGGAGTCCGCGCTGCGAAGCGGAGTCCGCTCCGCTGTGTAGTTCACACCAGACGTGCATTTTTCCGCGGCGGTCCACAGGCGCTTCTGCTACAGCTTTTTTTGTCTTTACCATCATGGTAGATAATTTCATAACCTAAAGGCATTAACCCATGTTTCTGCTAAGAAGAACTGCTCTCTGCAATTGCTTTACACCCAAAACTCCGCCCACCCGCTCTGTCGGTCCACTGTATTGATCTGTGTGCGCGCTCTTGTGCGTCTGTGCGCACGCGCTCGCAGGTGTGTGTGGGTAAATTAATAAACCAAAATTATTAACCCATGTTTCTGCTAAGAGGAGCTGCTCTCTGCATCTCTTTTTTTTCTCCCAAAAAGCAGCAGCCCCGCTCCGGAGTCTGCCCACATTGATCTGCGTGTCGGCATGTCCAAAAAAAAAAGAGTGCGTGTCTGTCTGTTTTGTGTGTCTATGTGCTCGCGCGCGCACGTGTGTGCGTGCATGCGTGTTGTGACGATATGTTTATATCCATGTCTACATTCTGTTTAGACACAAAAACATGATCACATTTGTCAATCGCGGCATTTTATTGTGAAAAATTGGTTATATTTTGAAAAGAAACCGGATTTTGTCATGTGTCTTGATGCAACTTCCTGCCAGAATTGACGCGGAACCCTCGCGGTGTAAGCCTACACTCATGTCCCATCATCCCTTTGTTTCGCTCTCCCTCTCTAACTCACAAGCTCTCACAGCCTCAAGCTACCATTGTTGGTGCAACAAAAACAGCGAGCAATATTGCAGTTATGCAGGCATAAAGTTTGATCCAGATGCCAGCTCTGACAGTGAAAACAAAGACGTACATGGATCAAGTCGTGTGTGTGTGTATATGCAGCAGAATGGTGTTACAGCCCTGGGCCATTTAAATGTGCTCCTGGCGCTTGCCCTGTTCCTCCTCATCCCATACAGGTGCAGGTATTTGGAAATACGCATCAAAAACTACTTCTGCTCCCTCATGGAGGACTGCGTGCTGGTTTTTAATATTTAAGATTTTTATTACTATTAGTATTTTCATGGTATGGCCCCTTTAAGATCCAATTATATACTTAAAAAATTGTATTTAATGTATTTATTTGACCATTTTTGAAATCTATCCTTCAGTTCTCAGCTATCATATCATTATTTTCAAGTAAACAAGTACTTCAAACTCACATTCACTTAACATTCCATCGCAGGAGCATTACTATTCATCAATAAATCAATCAAAAATTTCTCTTTGAATATTTAGCTACCCATCCATTAAGCCTTTAAGAAGCTTAACTGAGTCCCAGCTCTCTGAAAAAGTAAACTGCGGGTTAACTGTAACCCACGATGCTTTGCAGCAAAAACATGTAATGAAGGATGAGTTTTTTTTACCTTACAAAAATAAGTTTGTTCTTCCAGGCGTCTTCAATAACCTCCCTCCACAATATCCTCCTGTTAAATATTTTCTACTCTATTTAAAAAATAAATACATAAATAAAACCAACATTGCTTGTCTATAGTTACTCACTGAACCTTTCCTGCTGTGCTCTTTCTGTACTTTCCTCTTCTAAATCTGTTCACTTCTGTTCTTAGTAACCCCACAGTTTGATTTAGGCTAAATCGTGGGATACATTTAGTTTACTTATTGAATTAAATAAATAAATGTGCTCAAAACATCATTTTTTTCAACTGAATAGGCAGGCATCCCCACTGACAAACCAAAATTATATTTTATATATATAAATTTACGATTAGAGCTGTATTTCTGAGTATTTCTTTATTCAAATCAGACTAAACTTAAAATAAATGAAAACCTGTGGCTTGGAAAAGGTCTATTTTGTAACCCAGCAGGTGAAATCAGGGGAGGGGTGCAACCCTTGAGCTATCCAAGACATGTTTAAATTAAAAGTGGGTCATCTGGACCCCACAAGACGGTGTGTTGACCTTTTTTTAAGGATTTTTTTTCACCTCCACTGGTGTCCGTAGCAGACATAAAATCCTGTCCATCTTTTTACACTTTTGTCATGCGAAAGATCACACATCAATAAAAGGGTGGGGTCATCTGGACCCCATAAGATAGCTCGAGGGTTAAGCTCTCCTCTCTGCTCCTTTCTGATGTATCCACTTGCAGAAAAATGGATCCATAAACATCGTTGTTTTTCTTGTCTGAGCTGGGAAAACAAGAGAACTGGACAGCTCTGATATTATTGGCCCTTTTTTAAAAAAAAATTAAATTTGTTATATATAGAAAAACTCAATTGTACAGAACATTTCAAAGCTATATTTTATAAATGAATGGCTTAATGATCTCATAAACATAAATAAATCATATTTTTTTTAACTTTGAGATAAGACTTTTGGGCTCTCGCTGACTTTCAGTCCATAATGGCACTTTAAGCGTTAAAGGTTGCAGACCCCCGCTCTAGTGGGAAAGTGTGTAAACAAAGGGATGATGGGATATAAGTGGAGGCTTACTTGGTCCCACATACAATTCAGAAGGGGATTTCTAATCTAATGAACTCCTGTCGCTTTGCACAATCATTTGTCCTAGAAAATGATGCAGATTTTTGGCTTCAGGATAAAAATCATAATTAAAAATCCACTGGAAATGCTTCAAAAAGAGATCTTAAACAAAAATACTTCTGCGTTTAAAAATGATGCATGAAGTAGGTGCTGTAGCCTGCTCCTGTGCTGCACATTCATGAACTGAACTTATGTAATATCACAAAATGAGTTTCTCAATTCATCTTGTTTATCTGCTTCTTCTCTCCGTTTTTTTTCTTTTTATCTCATACTTAGACTAATAAGGATTTCCAGAAGCATGTCTGCTATGAAGGTTAGACAAAAGCATTTAACTAGCTTATCTAACTTCTACTTTACACGCAACACAAAGTGTGGTTTGGCAGCCAATTTATCAGCAGTCGGGGATTTATTACAAATTAAAAGACAAGTTACAGGGAATACAAAGGAAAGAGGGAAGTCGGAACAAAAGTCCAAAGATCTGTAGAATTCCCCAATAAATTGTAAAATATCCAACTGTTTCCTGATACTGTTTGTCGTCTGCGGTAAAAAAAAAGAAGATGTGCAGAACATATCAGCAGTCACGTGCATGTGAAGTATACGACAAGTCCCATAACTCCAGTAAAATTGCATTTTCCTCCAACAATAATGTGAAATCTCAAGACAAGACGACTTGAATGTCTCTCCTTGAGGCCAAACAAGTGCAATAAATGTTAAATTGCCCAAAAAAGGAAAAAAAAAAAAAATGGCACAACAACGGAGCAGATAAAGAATGATGACTCTTCATCGTCTGATCCTGAAAGTGAAGGAGATGGGTGACAGAACAATGATAATTTAGAAGCTTTGAACTCCCCCCGTGGTGCTGTCTGACTGTGGGCTGTAGATAACGAAAGTTATGACAGCAATAAAGTAGGCCTCCCTCCATAGTAGTCTGAAAGGTGGAAAACACCTGAGAGTAATCGCATCCAAAAAAAAAAAAAGAAAGTTGTCAACGTAAAAGGAAGTATAACAAACTCTCCTCTCAATTATATACAGTCTTTACTGATGTAATGCATCCAATAAGGACTGGGCAGTGTTTGGTAAATCCATCATTACAGCGTCAACATTAGCTGCATCCATTTTGCTAAATCCACTTGCCAGGAGGAGATTAGCTAATACATTTCAGTGAATCCAGGGGTGGTGTGTTTACTAATGTCTTAATTCATTTTAATAATACTGTGGATCTATAAATTAAATGCACACTTTGATGAACTGAGGACCTGTTCAGTTAACTCAAGGATAGCTGAGGAGGATCCAAGTCCTTTGACAAAATACATTCAAATTATAAATGTGCTTAAAGACCCACTCAGATGTGTTTTTTAACACGTTCAAGTGGTTTTTTTCTGAAAATGAAGGACATATATGAAGAAAACTGAGTATTTATTTTACTGTACGACTAGATAGCTCTAATGTTAGCTTGGGGGTGTGAGGGGCTGTAAGCTAGCAGGAGAGTGAGTAAGCAGATGAGTGAGAGAGAAGGTTACTCCGTACCAACAGTTCCACAAACAACTCAAATGGAGAATTTCTAATGAATTCCTGCTGCTCTGTCTTAGAAAACCTCACGGGTTTATTGATTTTTGCTAAACAAGACTCATAATCATAATTAAAAGAGCACTGATGCTTTTTTAATAGACACCATAGATTTGAGTGGGACTTTAAGAAACGTTTTTTTTATGAATCTATGGTGGATTAATGCATGTTTTTCCTTTAACTATGTCCAAATGTTAACATTTTTGTCTTTAAAGAGATATTTATTTTCTCTTGGGGATCCAGATGCATATTTGAGTTTGGGCCTGAAGTTCTGGTTCCTCTTTACTGAGTCATATGTGAAGCTGTGTTTTTCCTTCTTTCTTCTATTCTGCCTTTTCTTCCTTTCTTCTTTGAATAGCTTGCATGGTGATCTTTTCAGGCTTAAAAATAAAAAGGCAGGGTATCCTTCATGTCTTAAGTTTTGATTCTTATGGGCTGATAGAGCCTCTTGATAGACAGCTATGCTTCTTCCTGCAAATTTGTTAATGTTATTTTTCAGGCTTAAATACAATTAGCATTGGTAAAAATAAATAAATATACATCTTTACCACATTTTATTCAAAAGAGCATCCTGTCTGGTTGTTTTATATGTTTTACTGTAGAATTTAAAGACAAAACGACAGACAAAATGCTAAAATAAAATAAAGAAGCAAAAAGAAGACTTTATTAACCTACTTGCCAAATCTTGACCTTAATAAGAAATAATAAAAAAGCTATAACTACTCTTATTTCTATTACAATTTTAGCAAAACAAATACATCTGTTGTCTTACCTTGTTCTCTACAGAAGATACAAGGACATTGAATTTGGAAAAAAACAAAAGACAAGCAGGTTTTTTTTTTTTTGCTAAGTGCCAAAGACTGCAGTTTTTCATGAATCATAACTGTGTGAAAAAATACAAACACATGATAAGCCATTCAAAAACACAGTGACTATAATTCACAGTGTGAAGAATACTTTGATTTACAGCAGATACATTCAAATGTCTGCCACGGCGCTAGCGCTCATCATCATCCATCAAAGGAGACGTCGGAGTCTTATTCAGGCCATGGAGCGGCAAGCCACGTGGGAGGGGCTAGGGCTTGGCATTTTGTGGTTGGTTATTTTACAGAGGAGCTGTGGATCCATCAATTCTACATGACATGCTCCACTTTTCATGAGCTGTGTGACGCTTGCAGCGCCTGCTGGACATTGCACTGGTAAGCGTGGTATCCGTTTGTTGGTCACATGACTCATTTAATTAAAAAAAAAATCTCTATTGCATTTTTGCGAAATATGTCAATTTCAATTAGATACACCTCAAAAACCACCTACTCCAAGTTTTTATTTTTATTTTACAAATTTGTGCAGTTTCATAGTCAATGGAAACGCAGCTTTTGTTTCATTTTTTTCATGTTTTGACTAATTGAAATTGAAAAAAATGATTTTCTTTATTTAATTCATTTTTATTGGTGTGATTTGCATTTCAGGGCCACTTTACATACTAGAACACGTCAAGGCCCGGGCGCCGGATGTGCCCCGCTCGGTGATCATATCTGGCCTGCCAGATTACTTTATATTTTTGTTATCATTGGCCTGATGTTATCTTGCACTGGTAACATATTGCAACACATTCTCAGTCCCAAGTTGTCATATATTGACGCATGGTTAAGGACCCTTTAGCCTAAAAAATGGATGCTTTGAGTGTCCCCATCTCACCATTTTTTGAGATGCTGGTTGTTCTAAGTAACCTTTCCACTCTCCTTGGCTTGTTTAAATAAAAGTGGGGTCATCTGGACCCCACAAGACAGTGCGCTGAACTTTTCTTTTTTGATGATTGTCGATCTTTACTGGTGTCCAATGACAGACATGAAGTCTTGTCTACCTTTGTCATGGAAGGGCTAACGCCTCAATGTAAGGGTGGGGTCATCTGGACCCCCATAAGAGAACACGATAAGGGGTCCCCAACCTCCAGGCCACAAAATACTACCAGTCTGGTACTGGAATGTGGACCCCAACCCTAACCTTAACCCAGTACCCGACAGGCGGTACCAGATGTGAACCAGTTTAGGGTTAGGTTACTGGTACCGGCTGCGTCTTGAGTTCGGTCCATGTTAAAAAGTTACCTTTTTAAAGTTTTAAAAATTTAGATTTATTGTGTTCAATAATGTTTATCCTGTTCGTCCCACTGCATAAGGCGTGTTTTGGATTTTGGATCCCTGTGCGATTGAGTTTGACACCCATACACTAGAATATCACAGGTTAATTCTAATAAGAAACACTGTAGTTGTCGTGATGTAAAAGCAGATTGTTCTCCTTCCTGAACAAGAAGCATTAGTAAAGAAAAAAAAAAACATGTCAAGAGTTTCTCAGATATCAGGAATAGATTATGACTATGATGCTGTGAACCCCTCTTCCATGTAAATTTTTAAAAAAAGAAGCAAACTGTCAGATACTGAAGCTGATGCCATCTCTGCACCATTAATAGAATCGAGGCATCTTAAGACTTGTTGAAAACATGAAAAAGGCTATAAAAGAAAGAGATGAAACTACAGTCATGTTCCATTAAGACATGTTTAACAGTTGAAAATGGAACAGAGGGAAAAAAAAAGACTTTCACATTAAAATATCGCATTGTTTCATAAGAAATTCTACAGTAAATGATGTTCTCTCATCAGTTTATGTGTGAATGAGGAGTAAGACATGAGACGTGGAGAGTTTGGCAGCAAGAGCCCCCTGTTGTGTGATGTCAGTAATGCCCAAGGCTACAACCCCCCCCAAAAAACAGTGCATTAGTCAGCAGGGCAAATCCGCATCCAAACCCGAGTGGATCTGCTCGGTTTAATGCTCTTCTCATACAGTCAGATCTAAGCCAGTTCCCTTTTCTCAAATTAATACCAAATTACAGTCATCATTAAAGATTGATTATGTTTTTTTACTTACGAACAATGGTTTCTCTGATCCATGTTAACAATCACATTTGGATTCAGAACATGGATGAAAGTATTTCATGGACTAAACGGAGAAAAAGAAACTTCAGAAAGAAGCACATTGACTCATAGCAGAGAGGGCGTTTTCCTCCCCCGCCACTCTGGCTGCTTCCCTCTGTTCAGCCGGAAAACTGTGGAGCAAAAGTATTGAACCGCTTGATACCAGCAGGCACAAAAAAAAAAAAAAAAAAGCTGCAAAAAAAAAGTAGCATCAATGCTGTTTGGCTTTTACTTTTGACCTGACTTTATATTTAGCTCTATCAGTAAATGTATCTTCCTGTTTTCATCCGGAGTGTTTTGGGAGGAGTTCTATTAAACATGTTTTATGGATCCCAAAGGGTCATTTTGAACAAAAAAAATAACTTTTAAATTGTCCTCCTTTTGAAAAACATCTAACAGGAAGATAAAAGAATTCTGACGTCATCCAAGCTACACATAACTGTGAAAGCACTTACCTCATTAATAAGGATCCAGTGGCAATCAAAGGCAACAAGGTTTGTCTCCACGACCTGTAAAACACACAAACAGCACATTTAGAAATGATGAGGAAATCAGCCAGAAAATCTTTATTGGTTTCATTATCCATGCTGGTTGCCACAGCATGGACTTAATTCAATCTTTAGTGTTCTCTTCGCTCACACCAACTATCCCCATATCCTCCTTAATTGGGCTATCTTTTGGGGTCCAGATGATCACATCCTTACATTGAAGTGTTATCCTTCCTATGACAAAAATTAACAGGATTTCATGTCTGCCATGGACACCAAGGAAAATCAAAAATCCTTGTAAATAAAGAGTTCAGCGCGCTGTCTTGTGGGTTCTGGCAGCACACTCTCATCTTCAAGTCATCACATATTGACGTTTGGTTAAGGACCTCCCCCACATCACTTTTTGACCTTTTGGGTCAAACTGTTTACAACAGGGGTGCCCATTCCTGGTCCTCGAGAGTGACCACCCTGCCTGTTTTCCAGCTCTCCTTGCACTCCTTGCTGCTGATTACCTAGACCAGGTGTATTCATTCAGTCAGAATGTGGACACACTCTTTTGAGAAACGAGACACCTGAGACCTTCTTTTCACTTGTTGCTCCAACCTGCTCGTACACGCCTCCTCACCTCTTAATCTCTTAGTGGATTTGGACAGTTGACCCTAAGAGGCTTAAGTCCTTGACCTTCTTCATTTCTGCCCTCTACAACATTTGTATTTCACTTGCGTCTCTCACGCACAAATATTCTGACTTGCTGTGGCTGATCTTTATGTTTCTCCTTTCCAGAAACCTCCACCTGTTCTCACTATAAATCACAACGTCATCTGCAAATCTGATTTATGTCTAAATGCATTTGTCTGTCAGTCTGTCCATCACCACACCAAATACAAAGGGACTGAAGTTGATCCTCTATCTTGAACTTACGTCTCTCATCTACAGTATATCTCAGCCTTGCCTTAAAGCTTTCATACAACTCCAATATACTTCTGAACCACTCCAGACTTCCTCAAACAAACCCCACAGCTCCTTTCTTGGTACCCTGTCTTAGACTTTCCCCAGATCTACAGAGACACAATTCAGCTCTGTCTGACCCTCTCTGTTCTTCTCTTTAAACATCCTCAAAGCAAATAGTGTGTCTGTGGTTCTCTTGCTTGGTATAAAGCCATACTGTTGCTCAAAGACCTCCCTATACTCCACTATTCTTCGCCATAACTTTGTTACTCGTTAGCTTTTTTCTTCCATAGTTTCCACAACTCTGCACGTCTCCTTTCTGATGCCCTCCATGACACAAGCCTCTGCATGTACCCACACTTTAGACAGCCGCTAGAAAGTGCTAGATGGTTCCCCCCTTGTGGTTCCAATATGCCTCCCATCTCACTCATAATATATATTTTCCCATTGCCCTGCATTTCGTTGCCATTATCCTGCTTGAACACACCAAATTCCTATCATCATCTCATCTCATCTCGTCTGACTGTGACTAATCAGAGGGTGACTCACTATCAGAGGCCTGGTGGTGAGTCACAGTCATTTGAATTAAGTGTGTTGGAACAAATAAACCATGTAGAGCTGCGGATCCCGAGGACCAGGATTAGGAGACACTCATTTAAACCATAACTAAATGTGCCACCTGAAACAAAACCAGATTATCATTGCAGACAAATTTAACCAGAAAAAAGGCCTTAAGGTCTCAGTATGTTAAGCTCAACCAGCACCCGCTCTTCACAGGGATGAGACTTTTTTTGATCTAGCATATATGGAAGGGCTTCAATGAAGGTAGAACTGTAAAATAATTGTGAATCAAAACAAGAATTGACAACTTGTCCTATTAATATGTATTAGTTATCACAAACTGTGTGCCTAATTGGGTTAAATGTTATTTTAGTTTTAGTGGTAGAGTGGATGACAGAATTCTCTGTATTTTTGAAGAGAGCCTGAAACTGAGTCGGGGGAGGTGTCAACTCGCATCAAAGGTTTTTAGGGTATCAATCAAGCCGTTTTCAAACACATGCAAATATAGGAAAGCGGTCTTACGTGCGACATTTTCACAAACACAAGCTCATCTAAATACTTCTCTCAACTTTAAAGATAATTTTTTAATTTACCATTATTATCCACAAACATATTCAAGTATAAACATGTTGAGATAATTTACATTTTTCACACACAAATTGTGAAAGTTACGCCAAAAATACTATAAATGTGTCAGTTTTGAACTCGCAATAATAGGGTTCAATAGGAATATTTATGAAGCAAAAATACTATTGTGCTTTAGGTAATTAATGAAAAAAGAGAAAAACTTTTCAATTTTCAAAACCATGTTCATTGTTTTTTCCATTCATTGAGTTACATTTAGTTCCAACGTTTTCTCATCATTAATCGACTTTTGCTCATGTTTTTCTTAACTACTTTTATTTTTCATAGGAAAGCTTTCTTGGTTTCTGAAAAAAAGCAAAAATAAATAAATGTGTTTAAATAAGTCATTATTGTACTTTACAGTCTTATTGGCTAGTAAGATACAACTTGCTGATTGAGTGCTGACAAGAGAAAAATACTAACTGGCTGATCCGTCCAGATAGTTTTTGTGTCAATAAGCCAAGGTTGTAACCTGACTTTGTGTCTGTAAATGTGTGCGTACAATTGTGTAAAAAAAATGAAAAAGAAATAACTTTTGTGTTGCTCTGAAGATGTTTTTGCAAGTTAGCTCAAGGACAACAAGGTTTTCGCAGAAGTATTACATTATTCTGCATGTGTGTGGGCAGCATTTTACAACTAAAATATTCTTACAAAAGGAATAAATAAAGATCTATAAGTTACTGTTTCTTTTAAGTCTTGCAAGAAAACATTATCGTCTGCTTGAAGGCACTTAAAAAAAAAAGCAAAATAACCTGCTGATCACCTCTGCAAGTTTTCTTTCATCTCAAGTGGAACAAACAGGGGAAAAAAAGAGCTGTGGATTTCCAACCTCTAAATGTTACAAAGCAGTTAAGAAATGTACAGGATTTCTCTTTCTTTTCAGGTTCATTTCCACCTCTGATGACAGCCTTGATAGGACTGACCATCTTTACATAATATAAATCAATTTGAAGTGTCCCATTTCATTTGATTTAATTTCCAAATAAACTCCACTTAATTAAATGTATAAGTTTTATATAACTTAATATAAAAAGTCTATACGCATCAAATTTATTTTCTATTGGCCGAGTTCCTTATGAACCAAAAATCACCAAGAGGACCTGGTGGCAGACAAGATGGCGGCTAAAAATCCTTACCTGAAAACGGGAATTGTCAAACATCATTAGCCGGAAGTGAAAATAAATTCACATTGTTGACAGAGACACTTCAGGTGTTGAAGGTTCGAAACTTAAAACACAAAAAAACCCGGAACTGTAGTGGTGGCCAGTTATAGTCATCTTTTTTTACCAAATTGTGGGGTGTGTGGGGGCGGTCTTCAACTTCCTTCCGATTAATGATTTTCAGTCACCATCTTGTCTGCAACCAGGTCCCACTCAAACTCAGAGAGCTCTGTAAAATCCCAACACAGTTTATTCAAGTACAACCCATTCATGAATGAAATGTTGCTTTTAAATATTTACAAAAAATAAATCATAAAAAATGTTGTATTTATCTGTTTATAACTATTTTAATTTTTGTACTTTGGATAGCATCATATACATGCTCCTTTCAAAGTAAAATACATCCTGTACTGAATACAAACCTTTTTTTTTTTAAGGGTTCGCATTTTTCTTTAAAGCTAAAGAGGTACAATAGAAGAACAAAAGAGCCTCAGGTTTCCGACTCCTGTCTTCACCTTTTATTTGATATTGTTTACTTTGTCATCAGTCTTGATCATCTCTCCTTCTATGATTTGATCTTTATTTCTTTGTGTTTCTGTCTCTTTTACCTTCCTTCTTGTACCAATTCTAAAATGCGGCGACTCTTGTATATCATTAGGTTTAATTGTCTAGGTGACTAGCGCACAGTGGGTGATTAAACTGGTTTTAGCTGTAAACAAAAGGTAACAGCTGGAGAGCGTGGCAGAGCATGCCTAATAGTGGTTCAATCTGCACCAAAGTCTCCTTAAAATGGCATCACGATGACACAGAGTATTGCTGTGAAACACTCAGGAACCAAAACAAAAATGTCTTTTCCTTCAGATTTCCTTACCTTTGAGTTTGTCTGTCTAATTAAGTTAAATTTGAAGTTGCGTTATCTTGTTTTTTCGATCACTAACAACTTTCACATTTAAACTAAACTCTAAACTCTCAAAGATTTGCTTTTTCTCTTTATTATTTCTTTTGCGTTGAAGTCAACTTTACTGCCTTTTCTAATCGCTATATATAATCTCTAAAAATAGAAGTTCTTTACTTTAAGACTTAGAGATTTAACTTACCAATTATAGAAACTCAAAGCATCTTTTTTACAGTATATTATAACACATTTGAAAACTTTTCTATAAAAATCACTGTTGTGAATGAGGTAAAAATGTCAGAAACACTGAGAGCAAAAAGGTGTTTTATTACTGTGGTACTTGGTGAAAAGTGGCTAAATAAACAGAATGGTGAAAATATAAATCATGTTTTTAATGATTAGCATTACTGGGGCAAATACTGTTTTCTATGTTGACCTCCCACTAGTATTAATCTGGACAGATGTTTGAAACTAATTAGTAAAATGTCAGATTTGGAGCATTAGAAATGGATTCTTTAGGGGCTGTTCTATAAAGTGCAGCTCTGTCATGCATGTATGTAAAAATATATGCACAAACTCTAACAGCTTTGTTAACATGTCAATGTCAATCCAACGGTTGGGACGGAGTCACATGGGTGTCGCTCCCCTCAGGTCACCTGGAACCTTCTACCGACATCTCGGATCAGCTCTATAACATTATTGTTCTTAACTCTCTGACGTTGGATGATTGAATTCAAATAACTGCTTGGGTTTGGTAAAAAAAAAAAAAAAAAGTCAATTGTCCGAAGTCAATACATGAAAGCCTTTTTGAGAAGTCTGAAAGTTGACAGTCTGATGGTCTATAACAGCATTTATCGAGTGACCATGAGATGACTCAACACCTTTTCTTTGGTCCCAAAGTGACGTCCATCCACCCATCACTCTTGTAGACGTCCAACAAAAAACCATTTATTGGCAAACGACTGATGTGTTTGCAGGGGTTCTTAGCTTAGTCCCATGGACCCGTCTGGGCATTAACCCGCATGCTGCAGGTTTTGGGGTTGCTCGGGCCCGTAGACGGTTGTAGAGTGTGGCTGCGCCTAAAGTGGAGCGCAGATGTGTAAGTGTACAGGTGATGCCGTCTCAGGGTGTCTTCTAGTCGTAAGGGGCACACACTGACCCTACTGACTGTGTGCAAATGCTTCAAGGGTGTGTTAAAACGTTCACACAAACACACTTATTGTCTAATTTCTTCAATTTTAATAGTCAAGCTGCAAGACACTCCCCTTTCTCTTGAATAGCACTAACAGACTTTGTACAACATGCCTGCATCTCACATACTTCCTATAACGCTCCCTGTCGCCTGCAGCAAACCCATAGAAAAAATGAGCATGGACATTTTTGTCTCACAGGCTCTGCTTCTTTGATTCTTCCTGTGAGCCGCCTGTGTGCCTCATAAGGGTTTTTTCTCCCCAACCTCGAACCGGTATCAGTCCGAGGGCCCCAAACCGGCACTGGGTCCGTGTACGGTCCCGGTTGGGGACCCGTGATTTAATGAGATCAACCAGAACGTCAAAAATGTTGAGTTGGGGACACCCGAAACGTCAAAAAAATGATGACCACACGTCCATGTATGACAAGTTGGGAGAGAGAATGTGTAGTTAGAACATGGGTGAGGCAACTACAGGAGTTGTGTGGCCCACTAAATTATTCAATCAGGCCCGCCAAACTAAAATTAATTATAATATATTATATTGTTAATTTTTAGTCATGTTTTATTTCCACCTGAGATTCTGAGGACTATCCATAGATGCTACAAATAAAATGACCATCGCTTACTTTCAGAAAGATATTTTGCATTCATGAGGTGTGGGAAAGTTTTGCTGTTTACCGATGTTAAAGTGTTTTATTCTGAGTTGGAAAGTCCTTTTTTGATCTTTCCAAAACCAAACGAATGCAGAATTTCTCTTAGTACAAATATTTCAACGAGCTACATCAACTCATTGGTTTGATTGGGGCTAAAATGAGAAAAAAAAAAAAAAATATATATATATTATATATATATATATATATATATATATATACACATATGCATGTATGTAAAAATATACATGGAAAATGTCATTTTATGCAGATAATGAACCAGGAGTGGATCGTCGGTAAAGAATTAGACATTTTTTTAAATATGAAACATTTCCCATTTTAGAGATCTTTATATTCTGTAACATAATCTGCAAACTAAAATAAGATAAAATGATTCCAAACATTCTGACCTTACACAGGAAAATATGAAAAAAAAGTCTATTTCAGTTTATCTTTTTTTCTCTCACAGTAGAATTTAAAACAACACAACTTTTAAGGTAGTGTAAAAAGAGCTAACAAATCATCCCACAGGTTTGATCTGATTATTATAAGGTAAAACACTGACTAATCCAGTGATTTGAGTCAAAACATCCAATCAAACAAGTCCACACGCTGACGCAAAAGCATCTTAAGTGTTGGACTTTTCCAGAGTTTGACTCCGTTACTGAATCTGTTTATTCCCTTTATGGACAGAATTCCACAGCTCAGCAAAGCTGCGTTCCAGTACGGAACCTCGGGGTTCAATCCCTGCCATTTTAAGATAATGTACTCCTATGCTCTCACACAACTGTGACCTCTAGCTCTCAGTGGAGCGGCCTGCAGCCAACCATGAAGCTGTCAGGATGAAAATCAGAACCATCACGTCTGCAGGCGTGCAGGCAAAAAGTGGAAAACCCCCTCTGAGTTGGGAGTGACACACTCCCTCAAGTGGAGGAATTTAGGGAGACTGGAGTTTTTTTTTTTTTTTTTTCATACTTGAGGGAAGCACAGAGAGCTAGGTTGACACATGAAGTGGTGCCAGGCATGTGGTTATAAGGGCTCTGTATTCATCTGTTGTAGTAGATTCTGAAGGCTAGACTCTTCGTTTTGTGGTCGATCTAACTTCTCACACTCATCCATAGTTGCATGCTGAGGGCAGTGATCCGCTGATGATTTATGCTGAGAGGGAGGAACCACCTGAGGTTGTTTGGATCTCCTGGCAGTTTTTCTCTCAGATGCCTTCCCGTTGAGCTATTAGGGGCTCCTACAACTCGGATGGATCTGCTTTTCTTTGATTGATTTTTCCTTAACCCATGACAATTCATTCTGAACGTGCAACAACCAACCAGTTTGAGCATACAGTGAGCTTTCCAGCCTCGTTTTTTGCTGGATAACATCTATATTCACTTAAATTTGCCAGAATATCTAAAAACAGGGGCGGAGCTACGGGGGGGCCAAGCAACAATTAATCAATATTAGTATCATCAATGTAGCTAAAACATTACAAACTAAATACAAAGCTACCATCAAAGAAGCGTGGACATGTAGAAGATATTGCTTTTCATTATAAGGTGGGGGCCAGAAAATATCGACTTGGGAGCCACAAATAAGTATCTGTTGTGTTATGAAATTTCCAATTTATTTGTTGTAAAATTTTGGAATTAAATCTTTCAATATCTAGAAGAACAGAGATGGAAAAGCCCTAAAAAATATATACATATTTGCTCAAATTCAATAATTTGGTCATTTCTTTAACCTAATCCTCTCATTGATCTAAAAATGATTCCATGTATTTATTTATTGTGGTATATTATGATAGTGGGCTGGTGATGGAGTGTGAGCTACTATAAAATAAAAAACTATAAAATAGGTCAAAGTCGCGCTAAAAATGGAGTGAGTATGTCAAACCAGTAAGATCTGACTTTATCTGAATTCACAATATTGGAATGAAGAGAAACACTCTGAAACTTCACTTTTTTTACTTTTTGTTTTGTTCAAAAGGCACTCTTCCTATCTTGGTTATTATGTTAAGATGATGTATTATATCAGCTGAAAACTTGCTAAATTAAAAAAAAAAATGTCATCACAAAAACAACTGGAATTCTTCCTCTCCCTTCAGCTGGTATATGCATTTGTCCGTTGCGGTATTGTTGCTCGGTGTCAAAAAACAAGTGAAAACGGTATCTTCAAAAATGTGTTTTTGATCACTGTGATGAATGTGACAAAAGTGTCTCAGTATTGATTCAAATGAGTTTAGGTACTATTTTACTCCAAATCCTTCAATATGTTGTAGTTCTGTAAGATATAAGACATATATGTGTTTAACGTGATATTGGATATAAAGTTTGAGGTAATATGGAAACTAAATATGAGTTTGTAGTTTGCTAAAAAGAATAAACATCTTGTTTATTTACCAAATAATTGACAACCTGCTTTAAACAATCGCATATGGCCAAATACAACATTCTTTTAATAAGTAGTAAACAAATCCTTTTTTTTTTTGTTTTAGTCTTGGTCCTAAAGCATTTGTATTATAACATTTCCTTAAGATAAATGTTACAATCCAATTTGTCCAATTGAAACGGTATTATAAAAAAATAAAGCTGTATTTTTACCCAAAATAAACATTTTTTTGTTTTTTTTTTAAATTGATTTTAACCTACAGAGTCATTTTTAAGACATCTTATCCTGGTTGGTTATGAGTATAAATAGGAGCAGACCGCACGGGTGTTAAACATCCGGTCCCCCAGATGGTTTAATTTGGCCCAGTAATTAAGAGAAAAACATATAAGGACACGTTTCTACCCCATACCTGTGGAGAGTTATGGTTATTTAAATAAATGACCGCAATGCACAATTCCGCCACCAGGGGAAGCAAAGAGCAAGAAATACCGACATAGTAAGAGATCAAGAAATATGTCTTAAGTGCGTGCCAAGTCTGGGTAAGTTGCAGTTAGGTTCCCTGCCAGTCTCACTGCTGTTAATTTACCAAATTGTCATCAAAACAATAATGAATAATGAATAAACAAACCTGAATCACTAGACACTAAAGAGACAAAGCCTTGACATGTTTTTCATTTGAGCTGCTCTTCCATGTCAAGGTTACACATTGTTTCTTTAACCAAGTCCTGTTACAGAAATACATTTTCCATGCTATCAAACAGAATCCTTAAACCATAGAGAGCTGATGAGTCTGAAACAAGAAGAACACTCTGGAGGAAGAGAAGTCTGAGTAATTAAATTGCATGTAGTGGACCACAGTGATTCCGATGGGTGTCAAAGGTCCGTGTGATTCTTTTCAACAACTAATGACTGCAGATTACCACCAATCCAATGTTTAATTACTTTGATCTAATTGTGGCCGCAGAACAATTATCTCCAAAGTTATCTACAGAGAGGAGGGGAAAAGGAGATACCGCAGTAACATGATGTATGTACATTCAGTCACTGTGTAAATGCTTTACAGCATTCACACTTCTGTGTGTCTCCTGCTCCTTTCCATACTTTTTTTTTTTTTAGCGTGTAAAAACATCAATCACACTTTGAAAAATTTAAGCAATCTAGGTTTCAAAACGCTGAGCTCGTTCAGGACATTACTGCATGTACTTTTGGTATTTATAAACTTTATCGTTTTTGAAATATTGAGCAAAATGTGCCCCATAGGAATTAAATGAGAAATCGCTCAAATCCTTCAAAAACTTTGTGCACTTTAAAACGTATAAACTTCTATGTGTTCTTTCACCTAGAGACTCTATTCAAACTTTAAAATGTTCAGCAACTACAGAGTTTTTACGTTAATTTTGGATTTAGCTTTTAATTTAGAAAAATGCCAACTATTTTGGCTAATTTAGAAATGTTTCCAGTTTTTAGACTGATTTGGAGTTTAGCTCAAATTATCAATATGATAAAATTTTGGCAAATTAGGCAATTTTTGCAGGTTTTTAGGTTAATTTAGAGATAGGCTAACATTTTATCATTATGCCAGCTGTTTTGGCTAATTTAGACATTTTTCCAGTTTTTAGTCTAATTTGGAGTTTAGCTAAAATGTTAGCAAAATGTAAAATACTGGCAAATAAGAATTTTTCCAAGGTTTTTTTTTTTAGCGCTAATTTAGAGTTTTGCTTATATTTTAGCATTATGCTAGCGGCTTGGGCTAATTCAGACATTTTTCCAGTTTTTAGTCTAATTTGGAGTTTAGCTAAAATGTTAGCAAAATATAAAATATTGGCAAATAAGATAACTTTTCCAGGGATTTTTTTTAGGGCTAATTTCTTGTTTTGCTAATATTTTAGCATTATGCTAGTTGTTTGGGCTAATTTAGGCATTTCTCCAGTTTTTTAGGCTAATTTAGAGTTTAGCTCATATTTTTGCATTATGCTAGCTGTTTTGACTATTTTAGACTTTTTTGTACTTTTTTTATATTTTAATTTAGAGCTTAAGTAATATTTTAACAACATGCCATATTTTTTGGCAAAAGTAGACATTTTTCCATTTTCTTTTTTTTTTTTTTTTTTTTGGCTATTAAGCAGCTATCAGCTCCAGCATCTTCAGCAGCCACATTCAACTTTCAGCATTTACACTAGCAAGTAATCTAATACACAGGATTTTTCTTTTTTTTTTTTTATAATAAACACTCAAGACAAACATTTCCTTGGAAATTGTGAATAGAATGTTTGGCTCCCATTTCCTATGCACACACAGGACAAAAACAACAAGGTGTCAAACTCAACAAAAGCCACCAAAGTCTTGTCTTGACGAGGTCTCGCCCTCTCCACAAAGCCACCACTTTAACGATCGCCTTTATTGATCACCCGCTTGCTTTTTGGATGAAAACATGGGGAATAAAAAAGCTGCAGCATCTAACTGTCGGGTTTTTTTTCTTACCACATACTTCTTTACTCAACCTCTCCCCTTCTATTTCTGTTTGTCCTATAGACCAGCAACACCAAAAAGGTCTTTGATAGTATATGTTGGGGCAGCACAGGGGTAACAAGGCTAACGCGCAGTACATCTATCATCCTCAGAATGGAGCATTTGCTGTGGGTCTGTGATTGCAGGCAAACACATACAAGAACTCAACACACTTTGTGCTTTGAGTTTATTGATCTGACCACAGCTTCAAGCCCTGCAGAATCCTCAGAGAGAATGCATACACACACACACACAATAGCAATGCCATCCCCAGAAAATGTGACAATATTCAACCTGACATTTAGATATGAACGGATCAATGGCCAGAGTAAATAGAATCAGCTGTCGCAATATTCAAAGGTACGCAGTGTTGTGTACACAAGTGAAGCGGTATGATCTAGTGTGTAAGTTCTTAATGCTGTAATATTCCTAATTGATTTGCTGGCTGCCAAACTATGAAGTGACTTACTCGGTCACAACTGAAACCTTTTTTTTTTCCAGCAGCATAAAAAAGGGAACAGAGTTCATTTTTTGTGAGGATTTTGGGAATATTTGAATTCCTATATGTTGAAATGTACAAAAAAGTGAATATGGACTCTATGGGTGCAAATATTAACGTAATAAATAAATGTTTGCTATTTCAATGCTTAAAGTTCTTGTAGTTCAAAACATATGTTTAAATTAATTTTAAAATACTTGTACTGAGTTATCAAGTTCTTGTGCTCTACATTAATAGTAAATTCAGAATATTTTATTTGAACATTTATCTTGCAATAAGCGAAAGTTTGTAAATTACATAAACAAATATATAATAAAATAAACCAAATACCTAGTTGTAAATAACATTTTGATGCTAAATTTGAAATGAAAAACATATATATCTTGAAAATTAAGTATTTGCAAATCTTTATATTATATAGAATAATCTAACCTATTTTGCTTCTTAAAGATAAAACATGCAAACATAGCTAAACATGGTTAAACTTGGTTTAAAATGTCAGACCTCATGTCTGTGGTCTAAAATCTAAAAAGAAAAGACTGAGTTTCAGTTTGTTTATGAGAGCTTCCAGGACAGACTGTTGAAGATGGAAGATGGACAGACGAGGAAAAGGGAATAGTTCAATCTCGTGTGGGTTCTCTAGTGTTCAGGTAGAAAGGCAGCAGCAGGAGAGCAAACCCACAGATAGAGTGTTGACTTTTGCTTCTGGAGTTCTGCTTCCGTAGAATAACTAATCTTGCAGCTGATATGAAATCCCTCCACACCACTTTTCATCCATCTTCTGGCAGCCAGTACATCTATCACTCCTGCCATTTACCCCCTGACTGCACCATAAAACATGGATGTGGTAATCCAACTTTGGAGACCAGGAATAGATTTATTTACATGTCAATCAAAAAAAATCTTCAATCATTCAGCTCAAATAACAGCAAAAACCCTAATTTTAAATCCACGCTGTAAATCATTATGGAATGTTTTTTTTTTTTTTTTTTTTCAAAAACGTTTTTTTTTTAAATAAACTATTTTCAACATACTAGAAACATAAGAATCCTTACTCTGTATTTTTTATTTTTATTTTCTGAATCTTATCCAACCTGCATGACTAACATAAATATCAGTATTTTTCTCTGTCGTTGTGCCACCTTCTATGACGTCATTTACACAGTTTACTCCAACAAACTAGCTTTTGTCGTGAGCTTAATCATCGTTCTACAAAAAAAGTTTATAATTTAATAATTCAAATTTAAAAAGTCATAAAGGACCCAGATGAGCTCAACCCTGACATAACTCCTCCTGCACAGGCGGGGAGCCACATCCCTGGATTTAATTAACGACATTTAGGAAGCGAGGCCGTAACAACTTCATAATTTGAGACTAAGTGGTTTCCAGACTGGGGCCAGAGACAGAGGTCAAATTAGTGTTATAGCCTGAGGTCGAGGTGTTTGAATGAGTGAGCAATGAAAGGAAAAACCAGCTGTGTGTGCCAGAGAGCAGCAGCTGTTATGGTTCTTAATGGCACATCTGATCAGGCTTCCAGAGGTTGGAGCATATGGCAAGATGGAAAACCAGAGGAGATGACCCCAGCGTGCCCCCAACGATTACAGGTAACTCTGGGAAATACTGTGGGCAGTTACCAAAAAAAAAAAGAAATCTCAAATAATTAACATTTTAAAATGGAAAACTTTACTTTTTATTAAAAATATATAGTAAAAAATATAATATAAATATTAAAAAATATAATTTTTTTAATGTTGCAAATAGTAGTAGGCTGTCATTATTTTTTTTTTAAGACGAGCCTAAACCTGCACTGTAAAAAGTGAAGTATTGGATCACTTAACAAAAGTTAAAAAATTAGTTTTCTTCAAATTACCATTTTGAACTTAAAAACTGAATTTGATGAAAACTAATATTTTTAAATGTAACAAATTAAGACTGTTCAATTAATTGATTCAATGCTTCACTTTTACAGTGTAAAACAGATCAAAATAAGTTATTAAAATTTGACCATTTTGACCTTTTTTTTTACTGTATATATGTAGCCACAGTCCTGAGTCGTGGTCTCCCTGTGCCTGTCCCCAGCCCAGATAAAATACAGGTTGTCTCAGGTGTTCTCTCTGCTAAAACTAAGTGTGCGGATCGGTGAAAGCTGATTTGCTGTGGTGACCCCTGATGGTATGAGCTGGAAAGTGAACAACAACATATAATGGGATATAGATGTAATCAAACTAAATGTCTGATATATTTTTGGGAGGTGAAAGTACTTTTTTCAACTTGTGTTTTTTGCACACTAAATAGAATATATTTGTCTACAAAAACATGTAATTTTTATTTATTAGGTTTGACATGCAATTTCATGTTATCATTGCAGATCCACAAACTGCTGAAAAATGAATTGCAATAGATATAAATATTAAATTAAATTCAATCTATTTAAATATACAGATGAACGTCTTTCTGGATGGTTAAACATCTGATTGTTGCTATGCTACACTGCACTGAACTGATGTGAGCCATGAGAATGCTTATATTTTTGTATTTGATTGAATTGAGTTAAATCTTTTTTTATTTACTGATTTATGATTTTACTGATTTTGTTTTAGTGTGCTCCAGAATAATTTCAAATTGTAGTGTAGCGATCAAAGTATGATCGAAAAGCAAAGAAGTTGCTTGAAAATAATAATTTACACTTAATAAATGTGCCATTTTTTTCATAAGTATAAATGAAACTAGCCTGTAAAAGAAGTATGTTACATGTAGTAAAACAATAGTAACTGGCGTATACCTGTATAGCACTTTCTACCTTCTATTGAAGCCCCCAAGTGCTAGTAAGACTATGAAAGGATTGAAGAATATTTTGTGTTTATTTGGTTCTAATTCAAGGCACTTTGATAAGAATTTCATAACATTATTTTTCATGAGAAACGAGAGTTTTTGTTTTTAACCTTTTTGGTTTATGGTGTCTAGTGATTTTTATCAAGGAAAAGAAGCTTGATTCAAAAAAGGCTGAAAAGTGTATTCTAGATATATACAGTACTTCACCAGTTCCTATCTTGTACTTTTTTGCATCTTGAGATCTTTTTTGACTGACTTAGTCTTGAATTTTCATGAAATGGATATAAAGATTTAAATATTGGATTTTGACGTCGGCCAACATGTGTTTGAAAACATCCTAAAAAATCTCTTATACATACAGACCAGTAAGGTAAGCAGGTTCTCACCACAGTGAAATGTGTGCTTAGCATGACTTATGCCTTTAGGGAGAGCATGCAGGGAGTCAGCATGCAAAAAATCTATGCGGGGCACTGAGGTGGCCTCCATTAAACATCAAGGTTGTATGTAGACCACTAATAAGTGAACGATAATGGCTGTGTATGTTTTTTTCTATGGGCATGCTGCAGGCGACTGGTTGTAGAAAACACTTAAACACCACCTAAGGGTACGTTTAGATGAAGCACTCTGTAGTTGTAGGTTGTGTGAGCATCCTACAGGTATTTACATATCATCCATCTACTCCAGGTGTGCAGCATTTTCCTTTGGTTTGTAATTAAGAGCCAGTGAATGGACATCAGTAAAGACGATAGGGCAGCACGAGGACGTCATACGACAGCATCACCCGTACGTCGTAAGTGCATGCAACTTTGAGCCAAAAGAGAACTGCAAGACACGTGTGCTCGCTCCAGGGCAGGGGTCTGCAACCTGCGGCTCCAGATCCACATGTGGTTCTTTTATCTCTCCATAGTGGCTCCTTGGTCAAACTTAAAATAAGTCATGGAGACTGCTGACCCAGTCATGTCGACCGTCGGAGTCAGCAGCTCTCTGCTAATGTTTGTCCAACTAAAACTAACTAAAGAAAACAAATTAAAAAGAAGAAGGTCCAACCCAAACTAAAATAACAAAACCCAGCAATCTAAGACCTCTGAGGACAAAGAACAAAAAAAAGTTATTTGAGCTTTTGTCACAAGTAAAAAACAAACAAGCAAAAAAACCAACACATTTTAAGAGATGCTAGGTTCTTTTTTCATATTTTTGCTTTAGTTTGTGCCGAAAAACAAACAAAATTGATATTTATCATTAAAAAAAAGAAGGTCATGAATGATTTCCTAAAGGCTAAAGTATGACTATATGGCTCATTCTAAGATTTGATCAGTAGAAATTGAGCCTAAATGACTCTTTAACTGTTAAAGGTTGCCAACCCCTCTCTGGAGTGCACAAAAACCAACAGCACTCGTACGGGGACGTGCGACTAAGACGATTGCTCATGAGCATCTCATGAGGAGAACGCCATTGTTGGTGAAGAAGGTCAGGCTCAAAGCGATTCTGACAAAACTAGACCAGTTTTAAAAAGTGTCTTAGACAAGAAAAGCAGAAATTCTAATGGACAACGGTCAAGAGTTTAAAAACTAGTTGTTCCAAGCTGTTGTTATCCACACCAACTGAAATGAGTGAAGCAGCTAAATAGAGTGGACCAAAGTCAAAACAGGCCTGATCCTCAGGGATCCTTCGGATTCTAAAGCCACTGACACATAATCATAACAAGAAGATGAGGATATCAATTTCAAAGTGTAATAATCACCCACCTCCTTCACATCAGTGCAGCAGCTCTATGGCATGTCTGAACATCAACGCGCTGACCCACTTCAGCGGGGTATTATTCAGACTGGATAAACACACTTGAACGCCATCATTAATGCGAGCATCATCATCCTCATCATGATCACTGCTGAAGAGGCTGGACAATTTTCAGTAGAAATACTGAATTACCTCAAGTAAGAAAAGGCTAAAGTAGGAGTTAAGATACACCAAGACAGGGTTGGCTTTGAATATGAGCTGTGGGGAGAAATTTGATTAAAATAAATAAGTAAATCATGTAGATAGATAATAATGCATGATGGTGACCTTCAGGGGAGCAGTCAAAATGAGAAAAATATTTATTTATTTGACAATATATTGCAATTATTTCATTTATTCTGTTTTGTTTTAGTGTTCAGATCAATATAGACACCAACGCCTCTCCTTCCCAAAATTGAAAAAGGTTTCAGTTCAACCAAAAACTACTGAAAGGATGTGGTAGAGAAGGGGGAATTTCCCATTGACTCCCATTTTAAAAAAAAAAGTAGATTTTGCAGTTAAAACAAAAATTCCTTTGGGCAGTGTTTCCTCAAATCCAAAAACAACAGCGCGGTTTCCGTCCTGATCATGGAACAGTGGACCAGCTCTACACCCTCTTCAGGGTTCTGGTCTTATGGGTTATAGGTGACCCCACTCCGAACGTTAATGTGCTTACGATAGCACAAGAGTTAAGAAAATTTCTATAAAAATTGCTTTATTCCTTTTTCACAGCAACTGCACAGTATTTTTTACATTTTAAATTGGCCCTTTTTTATTTGTTTGTCTATCTCAGGGGTGGGCAAACTACGGCCCAGGGGTCACATGCGGCCCCTTAAGATACTTAATCTGGCCCTCCAGATTAAAATACACCTCCAAATTAAAATACATTGAATCAAAAATCCTAATTATTGTTTTATTTTCATTGTATTTCTGGTTTCTTCTCATGAATGGTGTTGTTTCTCTGGCATTCGTGTGTGTTTTTTTCTGAGTCAGAAGGTGATTTTTCAGATTTCTTTGAGTTTGCATTTTCCTCTGAAGAACATCAACCCATTGGCTCACCAAAAAGAGAACAGAAATCAAAATTTAGAAATTGAAATTCCCAAATTTTCTGTTTTTTAATGAATATATGTGAATTTTAATCTAAATTAAAGCATGTTTTTCTCTAAATTCCATATCATCTTTTAAGTTTATGAGGTTCATTACCAAATCACTCCTTCCATTTGCTCCCTGTCCAGCCCTAATGCCAAATTTTAAAACCCTTTCTGGCCCACAAATCAAAAAGTTTGCCCACCCCTGATCTATCTCCATCTCTACTGGTCAACAATAATGTACCAATTTCAGCTGGAAATAGTGTCAAACCCATTTTAGTTCAGGGGATACATTCAACCCATCTGATCTAAAGTGGGCCGGACCGGTAACATAATAGCCGATATTTCTTTTCCTAGTGGCGGAATTGTGCATTGCGGCCATTTTTCCTCAAATAACCATAAATTGCCACAGAAATGTGATAGAAACTAGTGCGCTTTTTAAAACGATTACAGTTTTTTGTAGAAGTACTGCACACATTTGCATTGTTATTTGATAAAGATAAAGTTACGTTTTCTAAAAAGTGACAGTTTATTAGCTTTTATTGAAGGACTGATATTTTGGGGGATACATATATAAATACACGCAGCAGCTCTTTAAAAAGCTGTCACATTGTTTGTGGCCACGCAGTCAAGCAGAGATAATAAGAAGCTTTAAGGTAAGGCAGCCTTCTCATTTATTTTCAGCCGGAAGCAATGCGCTGTACTCAAAGAACCTCGCTGTTGCTTCTATTGTGACATTTTATTCTTTTCATCTGTTTTTGCCCCCCCGCCCCGTCTTCTGTCCTAAATCATCTTCCCTTTGTCCAGTTTGCTGTACTCACTCATTGTGCTTCATCTCCTTCAGTCTCTCTGGTCCTAATTTCTCATTTGCCACGTCTTCAATAATCTATACTTGTACACAACAGAACAAAAAAGAATTATAACTGGATGTAATGGGGAGCTAAAGTGAAGAAAGAAAAAGTGGGTGAAAATTGAAAATTACATTTATTGAGTTTTTAACTTGTTCTTGTTGCATTTTTCTGATGACAGATTATAAAAAAAAAGAGAGAAAGAAGCTTAAAATTGCATTTCTATTTTCTTTTTTTTTTATTGTCTTGAATCAGGAGCACAAAAAAAAAAAAAACCTATGTAGAGTGTTATTTGTTTACGTAAAATATACTAACCGTAGTAACACCCATAGTGACCACCCAGTTCTGACATCTGTTTGGCTGGATAGCTTTAACACTGCTTTCCATTTTTGTTGCACAGATAATGTTAGCTTGGGGTTGTGAGGGGCTGTAAGCTAGCAGGAGAAAAGTGTGTAAACGTAGAGTTTTCTGAAGCCGGAAAAGGGCTGGATTCCTACAAGTTTCTTCAATTAAATTTAAGACTTTTTAAGACCGTTATAAGGCCATCCATATCAAAATGAAGACAAATTTCTGTCTATTTTCCATTTTATTTATTTATTCATCAATTTCCATTTTATGATCAAAGCTGTAGCTTCTTGTCTTGCTTGTGGTCTGCGTCCTGATGCTTTAGCGCGCTACTTTATTTATTTATTTTAACCAGAAGTGGGGATTCAATAAGAATTTGCTTCACACCAGCGCTCTACCCACAACTCAGAGGCAAAGTTCAAATGAATTACAGCCCCTGTCCTAGAGAAAAACACAGGTTTTTCATTTTGGTTAAAAACGGCTTCATCATAATTAAAACCTATTAAAGATGATCAGAGTGGGACCTTAAGGTCAGCTTTGAGCAAGATGGGATGGACTGCACCATCATTTTATTTACCTTAAAGTGTGAAATTATAATTTTACATCTCAACTGAAATTGACTTTAAATCCATAATAAAACATTAAAAGTACTTTCATCTATTTGCATTTTCTTTGCCATTTTAGTAGAAACAAAAAACAACAACAAAATGAATTTGCTTAATTATCAGAAATATCAAAATTAATGTAAAAAAGGCAAAAACTACAGAAAAAGCATTCAATAAAGAAGTAACTGAAGTGATAACTTTAAACTTGACTGATGTGAAAGTAACAGAGAGAAATATTCACTCTTAAACTCCACCCCCAATGCCCTTAAAAATGAATGGGTCCAGTAAAGGCAAGAGAAAGTGTTTGAACAAAAATGTATAGAGAAAAAAATCTTGAAAAATACTCGTGGGTCACAGCGTGTATGTAGTGTGTAATAACGGGGGGTTGTGCGACTACATGGCAGGGAAACAGCAATGTAAGAGGTAACAGATAAGCACATTGGCAAAAAGAAAAAAAAATGATAAGCTCCGTCTCTCTTCTCTTTCCACAAACAGGCAGACAAACACACACGTACCACCTCAAGTCATTTCTGTCATCCCCATTAGCGGCTGTATAGCTGCGGTCTACGGTGCTAGCCCTTACAACACATTCACACACAAATTTCAGTCTCGCAGCCATAATGCTCCTAATCATTTTGCCCAGAGCTCTCAGTGCAAAGATAAAACCTTAATGTCACCACAAAACACACACGTGCACACACTCTGTTTATTGAGATAAGAACATAATGTCAAGTTTGTGTAGTGATAAAGTTCAAGGGGAGAAGCTGAGTCCTTGATTTGCCCTTTCACACAGGAGAGTGGTGGGGAGAGAAGAGTACAGGTGAAGGTGTGTACGAAAAGTAAAGGTTTGATAAAAGCAGATTCTAAACAAAGCATACATGTGGCTTTTACACCGTATGCAGATGTGCAGCAAAGCGGATACCGGTTGCTGCTGCTCAGCTGTGAGATTTTATTGAAATATTTTATTTTATATCTGGTTAATAGCCTTCAAAAATTCATCTCATCCTAACTTTTATCACAAAATAAATCAATTTCAACAATGATTTTTTAATGTATTTATTTACTTTATACAGTTCCATCATTCTACTCTTTGTCTCTCACCTCTTTACAAAAATATCTGGGATGTTTAACTCAATTTCTGTGTTTCCTAATTACAAGTTGAAATTTTGGTTGCATATTTTATCAAGAAAGTAGAGACATGACTGGAAAGACAGAGACAGAAAGCGTGGATACCTCCTTAAAACAAAACCCCAGAGGATTAACTCACTACTTTTTGTAAAGCTAACATTTTATATTATTTAAAAATGGTTAAAGCATTAGCAAGTAAAAATGATAAATTTTTAGACCTTTAAAAGGTCATGTCCATGTTGTATGATTACAAAATAGCAATATGGCAAATAGAAAATATGTATTTTAATGTGAAATTATAACATGTTATTTGATGCCCAATGAGGGAAAAAACTAAAGATTTGCATAATATAATATAATATAATATAATATAATATAATATAATATAATATAATATAATATAATATAATATAATATAATATAATATAATATAATATAATATAATATAAAAAATATATCTGTTTTAGTTTAACTGACAGCCCATATTGTCTCCCTCTAGCATATATTTGATATTTCATGGCCCTCGGGTCTAAAATGAATCAGAAGTAATTCATTATAAATTGTGGAAAATTCATGCCGAGTGTGTTGATGTGAAAATAAATATTCATCACTGGCAATGGAGCAAAGCAAAGCCACAACATCTGAGTCAAAGCTCCATTAGTGGAAAACGACTGTTAAGCCCAACCGCATGGGGATGATTATAGTAAATGTATTAAAGCAGCTATATCATACATTTTTCCACGATGATGTGTGTTATTTTAGAGCTCATCCAACAATTCTTTGCATTTTCTAACTAGGCGTAGTGCTTTTAAAGGTTCAACAAACAGTACTGCATGACTGAGGAGTCTAGAAGAGCACAACCTGTGTTGATTTGCAATTTAAACGTTTGTTTTCTGCACATTTCGCTGTAGAAAAAAAAATATAAAGTTTGTAATTCACCATTATTACACAGATAAAGTATCCTAGAATATAATGCAAGAGAAAGTGTAATCACCTCTTAAGCTAACAATGTCTAAGATGATTGTACACAATATTTCTTTAGAGAAAAAAAATCCCCTTATTTACCCACTGTCCTAAATTTGATCCACACATTTTTAACACCGTGCAACTTTATAGCAAGTAGTCCTCTGGGTGAAGGAACACGCTAGAGCTACTGGATCTAATAGTAAAAGGTTTCCCACCAAAATTATTTTTGAGATTTCATGGAAGCAGCCATTTTGACGCCCTTCTACTGCCCCTAGTGGAATGATGATGACCTACAGGGGAACAAATAAGGACCAAGTATTGTAAGTTTTGATTACACTAATGAAATGGCAATCTCAGAAATGATACAAATGGCAACACAAGGTTAAAGATCAAAGAACCCCCGTTAAAGCTCCTTTGGAGCAGTGATTTTTGTTTTTTTCTAAAAAGAATCAATCTCTCTGAGTGGAGACAGGCCGTGGACAGCAAGACTCGAAATTTTTATCTTTGAAGCCAAGTTTTTCAGAAAAATCTATTATTTATCAGATTATATCGGTTATTTATTTTTTATTTCTTTCACTTCTAATGTCTGTTTCAACTTTTCTGATGACGTTGACCCTAAGAAATATTCTAAAAAAAAGAAAAAAAAATGAATCACACGAAACATTTTATTTTTTAACATTGTAATGCTATGAAACCAATCAGCAAAATCAATATTTAGAAAAAAACACTTTTTTGGTCACAACAGCAGCCATGGATCTCCTTCCTCACTGCTTCTGTTCATAGTCTTTCAGGACAGAATTTCTAGGTGCAGCCGGGGGGGGGGGTTTGTTTGGGGACCACAGGATTTTCTCTTTGCAGATGATGTTGCCCAGTTCTCTACATCAGGACCTCCAGCATGTATTGGGTTAATTTTGTTTAGACTGCTGTTCCCATGACTCGGTGTGAGTGGAAGAAAATGGTGGATGGATGAACGGACAGATTGTAGAAGAGTTTAAAATAATCTGAAAACTATCATATATGTCATAGCTAAAATAAAAGTGCAGAGCTTGTGAGGGGGTACCCTGAGGGAAACGTTAAACTTATTGTCCTTTCATATACACATAAAGTATCTGGTGGATACCAGCGCTTACTTTGAACACGAGAAATCATCAGAGAGTTACTCGCCGAAAACTGTCTCCAGTTGCCCACAGACAACTATTTTGTGCACATGAAAGAAAATAACAGTGTGTTCTGTCTGGAGAGCCAGCAGTGGATTTCACCGTGTTTTGTTTCTGCAAGGAAAAGGCATTATGCTACGTGAGTATGCTTCAATCTTTGACTGGTGTATAAAGTCCCACTGAGTCCCATTAAGCTCTCTATGAAGGTTCTGAGTGTACTGCTGATGTGAAAGGTTTCAGGCATTTGGTTCAGGCAATTCAAAGTTCCCTTCATTCCCTTCATTAAATATGAATCCAATGTTTTTGCTTTCATTTCAGCTATATTGGTTAAGTGAGCTTGTCGTCTGCCCATTAGTCAATTGATTTCTTTTTTTCAATCCAGCATTTATTTGTTGATTATTTGTGTTTTTGTTAGCACCACTTATGTTTCTTTTAAAGAAAATCAGTAAAAATCAAAACTTAGAACCTTTAAAATATTAGAAATCCCTACCATTTATTCAAATGTCACTCTCCACGGGTATCTTAAGAAATCTTGAGATATTGTTTGATTCCCTTATATTAAAAAAAAGTTAAATTTCACACCTATTATATTTCATATTTGGCAATTTTAATGAATACATTGTCAAAAACAAATAATTTATCAGCAAAACAAAAGTCCTTTGCTCTGCTCTGTGTAGAATCAGGAGATGTCTGTTCTAACAAGAAATTGTCCTGCCAGTGGCGAGTGCACACTGGCACGCACTTCACTGTAAAACGCAACAGAGCGGCAAAATGTTAAATAACGCAGAAAATTGAATGAACATGTTCAGCCTCACAATATATATCCATGGGTTTGTAGGAATGAGATGGACGGATGAGCGTGGAACGAGGGGTTTTACTGAGATTTCATCAAAAATGATTTTATGAGTTGGAGAAAATTTTGGAGATTTTACTTTTCTATGAGATGCGATTCTAAGTGTTTGTATCTTAAATCGACAGAGTGAGAGCAATCACCTTTGGGTATTACAGTCTGCGGTTTATAGAGAATCAGTAGAAAGTTGAGGGCGTTTACCAACACAAAAGGAAAAAAATAAGATTGCTAAGAATTACATTTTGAATCTGAATGCAAGGCTACATATTTTCAAGAGAATAGCTGCCTATGAAAGTCAAATTTGATCTATAAAAAGGAAAAAGAGAAGGGCTCCGGTCGGCCAAGGAACAGTTGCTCCTGAGGCTACGGTGGATTGTTGTCATCATTCCATCTTCAGAACCCACTAAATCCCTTTCAGGGTCACAGGGTTTCTGGAACAACCCACCTGCTGTTGGGTGAAGGCGAGGTACACCTCGAACAGGTCACCGTCTGTTCACACACTCCCACTAATACCTGGGGGCAATTTAAACACCAATTAATCGAGGAGGCATGTTTTTGGACTGTGGAAGGAAACTAGTGTGCCTGGAGAAAACCCACGCATGCACAGAGAGAACATGCAAACTCCACACTGAAAGATCCCAGCTAGGATCTAAACCAGAGCCTTCTCGCTGTGAGGCAAAAGCCCCACCCCTCACTGTTGTCAGTGAGAGCTAGGGTTGTATGAGTAATAATATATTACTCTTATTTTTAAAAGTATAAGTGTTTTAAAAACGCTTATTTAGACTGTTTATATTAATTATTGGGAATATATTTTTAAGAAAGTGGGAAAATGTCTAGTTTTACTGGATGCTATTCACAATCGAAGTTTAAAACGGCTGACAAGAGAACTATGGTGAACGAGCACTCTGGCAGTACTTGAACGCATCCCTCAAGGATGAATTTGTGAGACGTGAAAAGAGTCTCACGGTAGATTTGTGCGTAGGATGTGTACGTGCATAAGAGGTGATCCGTGCGTATTTTGAAAATATTTTTTGTGTAGTTTTTGGCTGTTGTAATTTTAATTTGGGCATGTGTAAATTGCATTTTGTATTTTTTAATTTTTTGTCATTTTTTTACTTTTTCAAAAAATTTATAATATTAGTTACAAATCAAGAATTATGCACGCACAAATCCAAATGTATGCACAAATCAAGAATCACGCACGCACAAATCCAAAGTTATGCACGAATCAAGAATTATGCATGCACCAATCATATATACGCACGCACAGATTCTAATTTACGCACAAATCAAGAATTATGCACGCACAAATCAGAGTGAGTCTATTTTCTCTCCATAGAGGGTTTCTATTCTATTTGATTCTAAAAGCAGAAATGGGCATGTGTGTCATTGAAAATACTTTTACCTGTTTTAAAAAAAATCAATAATTGCTTTGTCGTGTACATCTCTATAACTATAACTTAAATAGATATTTTCCTAATCTGTCATTTTCATTCAAGATTTCATTACTCCTAACAACACAAAACTGACCAACTAGAAAAAAATAATTAGAAAGCATTAAAGAAACAAATATCACAGATCAGATCAAACTAATAAAAACAACAACATTTTGGTGAAATGTAGTTTTATCAATTCAAAATTTAAATTTGTGGATTGACACCTTTTACCTCAGAATATGAGGTCTGAAATGCTTGAAAAGATGTGTTTATGTCCACACTGAAAAAATCTGCATTTATAAATGTGAGTTCATGAAAAGGTATGTGTATATTTTCCATACATTTAGAGTAATTATGGTCTGAAGTATAAGTCTTTCCAAGCAAAGAATATATTTGGATAAACCCATGTTTGAGTGGCTTTATGTCAGATCTCTCAGACCCCTTGAATTATTTTTAAAGATCTGACTCTGCTGAGTATCTGTAGAAAATCGGAAAATGAACCTTTAAAGATTCTTCCATTTAATTCTTAAAAAATGTTCAGGGAGCTTCAGAAGAATTTTGTCAAATTAGTGGTTTTATGTCTCAACAGAATCAAAGCGCTGAATTTAACTCAATACAACACAGAAAATAAGAACACAGAAAATACCCAAAGACCATGTTTTTCTTGTGCTTCCAGCTCCACTCTAAGGGTGTATTCAGACTGGACACATTTGGTTCATCAGTCTAAATATGATCCGCTCCAGAAGCAAAATAACCGGACCAAAACGGGCATCACAGCCGGATATTAGCGGACAAACGTGGAGCAGTGATGCAGAAGTAACTAATTAAAAATTTTAACGTGAAACACATTAGGGTTAGGGTTTTTTCTACAATTTATATGTTACAAACACTTATTAGCGTACCTCGTGGCCGTAGCGTCCTCGGTAACCACACTGCAGCGTACCTCTGCTGTACCAAAGTAGCAGTAAATAAAAGTGTTGAACCTGGCCTTCTTATAGACTTTCAAAATTGACCAGCAAAATAAGACAAAAATGCAAATAAGTGAACTATATTGACAAGTATTTGCAAAGTGTGGCATCTCCATCTTGCTCCTTTTGTTTAGACCTGCCCCCGTAACTCTTGGCCAATGACTGAAGAGAGCTTTAGTCACATGGCTTTGTTTACAAGCTTTGGCCTGGAGCAGAAGTCTCTGAATACAGACCAAACACAAGGTTTAGAACTCAATCCGGACCAAATTAAGTGGACTAAGTCCAGGACAAATCCGTTTTCCGGTCTGAATACACCCTAAACGTAAGTCTGGAGAGGCTCTACCTGGTGGAACCATTGACTGTATATAGATAACTTAACTGAGCAAGTGAGATATCATAGAAAATGACTTCCTTCCGGTATCAACCAAATTAATTCAATTCATTTGGTATTTTTCCATGATATGTTCATTGTCACGTTGGAACCAGACGTGATCGGTCCGTGTCGGTCTTAGACTACATTTCTATGGCAACCACAATCTCCAATCAGTAGTTAGCATGTTAGAAGACCATCCTTTCCTACCTTTACTGAGGCATCTGATTAGTCTGTTTATGACTCAACTAAACTGTGTTGTTGCTGTTAGTAATAGCCGTTAATTGTTCAGTAGAAGTCTTTGGGATTTTTGGCTTTTTGGGACCGGCCGGTACTTCCTGTCTGGAACGCAACAGGTTCACTCAGTCCACTTCTCATATACAGTAAATGGGTGAAATATCTTTTTTTGTTTTGGAAAATTTAAAATTTTACAGAAAACTCGGGTAAGATTGGATCCCCATTCAATAACACAAAAATTAAAGCTTTTATTTTGGCATTTGTATACACTGTTCAAGTTATCCATTCTCAGTTAATTTAATTGAGAATGTGTTCTTTTATGTAAGTTTTTCTCCTTCTGTTGTAAAATACTTGATGGGAAGTTCTCTGTACTCAAGGATATTAATAATTAAGAGCATCTTTGAAGTTAAAAAAGAAAAAAAAACTATCCTTCGTAGCGAGTGAAGGTTAATTTTTTAAATGGTGCGCCATTCTTGGACTGCTCTTCTCATGTCCCTGTCGGTCTTCTTGTGCCAAGTGATTTGGAGCAGCTTTCAGTCCAAGTCTACTCGTCAGGGCCAAACGCATCTGGATGGGAGGTGCTATTTCTGTGACAAATGACCTTACAAATAACTGATGGAGAAAGAAACAAGGTTTACCTCATCTCTGTGCGTCTCTACATGTCTACACGCTCGTCTGTGGTTGTCCTGCAGCCTTCCAGTCTGTCTCCTCCTTTTTTCTTGTTCTTTTCACTTTGCAAGTGTGCCAGGAAAAGGCATCTGCACTAATCCATCTGATCCAGCAGTCTTTACTGTCTTCCAACACTTCATTTCAGAAATAAATCCCAAGAGGTGTCTGACTAAATTTAATTAAGTGACTAGCCTGCCAACCTTACCAAAGGAAAAGGAGGAACTCAAGAAGACAAATATGTGTATAACTAACAAACAAACAAAAAGAATTGAGGCTGATGTGGTATTGAAGGAGAGCTAAATAACTTTCCCAGAATAGTTTTGAAAACGGTCATGTCTTCTAATACTTTTTTAATTCGTTTTCCTGAGATAACGATTTCATACCTCATTATCACAGATAACAACAAAAGTTTGCTTAAGATAACGGGATAAAATTATAGTTTGCTATCCCAAGATCACAGTTTAATAATGCCTTATCTAAAAAAATAAGTTTTATTGGAGATCACTTCATGTAATGATCTTTTCATATAGCTTTAGCTGATGTGAAAATTGGTTCAGACCAACAAACTTGACATAATTTCAGCCAAAGATACACCACGACTGAAGTTTTTCAATATTAGAGTGTGATGTTACTGTTAATGATCTTTGTGGCAGCATTGTTTTAGTTGATGCTAATAAAATAAAATGGTTTTTCTTTGTTTTTTTTCTCAGTTTAATGTCATTATTTTGTTTATGTGCGGTGTGGGTGGCTGGAAACAGCTAGAGGGAAACCTGGTGTGAGACATTTAACAAATGATAATTTGATCAACTAGTTATGATTCTGTTTGCTGTTTTGGCTCTGCGATAACCTCCAAATGAGAAAAAAATCTATTTTTTATTTTCTTGAGTAATTGAATTAAATACTCAATTACTTGGGGAAATAAGCTGAAATTTTAATAAGTTTGAACAAAAAAATTTATCTCAGAATAATGAGCTATTAAGCCATCAGGGGGAAAGCTAAAGGAGGAAAAGGTGGCGCACTTACCGCCCAATTATTAAATAAAAAATAGTATCATTATTAATAAAAATTAAGGAAAAAGTCAAAAGACACATCTTTAAGCACTGCAAAAATAACCAAGCCTAAAAAAACCTGCAATGGCCAGCTGCTGAGCTGCAACTTTTTTTTTTTTTTTTTTTTAATTTGTTAATTAAAATGAAATACATGTAATACAACCGTAAGTTGTAAGCTCAACATGATGGAAACAAGAATAAAATGAAAAGGGGACAGAAAGAGGAAAACACAACTTTTCAACATGCCCTGCCATTCTGCTCACCTGGCAGGTGGGGCAAATAATCTAAGTTAGCACCTGCTAGGTATTTAGGGGCAGCATCACCAAGGCAGGGAGTAGAGTGGAAGGCAGTTGGGTTTGAGGTTCTGGTTTTTGTGGTGCTGGTTTTTTTTTTTTTTTAGTCTGGAGTCAGACCTTGGTAGTCTTGATTTGCAGGCTTTGTTTATTTATTTTCTTTAGGTAGATTTGGTCAGGCAGCCCTTAGCAGCCTATGGCTTTCCACTCTGCTGTTGTCATTTGCCACCCTTTCTAAGTCTTCCACCCCACCATACAAAATGTTCAAGCTATCCCCCCTGTAAGTCATCATCTCGATAAAATAAGAAAAAAAAGACAGGAATATTGGCAGTTCTAGTGTTCTACAATGAATTGTGTTACTTTAAAAACACACTTTTCAGTAACACATATTGGAAAATAACGCGCAATTAATATATATTTTGCATACATTAAGGTGAGAATATTTTATTTTTTGGCGCCAACAATAATAGAATAAAAAAAAATTAACCAAAAAAGATCATCAACAGAATAAATAGACAAGTCAAAAATAGCCAAATGTTTAACAAAACATTAAACAGAATATACTTTTTTTCTTCTTTCTTCAGTTTGAGCCTCAGGAGAGAAGCTAGACCTCAACAGTGAAGTTCTCCAGTTTACTGGAAGGCTGACAGGCCAGGAGTCCATAAGAATGATGGGTGGGGTCACATGTGCCTCCCGCAGGGCCCTCCCCTTAAAATGGCCAGTGAAGATCTCATGGCTCAGAACACGCTCTAACACCGTTACTGTAAAAAGACGTAGAAGGTCAGATCCAGTCATAAGAGGTTTCTTTGGGAGATACAGATGTCAGTGTCACTGGACCGTGCAAGAGTATCACTAATGTAAGAGCCCAGACACTTGAATTTGGGCCCAACTTGGGCGTACAATGAGATGGAAGCAGAGCTGTGCACTGAGCCTAATGCATTCTGATCACACTTTTTAGTGTCAAGCCTTGAAAGTCAAGAGTCTCAGCAAAGGCATCAATCACTGAAGGACACTTTTAACTGCAAGTCTTGTATCAGGTCCAGTCATTGAGTTTATAAAGTCTTTTGCCACAACAGTTTTTTACTACCTCATATTCTGAGGAACAGAGATGCAAGTAAAAGATAAACTGACTAATTACCCAGCATTCTTCAAGTTACAGAATAGCTAGTGTTGAACGTTTGAACCACTTTACAAGCTTAATATCCAATATGAAAATGTTCTGGAAATTTCCATGTCCTCTCATTGGATCATTTTGGTTCTTTTTTTGGGATGGATGGATGGATGGATGGATAGATAGATAGATAGATAGATAGATAGATAGATAGATAGATAGATAGATAGATAGATAGATAGATAGATAGATAGATAGATAGATAGATAGATAGATAGATAGATAGATAGATAGATAGATAGATAGATAGATAGATAGATAGATAGATAGATAGATAGATGTTTGAACCCTCAAATTTCTTTGCCAATATCTACAATGTTCCCTTTTTATTCAACAGGTAACGTACAAAAAATGGTCAAAATCCACTGCATCACTAGAGCAGTCACGCCAGTGTTGTGCCTTGGCCACACAAACCCTCATTTACACAAACACTGCAGTGAACACACACGTCACACAACAGCCCCCCATCCCCCGTCTTGTCACGCATTTGACTAAATTACCCTGTGATTGCTCTTTCTGAGGTCACTTTTAATTAAACTGAGATGAGAACATGACGCATGGGATTTAACTATATCCTACCACTACAAATTATGAATTCATAACTAATGCTTCTTTCGCTTTCAACCATGACCTCCACATCATTTATGTTTTAGAGCAAGGGAACTCCTCTAATCGTCAACTGTGGAGATAAGCAGCAGGATGGGGGCAGGGGCCATCTGAATATGTGTGTGTTAGTGTGTGTTTGGTCTTAGATTTCAAAGAAGTATAAAAAGATTTAAGGGATTAAAAATTCAAATTTGGGAGTATATCTTGCTTTTATCCTGGTTGATCTAAGAGAAAAAGAAATAAGCGAGCAGATGAAAGCTCAAACAGGCAAGTCAAATAATATATGCGTCTTTTAGGTTTCAGTTGAATGAGTCACCTCTAACCTTGGATGACCAAAAGAAATATAAAAATAAAACTAGCAAAGCTTTCTGTTTAAAGTCAAACAAAGCCCAGACGAAGGGAATGTCACTTTCTGAAACTCACGCTAAGCCAACATTTGCTCATTGAATCTATTTGGACATCTTGATAGAGGAGCGTTTTGACCTCATGCAAGTTTAACTCAATTTATCTGTGAAAGGCCTTTGGGGTTTTTGTGTGTGTGTGATTGTGAAAAGTTTATGGTTTTTTCCACCACTGGTTGTATGCGTCTCCTTCAACAGGATGGATAATCACTGTATCAACCCTGCAACAGATTAAACACCAGAGACATCACCAGCCACACATAAATAGCACACAGTCTTTGACCTACCATTACTCTTCAACCATTCATGCAGTCAACCTACACATTCTCACTTTCCAACTTGCCATATTTGGACATATGGCTCAGGTTCCCTCACTTTTTGATGTTTTGGGTGTCCCCAACTCACTGTTTTTTTGACATATTGGCTGTTCCCATGAAATCCTGGGTCCCTAACCCTCTGGACGGGAAAATGGATGCAGAACCATTACCGAGTTAGAGGACTGATGGGTTATGGTACTTGTACTGGTCCAGTCCACGTCCTGAACATTGGGGACCTCTTTTTAAAATATGCATTTTCTTCCCTGTCTGTATCTTGTACCAAGCAGCCTTTGGACCGGTACCAGTTCACGGCCCAGAGGTTGGGGACCTCTGATTTAATGGGAACAGCCAGCACGTCAAAAAGTGACATGTCGGGTGCCCTATGTCAGGAATCGGCACTCACCTGACTGCACTACATCTCCCAGCAACCCCAGCGCACAGTTCCTGGATGCCAGCTGTCTCAAATCTGACAATCACCCACCTGTTTCTTAAGCAGCACACAGAGCCACACTCAAGTAATGTTTGTGCATTACCTAGCATTTCTATCTGGACCTGATCTTCTTTGCACCTGATCCTGCTGTATCTCTGATTCCCTGCTGCCTGCCATGACCTCAAGCCTGGACGCTGACAGTTCTACTGTCTTCTCGGATGATTCTATGCTTGTGATTGACCCCTGCCTGTCTGACCATGATTTAGCTTTGTGAACTTTTAGCTGTGCTTAGTTCCTGTCTGATCTAATAAACCCATTGCATTGTCTGCCCATTTGTGACATCCTGACAGTACGCCTATATAATATGCTTTAGGAGGGAAAATATGTTGGATCAACTTGAATCAGCTGATTCTGAACCAGAGAAAAGGGGCTTTTCGTATCGACGTTGCACTGTTATTAACCCTTCAGAAACTGCTAGAATTACAAAACTACATAAACAGTTGAAAGTTGTAGTTGTTGTACCGGTGATACCGTACAAACTGCTTTATCAACACAAAGACATGCATGGAAAACGTATAAGTATCAGAATCTTGTAATGGTTGACAGATTCTCATTTTCAACATCATTGGCTGGCCACGCCATTACTAATGTCAAACAACTCTTCTTTTCGTAAATATTTACTAGTGTGTAGTCTATCGGACACATAGAGTTAACAGTCTGCCACTATCACTTACATTCATAAAAAATATTCTATTCTATATTTGATCAAACAGGAGTGTTTACATTTTAACATTGCAGGATATCTTCTAAATATACTGATTACAAAAATATAAAAACGCAACAGCTGCTTGTTGTGTCAACCAGTGACACAAAGAAAAAAAAACTGGGGAATTGTCTTTCTCACCTCTGTGATAAAAGCTTTTGCAGTTGCTGGGCTCATGAAGAGCACAGCTCGGCGAAGTGTATCTCTGTACCGATGGAGCTCTTCCACGCGCATCGTTCTAAACAGACTGGTGATCATCATGTTGATGTTGGATTCAACCTTCTGGAGAGACACTTCCATTCCATGCTGGGAGGTCCGGTCTAGGAAATCCTCAATACCACGAATATCTGGAAAAGGGACAGAGAAAAGAAAGATAATCAAACTCAATGAAATACCAGCAACACATTAAAGAGTCTTAGAAATGTTTAGAGGAAGCTGAACGTTGTCATTAAGCACAGTATCTTTGACTTTGGACTAAACTAATCTGATATTTTTAGTTGTCTCGTCAGCTTTTTTTCAAACACTCTTGGATTGTAGCATCCTTGAAGTTTTCAAAGACCATAATATATATAATATACTAGTTTTCTAAAAATAAAAAAAAAACAAATATAGAAAGTTCTTTAAGGCACGCTCCAATGAAAATGTTTGGTTGGTCCACACACAACTCAGAGGCAAATTTCAAATGAAGTACTGCCGCTCGGCAAAAAATTCAACCAAGAAAACAACACGTGTTTTTGGTTTTGGCAAAAAATGACATAATCATAATTGAAAAACCACTGGGGATGCGTCTACAAAGGATAGATGATGATCGGAGTGGGTTTTTAAACAAAAGATTTTCAATCTCTTAAAGTCTCTTAAGGTGATTAAATTAATTATTTTTTAGTTTGGCTTTATATATATATATACACACACATCGTAGTGGCACTTCAGATACTACAATGATAAAGTGAGTACATGTTTTCTCCACAGAGATGAGATGCGATCGGCCTCGTGGTATATTTTGCTTAAATCATGAAGCACTATAGGTGCATCAATTAAAAGTTTAAATGGTGATGAAACCAGGATGTTAGTGTTGGATTTTTTCTGCCTGAACTCCCCCACTTCTAATGAGCTACATTTGCAGTCAAGGTAATCCTAATTAAAGCACTTTGGTTGAGACCACAGCTAATGATGTCAGAGCATAAGTGTGTGTGTGTGTTTGTGTGGCTGCACTATGTAAAGAACCTACCTAATGATCTATTTGATATGGAAAATGGATGACAATGTCATCATTCTCTGCGTTGCATTTGAGCAATTAGCTGAATTGATTAGAGTAGGTGGGGGGGGAAAGTGGTAACGTGAAAAAGAGATTTCATCAAGGCAAAATTTGACATAATATCAAGAGCAGATGGACTGCAGTTACTTTGAAAATTAAATTGGAAAATTGAGAGAAGTTGGCGATAGAAATGTCTGTAAAGTATTACGTTATGAGAGTAAAGAGAGGACGGCTACGGTTTTTCTGAAATATAAAACTGAGTTATATAAAATTTAGTGCAAATTCTGCCTTAAAAAAAAAAAAAAAAAAACTCGTTAAAGACCCAATCTAATGAATAAGATTCTGACTTCTGCAAAAGCTTTTTGTTTCCTGAATGTTATTAATAGGAAACTTTTATAATGTTCATAATAATGAAAAATTTCTAACTCTAATGAAGATCCTGTTTTTTGGTGTTTGTATGGGGCTTTGACGCTACCTGATCTGTAACAGCTACCTGATTGGTCCCTGCATATGAAAAAATGTTCCTACTTCGGTAAAAGCTTTTTAAGCTGTCTGTGAATGTTATTAATAACAACCTCTTAAAATGTTTATAATAATGAAAAAGTTTTTAACTTTAATGAAAATCCTGTTTTGTGGTGTTTGAATGAGGCTGTGACACTACCCGATGTGTGACAGCTACCTGATTGGTCCCTGCATACATGAAAATGCGTCTACTTCTGCGAAAGCTTTTTATGCTATTTCTGAGAATGTTATTAATAATAACCTCTTTAAATGTTTATATCAATTAAAATGTTCATCTTAATGATAAAAATTGAAAAAAAAAAAAAGAAATATTAAGGATCACATTTGCACGATCTTGCAAAGAACAAGTCTTTTCTTCTTCTGCTTTGTTTGACAGTAGTTTACATCCCGTTGTACAACGACACTGTCACTTACCGACACCTTATTAATTCTATTAACACAAACACGTACATAAAAACATAAAAAGTGGCTTAAGTAGTTCAGGGACATCTCACAGAAAAATCCCTTCAGTTCTCCTTCCTTACCGTTGAAAACATAAAAAAATAGAAAACAAGATAAACAGAGATAAAATCGCGCTAGTATCAATACTTCGCCGTGGTAACGATACTATAGAATAATATACCCATCTGTAGGAGGCAGGAAAAGGTTAAAGGGAGCAAGTTTTCTAAAAACAGATTTTTTTTTATTTTTATTATTTAATAAGGAATTACAAAGTGTACAGCAAATTTAGAATATATATATATACATAAGACCAAACTTAATTCAATTTTCTTTACCGTCACAATATTGGCCACAAAGAGGAAATGGCGTAATATTTATGCAGCAGGGACAGATTTGGTAGCCGTTACAGATTGGGTTAGCGACAGGCTGTAAGCTAGCGGGAGAGCAAACAGATGGATGATGGGAAATGAGGAAAGACTTACTCCGCGGCAGCTGTTACGGACACAGCTTGCGGTGATTTTCTCATAAACTACTGCTGTTATGCAGACACTATGTTCTAAGAATGAAAGGTTTGATGATTTTGGCAAAAAAAAAGACATAATTATAATTAAGAGACTAGAAAATAAATCAAAAGATGCTTAGAATTGGATTTTAACTCTTGATAATTTTGTTTGAATCCAGAAAATGTAAGCAAAGAAGAAATGTAATGTGTCCTTCTTGTAGTCAATTTCAGTCCACTTGTAGTTCACCTCAGAGTCACTTTGAATCTCTCTGCTGTCAGCCATTTTTACAGCTGAAGGAAAGGTTGGCTTGAACTTTGTAACTCCGCAGATATTTTTTTTCTTTTTCTGTTTCCTTTTAAATCTCTCCTGTCTTCTAACCAATGTCTTTTGACCAATGACATTTGACACAAGTCAGGGAAAGCTGGTAGGAGGGATTTCTTTTTCGAAAATTCACCCTCACCATGTGTTCAGAAAAGCAAAACACTATAGACTTCACTCTGAGCTTTCTCTGTAGGCTACAAGGAAAGTGTTTTTCTGTGCAATTGTTCTTAAATTCTTCTGTTCAGTTCACTCTGTACCCTTCGATCAGGATTCCTCTTTACACAGAAGTTGTGGTATTGTTTTGTACCACTTACTTTTGACAGAAAGAAAGGAGTTATAATGAGTAAAGCAGACCGTCAGACGGCACCTGCGGTTGTCATTTCATTTTTCTAAGACGTGTGGGAAGGCTTCACCTAATTAGCTGGAAAAAATAATTTGCTGCAATACTAAGTAATGAAAACTAAATTATCTTGGGCGAAGTAATGAATGTTTGAGTCACTTGGGTTACACACTGCAACACTCTTAAAACCAACTCTAAATTACCTGCAGTCTGTCTGCTGCATAAATGAAAACAAAGACGGTCCACCGTCTCTGAACTGATCTTGTTTTGATCTGTGCTTTAAATATAGATATAAATCAGGGTTACTTCAATTGTTAGCGTGTTGGTTAGCATACATTTGTTAGTTTTATTAACCCGTTCCAATCCCTATGTGCACTAAGGCCAAGTGGGCCCCATATGGTTTAAAAATGGGCAGAAAATGTGAGCCTCAAATGGGTTTGTTCGCAGTTTCCATGGTGGTTTGCCCAAATTGGCTAAAGTGGGCGCTAAAGGTTTGCTATGCTAGCCAGCCGCCCGGTGGACAGCAGAGCTTCCGAGCTTTTCTACAACGGCACTGGCTACCTTGCTACAGCGCCGCTCGCTAGCTCGCTACAGCAGAGCTCGCTGGTTTGATACAACGAAGGTCGCTAGCTCGATACGGCAGAGCTCGCTACAAAGAAGCTTGCTGGCTCACTACAGAGGAGATCGATAGCATGCTAAAGTGGAGCTTGCTAGCTCGCTACAGGGGTCACTAGCTTGATACCATGGAACTCCCTAACTCGATGTAACGGAGCTGGGTAGCTCACTAAAGAGGAGCTACAGCGGAGCTATCTGACTAGCATAGCGAGCCTACCCACTGAGTGCCCACTTAAGCCAATGTGGGCAAACACAGGCAGGGCCAGCATGGGAAATGTGAACAAACCCATTTGGGAAACACATTTTCTGCCACTTTGAAACCATTTGGGTTCCACTTGGCCTTGCTGGCTGGGCAGTAGATCCTGCAGAAAACCTCTTGCCTTTGTGTTGTAAGATTTGGGAATTTTGAGTACCAGGGAATTTATTCTTAAGAAAACTATCATTTACAATTGATAAACTTTATCTGAGGAAATGGTACACCTTATTGACTTGCAACCGTTCATCTACCTTTCTGCCATCGCTCCTGCTCGCCTGGGGGAAAACTCCAGCTTTACTCGACTCAATCAATTTGTTGGAAAAAGCCTATCTTAAAACCCAGGTAGTGTTTGTAATGCAGTGCAAAAGAGTAGATTAACCAGTGAAGCTTGTGTCATTATCACTGTTTCTCCTATTGTGCTTCAGCAGACATTCTGTTCTTTTAGCTCCTAGCAATGTGTGTGATTTTAGGATTTTGTTTTTTTACATAAAATGTTAATTTTGCTAGATTGCTAATGCTAATGGTTGCTTCATTTTTGTTCTTTATATTAATGATACAAAAATTAGATAACTTTTTCCTAATTTGTCATTTTATTTATTTATTTTATGTTATTTATTGTTTCTCACACTATTTGCACAGTCACGTCTTTTATCTGTTCAAGCTGGAGAGTTTTTTTTAATCTGAATTGCCCTTGGGGGGAATAAAGTTATCTATCTATATTAGGGTGACAATGTGAGGACCCCAACTGTGCATTTCAACATAAAGTTACGTGTTTTATCACAAATAATTGAATCAAAAACAAACAATGAATTAACTGTACATATTTATTTATTGCTCACTAACCTATGTATTTTTTAATGAAATAAATATTTTTATTTAATAAATAATATGATATAATGATAATTTTTGGGTAAAGCCTTTAAACTAGGGCTAAGAATCGAAAACATTTTTTTTTTTACTAATTAATTGCAAACCTTGAATAAATTTATTCATAATTATTTTATTTTTTTAGTTAGGGTATTTAATGACCCTTTATCTGAGAATATTCACATATGAAATCACACACAAAACTTTACATTTAGAAAGTTTATTTTTAATTAATGCTGTCAATCAATTTAAAAAATAATTAGATTGATCACACTTTTGTGATGTGAATAACCACTATTAATCACAATGTTTAACTTAGTACATTTTATATGGCAATGTGCAGCTTTGAACAAAAACAAGCCACAATAAACATGTTTCCTTAATTTTTATGGTATGAAATGTTTAAATGTATCAAGTGCTATCCCAGGAGAGTAATTTGTGTGTACAAAACACATCAACAGTAAGATGAGCAGAACTCTCCAGACTTTTATGTCTACAGTATTACTCTAGGAAAACAAATATGCTGATATACAGCCATAAGAAACAAACCTGCACACACCAAAAATATTTAAGATTAAAGTACTAAAAACTGATTGAATATTTATTTATTTTGTAAGTGATCATGGTATAAGTAGGATAATACCCGATAAAGTGTTTTAACACACGCAAACCTTCGAGGCAAAGTGAACATGAGGCATGAATATTAACGCAGTAATCCTTTAGTAATAATCGTCTGCGTTAACAGCCCTACAATAAATGTGTCTTTGACTCAAAAAGTGCCAAAAATACAAAAAAATGGGTTTCCTTGTGTTCTTGTTTCATTCTATTGCCTTTTGTGTGATCAATTTTCTATTATTTTTTCTCTTTAGTATGTTTGCTTTATTTACTTGTTTTTCAGAGTTGGTCCTATCAAAGGACTAATGACTTACTTTATTTAAGTTGTGCATAAATGTGAATGAACATTATGTATGTCGTTTTTTGCTCGGTAATACCTGCAGACACACAAGAGGAAGACTCCTTTCCTGACTTTTGGTGGGTGCTGGCCCAGGCACTCCAGGAAGAGTGTGAAAGTAAACAACTTAATAATTTGAGGTGTAGACGCCCCGAGAGGTGCAGACAGGTCACGTAGTCATTTTCTCGACTGTCCCTTCCCTATCCTGGATCACAGGGGTCTGCTAAAGGCTCGCCCAGTCATCTCTGGGCAAAAGCCTTGAAACACCCTTTCTCCAGTCAGCAGTCCATTACAGGGCAGCACCGAGACCACATGCTCACTCTGCCTCCTGAGGATAATTTAGAATCCCCAATAAGCCCTAAAATGCCTTTTTCTGATAAAACCAAAGTACTTTAAGAAAAAAATCCATGCAAGCACAGAGGGAGAGCATGTGAACTCCACTGGTGGGCTCCACTGAAAGGTCACAATGCACTTTTGCCTCAATATAGCTTAGTCAGATTTATTGAAAGAGAATCAAGAGTTCATTATTTATCCATTATCTTTACCCGCTTCATTGTAAGTAGAGTCACGGCGGCCACAGGAAGCCAGCTATCTTTGGGTAAAGGTAGTTAACAACCTAAACATGTTGGCAGTCTATCTTAGGGCCTCTGTTGGAGAAACACAACCAGACACACTTACTCCAATTTAAGAATCACTAATCAACTATGACACACGAGTTTGAACTGTGGGAAGAAGCCAAGAGAGCCTGGAGAAATCATCTGGGTGATGGTGATAACCAGCACATCACCATGCATGAGTTCTACTTTTTTCATGTCTTTGGCCATTTTTTTCCAGTTAAAAAAAAAAAAAAAAAAAAAAATCACATAATAACCAATTGTTAAAGGTTCAGTAAATAAACATTTTCATTTTATTTTATTTTTTAAATCATTGTCTTTTTAGTTTAATCATTAAAAACATTAAGTTTAAGGGGAAAAAAATATATTAAAATCCTATTAATGTAAATCTTTCATATATTTCTTGTGAAGTGAGAATTTTCTATGGTTCCAATTTTGGTTTAAAAGAAGTTCAGTGGATTACAAATGCAGACATAACCCATGAGGATTTTTGCATATTTAGTGGCAGAACTATCTTTTTTTTTTTTACATCAAAGTCTGACTGCGCCCCCACCCCTACCACATCTAGCTGCGGTTAAAAGGACAAGGTTTCGAGCATGTACCACACTGCTGCTCAGCGGATCATTGACTGTGAGCTACTTTCCTTCCAGGAGCTCCAGGACAAGATGGAAGGTAAAAAAAACGACAGGTAAAATTGCCTCCAATCTCCCCCGCCCAGGCTACATCTGTTTGAGAAACATTCCTCTGGGAGACTTCACCGGTCCATTAACACCATGATAACCCATCAACTCAACAGCTTTTCCCTGAAGCACTGTCACCTCACCTAACCACTCCTCTTGAGTCAACCATGGAAAGACATGTAGTGCATTTCCAGCCCCACACCGCTTCATCTAACAGAAACGGCGGTGTTGCTGGTGACATCCTCTGTCCTCCAAGTCTTCCCTCTGCAAGTTTTCGGAAACTTTTGGACTCTATACCCAAGAGGTACCTCAAGTTTCGGCATTACCTTAAACCTTTAAAAAGTTTACCTGTCAATAAAACTATGAAGAAAACAAGGTTTTCCTCAGTGTGTTACAGCATTCGAAAACAACATGCATTTTATGAGGAAAGCCATATACTTTCAGTAAGAAAAATGGAAAAAAAAGAAATATACATTGAAATGTTTTCGAAAAGTAAAAATATTTAAATGTATAGTCTAGCTTAAATAACTTCAAAGTTCTTTAATCTAAATTTTGTGATTTTTTTTGTTCACCAGTTTTTTTATTTCACTTTTTAAAAGTTGTTTTTTATGTTTTGAAACAACAGTAAAATGTATAAATTCAATGATTACACCTACAAAAAATATTGTTTTAATTTTTAAAATGGTTACATTTAAGGGACTTGAACAACCTCTTCAAAAGATCTGATTTTAAAATTTTACCTTCTCACGTGATTTATCTAAAAGACAAAAAAAATTGTCAGAACTATTGGGTGCACTGGAATATAAGACATACAATTAATAAATAAACTATTTTCAAAATTATGTCATTTATAAAGCACACGAAATTATAGAAAGACACATTAAGCAATGCGAAAGAATCAAAACTATGTTTGCCAAACAATCAACTTTATTAACTGCATTCACAGAACTCTACAACTTTTTGATAAAATGCTACACTTTAGCTCTGTTAGCTTTAGCTGCATTTGTGTATTTACAATACATGAAGCACCCAACCTTTTTTGGGACATAATACAAGACTGATCTGGCTAAAACAAACGTTATTGTAACTACGCTAGCTCTCAACCATGTCAGTAATTAAAATAAAACACAGTCTGACATTGCTAAACGTTAGCTGTGTTGGCGTACTTCCGTTAGCTCCCAATCTTGTTTCCAATACAAAAAACAGAATGATAAATGTAAAACAAATGTTACTGTGACTGACCTAACTCTTAACCATGTCAGTAATTAAGAAAAAAAAAACAGTCCAACATTATAACACATTAGCCATGTTAGCATATTTCCAATAATTCCCAACCTTGTTTGTGAAAAAAACAAAAACAAACCAGTTTATAAAAAAACAAAAACAAACAGACTATAACTACGCACAAACATTGTAAATACGCTACTTATGTAAAAAAAAAAAAACACAGTCCGCATTGCTACACGTTAGCCATGTACAGTGTTGGGCATCTCACTTCAAAAAAGTAATTAGTTATAGTTACTAGTTACTTCTCCCAAAAAGTAATTGAGTTAGTAACTCAATTACTGCATCTTCAAAGTAATTAGTTACTTGGCAAAGTAACTCGTTTTAAATTTCTCTTTAAATATAGTAATATTTTGTATTTTTTCCTGCGTTACAAATAAAAAAAATAATTTACATTCAATAATAGATGATAACCGACAATAGTATACTGGTATAGTTTTCCAATGGAGTCATAGTTTAGGATACACATGAGAGAGGGTTTAGGGAAAGAATTTTCAATATTTATTTGTCACAATTATCACACAAAAACACTGCAACAAGTGGTATATAAAAAATGTAACTTCACACAAAAAAAAAGTTTCAACTATTAACATACTTCAAGTATCTTACCTACAACTATAATTAAACAAAATGGCTTAAAAAACTGAAAGTGCAAAACAATAAATATTATAAATAACTGTCAAGTAACAAAATCTCTGCTGTCTTTATTTATATCACACCACAGCTTTAACATTGTCTTTATAAAATTTTAACAACAATACACGCAAAATATAAATATCAACAATAATAAACTTAGATAAAACCAAACTTTGTATAAAAATAAAAGTAAAGGTTCCAAGTATCAACATAACACAAGTATCCTAACAAGAATATTTAGGAGCACAGTAACAATACTTTATGTCTGATCATTTAAACATTCTTTTATTGCACCTTAACCTGAACTTTAACAATGCCACCAGCATAAGCAGCCAGTTGAATGGTTTCAATGCTTTAATTTTTGAACCACTGATTGTAGCGCAAAAGTAGCAGCTTCTCAAATCTTTGGTCTGAGATGTGACCATGTTTTTGTATCTAAACAGGCGGTAGACACGGATATAAACATACAATCACATCACAAACGTGCGCACGCGAGCACAGAGACACACAAAACAGACAGACACGCACACTTTTTTTTTTCTTTTTTCACAGACACGTACACACGCAGATCAACGTGGATAGACTCCGGTGCGGGGTGAGGAGTTTCTGGAGTTAATAAAACGACAACAGAGAGACAGAGAGCAGCTCATCTTAGCAGAAACAGGGGGTAATATTTATAAAACACACAACACAGACAGACACGAGCGTGCACAGATCAACCTGAGCAGACTCTGGAGATTTTGGGAGAGAAAAAAGAGATGCAGAGAGTAGCTCCTCTTAGCAGAAATATGGGTTAATAATTGTAGTTTATTAATTTACCTACACACACACACACCTGCGAGCGCGTGCGCACAGACACACACAAAACAGAGATGCACACGCGCGCGCACACAGATCAGTACAGTGGGCCGACAGAGCGAGTGGGCGGGGTTTTGAGAGAGCAGTTTTTCTTAGCAGGAACATGGGTTAATGTCTTTAGGCTATGAAATTATCAACCATGATGGCAAAAACAACAAAAGCTCTAGCAGAAGCGCCTGTGGACCGCCGCGGAAAAATGCTCGTCTGGCGTGAACAACAGAGCGGAGCGGAAGCGGCGCGGACTCCGCTCTCCGCTCCGCTTCGCGGCGCTTGTGGCTGCATTCTCTGTATGCGGAAGCAAAACGGTTGCACCACTTACTCCGCATGCGCGAACCATACGTCACTTCCGCTGTTCGCCCACTATACGACAGAGTCATTTCCAAACAGCAAAACTCCTTGATCACAAGAATTTATGTTTTTCTGAACACCCGAGAGCTTCTCCTGACTGGATTACTGTGCGAGAAAAAGCCACCGAGTTACCGTTAAAAACGAATTTGGATTACCGGATAAAATAAAGTGTTTTGAAGTGGCGCTGTTTCCTCTTAGCTTGGGGGGTAAACTGCCGTCATGTAAAACTGCAGAAGAAGAAAACATTTGTAGTCCGTGATAGTCACTGCAAGATCGTAAGGTTATTATCCTTATTGTGTCATTTTTTCCTTTCGTTTATTCAACAATAAGTGAATGTTTTCATTATAATAAATATTTTTAAGTGCTATATTAACATCATACGAGGCTATTATTGTTGTTACCGTCCGAAGACCATAAAATGCTTTAGCGGAAGTGACGTATGGTTCGCGCATGCGGGATAGCGGTGCAACCGTTTTGCTTCCGCATACAGAGAATGCAGCGACAGCGCTTCCGCGTCCAGCGTGACCCCGGCGTTATGGTGACGGGCTCATGCGCGCGAGCTAGTATCCGCCCACTTGACACTTTAACCAATCACGATCTCGCATTCGAGATCTCCCTCCGCATTACACAAGCAACTTTCGGGTGCGAAGCACCCAGCTCCAGCAAGATCATCAAACTTTGAAGTAACGCGCCGCGATTTACACGAAGTAACTATAACGGCGTTACAGCGAGGATGAAAGTAATTAGTTAGATTACTAAATTACTTGATTTATAACGCCGTTAGTAACGCCGTTATACTTAAACGGCGTTAGTCCCAACACTGGCCATGTAAGTGTATTTCCAATAACTGCCAACGTTGTTAGCGATACGTAGGAAAACAAATTTATAGGCTACCACTAAAACAAATTTTATTTTAACTACGATAACTCCTAGCCTTATTAGTAACACATAAAAATACTAGAGTGTGACAACCCTACACATTAGCTGCATAAGCATAACACCTAACCATATTACCGATACATAAGAAAACAGACAAACACTGTTACTGTTACTACTGAACGGCTGTTCTCCCAACCTTGTTAGTAACACATAAAAAGTCTGAGAATACTACATATTAGCCACGTTTGTGTTTTCCAAAAAACACTCAACAAAAAATTTTGACCGTGCCGTGTGCTTCTCAAAGGACGTCAACATTGCTTAGCGCAACCAGAAGTGATGCATTTATGAGGCCCTCCAGATTAAAAGAGGAAGAATCATTTTTTCAAAATAAAATAACATTAAGACTAATAATTGCACCTTATATTGCAGAATAGACAACCTGGCTTCCTGGTCGCCACGGTGTTTGTTTTTCTTTAGAAATGCTAGTTTATGTGCAAGAAAAAGACTTTTCCACCTCGTTCAAACACAACATTCCCACTTGTGGCCTTCTGAATCTCCAATAAAAAATTTCCCAGTGAAAGGAATATGTGAAAGTGGGAGAAAACATTCATTTTGACTTTGTACCAGGCAGAAATGAAACGGACCAACAGTGAAAAAGTGGGTGTTAGCACATATACATGAGCCCCCACGAGAGTCAGGGGAGAGGAAAAAATATATCAAATTTTCTCAAATGAGATTCAGCCTGTGCAGCTCCCTGGCTGACTGTCAAAATCTCAGTGGTCTCTCCACTTTTACCTCCCTCTGACTTGCAAATTTCCTACATCTTCAAGTAATCCAGAGAAACAGAACTTTAGAACTTTGCACCTGACTCTGAACTTGGCATTCACCGCCCTTTTCCTGTACTGCATTTAGGACCTTGATCTTCTGCTCGAGGGAATAAAGCCTTTCCATACAGCTGTTGTTTTGTTGGAGAGAAGTTTTACCATTCACTCATCAGAGAGGCTTGACGAAGCCCGCCATGCTCCAGGCCTTCTAAGTGATTGGTACTTCCCTGAAGATAGGCCAGATACTTGATCTCTCATTGAATTTTCATAAAGTGGGTTTCCTACCATGACAAATAGATGCTGATAGGATTCTTTTTCAAAGGAGCAGTAAGGAGAAGTGCAACTTGACAAATAGACTTTTAAATCCAATGGGAATACTTTATCTGTATAGTTTTCTTTTTTGTGACACACATTCAATACAAAAAATCAAATACTTGTGTTTAAAATTCTTCTCAGATCTTAAGTCTTTTAGAGTGCGTATTAAGACTGGAAAATCCTTTGGTCTGAACAAAGTTCACTAAATTTGGTCCGGATTGAGTTCTGACCTTGACTTTCTTGTTTTGAACCAAAGCTTGTAAACAGAACCCCATGACTAAAGATCTCTTCTCTTATTGGCGAGGAATTATGAGGGTGGTGCAAAACAACTAGAAGCAGAAATGATGGAATCCTGCAATCCTTATCAAAATAGTTCACTGATTGAAACTGTATATTACGCTGTCAAATTTTGAACGCGTGTATGAACGTTAGGTACAGTACATTTTACTGCTACTTCAGTACGGCATGGGCGTGCTACAAGACGGTTACTGGCAAGGTGGCGTTGATAAGGGAGCGCTAATAAGAGGTTACGACAATTGTTGGGAAAACCGTGAGAAGCAATGTGTTTCATAATAAAAGTAGTATTAATGGGCCTTTTCACACAACAAATTTCAATAAGTTACTTGATCTCATTGTTGCGGTGTTATGAGTTATCATTGATTGTGTTGAGAACTGGAATAAGTGTGATGTCACTCATAGAAAATGGCTTACTTCTGGCCCCAACCAAATGATGTCAATTCAATTGCTGTTTTTTTGTGATACAGACGCCGCCATGTTGGAACCAGAAATTGTAAGTAAGCAGCAATTGGTCTGAGTCAGCAATTGTAGACCTGTCAATAATGTCCTAGAAATTGCCTCTAGTGGAAGGTTGGCGCCAGTGTTCGGCAACGGAGTTGCCACCGGTGTGAGAATGGGTGTGTGCTGTAAAGCACTTCTTCTTTGGGATTTTAGTTTATTTGGACCAGCAGATACTTCCTGTTTGGAATGTGACGGGGGAGGGGTCACTCAGACAAGTTCTCATATACGGTCAACTGTTGGGATTCTGAGTCATTGGATTTAAAAGCAATGGTTTTTCCACTGGATGGACTCGACTGGCATGGGAACAGCCCGGGTTCCCCACAGAGGAGCTGGAGGAAGTGACCGGGGAGAGGGAAATCTGGGCATCTTTTTCTACACTGCTGCCTCCACGACCCGGTCCTGGATGATCAAAAGGTGGATGGATGGATGGGCGGAAGATTTTTCTTACTGGGGTGAATATTGTGTTTCTTTAGTCAGAAGAAACATATAAATATGCTCCATGAAAGCTCAGTTTCCTACTTTTACCTCACGAATCCACACTGATGTTCAACCAACAAAACATTCAACACCTTGTAAGTATTGATATATTTTAGCAGAATCTTACCTTTACATCATGTATTTTTTCCTTTATGATGCAGAAATGCATAAAGTCAGTCACTTCTATCCTGGTGATCATGCATTCATACCCGTACTGTCAAAAGAGAAGGCTCTAATGGTCTTTTTGGGAACTTAATAGGAGTTGTTGTATTTGTTGCAGATGGATGTTGTTTTTAAACTTTGACACATATTTTTTCTTTTGTTTGGTTTTTCATTCTATATTCTGTTTAAGTTTAGACAACAGTACTCGAGCAGAAAAAAAGGATGGGGATGGGGATGTTGACGAGATGCTCATTCAAAAGCAATATTTGTCTTTGTGTTTATGATTTTTCCAGGACTTTTTTTTTCCTCCGGCCTACTCTGAAATGCCTTTTCATCTCTCTTCCGTGAAACTCGCGTCTCCATTGCCTACCGTATCAAATGAGTCAGATTTTTTTTTTTTTTTGTGTTCAGAACTCTTTGCCTCGTCTGGAGTAAAACCATCAAAATAGAGCATGAACTCCCTGTAGTGAGTTTGATGCCCTTTCTTCTTGATTCACGAGTGTACCTGTTTGCATCAATAGCTCGACCGTTGACATCATCTTTCCATTCTTAGCTCTTCTTCCCCTTTTCTTTTATCCATTCTAAACTCTTGAGTTTTTTGTCTTCATAAACTAGTCATCCATAATTATGGTTTTTATTTTAATTTGAACAGTTTTTAGGATTAAAGTCAAGGTTAATTTAGATAACCTTCTACCCTTCCTATGTTCAATAAGTAGTTTTTTATATTTTAGACATTTTTTATTTAGGATAAATTTAATGAAAATCATGTTTTGGGTGTTTTTAACATTATCTTTTTCTATTGATGGACAATATTTGAAAAAAATTCAGCTTAAAATTGCATTTTAGAGTATTTACTATATTTTCTGAAGTACAAATCGCACCAGAGTATAAGAAAACCATATATAAGTCACTTTGGAGTATAAGTCGCACTTTTATATTTGCCATGGCAAAAAAAAAAAAGAATAAATAAATAAATAATAATGAGTCAATGTAAATGATAAAATTATCAACATTTAAGTGAAAAACAATCCGATTCTCCTCCATGCTCGTTTTGGACGACACGTCTTCTTCTGGCACTGTCAAAACAAAGTACAGCGCCTCTAGTGATAGTGGAAACAACTGCTAAGGGGAAACTGGTTGCTAATGAAAAAATAACAAATATGTGAGTCTGTTTACGTTAAAAAAAAAAAAAAAACACAAATAAGTCGCTCCTGAGTATAAGTTGCACCCCTGGCTAAACTATGAAAAAAAAAAAAAACAAATACAATTCAGTAGATTACGTCAGAATATAGGTTGGTAGGTTTCTTTTTTGTTATTAAGTTATATATATATATATATATATATATATATATATATATTTGGAGATGTACATCTTATTTATTTTTCCCTCTTTTACAGTTTTACTTATCAGTTGTCTCTCTATTTCCGATGAAGCATTATTGTGTGTTTTTTGGGCGACTAGCTAAAGTGAGAATTTGTACCGGTAAATGATTTTTTTTTTTTTTTATATATAGATCACTTCAAAAAGAAAATATCTAGAAAAGTAAATGCATAAAACAGGCATTATAACTCAATCTGTCAGTAAATACTTCTGCATGTACAACCTTGATTGTGACAAACAGCAGCTGCTGCAGCACAAGGTGGTTCTATCGACACTATTGATTTTGGCTTTAATGTATGAACCTGTCTTGAGGTATTTATAAGAACAAATTAGAAAATAACATGCACACAGCATCCAGGTAATGCACAAGAGTCTGAGTTGGACTATGCAGACAATTTTCAGAGCTTACAGTAGTGTATTAAAGGGGTAAATAGAATTGTTATTACTTTGGAGATCGATAAATTCATCCCCCTGGAAAGCCAGAGCCTTTCACATCAAAAACAAGTCTTCATTGTGAAGGGGTTTTAAATCTGTAAATATCTGTAGTATATAACATACAGAAGAGGAAACTGAAGGAGATAGATTGCGAAAAGGGAGAACAGATGAGATGTAGCCAAAGAAAAAAAAAAAAAAACGTGTTCTCAGTGTCCGGGACGCACCAGTAGAGCTGAAAATAAGGATGGGGACAGTTGCGCTGCAGCTTCATTTGAGAGGACACACTTGACTGTCTGTTCTTCAAAGACCTCTCCTTGTAAGAGGCAGGGCCTTCAGAGAACACTGCTATCATCTTTAACGGACAAGCCTGTCTTTTCTCGGTCGCCGGCACCCGCATCTCTCCCTTTTCCCCTTGAACATGGGGTGAGGTCATCGGGGAACAATGGTGATATCTTTGAAGGCCCTTCTGAGGCTGACAGAACTTTCTCTGGCGAAAACCCTCCGGGTCCGAGTGGTGGATCACAGGTCTCAGGGCACAAAGCGGATAGAGAGACTTAACTGGGGTATGAATATGTGTGTCCATTTACATATTTGTGTGTGCGCGTTTCACGAATAAATGATGACATGTTGGGACAAATATGATTTCGAAACATCGACTTTTCTACTTTCGGTCCTTGTGAGTCAAAGTAAAGGTCAAGAGTAAAAGAAATGTTTCCGAAGTAGACATGCATATTAAAGACATGCATATTTTTGGGGAAATTTGCATGTGGTTTTAAAATGTGGTCGAATGGGTTGAAGCTTAAGATGATAGTGCTGCTTTTTCAGAGCTACTTAATTTAGCAGTTGAAGAGAAAATTTAAATAACAGTGGTTACACGTTTGGAAATTACTTGAAGCTAAGTTGAATTTAAAAAAAGATTCAAAGTCATGCAAGTGCATATTGTTGCCAGGTTTAAACCGGGTTCATTTTTTTAAATCATATAAGCTAAAGTGAGTTAGAATGATCTGCACCCTCCATCCACTTTAATAGGTACACCTGTCCAACTGCTCTTTAATGCAAACTCGATGCATTTCGCCATGCAGACATGGTCAAGATGATCCGCTGTAGATCAAACTGAGCATCAGAATGGGGAAGAAAGGTGGTTTAAGTGACTTTGAACGTGGCATGGTTGTTGGTATTTCACAAACTGCTGATCTCCTGGGATTTTAACACACAACCATCACTAGGGTTTATAAAAATTGGTCCAAAAAATAAGAAATATTTATTTCTGTGGGCAGAAATGCCTTGTAGATACCAGTAGTTAGAGGAGAATGACCAGACGGCTTCCACCAGATAGAAGGGCAACAGTAACTCCAATACCCACCGGTTACAACCGAGGTCTGCACAAGAACTAAATCTCAATAATTATAAATGTATGTTTTGTTTTTTAACAGTTTGACACATAACTAATTTCATGTATGTATGAAAAAAGTAATTAAAAAACAAATAATAATTCAAAAGTTTGACATAATCAATAACTTTTCCGGTGCGGCGTCCGTCCTTACCTGCCCCTGTCTTAGCTAGGTGGGGGAGTGGAGGGGCGCGCGGTGTTGACGCCGTTAGTGCTTTTTTAAAAACTTTTAAGGATGAAAAAGCAGAAAAACAAGCCATCACGGACAGCTTTAAAGGAAAAAGGGAAAGAAAAAGAGGAAAAAAAATGGGCTAAAAGCAGAGGTTTGTCCATTTTATTTATATTCAATTGCTTGGAAAGCCCACTCGGCAGAAGCAAGATGTACCTAATAAAATGGCGGCTGAGTATATATCGCTACTGTCAATTTTAATTTTTGCACAAAGGCAGGGCGCTTTAAAATAGATCTAGACTTAGATCACCTGGTTCACATGCGTGTTCATGTTTCTCCTAATAAATGTACCATTTGGAGGAAATGTTTCTCGCTAGGGTTGTTCAGGGCTGATTTTATCATGTCAATTATCACCCAGAGTTGTGAATAGAGCAGCATTTCCAGGGGGGCCGCATTAGCCGCTACTCCATATTCATCCAGTATAAGCTGCTTGGTTGAACTCCCTGGTTGTTTTCAGATGACATGCAGTATTCAATACACAGATAAAATGCTTTAATGTCTAAAAAGATTTAAGTTCAGCCTGAAGAAAGCATCGCTAAACAATTCCACTGCAGAGGCCCCATTAGAGATCAATGCCTACAACACATTCATTGTGTTAATTGACTGCAATGAGTGAAATGGAGCTTCATCGCAGCTGTAAGAAGTAAATCAAGATAGAAATAACCATGGGCAGAAACCTATCATAATGCCTTGCATGGGCTGAAGCTTTTAGGTGTGTTCCTGTACCTTTGAGTGATGTTGCACTGAGTGTTTTCCATTAGACGGCAAAACACCCTCACTGACATCAGGCTTTTGAGTGCAAAGCAAAATGGAAAGAGCAAGGAAGCTTTACCCATTAGGATCACTGGCCCAACAGTGGTCTCACCTGAATGACTAAAGAACTGTTTTTCCCATGACATGCCATGACTCAACTTGACCAGCCTCTCGTTTTTAGCATCAGAGTTTAGCTGGGAGTAGTTGGTAAGCCCACCCTCTTTATTGCCAAAGCTCTGGTTTGCTGCTCTTTTGGTCTAGAAAAAATTCAGAGTGAGCGCAAAGATCAACATGTGGTCCAGTCAAAACCATTGACTGTATATAGAGAACTGGAATGGGTCAATGACTTACTTTCGGTTCCAACCAAAGGAAGTTAAATCAGTCGCAATTTTCCACAAAATCTCTGTCGCCACGTTGGAACTTCAGTAAGCCATGATTGGTCTACATTTCTATGGCAACCACTCTCCAATCAGTAGTGAGTATGTTAGAAAGCCACACCCCTTTCACTGAAAGCGGGCTCAGAAGAATCTGTCAATCAACGCTTTGAACGTCTGATGAGAGGCCGCATACTTTTATTGAGGCCTCTGATTGGTTGGTTTATAACTTGAATATTTTAGCTACAGCAAAAAATCTGAAAAAAAATTATGATTAGCAAAAATATGTCAAGAAGTAAGAATCAGAACAAGAATGGTTACAGTGACAGCTATAATGGCTGACTAATAGGTGTTTGTTTTTCTAAAAAAGTCTATGGGATTTTGACTTTTGGGGACCAGTGGGTGATTCCTCTTTGGAATGTGAGGGGGGTGTGGTCACTCAGTCCAGTTCTCATATACAGTCAATAGGTGAAATGCAAGTCCTTAAATCGGGATTTTACAAGATTTTTGCAAAGAGGGACTTGGTGTAGTAAAAATGTGTGAGGGCTATAAATCTGTTAACGTCTAGAATAAAATGTTATGCAAATTAACTATTAAATGATTTTTTTCCTCTTTTTTCACAATGGGAAACACTTCTTTTTCTTCACAAAAAAAAAAATACATCTAAATACTTTTTTTTCTAATTAAAAATGACCAAATTTCTGATCTGAGTATATGAAAAAGAAGAAAAAAAACCATGCCAACAATAAATCCATATATGTAACAACAAGGAAAAATAACATATATTTTATTTTGATCTCGGAAACAAATCTGTTCATGTTTGGCCCTAAAGTCTCTGAAGGTCAAATAGCTACAGGTTGTTGTCACAGATTTACATGAGCTGTAAGGTTATTAGGTAGATGTAGCCAATCCCAATCAAGAAATAAAATCGACAGTTCTTAGACAGTGGTGGGCGCCGTATGTTATTGGTTTCATGAGAGAAGCCTTAAAACTTTTGGCTCATTTGGCTCACGAGCCAGACTTTGGACATGCCTTCCTCAAGCAGACGTTTGAAAGTAAATTTACTCACATTTGTTTTTCTTTCTCCTCTGCCCTGAAGTGAGATTCTGAGATTATTATTATATTTGCTCAAAAAATGCATTAAAATAATCTTTCCAGATAATGCATGATTACACAAGCGTAGAGATTATCATTCTTAACAGCAGCATTAAACACTGGAAATCTGTCAGTTCAATCTACTTCATAACAACAAAGAGTCATTCAGAGTAAAGCTGCGTTCACACCAGGCTTGGAAATGTGCGTACAAGCAGTTTAAGTCTAAGTAAACGTGCTTATATATGCGTTTTGGGTTTCAGAGTTCAAAATCTTTGTTTTGCAAACAAAGTTTTAAGTCCTAATTTGTGCTTTAAACTAAATGTGTAACCACTGAATGTGCAGTTAACCCTTGAGCTATCTTATGGGGTCCAGATGACCCGAGTCTTACACTCATGTGTTATCCATCCTATGATAAATGTGGATGTAGGTGGACAGGATTTCATGTCTGCCATGGACACCAGTGAAAATCTAAATCATTGAAGGAAAAATTAGTTTGGCGCACCGTCTTGTGGGGTCCAGATGACCCCACTCCCAATGACAAATTTGAACTTTGACCAATCAGCTCCTATATATTCCACTTGGTGGTGAACGCACGGGAGTCCCGACCGTTTGAAAACTTACCTTGAAAGAGAGTTCCACGCTTCAAAACTCAAAACTCTCGCTTTCATGCGTCGCTACATAAGTTTCTAGAACTATTTTCGTGCTCTACGTACAAAACGTGTGGCCATTGAACGTGCATTAAAAGTTAAACCAGTGGGATTTTGACCAATCAGGTACTCAGATTTGGTAGTCATGTATGGTTAGTGTCCTTTTCAATACATAGAAGTACCAACTATTTGAAAATTGATCATGATAAAGAAATAAATTGCCAAATTTCTCAGCATGGGATGAATAAAGTATTTCTACTACTAAAATTATGTTTTATACCCAGCTGGAATTCTATAAAACCATGTCGCTTGTGAAGCAGAGCAGTGAAAGAAGAAGTCGAGATTTGCACCACATGCATATTTAAGGTGTATAGTAAAGGCATGTTCAAGAAACCACGTCAACCCGCTTGATAGGTACGTTCCATAAGACAAGGAGTTACATGCCGATGGTTTGAATGTTTCAGATTCCTAAATTGGGCTAAAGGTTGTAAAGGAACAAAATATTAAATGTAAGTTATTGAAATAGAACTGAGCTCTAAATTAGTGATTTTAAATGGATAGAGAACAAGTCCATCAGCAACAAGAAGACAGATGTTTAATCATGTGAGTAAATCAACATAGTATATGATCATTGTGTTCTATAAGATTTTATTTTTAAAGCTTTAAATGTTTTCTTTGCTAAAGCTAGGATGAGACTTCATCATTACCTCAAGGCTGAAAACCAAAGAGGCCAAACTGTAGAACAGATATGAATGAAACGCCGAGACATACCTGCTAGTTAGGAGGTCTTTTTCAAGGTAAGTTATAGACTGCCACTGCAGACACGTTATGAAAAGGACATATTATTTTTCTGGCAAAATGTTGCAGTTAATGGACTGTAAAGAGGTTGAGAGAGAAGAAGGAGGATAAATGAGAGAACACACACAGGAGCGGTCTCAATGATTTGTCACCAGAATAAAGATGCATGTGTCTGCTTGCATCACTGTGACTTGGGAGATACATTGAGAAGATATGTAAGCCCACGTCTAGTTAGCCCTAAAAAAAAGTACAATAGAGTATAAAATAACCTTTGTTTTTCTTCAGCATACACGTGATTTCTTGAAATACAGAAAAGTCTTCAAAAATTTGGCAGATGTATTATATCTGTATTTTTGAAGTGAAAGGAACATCCTTGCTAATTTTGCCTTCAATGAAACAATTTCAAAATGTATCAGAACTGATGACCTGTTTCAATTTAAAAGGAGGTTTTGCTACAGTGACAATTAGTCAGTGCTGTTTAAGATTCACTTAGGCTATATATATACACATATATATATATATATTATATATATATATGTAAATACTGAAAATTAATGAAAAAGCTTTCAAGTTTCAAGACAAACATAAGTAAAATAAATCACTAATTATTTGATAACTTCCAATTAAAAACAAAGCTATCATTTTTTAAATAAATTCTAATGTTTTTAGGTTTTACAGGATAAACATAAAACTATAACACTATTTTTAAGCATTTTACTTTTTTCTGATTTATAAACAAATAAATCAAATTACATAAAATTAAAATGTAGAAGTTAGAATGAACATTTCCTCTTGTCAAATAACTGTAAACTTGAAATTCAACGTGCTGAGAATCAAGGAGAGATGCCACCTCCAAGAGGTACTTTTAATTTTAAATCGTAACAAGAGACAGTCTGAAAACATAAAAGTTTGGACTATTGTTATTATATATCATTGACATTAAACTGGAGCGCTCTCACGAGGGAAGGAGGTGGGGCAGGGGGGGCTCTGCACAACTCCTGACAAAGGTTGCAGTTTTCTGTGTAACACCCCCTGCTACAACACAATGGATTCAATTCCATCATTATATTAAAGAAAAATGTTTTTTATGAATGTATTATGAAATTATTTTGTTCAATTTATCCGCCAGGTCTTAAAACTGGGTCATTGAAAATATTGTCTGACTTTAAAACAGACTGTGACCACATCAAGGCGAAACACAGAACAGCTCTTTAGCATTAGCATCTTGCTATGCTACATCGCGGTCACCAAACCAACACTTTCTATTGAAATTTCTGTTGTTGTTATGAATGTTTTGCCTTCCAGTTCGGACTGGATCCCGTTAAAAATCAACTGATGTTCCGCTGCTTAATCAGAGATGATTGGCAGAAGTGACCGTGGGGGTGTTGGACCCTTCAAAAAAAAAGTCTAATGCAATAAACTCATTCTTCTATGGAGAAAAAGTTCTATCACGGAATATCTCAGTAATGTTTTATCGCCCAGTACTAGACCAATTCAGAGGAAAATTGTGGTTTTGGTGTTTTGAACATGTTCTTGAAGAATTTTTGTCATGATTGAGGAAATTTATAGATAAAATAAACCTTAAATTTGCAGTTTTTTCCTCAGTTAATTCGTTGTGAATTGGGGCAGAAAAAAAAAGCAAAAAAATAGTTTGCTTGTGATGTTGAAAATACCCTGGGCACTCCACAAGCTCCCTGCTCTACCAAAGGGAAGGGAAAAGGGGGTGGGGTTGCACCACCACCCAGAACTCAGAGGAAAATTCTATCTACTGCCACTCCACAGATATTATGTCCCACAAAATAAATTTACTTAAACAAGCATATTCCAAGCTTGGAACAATTTTAAGATAGATAGATTTTAAAAAAAATGTATTTATCTGTTTTATTATTTTATACGTGTAATTTTTATGTGTTTGCTTACACAATTTCCACAGGATTTTTTGCTGAAATTACTGAAGCTAACTGTAAATTTGTTTTGCTATAACCTTACAGTTCCTTCTTCTGGTTTTACGTTCTTTCACATGAGATATTTAAGACATTTTACATCTCAAGCTGGGTTTCTAAAGTGTAATTTGCTTACATGTGGAAATATGAGAATAAAAAAAATGAATATTATTTGATTTAAAATAAATTACCACATTTAATTAAATCTGTGAAAAAAAAAAGATGAATAAATATCCTTACCAAAATCCGAATCGTAGAAGAGGACGAACTTCTGCCAGCTGTATTCAGACACCACCTGCATGATGACCTCATTGAGATACACGGGTGGACGGACCATGAGGGTGTAGTCATCTGCTCCGGCCATGCGGCTGGTTGGCGGACAGGAAGAGCGGGGCGTCCCCGCCGTGGAGCGCTGGATGAAGAGGTGGGGAATGTGCATGGCGTCCGCCAGAGTCTGAAGGCTGCCTGCCGACATGCACCCGATCGAGCTGACCAGAGCCAGGATACCTCGATTCATCAGTTCACAGGCTGCACGGAAAGACAGAGGAAGAAGAAATGGAGAGGTTATTCTATATCGTACCTTTGATTCCACTTCATTTATAAGAAAACAATATGCTTGACGCCCAGCAATTATCCATGGTCAAAAATACACCTAGACGGAGATATTCTTATTCTGCAGGTCACCACACTGCAGCACTTACCGAGTGGGAGGGAAAGATTTGGCAGGCAGTTTCATCTTCTTACAACATGTACTGCATATTTATTTTGATGCCCAAAGCTGTTACAGTCTCATGCTATCCGTTCTATGTTAAACAGCAATGCACAGGGAAGGATATAACAAGGAATAACAAGAAATACATTTCCTACTTCCTTATGAAACATATATATATGCAAACATATTTCGGCTCATAATTAATTTACAAATGCTTGTGCATGTCATTTTACAAGGGAACAAGAGTCAACTATGTTTTTCATATGTGGATCAAAAAGGAACTATGAAATAATGAATAAATTCACTATAAAACATATTGGGGTCACTCTTCATTTCCATGGAATAGAGGCTCAAATTTGCTTTTATTTCTTTACAATTTTGCCCACTTTTTGAACTGCCATGGTGTCACTGAGCTCTTTTATATTCTATTCTCTCCTTTAAATCCACCTATATCTCTGTCTTTGTCCACAAAGCCTCTCTGGGTGCTTACCTTTAAGTCCTAATTATTTCAAAGCCTGAGTCATTCTGCGATTTTCATCTGACAGAATCCTATATGCTATCCTGAATCCGAAGTCATCCACCTGCCTCTTTCCCATGATTTGTAATGTCCTTTCTTCGGGTTTATGTTCTTCTCCGTCTTTCCTAATCTTTAAAGGGTAATCAAACAGGGAAGCTGAAATTTTAAAAATCCACTAAGAGAGGTGGAGCATGGATCCTGGACTGTTATCATTACTGGAGCTGCAGATCATGACAGGAGAAACTTACATGCTTTGACCAATCACGTAATTCAACTGTAATACCTCGATTTAGCCTTCTGGGGGCAGCACACAGACAGTTTTTGACTATATATTCAAGAATTAAACAAGTTTATTTACATTTTTTTTAAATTTGGCAGTGACCAACAGACAGGACTTTAAAAGCGACATGTATAGAGGTCAACAGGCAAAAAAAGGTTGACTTAAGGATTAGTTATCCTTTAAAGTCCCACTCTGTGGTCTTTTTTTTTTAATAAGGTTGTTTTTAGGCTAAATCAAAAAAACAGTCATTTTCCATTAGGAATACACTAATTGTTATGGCCGGAAGAGTTAGCTTACTCTCCCTCCCGCTAGCTTAGACTGCCACCATGTGGTAACCTAAATGCAAGTTTTGACAGCAAATAAGGTAGGTGGCCTAACAACAGCTTTTGTAATCGGAAGGCAGCATCATATTTTTACACGCTGCGTGATGGCCACTGAGGTTTTAAGAAAATGTTAACATTTTACGGCAACCGCATGCTTTTTTTCTTAAAGTTGAAATCGGTCAGTGGCCACCCGGGAACAACAATGTCTGCAGATGGCGGACTTCCAATCTTAAAGAACGTGCTGATGCCTCCCCATCGGGTGTTGGCAGCCGTATTTGTGACCGACCCTTACAAACCCCAACACAACATTATAGGTGCAACAAAAATGGCGAGCAACATCAGAGCTATCCAGCCGTACAGTTCTGAGCCAGATGCTAACTTGAAGGAGACATACACGGATCTACTTGTCTGCAAGGGGATGCAACAAATAGATGCATTAGAGAAGGGAGCTTTCTCCATTTCCCTTTTTTTTTCATTTACTACTGATTTCACTGAATAAAGAAAAATTCGGAAACACAATTTTCTCTATATATATGTTTCTAATCATCAAAAAATGCCACAAAAAATGGTAAAAAGACAATTTTCTCATGATTGGTCTTTAACTAACTGATCTCTTGTGCCGATTGTTTATTTTAATAGTATTTTAAATGTTTTTTTCCCCGTCGCTTACCTTTTATTTCATCACCACAATGTTGCGTCATTTTCCTCATTTTCTTTGTCTCTCACAGTTTACGGCTTTCACCTGCTTGACCGCATACATTTTGACCTTGTATTGATGCCCCTGCTTTTTATCCCTCATCCATCTTGATCTGTATTTCATCCCTCACTTCTTTTTTTCCCCATATTGCTCTTCACTGCGTCCTTCACTGTGAAAGAGATTTGTTTCACTTTTAGTCCACTAAAATCTTGTCTAAGAGACACTGGATGAAATGCAGATTTAAAAAAAAATGGAATAAAAGATTTTAAATACAATAAGGAAGAAAAAAAAAGAAAAATACACAAATGTGGTGCCCAAAGGAAATGAATAACGACACTATTTAAAATACACAAAGCCTGTGATGCCAACGGGGAGTCATCAAATATGAACTAAACAAAGAAAAAGAGTCGAAAATACATTTTCCAAGAAGGAAATGCTTTGGAAAACAGATTTATGGTGCTGAGAGAGGCGGAATGAAAAATGCTCTCTGTTCTTGCACAAGAAAAGCATGGAAACTACACAAAATGAATTCAGAGTCAGAAAAAAGTTCGTTCTACGAGTTCTGTTGTATAATACAGTTGAGTTATCATTCATGTTAGAGAAAAAAAATAATTTAATTCAACAGTTGACATTGTGTTTTTTTTTTTTTTTCCCCTTTAAAGTAAAGCCTAATGGACTATATTAATGACTTAATGGGACAGCCATCTCAAACAGACCTTACAGGGGAAATTGACTGTACTTGTCACTCCAGCAATTAAGGGACATTTATTTAATTTGGAAATATATGAACACAAATCTATTTCATATGTAATGGCTAAGACGTTATAATGAATGACTTTCCTTCTTAGTAAAAGCTAAAGGCTTGTTTCAGTCCTCCATTTTCCCTGGGCATTGATGTCGATGATTAATGAGCAGGAGTTAAAACAGTTTCAATCTCACTGCCCATTGTACAAGTCCACATTTTGAGGAATTAATTAAAGTGTAACAATAAATGATTAAATTTGACTAAGTCTGTGCATACTGCTTAGTCATTATCATTCAGTGAGATTTATATTTTACTGCTAGCTTAATATTTAAGTTGTGTGTGAAGAGAGATACACCACTGCCTTTTTCTTTATATTTTTTTATACTTAAGATTAGCAAAGAATAAGTGCTTCTAATTCTTACAAGAGAGTAGTATTTTAGCTGTGACATCATCCAGACTCCACATTACAGCGGTCATGCTAACTCAAGCCAAGCGAGCGTTTCACTCGCTATACTGCATTAGCTTAGCATTATCAAAGCTTTAGCTAATAGAAGGCTTTGCTAATCCTCTATTTATTAGGGCACTTTGGAGAATTAGTGCCCTCATTCCCTCCACATCATACACTGTTCAGTCTGTGGGGGGCTTATAAGCACTAGGCTCATTAATAGTCTTTGCTAATGATTTAAAGGGCCCGTTGCGTTGCCCCAGCCCAACTTTACATCACTCTGATGTACGCGTCGGTTTAATGAGAGCAAAAATAAGAGCCGGAGCAGCTGTTGCAAAATGTGGGAGCAACACTTTTGATGAGGCTGTCAGTTTGGAATGGAGGCATAGTTTGACAAAAGTAAAAAAAAAAAAAAAAAAAATCAAATGACTAGAAAAGAAAGTTTCTAAAGGTGTTAATTACAAGGTGAGCTGCTTTAGATGTAACAGCTACGCATGCTGGCGTAATTCTATCTAAACTATTTCTCTGAACTACTGTGGTTTTCCACTACTAGCGTGAAAAACACCTCTAAACCTCAAAAGCTGACTATAAAGATCAAATGAAAGTGGTGCTTTTAACATATTCCTGTAGCTTTTTTCTCCCGATGGAGGACATATATAAAGAAAATTACGTTTCAAATCTGAGTTTTTCTTCAATCAAATCATTAAAATCAGAAGTAGACCCAAAAATAAAGAAAAATGCAGTTTAAAAAAAGCTTGTCATTGTTACCTAAAATCTAGAATCAGTGGGGCAAAAGCTCCATGCTACAATCCATTCTGATGCATCCACTTGTAGTCTAATAAGATTCATTTTCCTCGTCCGAGTTGACATCTGGTTAAAAAATGTACGTCTGGGTAGCTCAGATATTGCTCGCTATTTTTGTTGCACCGATAATTGTGCGAATACTGAAAAGCATTCACGCAATAGTGATCCTTTCCATACATTTTTGGCACTTTCAACAATTTCAGTAATATCAGTTTAGCCTTATGCTAAATGTTTTGAGAAAATCTATTGGGATTTTTTGAGTAACCTGGCATTTAGCTTTTATTTGCGCAACATGATAGCTGTTTTTGGCTAATTTTGACATTTTCCAGTTGTTTTGGGTAATTTTGAGTTCAACTAGTATTTTAGTATTATGCTAGCTGCTTTAACTAATTAGACACTTTTTCCAGTTTTTTTAGGGCTAATTTGGAGTTTGGTTAATATTTTATAGCATTATGCTAACTGCTTTGACAAAATTAGAAATTTTTCAATTTTAATACTAATTATCAGTTTAACTACTATTTTAGCATTATGCTAGCTGTTTTGGTAAAAGTAAACATTTCCCAGTTTTTTGCTAATTTGGCATTTTGCTAATATTTCCAGCATATTCAGTTATCAGCTCTAGCATCTTCAGCAGCCACATTCAGCTTACAGCATTCACACTTGCATTTTTGTGGGTAAAGCCATATATTTAGCGTTAGCTTGCGTTGTGAGAGGTTGCAAACTAAAGAGTGTAAACAAATGGATGATGTGAAATTGGGGGAGGGCTTTTGAGATGCCATAAGCTAGGGGAAGAGGGTATACAAAGGAAGAAACAGAAAAAAAAAAAACAAAACGACATCCAAGAAAACCACACGCGTTTGATTTTAGGTAAAAACGGGAATGCTTCTGATGTTTGGAGTGGGACTTTAATGGTTTTGTGATTGATATTATTACCTTTTGATTAAATATTTGTATGGTCTACCTTCAGTTTTTTTTTTTTTCTTGTCTGCTATTTTACATGCAAACGTGGCATTAAGAACAACACCAGTGGGCAGAAGACCAGAGGGGGTTTATAAATAACGTGATTTAGGAAAAGTTTATGCTGCAATGTGTCTCATAAATGTCGGTTTCACAAATGAAAACACAGCAACATAGGGATAAACACCGCTAATCCTGACACCCAGATACACCCAGAAGCCTCTCTGACATAAACAGGCTCCTGGTAAATCTTTCTTGAATTATTACCACTTAGAGCACATGCGGCCCATGAAACTGTTGCTGTGACGTGTTTATTTGAAGGATGTGAATGCCAATCATTTTAACTGACATGCACACATATGGGACATCAAGCTCCAAGGAGCCAAATTCAAATCTACTTTGTTATTTATGGACTTTTCATTTCTTTTTTGTGTTATATTTGGTGTTATATTTTTAATTGATATATTATTTCTTCTTAAAAGGATGGGGCTTAAACCATTTTCTGGGCATATATCCACTTGTAAGTTAAGATAAATTGTGCATGTCATATTTTTTTCCCTCACTGAACCCTAACCTCACACCCTTAATCGTTGTATGTGGACATTTTGATGCATGTTTTTGTCTTCCGTTGTGTGCTGTACATGTGTTGTTTGGCACCAGAGCATGTTATTTGGCTCCCTCTCCCACTTGTCAGTCTGTCAGAATAAATGGACTGTAAGTACTTCACCTGCAGCCAGGTGTGACTGACTTTTCTCTCTATATGTTTCTCCAAGCAGCTCTCCTCCCACCACACACTGACACACACCATACACTCAATCACACCGAGACTCCGTCCTGCAGCTTCTGGGGCCCAGTGACTGGGAAGTAAAATGAGACGGAGGGGAGGCGGATGGAAAGCAAGAGAGTCGATATCTAAAATAAAAAATGAAAATCTTTGAATAAAGTGCCTTACTTTATTAAATTTTAGCGTAAATGTAGTGTATATATATATATTATATATATATATATATATATATATATATATATATCTATATATATACATACACACACACATACCATATTTTCCAGACTATAAGTCACTCCAGAGTATAAGTCGCACTTTTAAGAGAAAAGTTCAACATTATGAACAAATTCAACAAGCCTAACGTAACGTTGTATTTGACACCGAACGCGCTTCATCCGTCAAATTTTAGTCGGCTGCCTCTTTTGACGTGAATTAAATTCAAACCTCAATACTTGACCAAAAATGTGTTCATAAACTAGATGCTGCCATTGCGTGTGAAGAGAAGAGAAGCTATCTGAAGTTATTAGGAATATATGAGCCTATCTATGTCTAGAAAAAAATCACAAGTTAATCACTCCTGAGTCTAAATTGCACCCCTGGCCAAAGTATTACAAAAAACAGAAAATATGGTATGTGTATACTCCCCCCCACCCATATTAGGGATAGCGATATATGTCACAATATAAACCAAAAAATGTGTCAAATTTGAATGCTTTAAAAAAAGGAGTGAGTAACAATTGTACAACAATATTTGCCACAAAATATATATTTGTTGTTAATATCCATATTTTAAGCTTTCCTAGTACATATATTTTGCCATTAGTGCTGACATTAGCTATTGCACAAGATAGATACAAAGTCACTATTGCAGACTTTGGAAAAATTACTTTACTTTACTTAAAAGTTACATTAAAGTTTTTTTTTTTTTTTTTCCATAGTGGACAAATCAAAAGTGTTTTTTTGTTCAAATCAATATTAGATCAAATGTATTAAAAAATCATTATGAATTGAAAAAGTCTAAAGAAAACCATTTGTTAAAATCCTTTAATTCTGACAAATCTGTAAATTAAAAAAAAAAAAAACTCCTGCTACTTGTAGACATGAAAACGACCAATACCTTAATTTGAAAAAACTGCTGCTAGAGCTCCAGCACAGCCAGAAATGCATCTCCATGTCTGAAGCTGTGTCAGTTTGTGTGGAAGAGAGGCAGCGTTTGGACGACCTACTGCGTCTGTGTATTGTTTTGTGCATTGTTCCAGATCCTCTGCTCAGAACCGCTGCATGCATTGTGTCGTGCGCACAGCTCAGCGTTGAGTGGCAGTGAGAGATGCTTACTCACAGCGCTGGCAGGCTGAAAATATGCTCCGCTCTATAAATGCCTCAGTTGTGCGTCTGTGTGCTTGTGAGGACTGCTGGTTTGCTGATATACAATCCCTCGGGGAATTAGAATTTGAATTAATGTGGTCAGGGAGGTAGAATGAGTTGAATATAACATGCCCTTTTCAACTTTGATTTTCTAAAAATTCATCACTGTAGGCTGTTTGACTCCTGGCACTTCCTGTTTCTGAAAACACAATGATTTTTTTTTTTTCCCCCCACAAACATGAGTTTTTCTTATTCCTGCCGCTGCGAATGCATCATCACCTTCCACCCTGTTCTCATTAACATTTAATGGACTGCCTTGGCTCCCTTCATCCTGCGACATTTCACATCATCTATTCCACTCCAGACTTTGTTCTCAAGAGATCTATGTGTCCTCTGCTTTGTATGGTAACATTATGGGTGCCTTCCTCTCTGTTCCTGTCTTCATTCAACTGCACCTCAATGAAACGTCAGCAGCAACTATATTTATCCTAAAGTCGCACTCCGATCATCTTTTAGTCTACTTCAAAAGTACTGTACGGTCCTGTATTTTGAGCGTTTCCGTTATAAAATAGACTCCTTATACCAAACTGTACTATTTTGGGCCCCCGTTGGTTGTAGGTCAAAAGATAAATGGCAGCATAGCTTAAGTCGACGCTACTATCGTCACACGATGAGGCTCAAAGGTTGGTGTGTTTTGGGTTTTTTTTCCAGTTTTAAAGTTTAGCTAATATTTCAGCTACATGCCACCTGTTTTGGCTAATTTAGGCCTTTTTTCATTTTTTAGGCTAATTTGGAGTAGAGCTGGTATTTCAACTACATGCTAGCTTTTTTTTTCTTGGCTAATAATTCAGTTTTTTAGGCTACTTTGGAGTTTGGCTAATATTTCAGCTCCATTCTTGAGCACTAGCATTATTGCAGGCTATGCTATATTTATAGCAGTGTAAAAAGAAAGCGTCAAACAAAAAATTAACATTTTTTTCCCTTTTTTCCCAGTTTATTCTTCTTTCCCGCCCACATTTTTTTTTCTTAAACAGCATTAAACACCTTGAATATGCAAAGTCCTGAAAGCCAAGTGGGAATAAAAAGAGCTGCTGAATGAGCTCCATTGCAGTTGTTGTTAGCCTCGGAAAGCTACGCAAACGTTCTACACTCCCCATACACTGTGACGGTCCAACTTTGAGTGGAAACGCTCACCAGAATCGCCTGGACCATTCTAATTCATACTGTACCGCTCAGTGGAAATGAGGCTTTAGCTATTATTGGCATTTTGACCCAAAATTTAAAAAAAAATTATCTATCTCTAGGACTTATTTTCTACAGAGCGGCAAGAGTAATTAAAAACCCTCATTGATTTGTGGGTGCAAGTGTTAGCATGGAGTAAACATGCCTTCCTTTCCCATCATCCATCTGTTTACTCTTTCTCCCTCTAGCTTCCAACTCCTCACTATATAACAAAAATGGTGAACAACATTGGAACTGTTTAGCCGTACAGTTTGGAGCCGGATGCTAACTTGACGAGGAACATGAAGACACACATGGGTCTATTCATCTGCAAGTGGATGCATCGGAATGGAGCAGAACAAGGAGCTTGTGGTCTGGAAATTGTCACTGCTACATAACTGCTATAAGCTTTTTCCAATGGTATATTTTCATCTGCTCTTGATTTGATAAAAGAAGTACTCAGAAATGCAATTTTAAGCTTATTTTCTTTATATATTTCCTTCATCATGAAAAAAGGACACAAGAACATGTTAAAAAGATAGAAAGCACAATTTTCTTTCATCTTTAATTTGCGATCTCTTCTATTTTTCTTTTATTTATGTTTTTGTCCTATCATATTCATCTTCGTTTTCCGCTATTTCATTGTTTCATTTTGCTTTTTTATACCATCACTTTCTCTTTTTAGCAATGACTTAACAAACTGGATGTTAGAGAGCAGTACTACCGACCTACTTTTTAGCTCCTGGCGTTGTTGAGTGTAAAATACAGGCCGATCTTTGAACATCCAGGTCTCTTTCCAGCTTCTTTCGCTCCATTAATCTTCTCTTTTCTCACCTTTTGCATCCCATCCAGTTTCCGCTAAAACCTCTATTATATCTTAAATTGATGCATGTACAGTCAATCAACGAGGGTTCGCTCATTCTTTGTCTCCCTCTGTATCAGTTTATCATTTCTTTCATCCATCCATCAACTCAATTGTTTGTAAAAATCCAATTAAGAGGCACCACGTGCGCTCCCCCACTGGTAGCTGCCTCACTTCTTCTTAAAATTCTGCACCCATCTCCCCATGCAGAGCCTTTTCCTCGCTTTCCCTTTATCCTTTCAGTTCTTATCACTTCATGCGGTTTCTGGAAGTAGTCTTCCACAGCTATTAAATATACAAAAAGTGAGAATTTTTTTCCACTTATTTGTCTGATCTTTTCTGCAGTTTTTACGTATGTTCCTTTTTTTTTTTTTTTTTTTTTTAAAGATTCCTCCTCACATGGTGTCTCTGGTGAATTTTACAAGAAAGAAAAAGGTGGAAATGAGCCAGAAATGATGAGCTACTTTTGTCCCTTTATTACACAATCGCACTAAAAGAGCTTGTGGTTCAAAAATCCCATTGACAGCAGCACTGTTGAAATACTGATATTCACCATTGATATATAAAACAAAAAAGCCGTCGGGTGGAAACCATGGAAGAGAATGAACACAAATAGAAGACAGAACTGTGGAACAGACTTATCAATTATCAATGAAGGTAAAATTTTTTTGAAAATGTCGCTTTCTTATTTAAATAAGTTATAAACTTTAAATTAGTCCAACTATTTTATGATTTATCGCTCATGTTCTTTAAATTTTACAACTTTCAGACAATCTGTAAGTTTAAATTTTATTCCAGAAATGTATTCTACATTCAAACAATGAAAAATACTAAAGTTACAAAATATCAGATGTGTGCTTCAGACTGTGTGACCTCTTCCCACCTATCACAGCCGCCCTCTTCTTATCTTGAACACAGAAAACACCCACTGGCTTTATCCTCCAAACTACCCAGAGTTTACCGACACATGTTCTGACCCAAATGTGTAACCTTTTTTCCTCCATTTCATTTAAAATTACCAGTGACTGACATCTTTCTACGGGTCAAAGATTGTTTTATTGAACTCGGGGAATGTATGGAATCAGAATAAAGGGAAGATCCTATGTGGCACAGAAAGCCTCGCGGCTCTCACTGTGGCCCACGATTTAACAGTTTATCTTCTTTTTATTTCCTTCCTGGCCGTTTCCTTTGGCTATTTCTTCATCCACGCTCAATCCATTCAAGCAGACCTGACATCTTATATATCTTTGTGTCCCAAATTCCCCAATTGTAAACTCAAAATTGTGCCTTCAGAAAAAAACCCACAGCTGTTATGTATGTTTTTTTCAGGGCTAAATCTTCATCCTTATCACTCTTCTACCTCCCCTTCTTATGAGCATTTCTGCTTCAATTTTCCTTTTTCTGTCATAACTATAATTGTTGTACTTCCAGTTTTTGTTTCTCTACTCTATTTCCTCCTTCTCAGCTTGACTAATGACCCATTTGTCAACACTTTCTTCATATTTTGAAAATGGATTGGTTGTTATTCAATCCTAATAGTGGAGTTTGTGACTGGTTTTGGAGCCGGTGTGCATTGGAGATGTCAATTCCACAGCAGCAGGAGCATTAGTTGTGTGTGTGTGTGTGTGTTTTTCCTAATGGGCATTTCCTGTTCATATCTGTCATCGTCAAAGAGTGAGACTCTGGTCATTGACTTTTGGCTGTTATGAGGACACTTAAAGTAAACCTAAAATACCTCTCAGAGACTGCCTGGCTCAATCGTATTTATTAGACGAAAGGTAAATCCTCAGGGGTGTGGCGATGAATCAAATCAATTAAATCGATTTCTATTCCTACAATCCATCTGGATTGATATTAGGTCAGTGAATTAGATCGAATCAGTTTGTTCAGAATGAACCAATATCGACTATAAATTATATCGCCAACCATTAGTTGTGTGAATGCTTACTAAGCATTCATACAACTGTGGTATTCAAAAGCTTTATAGTTTTTGAAATATTGAACAAAATGCGCCTCATTGCAAATGAATGATAAGGTCCTCAAATTTCAAAATTTAAAGTAGATTACCAACAAGCCAACAAACATATTTATGGGCTACGTTTTCCTCATTTAATTTTCTTTTCAGAAAATGGATAGTTTACTTATTATTTTAGCAAAATGCCAACGTTTTGGACAAATTTGCTATATACTGAGATTGTTTTTAGGCTCATTTAGAGTTTAGCTTCTATTTTAGGAACAGGCTGTTTTTTTTACTAATTTAGTTTACCGAGGAATTTTAGGGTATTAAGTTTAGCTAATTTCTAAGCAATGTGCTAGCTTTTTTTTTGCTAATTTGATTTCTAATTAGGTTTTTTTTATGCTAATTTGGAGTTTAGCGTATTTTTATCATAAAATAACCATTGGTAAAAAGCCATCTGGAATGGGCGGGGCCTGTCTACACACATTCAGTTGTTACAAACATACATGTTGGATAAAATAAACTTCACATATAAACTACTCAAAATGTACACAATGTAATTGCAGTTCACACACACACTTGTGCATATACTAAACATGTAAAGTCTTTCATTCTGTCACACATACTATTAGTGCAAAGCTGAGCTGACACCTGTGCTCAGGTGAGTGTTTAAGTTTTGCTGAGGTGGATGATTATGGAATGTACAAAGAGAGAGAGTACCCCAAACCATGCAGAGGCACGCCAGGACCCCCCCTACTGCACCCGCCACCAGGGCCGCGGAGAGAATCCGCCCGCCGGGCCAAACACCCAGACCAGGGCACACGGGACCACCACAGAGGCCCCCCACACCCGAGAGCAGGAAGGCACAGGAGCACAGAGTGTGCCGGAGGAGTATTGTAAACAAGGCCCGACCAGGCTCTCTACTACACATTCTTCAGAAATGTAGGTCATCTTCAGCGCTTTTTCATAGTTTAACCACATTTTCCTGTCTTTTTGGAAATTTAACATTTTGCAAAAAGTTTTTTGTATTTTCAGTAAATCACTATAGCAATTACAGTAATTTTGTCACCATTTTCAGCAAAAAACTTCAGCAACTATTTCAGCAAAAAATATTCACACTAGCATTATTGCAGGTAATGCAACCTTTCTAGTCACGATGTGAATGGAATCATTAAAATGAATCATTGCGCCCCTACAAATCTTCCAAACTAATTAACTCACATTCTATTTAGGGACCACATAAACCATGGGAAGGGTTGGAGTATAGTACAGCATATCTGAGTTCTAATGGTTTTTCGTAAAGAATATATAGTATTTGTATGAGCTCTAAGGTGTGTTGACAACTGCACACAAGGAAAAGCTTCAAACATATTAGTCAAGCCACTCCTCTCCTGATTTTCAGAATGTGTTTTTTTATCTCTCCATCCATTCCTCCATCTATCTTCTTTTTTGCTCTGTGCGGGGTCACGGGGGGTTTCTGGTGTCTATCCCAGCCACTTTAGGGAGAAGGCAGGGCACACCCTGGATATTTCACCGGTCCATCGCGAAGCCACATGCAGACAAACAACCACTCAAACTCACTCCCAAGAGTCCATTCAGAGTCCCAGAGTATGAAACACGATCTGGACCACAGGAAGAAAAACATTGTTCATTTTAAGTGTTTATTTAGTCAAAAACAAGCCCTCAGCTGCAGTGATATCTTATTTTTTATTTATTTTTTATTTTTTTATCCAACTGTGATGGTTTTCTGAAACTGGTCCCCTTCTTTAGATGTTTGTCATATTGTTAGGAAGAAGACAAAGAACATATCATTCCTGTCTGGTGTTTGAAATGTCATTCTTAACCAAGTGAAATCTGTTTTTTAAGTATTATAATGATCAACTTTCACTATTTTTTTATTGCTTTTATGATCTGTGGAGTCAATATATTTTCTTTTTCTTTGTTCATTTGTGTTTTTATGACAAGATAACCAATAGTATCCAATTAGTAGTAAAGCTCAAAATTCAATAATACATTTTGCTTGAAAGGCAGCGTTATGACTTTAAGGAGTAAATACACTAAAGACAAAAGCAGTAATGTCAACCTAAAAATAGAATAGGTTCTGTTAAATATTCACAGTCATCTAAAAAAATATGTAAATGTTAGAGTTTGAATTAAAATAAACTTATGATTATTTAAAATTAACTGATGGAGCTTCTGAAGCCTCAAACTAACAGAGGTAGCAAATCTGACGGGATTTTTCAGTTTCATCTTTTTTTTTCCAATAAGACTTTTTTTGAAATAAGTGAAAACATTTTTAAAATGTAGATAATGATCACATAGTAAGATAAATTATTTAAAAAAATACATGTTGGTGAATCATCTAAAGAGTTATAGAATATACAGTATAATGGATCAAAGGTCAAACTGTATTTTACTAATAGTACTTTTCAATGGAATACATATCACACCTGAGTACAAATAGGTCAAACTGTGCAACACACACACACACACACACACACAATTGACAAGTGTTGTACATTGAATTGGAGCTCTCCCTGAATGCTCGTCTCTTTTCTTGTATTTAAACTTTAACCAGGAATAACCTATTTAGTAGACAAATTTGCTTTCCTGCACGGATGTTCAAATTTGCCAACTCCCTGAAACAGGCTCATCAGGTATTCTGTACTTGGCACAGGTTCCCACAGCAGGTTGAGGGATGCTGCTGCTCTCAAATCAAAAGCGTTGCACTGAGCTCTTCAGTTTTAAAAAAGTTCAGCTTTTATAAGGGGGAGATTCTCACCCAAACTCACACGCGAGTGAGGGAGTTACCGCATGCTTCCAGCTGTCCGCGGCTGCTTATATGAGACTCTTAATCCTGGCGCTGACACAGGTCTGCAAAGGGATCTGTTGCTCCCCTTCCCCTCCTCCCCCTCCTCCTCCAGGCACCAATCCACCACAACATGCCAGCGAGTGTCTATCTTCTGTCACTACAGACCTCCTAGCGCTCCTTTCATGCACGAGTGCTCCATACCACACACTGTATCAATTATTCTCTTTCATAGCCTTGCAATGCTGTGATGACCTTTCAGACTTAGGGAAAATAAACACAAAAATAAGACTAAAATAAATTTTTCTACAGCAATCTACAGTATAATCACCTCAATTCAAAAGGCCTCTTCATAAACCATTTTTTGTAATATTATATTTGTATTTCAGAAATAAAAATCATGTAAAACACTTCAGTAATTCAATAACCGTTTGGATTTCATTATTGATTTTTAGATCATTTTATGTGTGATTTACACGGAGAACTGCGAATGTCGGGATTTGTAGCAGGTGTGTGAGAGAGGAGGAGTGTGGGGAATCTTGTTTCAGTTCAGAAGGCTGCTATGTTAATTATTTCCCAAATGATCAAGTGAACATAAGTGTGTGGGCTGCAGGCTTCCAGTATGCAAGTCAAAACTGTTATCATTTTCAGCTCTGCCAGCTCCGTTGGTAGACACAAACAGATCACTTTAAGAACCATAACAATGTATAATTAACTGCTGTCTGCATCACTATTGAACGTGAATTGAGCAACATAAGGAGAAAGATATAATCTTTCACGAACAGACATGACATTGTTGCCCACAATGCCTCTAATATCATTTTGGCATAATTATGTAAAAGTTTTACTCATGGATACTGTTACTACTACATTTTCAATGTCATTTAGATGTGTGGTCTCCAAACCCAAGAACCTACTTCCATTGTCTTTGTAATCTGATTCTGAAGGACGTTTTATTTTGAAAAACTACTGCATTCTCCCCACCACATTCGATTAATTTTCAACGCATGTCAAGTTGTTCTGTCACTTGGAGAAAATGCTTTTGCTACTTTCTTAAAGCCCCTGTGCTTTAACAAAAGTCTCTAAGCGAGAAAATCTAATGGAAAACCAACATATTTTTGCAGAAAATATCCAGTGAGGAAACCGAACACGAGCCTTCGCCTTCAAAGTAAAAGAAACAAGCAAAAACCAGGAGTCTTACCAGAGTCTCACCATAATAGTAATGCATACTATTTAGCATTCAGTTGTCTAATGTTACAAGAATTCTGCTAATAAAGTTTCTGAAATGATTTATTCATGCCTATGGTTAAAAAAACTATTATGGAGAAGTTTTTTCTCTATATATCTGTTGCACCTTAATAGCCAGATGAGGTTAAAGTTAGCGTCTGATTTTTAGCTTTCGCTTTGAGTTAAAGATTAAAGGAAATCTAATATCTAATATATTTAATGTTTCCTACACAAAATGTTCGACCAAAAGCAAAGAGCTCTTTTTTGACCGGGATACAGCACCAGGCAAAATGATTGATTATGTCAAAATTTTGAGTTATTTATTTATGTTTTTTAATTTAGTTTTCATGTATACTTGAAGTGAGTGGTGTGTCACTTTGTAAATAAATAAATAATTTATAATCATTGGGATTTGCCACCCTAGGCAGCCGCCTAGGTCACCTATGCCCAGTACCAGTGTTCTAACGATCTGTCCTACCTTGTGAGATTTTCCTACCCCGTAGCACAAACTGATAACTATAGCTATCCAAATGTCCTACCTTGTCGGATAATCCTACCTACGGCATATGAACGAATGTACAGTTTTGTGTTTGTTTGTAAACACAGCAGGGTAGGAAAAAAACTTATGGGTGGAGAGGGGCAGAATTACAGGCAGCAGCACTGCCTGGAAGGGGGCATTGGACAGCTTAACAGGGAGCCAGCGTGACCTCACGGGGGGGGTCCGAAAGCTTTAGCCTGATCACAAAATCGAGGGGTAGCACAGATTTATAAGCTGCTCGCTAAGACTGAAAAAGATGACGTGTTTTCGATTTGCGCTAGTAAGTTTAGGAAGGACAAAATCGTGAGTAGGAAGGATTTCTAGAACACCGGCCCTGAGGAACTGGTCCAAAGCCTGGAAGAAGTTGGGGACCACTAAATTAGATGATCATGTTCACTTTAATTATATGAAAAAATACAGTTATGCCATTTGTGCTTTTTTTTTAGTCAATTCTGTAATGTAATGGTGTCACACAAGATGGAAGAAGCAGCATGCAACCACAAATTGTCTTTAGTCTAAATTTGAGTTTTGTGAAAATGTTTTTTGCATGAGCTAACCACAATGATTTGAACTTAAAGCACTAACACAAGAGTACAGATTTGGGGACTAAAAGCACTCGTCGCATCATTACACATAATGTTTTTTGTCTGAATGGGATCCATATTCTTCTTCCAGAAAAGACGCATGCTGCAAATCCAACTCCTTCATGGCACTTGAGAAAAAAAACGTCTCCCCATTCACAATCTACCAGAGATCAGGAGGAGACAAGGAGCATGCGGTGAAAAGGTTGTTTGGGGTTACACGAGTACTCAACCTGCCCCTGATGAAAAGAGAGATGGAGAATGAGAAGGCTTTGAAGTGCTAGTGCACAGCAAAAGCCTACATTCACCTTTTATTTTGCAGGAGAGACAGATGGAGGGAGAGGCCACAAGAGGAGGAGAAGGAATAGACTGGTAAAGAAGTGAGGGGAAGTCCAGAAAAAAAAGAGTTTACTGCAGCCGCGCACAAGAAGGGAGATTTGCACAAACTTCAGATGCAGAGAAAGGGAGCAGAAAAATGACAGTAAAAGACAGAGCTTGGAGGGAAATGAAGAATCTCCAGTGAAGAGGTGATGTAGCCCTGACAGATTCCCAAGATTTTCATCTGCTTTGATGGATTCCTACTGTTGCCTGTCGATATAAAAGTTGTGTTAAAGAAAAAGAGCATCCGGCGAGTTTCATTCACAGAAGGGAATTGACATCATGGCGGCAGACAGGCGGCTCTGCCCGTGTTTGGGTCACTGCGAGCAAATGGCTCGTGCAAATTGATCCGATCACAGCTGCAGATGTGCTGTTCACAGGCGAGAATGTAACATTTGAATGCTCCTTTCTGGTTTCGTATGTGTACACTAGGGAAAGAAGGAAACTAAAAGGTTGGTAGAGGGAACGTTTCACTGTGGGTACAGGGAGTGCGGCGAGAAACCTAATATAGACAAATAACCAGGAGCTGCCAAAGCTGCGCCCTTTTCTCTGGATTTCTCGTTTATCCACAACAGCATGCACGACAACTTTTATGTTGCTGTGAGTGATTTTGGATAAATGGAACAGCCGGTGTGCACTGGTGTGTGGATGTTCTACTGGAGGCTTGCTACCTACCAGGTATTATCTTTTTGTTTACCGCAGGTGTGACGCCACGTTTCCTTTTTTCATCCACCCCGCACACGGTGACCACGACATAAATGTACGCATGCGTGACAGATGCCCCGCCCCCGCAACGACTCAGAGCGAGCGAATGACGCGCTTCGAGTTGAGAAAGCGGAACATGTTCGACACAATCACTAAAGCTTTTTCTGCTGACACTTTGTTGATTTGTAATTAAAGGAGCAAGTGTTTGGAGCCAATCACCAAGCCACAAAGCATTCACAATCAGACGCGTTTTTTTTTCAGGGTGACTCACTTCAGCTGTTCAAGATAAATATTGATTTTCAATAAAGTAGCTGTCAGCTCCTGCTGTAGTTAATTACAAAAGTAACTTTTGTGATAGCTGGGTTGAAAAGGATGCAGAGAATCTGTCAAGGCCTTTTCTCTTTTTCTTTCCTGTAGCTGTTTGTTGAAGTGCTAAAACAACATTGTTATCACCATATTTTTTAAAATCATTTTTGACAATGAACAGATTTTAGCAAAGGGGTCTGAAGTACCCATTCTTATAAAAAAAAAATAGGTTTTTGGAGGTCATCTATAAAGAAATGTAAGATTAAAATGACATTTCTGAGAATTTCTTTAGTCAAATTGTTGTGAATCGGGAGCAGCCAATGGAAATATAACATGTAGATTTGACGTAGGCTCTACAATCGGCGGGCCAAAAGCTCCCCGCTCCGCTTCATTCTTATGCATCCACAATTTTTGTTTTCCTCATCTGAGCTGACAACTGGCTCCAAGTTATACAGCTCCAACATCGCTCGCCATTTTTAATGCACTGCTAATGTTAGCTTGGGTTTGTGAGGGGCTGTAAGGAGAAAGTGTAAATAAAGGGATGATGGGAAATAAAAGCAGACTTATTTCATGCTAAAGGTCCCATCTACAACTCAGAGGCATATTTCTAATTTGGGCTAAAAAAATCCTAATCAAAATGAAGTGATCACTGAGAACTTTACTTAAAAAATCATTTAAAGTCTTAATTCGAATAAATTTCTGGAAATTATGATTGATACCCAGCCCTACTCAAATGTTATGTGGTTTCTGTGCTGCACCTCATATGCATGGAATGACTGAAAGCATCAAGAAGTCTTAGGAAATACTATGAAAAGCTGATTGCATACATGCGTTACATCATCTGTTCTTTAAGTGACTTTCCCCCCTCCTCAGTAACCTATTGGCAGTCCTTCAAAGCATTTGGAGTGTGGGCCGCCTCGTGCACCTCCCACGCCAAACCAGTGACATTCAGAGGTCTCATCTCAGGCTGCATGACTGCTGGCATGACCCATTGTTGCTGAGCAGTCACTGGACTCAATACCAATTGGCTAACAACTGCTTTCACAAAACAATCAATGTAGGTGTTTTTCTTTTAAAATAAGTAGTGGTATTTTCTTAGAATTTTTTTTTTTTTTTTTTGTTATTAAGATGTTTGACAAAAAGTGGTGTTGAGCTGGGAAACCTGTTTATGCTGAAGGCGTTAAACATACTGATGAAATGCATATCCTTAAGTCAAAATGAAATCAGACCTTTATCTATCATATAAAAAGGGAAAAAATGTTAACTTTTGTCTTTTGTCTTCTTTTTGACATGTAAAACTCAATCCCCCTTTCAGTGGTTTCACCAATCTTGGTATCAAAACATTCAGTGTTCAGGACATTACAGCTTGCATTTTTGCTATTCATAAACTTTATTGAAATCTTGAGCAAAATATGCCTCGTAGGCAATTAATAAGAAATTGCTCAAATCCTTAAAACATATTGTGCACGTTAAAACCTATGAACTTCCACGTACTTTCAGTCAGAGACAAACTTTAAAATGTTCAGAAACTACTAGATTTTTTAGGATAATTTGGTATTTAGCTTTTTTTATATGCTAGCTGTTTTTCGCTAATTTAGACATTTAACCTAAGATTTATTAGGCTAATTTAAAGTTGTGCTAATATTTTAGCACAAAACAAAACACCATCCTTCGTCTCATTAGGAGCATGCCGCGACGTTGTCAAGCATGCATACAAGCTCGTGGGGGCCACACAAGATACTGAAAAGCATTTTGAGTTTCAGAAATTAAGTTTTGGAGAATATGTGACTAGCCTGCCCATCTTCATTTTCACTCTGGATTTTATGGTGTCTACACAATTGAGCCTCTGTAGGTTGAAAACTTTTATTTCCATTAAAAGACTCTGCATCCTTTTGTTCCTAAGACACTTCCCTGTTGTAATTTGTATAGATATCCAACTTCATATTGAGATCTGATGGATCTAATGTGTTTCTTTAAAGTGCTCCTTTAATTTTTGTGAGCAGTGTAGTTATGTTTTATATCATGTTTTTTTGTGTGTAGGTGAATACAATGTATATGTATTGTATTAATACATTGAAGAAAAAAAATCTTAGGACTTGCCTAATGAAGAAAACATGAAATGATCACCTTTTAATTTTCTTATTTCTAATTCCAGCTGGTTCTAGTTACCGGGGTAACCACGGTGAAGGATTTTCATGGGGATTTGGCTGTGGTCATGCCCTTTCTGACTCAACTTGATGCTGACCGAACAGAAAATAATTGAGCAATTAAAAATGACTGTAGTATGCACTGAACCAAAACTTAGATGTTGTTGAATTTGATCAATTTACTTCAAATGTTCCTTAAATTAAAGAAACCTAATCAGCAACACTCATAAACTGTTTGTAGTGGTATTGCACTTAGTGTCACTCTATGCTTTGATGTATTCTTACTTTTGTCAATTTCAAAGGATTTCATTGGCCATTTGAGTTTTTCTGTCACAAAGAGCTGCTAACAATGTTGTCCGCATCTGTAGGAGAAACGACACAACTGACAGTCAGACATGGCGATGCGTGCATGGACACTCATTGCTGACAACAAAGGCTAATTAAAATTGAAATGAAAGACACAACTTCATCTACCACGCACCGTACTGATATGAAAGGACAAAAGTTATCTTTTGGTGTTTTGTTTTTAAAAAAATCAATTTAAAGTTGGTGTGTTTGCTAAAACATTGATTACTGTCAGCGCAATGAGTTTTGTTCCTGTGACCCCCCCCGAGGGGAAATTAATTGACTTTGAGTTGAAACTTTGATTGGAAATATTTTTTTTCAGCAACATGTTCCTGGAATCAATTTCAAATTTGTTTTACAATCTAAAGGGAAGTCAATGTCCCTGCAAACGGAACCTTTAATGTGCGTCCATTCTTGTTTTCAGTCTCTGGAAAATGAATCCAAAACTTCCTATCAAGTCTTAATCAAACAGAGAGTATTTTAAGCAAATTGCAGACACCAGGTTCTGTGAAAAAGTTATTCTGACCAAAAAATCTGAATGAATCAAAAAGCAGCTCTTTTCTCTTGGTTTAGATTTACACACAGAATAGCAATGCTGATATAATACATAATAATAAAAGTCTAATGCGTTCATATTGGGCATTAGACAAGAAAATACTTAAAGCAGTTAGCATGTGGTGTTCACACTGAACTGTTCCCTACAGTCGAAGCAAAATGTGGATGGCTATTGTTAATTTCTCCTCTATGATCAATATTCAAACAGTTTTCACTTTCATATATTGAAAGGAAGTCACCTACACATCACTACCAAATCCAAGTATGTAGAGCCAAATGAACTTGTGTAACGACACGTAAATGTGAGATTTTAAAAGTCAAAGCTCAAAATGTCCATATAAGCACATTTACATAAAGTTTACATGGCAATTTGATGCTTGAATGCCGGTTGTTAGGGCAGTGTGAATGTAGCTTAACTGTATTCGCTCAGGATACACAGAGTTTCAACAAATCTGAATGTAAGATGACGGATAAGGAAAAAAAGTGATCTAGTTTTTAAAACAGTAATGAACATTACCTTCCCATAACTTGTGATTTTACAGTTCCTTATGAGTAAAGTTGGCCAAAAAAGTCCAACAAGAAGAGGCAACGAAAAATGGAAAAGTGCTAAGTATGCCAGAGCCATTTTGCTCATCCCTGAGCCTTACTCCACCCTCCACTGGAAGTCTTTGCATTTTAAAAAAGGAATCCATGAAAGATCAAATCCTGTCGTCACTCATTTACTACAGTGCTGCTCATTTCCTTTGTTAATTCCAGCTCTAAACCCTACTAATCTTAAAGAAACATACTTACTTACTTACTTACTTACTTACTATCTAGTAATATGTGAGCCTTAGTTCAACCCCTCTTAGTCTTCTTTTACAATCACATTGGTTGATACCCTGGGAGGAGGGTGGAGTGCCTGGAGATAACACACGCATGTACAAGGAGAACACGGAAACCCCACACAGAAAGGTTAAACATGGGCCTTGTTGCTATGAGGTGAAATGTAACCCACCATGCAGCCCAAGTGAATAAGAATTGTGCATGATTATACAATCCAAGAGTCATTTCTAGAATAATTTGTCTCAAAGTAAGTCCATACCAGGAATCAACTGTAGTTGCCACTTTCATGGAGCGGTCAGGGCTTACCAGCAGTAAGCAGCTCCGAGACTTCACTACCTTCCACCAGAGATTTATGAGCAACTGCACCCACCTTGAAACACCTCTCAACTGCCCTCACGCCGACTTTCTGAGCGTCCCCCAGAGACTGCAGCAGCCTCCAGAACTTTGAAACCCTGTTTTTCTGTGTCCCTCATTCAAGCTGATCCTACCAATTTGTTGTGGAGGTGGAGGTGACACAGGGTTGGTGCTGCGCTATCTCTAAGGTCCCTCCCAGATAATAAATTTCACCCTTGCGTTTTTTTATACCCATACACTTTATCCAGCAGGGACGAACTATGACATGAGGGATCATGAGGGTTGTATTAACAACAAAAGCGAGGCACGAGTGACTGCAGGTAGACAAACAGTCCCTTTGTGTGGAACAGATTATAAAACTTGTTTGAACCTTAGATTCTCACAATACAAAAGTCTTGGTGCTATGCACAACCGTCACTATGCAGACCCATTAGTTATACGTTTACAGTAAAATAACAATTGTGTAACAATAATATTTGTTACTTTTTCCTAATTTTTGTTAAACAACAACCAATTCATAGAACTTTCTTTAATCATGAATATGTGGTATGTCAAATTTTTGATTTCCTATTTGATATAATAAAAAGTGAAGGCAAACACAGGTTTCTGAAAATATTGGGGTTTATAGGCATATCAGATGATTGAAACCGCAGTATCAATCCTCTGGAGTTTGACATGTTGTTGATCTTCTCTGAGTGATGCTGAGCTTAGTCTCTTTTCTATTACCTGGACTAAGGCTGTTCACGCTAGCTTTAGCTTGGCTGGCAAGTGATAACACATTTCAACTTTGCTTTCGTTTAATCTTTTAAAATGGTCTCGAGCAATAGATCTTTGGGGTTTTTCAAGGACATAAAATGTTTTCCTTTTGACATTGTCTTTTTCTCTCATTTTTAGAATGAACCTCTTAACTAAATATGACAAACATCTAACAGAGAAATCAGTCATACTAGAGTATTTTAATGATCATTTCATTTCAACTGGGTTCCTCTTTGATTCTGCAGTTTCAATTTTAGGAATCTCTTCTCCAAATTCAGATATTGCTGAACCGACTAAATGCCCAAACTCCTGCACCTTTGACTTAACTGAAGTGTCTGTCTCTGAAGTTCTCAGTGAGCTAAAAAATTTTGACACCAGGAAGGCAGCTGGACCAGACAAATTAGACTCTTTTTTTCTAAAGTTGGCAGCGGACTACATTGCAGAGCCTCTGTCATTCATTTTTATTCTTAGCTTCAGCTGTAAAAAAAATTCCTAGAGTGGAAATCTGCTTATGTATTTCCCTTTCTTAACGGTGGAGACCCCTCGGAAGTAAATAACTACAGACCAATCTCCGAAATTATTTATAAAGCAAAAATGTTTGAAAAGCTGATAAATAAACAACTGAAGGATTTTTTAGAATCAAACAACATTTTGTCTGATTTTCAGTCCGGCTTCAGAAAACAGCATAGTATTGTTACAGCCACTTTGAAAGTTGTAATTGTCATTGTCCAGGCACTTGACTGTAAAAAAATACTGCGTTGCGCTCTTTATCGACCTCTCCAAAGCTTTTGACACCGTCGATCCCACTCCCCTGCTAAAAATGTTGGGCGACATTAGTCTTTCCAATCAAGCCGTGGACTGGTTTGTCGACTATCTGTGTAACAGATCATAGTCTGTACAAATATCTGGCTCCAATTCTCCCGTCCATGATATCAAGAAAGGTATACCACAGGGTTCTGTTCTAGGTCCCATTCTGTTCTCCATTTATATTAATAATCTGTGTCAAAACCTTCCAAATGTATCCCACCATCTTTATGCAGATGACACTGTCATTTACTGTTGCTCCTATGTTGCTACCCTACTGGATAAACTGAAACTGAGGCTTAGGTTTTATTTTAGAAACAGATCCTGCTTCTCACTTAGAACTCGAAAAACTCTGGGAACAGCTACTTCTTTGACTCATCACTCAATACTATATACAACTGTACATTGAGGTCTGTGACTGGCTGTAGTCGTCTCACCCATCACTGAGAGGAGAAGGGCCCTCTTTGAACACACAAAGGTACACACACTGGATGACTTAGTTCTATACGGCTCTACTTGGTTTGGTACCTTCATATCTTATCTCTCTTATTCAAAAAACTGCCAGTAAATTCCCACGATGCTCTTGTGATATTTTCATCTGCAGGTTCCCCGTGTTCGAACCAAATTTGGGAAAGAAGGCTTCTGTTTTTCTGCTGCTTCTGCCTGAAACTCTATCCAAACTCGTCTAACGTGGTCTGAGCTGGCTTCATTTAGATCATTCTACTCTATTCTGTTAAGCATAGGAGAAAAACTCCATAATTCAATTCTCTTGTGTCAATTGCGCTGTATAACTACTGTACTCTCCATTGTAACGCTGCTCAACTTTTGCACCTTCAAAATGTCTATTAAGATTTATTAGCCTGCCCAATCACTTTGTTACACTCTAGCTTTAAATCTTGTACATATTCCTATTTCACAGCCTATTTTATATATTTTTTTGCTTATACTGAAACTTTATTTTGGAACATGTGCTGCAGACCACTTGGCCAGGTCACCCTTGTAAAAGAAATCTTGATTTCTATGGGTTTTTCCACCTGGGTAAATAAAGCTTAAAACAAAAAAAAAAAATCTTTTATAGCTGGTTTCCTATTTATTTATTTATTTATTTGTTTATTTTTAGTAGAGGTATAACGATTAATCAACTTCTTCAATTACTCAAAATTATATTACTGACCAAATTTGTCTGAAGCAAGTTATTCATAGAAACAAACTAAACCATTTTATATATTCTTTTTAATAATTATAGTCAATATTCAAAAATACCATTTGGACTGAAGCATAGTAGATTAGTTTTACTATAAAACGGGAGTCACAGCGGACGATACATACATGATGGTAGCAAAAACTGATCAAGCCAATATTGCAATCCAGTGTGAGGAAACACTTGGAATTGTGAAAAAACGTGTGACCAAAGAGTAGGGCTGGGCGATATGGAATTTTTTATATCACGATATAGCTTTTTATATTTTGCGCGATAACGATATTTATCACGATATAAACCAAATAACTATATTTGAACACTTTGTGGCTCAAAAATGAAATGTAAACTCATCAGCAGGTTGTTTAAATTTAAATATTTATTTCCTATCACACTATGCATAACAGATCCAATGGAAATTATGCAACAATTTTTTCATAACCAAGACACTATTTATAAATGAACTAAGTTGAAAATTAAAGCAAAAGCTTTCAAGTTTTAAAAGTTTATGAAATAGACTACTAAACTGTTTCTTCAGTTCCATTAAAAAACAAAGCATTAAGTCTACAAATAAATTCTAATGTTTTCAGGGTTCACATAACAAAAATGTATTAATGTACTACAAATTATTTTTGTTGTATTTAGTAGCGGTGTAACAGATCGCGATATCAATAATTATCATTTTATCGCCCAGCCCTACCATAGAGTGTGGTATGTTGTTTTAATAATGAGTGTATTATTTTGGTGTGGAAAAACAATAGCGGGCTGACCTTTATGAAACTAAAATGTGAACATGAATTCTTATTTACTTGGCTTGTCATTATATGCAAAATATGTCCTGGATCAATTTTAGGTCAGTGAATCGGTTTGTGCAAAATGAATCTAAAATCGTATATTCAAACACTAATTATTACATGTATCAAATGAGCATTAAAATGAAATGATACACCTCTAGGTTTTTTTTTTGTTTTTTCGAGAGTCAGTTTAAGTTTCTATCAAACGATCATGAAATGTCTGAAAATGTGACGTTCAAAGGTTGAAGCTAAATAAGACTGTCAGGTGAGAGTTTTCAGACTATCAGAAAGCTCAGAGAATTATTTCTGTTGATCTCGTTAAAAGATTACAAGAAACTCCAGTCAATTGGAGACAAACTGTAAGAAAAGAGGGTTGGATAATCTAGTCTTAACTGATTCAAAAGATGGAGATTATACGTATACATATTTCACTTCACTTATTCTTTTCGCAGCCTCCTCTGAGCCCTTTTCTCCACATTATCTCATACTGCAACAGTTGTCCTCCGTCTCCTCCATCTGTCTGTCCCCTTCCCTAAACTCTCTCTGCTCTAATCTGTCTCCCACTCACTCCCCTTTGCTGCCCGGCTCTGTGCAGCAGCTACACAGATGCTAAGGTTTAATGCTTCAATTTGGCTTGTTGTCAGCCCTTCAGTTTCTTTGATACTTTTGCACCAAGTCCCATCGAAGACACTGTGATCCAATTTGGGCAGCCTGGCATCTGCACAGAAAGGATTTGAAGGTTTTCCTCAGTGCTTTGGCGTGTTTGTAACAGCAGACCTATTTTGTTACTTCACAGAATGAGATCCATCGGAATGTGTGCATGAGTGACAGGAAGAAGAGTGCTTGTGCTTTTTTGGGGAGGGGAACATTTTGGGTTTTTTTTTTTATTAGCAACACAAAGTCTTGTGGTCATCCAAATTTAGCATTTTCGGATGGTTGAAAGTAAAGAGAAACAATAAACCTAACAGTAGATGAGAACAAATCTATAGAATCCACTTTAATAAAACATAACAGCTCAAACTATTTCATCCATGGATGGAAATTGAGAATCTGAGCTAAAGACAAACAAAAAAGATGATGTCTTACATAGTAATCCTAACAAGCAAAACCTTTTTCTGAGGAATTTCAAAATTGGTAATAAAGACTATAATTTTCTTTTGGTAAAAAAGCAAAAATGTGTGAAATTACATGAAGTTATTAAATTTACAAGCATAAAAATGTTGACGCACTAATGCTAGACTTGGCTCTTTTCTCTATTCCTCCAAATGCTCAAGAAGTAAATACTTCAACTCGAGAGCATTGACTAATATAAACACATTAAAATACTTGTATTGAAAACAAAAAAAGAAAAAGACAACAACAAGTCTGAGAACCATAGAAATAATGGTTAATACGAATAAAAGGACACCATGAACTATTGGATAAAACAGGGTAAACAAAATAAAAAGAGCTAAATGGTGGTTCCAGATGGCAAAAGATTGAACAGGAAATTCTTTTCTTTAAAGCACATTTTCTGGAAGTTGTCTTTCTGAGATATACGTTATCTCTCTGGTAGCTAATTACTCCAAAATGGATTCAACACAAAAATCAAATCAGTTGTTAATAAGAATGATAATAAAATACATACTGTTCAATCCTCTTCATAATTTTTCTCATTTTTTAAGATTTTTACTCAGTTGTTTCCACTGTAGTTAGTGACATAATAATTAGCGTACTTTCCTCACTATAAAACACAATTAAAACATGTATAATTATTTATTTTAATCAAAACAATGACGACGTGCCTTATAATTCACAGCCCCTCATATACGTATCAATTCTGGTTGTGTTTACTGATTTTGAAGCTATTTTGATCCATGGCGCTCTGTCAAAACATTTGGTTGGATGTTATACGAATATGCTAACATGGCTAAGTAGCAGTGTTGAACTGTTTTTTTTTTTCTGTCTGTCACTAACAAGGTTGGGAGTCAGTGTTGTCACAGCAATGTTTGTTTTTATTGGTTCATTCTAAATTTTATGTTTTGCAAAGGTGGTAGTTACAGGTTTTGTGAATATGCTAACACTGCTAACGCTTCCAACAGTACTAGGGAGTAGAAGTGCTGGATTTTTTTTTTGTTTTTTGTTTTTTTTTGAGAGTTAGCGTAGTCACAGTAACATCTGATTATTGTTGCAAACAAAGTTGGGGGTTAAGAGCATTTCGGTCAAAAGATACTCTTGTTTTTGGTTGAAAAGGACAAATTTATCTGGCAATTTTATTTTATTCTATCTCTAAACCTATAAAAGTGAAAATCTTTGAACTTTTAACTGCGTCTCTCAAAACTTACTGAACGGTGGTGCATTGGTGGAGTGTGCCTTATATCTGACATAAAGGCCCGATCCGAATACTCCCCTTCTCACTTCCCCTTAGCCCTTCCCCTTGATTTGAAGTGCCAGTTGAAGTCAAAGTTGTGTCCGGAATTATTATTTTTTACGCTACACACTCAAACAGTGGGGTCCAAAGTCCGCTATCGCGAGAGTAAACCGCGCCGCGCTACGAAGCGCTTTTCTTCACTTTGGTGCTCTCTGAACCACAGATGTTTACATTTAAACGTAAGTAATAACTTTATGTTGCAGTGTGACCTCTACATTTATAAAATTGCTGTTATAATGTATATACGAGCGCTGGAAGCTCCGCGCTAACGCGAGCTTACCGGTGATTTTGTTGACATCACTGAACGAAACTCACGTCGTAAATATTTTTTTACCTCTCTCCGTTTGGAGCAAGCACGGAGGGATAAACGAAGGCGGAGGGCTAAAGGGAAGTGAGAAGGGGAGTATTCGGATCGGGCCAAAGTCTAAAATAGACGATTCATTGACAGTGCGCCCATGCCGAAAATACGGTATTAGAGTTTTAGAGTTGTCATTGCTTTTGTGTAGATGAACATTAGGAGACGTTGAGAGATAATAGCTGTGGATTTCTTTAAGCAACCAAGCATAAAAAATGAAAGCACATTTTTGGATATTATTCAGGTTTCATTTGTTCAATTGCTTTGAAAATGACCGTTCCTTAGGTTGTTTTGATGTTTCTCATTAAGAATCTTTTCATTTGTGAAAAATTAATTAAAAAAACATAATTTTAAGTTACGGAAGAAAGCACATAGCAGTGTCCTTGTTGGACGACCTTCAAATGCAAACACAACATAATGGATGCGTCTTTGACAAAATAAAAAGTCTCCAACAAGTTAATTAGCCAACGCTTTGGCCCTTGAAGGAAAAACGATCACAAGTGACCCAAGTAAATTCTCCTTAGAACTATAGTTTCTGAAAAACTCTTAGAAAAGCAGGATGATCTGGAAATCGTACATCATCTGAGTCAGTAAATTAAAAAAAGGGGGGAAAAAAAAGACATCACCAATGGTGAGCTCAGATAAAACGCCTACACTCTGACCAATGCTGGGTTATTTTTGGAGCCCCTTTTGCAGTCTCTGACACAACGGTGCTCTCTTAGGTTTAAACATAAAACACAATTTCATGTAGAAAGTGATGTTTTAAATATGAAGCTTAAGCATAAAGAAAAGCCTTTGCCCTCAAATATAATGTCAGACATGAAAGGAAATAGCTTTTCTTTGTTGAAAGTTGTTCCAAGAATTCTGACATTTCATGAGCTTTTTCACATCATTGTGATAACATCCACCCTCATGCAGCATTTTAGTTGTCTCCGGGCTCTCTGGAATTTTCTCTCACACATTCAGGGTGAAGGCTTGAATTAACTTGTGTTACCAAACACAAGCCATTATTGCAGCCTTGGATAATTGCTTTCTGTTAAACACAAATTCCCCATTTGCTCCAACTACAAACAGATTGCAATTGAATATATTTTGCAAATAGTCAATCAACTTATGTCAATCAATGTGCGAAGAATATATCTGTATGATTATTATTTTTCTTTTTTTGGCTGCTGTCATGCTGCTAGAGAAAAGTATTCTGCTTTTGAACAGTATATAGGTTGAGCCCACTGAGAAAATTCCTAAGCTTTCCTTTTTATGAAAATACCGCTCAGAATTTACTTTACAACCTTGAACAGTGCTTGAGCTGTGAGACTGTCAGCGTCTGGATGCCCTCCTCTATTGACAGAAGCGTCACTGCTGCTGTCTGCAACTGAAAGAGTGATCTTCAAAATGGTGAAATAGATTTCTGAATTAAACAGGCTTCAGTCAAAACACAAGGAATAATGCAAAAAGCGCGCACACGTGTCAATACAGACTCAACATAAAACAGGTGCTTTGGCACTCGGCTCCATTGTTTGACTTGCGTGTCATTCTTTCCCTTTTGCAAGAAGCCAAAAACATTTGACAGACAATATCTGACGGCAAGAATGTGGACAGCTGGTGTATTAGAATGAAGCGGCATTTAATTTGAGAAAAGAAAGAGTGGGAGCTAACAGCTAACAAATGATCAGATTTATGTCTATTTTTTTCTCTTCTGTGAGCAGATGTTCATAAAGGTGCTCCAATACTTCTGAACGTTTTATGTAGGTGTTTAATAGGTCAATGAGACATTTCCACCAAACACGCTGCGACTGCAGTGTGAGCAGTTCAAGCTCACTGAAGGTCACTGGACTTCTTTTCGTTTTATGTCCTACATCTGAGGAGTAGGTAATGGTCAGCACTGAACTATGACACCGTAATTGCCATTAGTTTGATTGGACAAGATCCGATGCAATAAAATCTAATAGAGAGTGACATCTGAAACTTGTAAAAGGAACAATAATATTGCATGAACATGGGTATTTTAGAGGAGGGAAGGAAAGAAAGAAAGAAGGAACGCAATGACCTTTCTAGATTTAACGTTAGCAAAAGTAGTTGATGTAACAGATGCTTTTATGACACAACACACTTATTTGGTTTGAATTTCAACAATGAGAAGAAACACAATTTTTAATTGGTTTGATGTAGTAAAAATTAAACAATAAAAAACGTCACAAAACTCAACCATATCAATAGCGAGTATTTCCACTATTTGCTGTGATGACAGCTTGATAGAGATGTCTCATGCTTGTCACTAGCCTCTTGATGATGTTCTGAGAGAATGTGTTCCACTGTTCCACAAGTGCTACATTCCAGGTCACTTGGGGATGGGGTGCAATCATCCAGTCTCTGTTTCGGCTAGTCCCAGACGAGCTCAATGGGGTTCAGGTCAGGGGTCATTGGTGGCCATACCATATGAGGCAGTCCAGCTTCCTGAATTCAAGCTGACAAGTCTGGCACCATGTGGTGGGGAATTGTCATCCACGGACAGATAGCTGGGGGAGGACTGGTGGAATTGGGGGGGTGAAGATGGTGTCTATGATCTGCAGTGACGGAGCCATCTGTGATGCCTGCCCAGATTGTTTCACTCCTGCAATAAGCAAACCCTAGGGACCATGTTGACCTCAGAGTATTGCTCACCTCACCTTCTTCAGCGACCCTGACGACTATCGTTTCTGTGCTAGGTGACCTGACGCCAGTCAGTGAACAAGATGGTAGGTCATTACTGCTTTGTCCAAGTCATATGGTCCTGTGCCCACTATAAACATTCACGGTTGTGTCTTGATGTCAGTGGAGACAACTGTGAATGGTTTGTCTGGAAGCCATAGTAACCCTCACATCTGGTAAACAGGCATGTAGCGCTGTGTCATTCACAAAACCATGTCTAAGTGCAGACTTCTTTAGGTGCTGGTCATTGTTGTGGTTTGTCACTTGAGGGGCTCCTCTCCTGTATCCATCACAAACTCTGCCAGTAGTTTTAGGTCTTAATACAAATCTGCTGATGACACTTTGAGACATACCTACAACATCAGACTGCCAATCCAAAAGGGGCGCTATGGCCAAGTGTAGCTATTCCTCTGCCAAGAGACGTTGTGAGTTCATGACTGTTTAAATAATGAACTTGGATTGATTTACTGGTAAAATCAGCTTTGTATACCCACAGAACGTTGAAATTGATACCACATTGAAAAGGTTCTTTTTTTAGAACTTTTGTTTTTGGCTCCAATAAGTAAGAAACACTGTACACAGTGAGACTTTTGTGTTGAAAAGACAAAATGAGGTGATTCTATCACGCTAAACAATTGCCTTTTTCCCCAAAATCTGTGAGGCGACACAAACAGTGTCAATACAACATCCACTGAATTTTTCTACAATTTCCCAAACTTATTATTAGTGGTGTAAGTGAAGCTTATAGAATGCCAGTTTCATCAACTTCAAAAAAATAAAGGATCTTGTTCTCTTTCCATAGTTTTTAATCTTTTCTCTGGTGTCCAGTAACATCACTCCATTCTGCTCCATATGTTCTGGTTAAATAAGCTGAATCTAAACAAAGTGGAAACACTTGACTGGACGTCTTATCAGCGAAAACACAAGAGTTTTAATTAAAAAACAAAAACCATGATACACATTGCTGCACAGAAGATTAGACGCTGCTGTACGTACAGTATATGAGCTGATGCTCACGTCTCATTTTTCCCATGCGTGTGGGTGTGTTCCTGTGTTACATGCTCATTTAACTTGATAATGATTTAAATTTATAATTATCGTGTTCCGACCCTTTTAATTAATATTTTTCTTGGGAGTATTTTTAAGGTATCATTACGACGGTTGTTAAAAGCTTTTTTGATACATTCAGGAAGAAGATAGAGAGTAATTAGAAGAAAGACAACAGGAATGAATGAAACAGCCAGACCATTAAGGCTGCAATAAGCAGCCGAGAAAAGAGATAGGACCAATGGAGCTGTCTCCCTTGTAATTAATTTAGCCTGCCTCTTCATAACCATTTGAACAAACACAAACCTCGTCAGCATCTTATTTCACCAAGTGTTGTTCATTTTCCTGATTATCTTCCCTCATTTTTATTTAATCATCCCTGTGTTTCTCATTTCACATCAAGTGATATGACAGATGTAGGGGTTTTTGAGCCATTGAAACCAAGTGATGATATTTTGGATTCTTCAGTTGAGTTTTATGAATAATAATTTTCTTGTATTATGGAAAAAGAAATGGAAGTAGATTAAATATTGACTCGATAAGAAACTAAACGATATCTGATTCCACATGTCCCATAAACAATGAGAGGAATCAAAAATTGTATCCAATTCCTCTTTTTGTGTTACAGCTTAGAGCTATTTCAGACTAAAACATCACTTAGCATTAGCATTTTACACATCTCCAATTAGCATCATAAAACATCAAAAATTGAAAACAAAATCACAAATATTGTTGCTATCATTCATGTTTAAGATAAAAAAAAACTTACTTAAGTAGATTGGCTTTAGAAAAAACAGCAAGAAACATCTCAGTCCTTCTTACTGCAGCACTGAAAAACTAGCTGTTTACTTCTGGCCACCTGCTAGCTGAACATAGTCCAACAAGCACAACTATCGCCTTCTAGTGGTCTGGATGAACATTAGAAACATCTTCAAGTTACAATACAAACAACTAATAATACGCACGTTTTTTAACATTAAATTACACTCCAATAATCTTTTATTGTAAAAGTGTGATCTTTTATCTGTGATGTTTTTAGCAAAAACTTAAAACCTGTGTTGTTTTCTAAGACATAGCTTCTGGAAAACAGTAGAAGTTCATTGGAAATTCACCTCTGAGTTCCGTGTGGAGTTAATTCCCCCCTTATTTCCCATCACCCATCTGTTTTACAGAGCCTTGATGTAGCTAAGGGCATTGACATAGCTAGCTTCGTGGGAAGCTAGTGGAAGAAGCTAGCTGCTATAAGCTACAAGCTTTTTCGATCATCATAATTTTCGTCTGAAGCTGGCTCGCAACAATTTGAATAAAGAAATACTCAAAAGCTTAATTTTCTTGACATATGTTCCTCATCATGTGAAAATGCCGTGTTCAAAAAACCAATTTTCATTGAAGTGGGTCTTTAATGTTATCAAAGATGGTTTTCAATACAACCAAGACACATTTTCAAAATGCAGCTGAGGTGCAAAAAGAAGCTTCATGTTTTCTTTTTTTTTTCTCTAACTCATACTTTCTGCTTTCCTCTTTTTCTCTAAACTAATTTCCCTCCTCCACTCTTTCCACATTTGTCCCTCCCACCTGTCTTCCTCTCTTTGGCTTCCCTAACTCCCTCCAGGCACGCACACTCTGCCAGCTCTTTTTCCTTCTCGCTCACTCTGATCTCAAAGGGGAGCACTCCTGTCCTGCAACCGTTCTTCCTCATGACTTATTTTGCTTCAGGCCTTCCCGCTCTCTTGCTAAGCTACTCTATCGTCTCTCCTTTTCCTCCTCTCTCCCCACTTTTCTTTCATTGTTCCATCACTTCAACATGAAATGCCACGCTGCTTGTTTTGTTCCACATTTCATCTGTCTGCATAATGTTCCTTTCACAATTCTCTCCCTCCATAACAGAGGGAGTGATATGGTTTTGACAGAAAGGCCAACCCTCCTGGAATTGTGAGCTCTTTGGAGTTGAAAGCTTTTAGCGCCTCTGTGACCCTGAAATCTTTTGTTATCTGGTGCATTGGTTTGTAGTAGGTTGAGGAAAAATCGATGGGACCCGAGTAATCTGACGTGGAAAAGGTTCCTGCCTGTTGTGGTGGAAAAAAAAAAAATCAAACATAAAGCAATACAATTTAAAAACAATGTATCTGCTCAGAATGAGAACATCTTCCTTCAATACCTCTCCAGATGTCAGTTATTTTAACACAAGAGCACATTATTGAGTCTCACAAGTTCTAAATAAAATCTGTATAAAAATAAGCAGCTTCATCATTACTCTAATTTTATAATATAATGTTGTATTCAAAAAACAACAAATTATTCATTTATGTGATCAAAAATTAAGCCAGGTGATTGTAAGTCTATTTATAAGCCCAGAGTTAGACTTTAACCACATTATGTGACTTGAGACATAAAATGAAACATCTAACATAACTGACTGGTGCCCTACTGACTTCAGATTTTCCTCACACTTCAGCCGCATGTCTTGAAAAGACGAGAAAAAAACGAGAGTCAAAAGGTGAGTGAAACCAGGTGAGGAGAAGCAGCAGTGCAGGCAGAGCACAGCTTTATTTCATTGCTTTGAATGAACAGTTTGCTTGCAGTCTTGTAATCAAGATACAGGTTATTCTTAATATTTACCTGAAGATCACTAGTGCTATTTTATTGGGGTTTTATGCTAAAAAGTTCAGTAATATGCAGCACACATAGTCATACAATGACAGTCTTCAGTATATACATTTTTGATCATGTATACTGTTGGTTCTCTAATTGATATGAGTGAAGCTATGTTTACATTGGTCTCGCGTTCAAGCAGCCAGTTACAATGAAAAAGTCTATGTGAACACGTGTGTCAGGCTTCCATGTTAAAAACCCGTTAATGCGTTGCTATGCAATTCTCTACGACTGTTTCTAAGCTCTACGTTCATAACATGAGATCATTGAACATGGGTTGACAGTTAAACAATGTTGACATTTGACCAATCAAAGAGTCAGATCTGGTTGGTGTCCCTTTTTATACTTGGAAGTTCCAACTGTGTGAATATTGATCATGGAGGAGAAATTCATAAGCGGTTTGTGTCCTCATGGAACTACATAACATCAAGTCTTTCATATATCGGAATGGAGCTGTGACAGAAAACGCCTGATTCACGAAATTTGCTCCACTTTAAGATTTCACACCAAGTCTGTAGGCGGTGAGAATGCGCTAGTACAGTGTACCCTCGCTTATTCACATTTAATGTTTTTCAGTCACGCGACTCTTCTGATTTGTGACAAAAACTCAGTCAACTCGACATTTTCCTTTGGCTGCAGAGGGTTCTCCGTAATCGCGGATTCTGCATATTCGGATTCCTCTGGTCCCTGACCCCCGCGAATAAGTGGGAAAACTGGATCGGGTAGGTACATTCCAGTGTGAATACCATGGGCTAAATGCATGCTCAAGAACGTGCATCCCATGTCTGAATGGGGAAAGCTTCCAGCGGAATCTCATCAGAAGCCCAAACACCACTAGAATAACTAGTGGGGTAGGGAATATTGATGATTTATGTCAGGACCCTAATCCAGGTTACAGGACAGGCATAGTCAAAACAGGTTTACCTCACCTTACTATCCCCCAGCAAGGAGGAAAATCAAGTGAGACACTCATGCTGTTTAATACATAATCTAAAGTTATCTTACAATCTATTCAAGCAATTAATCAAAGTCTATTTGTCAATAAAATTATCATAATTAAATGATTTAATGTGTCCCATGTGAAGTGTATGTATGAGAGCAAATATGTTGTTTTTTTTAGAATTGGAGCAACTATACTGTGACAATAGCATCCTCTTCTTTATTTTCTTATTATTTCATCTCTTAGTTGGATTTAATTTCTTATTTTTATTGTGTTTTTCTTATGTTTTAAATGCTAGAAATAAACCAAATCAATAAATCAAGTCAATCAATCAATTTGCTTTTTGTCTCACTAAGGGAGGAAATCTCGACTCCCAGGTTGCCAGACATGCCTTAAAAGAAGGTAGCTGCTTCAGTGGTGCCGTAGGAGGGGGGTCCTTTCATTGGAGCCCCTCACTGAGAATAGAATATGCAAAGTTTGAGGTTGTGACATTCAAGTTCTAAAAACCTTGCAAATGTGTGAGGTGAAGCTCAGCATGCAGCGGTATGCCCGTTGTGAGTGGAAACCCCTTTGGGGATAGGCATGGGGTCGCTGTGGAATGTGCAGGGAGATCTGGAGGGAGCAATGGCTTCCCTTCTCCAGTGGGAAAGATGCTGCGTAGACACAGGTTTTATCCAAGTATGGTGTTGCCCAAAATACAAACAAACCGTCTTTTTTTCAGAATCAAAAATGACTGAACAGGTGCTGCGCCTTTGATTGTGCCCACCAGTTCTCAAACATATCACTTGTGGGATGACAGAGTTCTGTTTGATGATGCTTGAGCACAATGAATGGTGTCAACGATGCAGAGAGGGAGTTCAATACTATTTAAATTAAAATACAAACAGGGGAAGACAACAGAGCGGGCTTCTACGGCTGAGAATAGAATTGTTTCTCTCCATGCTTAAAGTTCTGGACATTAGATAGTCCTGCACTTTGTAGTTTTTAGTAGTAAGGGAGTGAGGGAAGCCAGACATAGCCACTGTTAATTTCTATCTATTCCGTCAACCTCTATTACGTTTTTATTTTGACTGATCACTCTGAACAAGCATGAATATTTCATAAATTGAATTGAAGAATGAACAATCTTTATCTAAAAACAGATTTTGATTTGTTTTATCTAAAAACATTTGTTTTCTCAATCTCCATCGTATCAGTTGGGAAGAGCATTCATGAAAATGCTCAGTACGAGCTGCACATTTCGGTGGCTGTGAAAGTTTTGAGAAAATTTTACATTTTACATAGAATTGACCATTTTTCTTGACATTGGTCAGTGGCCATCCGGTAGTCCGGTGACAGGCGGGTGGCAGGAAAACCAAAAGGCTATCAGGTGGCTGGCAGCGGCACTTGACGTAGATGCTTACCGTCTGGAGACATTTGCACATCGTCCAATCAAAGCTAATCCGCTGCCACCACCCTGTGTCCTTGCCTGTGACGGCAGCCATCTAAATTCACAACCATGCCAACAATTTTAAAAAAATCAGACAACAGCAGGAAATCTTGAAGATTCTGGCACTATGTATTTGACCGTAGGATCAGGCGGCTCAAATGGGAACGGACCTTGTGGCAACATGAATCCCCAAAACCTTTCCTCTGTTTTCTCTTGGTGGCTCTAGTCCTACTAAATCTGTCAAGAGTAAAAGACATGGATTGGTCTATGATGCTGGTTGCTCCACAGTTACCAGGGAAGCACTAAACTTTAAAGACTGTCTCTCTCCTGACTCGATCTTGAAGGCCACAGTCTTAGTTCTAGGACCTACGGTCTTAAAAGCAATCTAGACACTCACTACTTTCATTTATTTATTTTTTAATGAGAAATATGACCGATTTTACCAAGTAAAAACATAATAAATATGAGAGTTGTATTAATACTATTAATGTTACAACTGTGCTATTATAATAAACACTTGATGGATTTATATAAAAAAATAATTGAAACACTTTTATTTCACAAAAAATATTCAAATGCTATGCATTGTGGTCCATCTCTCTAATCTAGTGAGCATCAATGCACACTGGCTTTTCGGATCTGGGGATTTTTTATGGCACTGCAGATTCAAACAGCACAACAAAATGGTAAAAACACTTCTATGTTGTGAGAAGTAAAAGAATTCTTTCAAAACCAATATATTCTGTTTTGGAAAAACTGTAATTGGATTTTTCCTAAGCAAGTTTTTGACACATCTGAACTCAATATATATTTATTGAATTGTAACACATTTTTTCAAAGACAAAAAGATGTATTGACAATAACTAAGTCTCATTGTTGTGTTTTTGTTTATGTAATTTGTGTGTACCTCAAATGTACGTTTTATGAAATATTCAAACAAAATGCTGTTTATTCAGTAAAATAGCATCAAATGCTTGGTAGCCTTTGATCAGCAAGTAGCCAGATCCCCTACTGCTTTTTTTTTTTTTTCTTGATAAAACCGACTGCTGCGAAGACAATGCTAATGTAAATAATATATTTGAAGCGGCTTGAACGTGCAGATTAGAAAAAAAAACACGTAAACAAGTGGTTCTCTAGTCGTTTCCGCACCAAATGTGTTTACCCAGAGGCGCTAAATCTTTTAATCACTATTTAAAGATTTAAGTCAACACAACCCCCATTCCTCCTTCGTAACCCCAACGGGTCAGCTGACTTCCCGTACTCAACGAATCATTTCATGAAAGAGCCGGCATTTCTTCCCCGATGGTAGAGCCAAATCTCTGACGAAAATGTCACGACAAATAAGGTCTCAGGGAGCGCCAGGCATCCTTTTTATTAATGGATTGGCCACCACTGCTTGAATAATTTAGTGGTCAGAGAGTTAGAGAAGTTCCCAGAAAGAAACTCAGAGGTTTAGGAACAGAAGAAGCCCGCTGGCGGGGAGGAACTCACCGACTTACAGCTAATTGGTAGCAATAAGGACATTTTCTTGTCAATTGATAATGAGACATTTATAAACAAAAGCTGCAAAAGCTTGTAGACCTTTTCAGCTGCAACAGCACAACTCTAATTACAACTACAGAAAAGTAAGAATTGAACTGTTGAACTCCACAGTAAAAAGAAGAAGAGAAGGTCGGTTTTTGAACATGCCAAAAAATGTTCCACTTCAGTCTCTCCCCCCCGGCACGTGTGGAACATTAAGTCCTGCAGTATGTTTCACCTTCTTTTTTGTTCTTTTCATGCCTTTTCCATCATTATGTCTCTTCTATACAACAATCTCGATACTTTTCCTTGAGTCCTTCCTCAGCAGGTGGGGGGTTCTGCTGAATTTCTCTCTGTGCCTAATATGAGGCACTCTTTTCTTCTGCTTCATTACATGCCTTTTGGTTGATGTTCACACTTAGCTGCCAGCCTCTCTGCTGCTTCCCACTTGCTGAGTTTGACTCTGCAGCTCCAATTTTCACACCTTTTTCAGCTCACTCTTCTCCTTACTTTTCTTTTGGGCCTTTCAAGAGTCAGACGATGTTCTTTAAATTATCTTATGCCCAAAATTAAAATTCTTTTTGCATTAAGAACAAAAAGTTCTGCTGGAGAGAAGGGCTTAATGACGATCGAGGAAGAAGCTAAAAGAAGTAAATAATAAACACAATTACAGTATAGATATTTTTTGACTTGCTAAAATTTCTGCAGCCTTTTCAAGCAAAATTAAACACATTTTTACTCTTATCTCATTTCAGTTTCATTTTTTTTTAAAAGATTTTCCTAGACAATATATATAAAAAAAAGTATTTTTACAAATTGTTTTCATTGATTTTATAACCTAATGCTTAAAGACTTCTAGGTTAACATATTTGGTAACATTCAAATTTATGGCAATACTATTAATATCAATTGTGGGCGAAATTTAAAAGATTTTCCCCCCATCAGCCTTGAGAGCTCTTTAGTTATGCCACAACTTATTTAGTCATTTCTGATCACATTTATTTTCCAAATGGAACCGTGGAAGAAGGATGAGAAGGACTTTAATACACTTGAACACTTTTTTTTCTGTTTAGCGGTTGTGCCTGCACAGACTTTAGAGATCATTTTTTAGATCATTTTTCGTGCTTATCCTTGTTGATGAATTTTAGAATTTCAATCCATTGGTTTCTTCTTTGAGAAAAATAATGAAAGCTGACATCAAAATGGTCTTTCATTGATTTACAATGCTTTAAAACTGCGGTCCAATGAGCAGCCGTTCGCTTTTCCGTGGTTAAACCAAGAAGTTCCACGGAGTCTTGCAGAGATTTTTCAGTGTTTTCAGCCCCGCTACCAAAATTATTGTATCAAGCTCACACAAAAAATCCAGTGGTGGTAATTTGACCGCAGTCAATGCCATCGTCTCTTCTCCACCTGAACTTGACACTGGCCAGATGAGGGGTTTAGTGCATGTGAAGCAGAGCTGTTGCGACGTAAGGAAGGCTCATTAATTCTAACAGAGCCCGTGTGGGACAGTTTGACAGTGACTTAAAAGCAGAAATACTCAAAAATGCAAAAACAAAAAGATTTCTCATTACATTTGTCCTCTTTCATTAGAAAAATGCCACACATACATGTTAAAAACTCAAAAATTTCATTGGAGGAGGACTTTAATTGCCTTACGCATTTGTCCCAGACTTTGGACATGCATGCGCTATAAAAACTATTAGAAACTAAATTTGCCAAAGAGTAATATCAAAAAATTAAAATACTCTCCTTGTGATGGTGAGTTGCTGTAAAAGCAAAGGAATGAGAAAAATGTGATTATCTGCCTTTTTGAAATCCCCAGTAAAAAGCCAGGTGAGCTTTCAGAACTACTTTTCAAAACGTGCATATAAACAGACATAAAAGCAAAATGATTAATCATTCTGCTCCAGCCCCTGCTGTGACCCAACACTATCTGTAACAGCACAGAAATGCGGGCCTTCGGGGCACGGGGAAGTACATTTAAAAATTTAGATCGAAATTAAGATAACAAAAGCTGCAAATTAAGTTAAAAAAAAGCAGAGGATAATTAAATGAAGATAAGCCAGGAGGCTTATATGCAAGTTGTGGTCAAAAACCTGGAAAAAGTGTTGCAGCTGCACAGTCAAGTGATGTGCTGTCAGTGATCTTAAATAAAAACTCAATTGCAGACCCATCTGGCAGAACTTACACCATAAAAGAATTATTAATGCTGAATCGGATCTGTTGTGATCATTCTTTTCTCTACAAAATAAATCGTGGCACTTGAGACAGTTATAGTGACATACTGGATAATTGACTGAGACAGAAGTCAACTATATTTTTTCTCCAGAGAAAAAGTAAATAAATGATCCGTCTTTGAACCAGAAGGATCCAAAAAGTACTGTAGCAGATTCTAAATTTAGTTTCAATCTTTAAGTCTTCAGGTCTTTTTTTTAATCTATGTGTCTTCCCTTTATGACATGTTAAATGTTTTCCTCCAAAGCATAAACAGAAATTAAAAGTTCAGCTAAATCAATTAAAAACTGAAAATTAATGTAGATGCTAGTGATGTTTGTGACAGCGAATATAATTGTTACAGTAAAAACACGTCTAGATTACACTGTTTAGAGACTAAAGATCTATATTTTTTTGCAGATTTTTAAAAAATCTAAATTTAGAGACAGAGTCATCTCGACTCATTTGGTGCATGCTCTTTTTTTGGGGAAATGTTTGACTTTTATTGCAATTTTGACTCAGTTTATTTGTGCTAAGCCAACTCTATGGAGAGAAAATAGACTCACTCTGATTTGCGCGTGCGTAATTCTTGATTTGTGGGTAAATCTGTGTGTGCTTATTTTTTTGGGAAAAAGTCAAGTTTAATCGGATGTTATTCACAATCGAAGTTTAAAACGGCCGACAAGAAAACTATAGTGAACGAGCATTCTAGTAGTACTTGAACGCATCCTTCACGGACAAATTTGTGAGGCATGTAAAGAGCGTGAAAACAGTCTCACGGTAAATTTGTGTGTAACTTAGGCTGCGTGCGTGCGTAATAGGTGATTCGTGCATATTTTAAAAAGATTTTTGTGTGTAATTAGTTTTAAGATGTTGTAATTTTAATTTGTGCATGTGTAAATTGTATTTTATATTTTTTTAATTCTTGTAATTTTTTTACTTTGGCACAAAAGGTATTATATGAGTTACAAATTCAGAATTATGCACGCACAAATCCTAATTTACGCACAAATCAAGAATCACGCACGCACAAATCAGAGTGAGTCTATTTTCTCTCCATACAACGCCTTAGTCCCAATCTAAATCCTTCCCTAACACTACATTTAGCCCTCCAAACAGATAGTTATGGAAAAATACTCTCAGAACAGATAACAACATAACTTAGAAAAGGTCATGCTAAAACAAAAAGTAATTATTTATATTTAAATGCAGACATCTGTGCTTCAGAGCACACCCATGTGGAGAAAAGCACAACAAATGCCCCTACAACTGGAGGGGTAGGGAGAAGAAGTAAGGAGATTCTTATTTGGGTTGTTTGGACATGTGGATGGACGGTTACGCCAACATCATAAGAGGAGTCCAGTTGTGTCTTCCACTCCCCTTGAGGGATGTAAAGTCACCTCAAGGGACGTCATAAAAATGGAACGCACCATTGATTCTACGGTTTATATTTTAGGATGTGTTTATTTCTGATTCTTTTCTTATTCTATTCAATTGTATTTCTTGTAACTTCCTTCCTTTTCTTTCTCAAAAGGTCTAAGAATGCTGTTCTTAATCTGTCCTGCCTGGATAAATAAAGGTTAAAAATAAAAAAAAAAATTGTCAAGCGTGTGGTCAGTGTATTGTGAAGTATTTGTGAGAATATTGTTAGTTGCAAAAACAACAAATGGGTGTTTGATCCCCTAAACACCACACTTTAGTCGTTTTTAAGCTGTGCGGACTGGGAAAAAAGTCCCACAGCACGCCTGCTTCTCAACTACTTCACTCTAACTTACCCTTGAGTTTTGTATAAGTGTTGACAATGACCTGTTGCCTGCAGTGAGCTCACAGTAAGACGTGTGCATGAACATTTTTGCGGTTCCTGTAGAACACCTCCATCCTGCACACAGATGTATCTTCCCATATTGTGACTTAAACCTAACTACTGTATAAAATATATGGCAGTGACTTAGAAAAAAATATGAGATAATTCAAAATAGGATAAAAATTCTGGCAATTCAGGAATGAGTTCCTTAATCAGATCCTATCCACCTCTGGCTCCACTCCAGCTCTGACAGTCCACACATTTAGGCATGAACCAAAACAATGTAGAATTGCAAACTGTTCTCATTGGTAAAGCCACCCTGCAAAAATGATTATATATCTTTTAATGAAGGAGGGATGCATGTGACAGGTAACAGTGCCGGCTCTGCAGCCATGAATGCTTTCTGGTCATTTAAACAAGCCAATTTCATGCTAATGTGACCACTGCTTACTGTGCTAGAAAATTATAAACAACCTTCTGGCATGGGAGGACAGTAGTGGGCAGAGGGTTGCAAGGAAATTTAATAGAAGGGGGGAATGATACAGAAGAAAAAAATAGGTTTTTTTTAAGGATATATATATATATATATATATACAGTATATATAAAGATACACATACTCAGTTTTCAGCTTCTAAAAGCATTCATTTCTAACATTTTTTTCTTAGAAGTGAGTCCCCACTTGTACTAAATATGTTGCTTCATACTTTGTCACTTAAAGGCCAGGTATAGACACTTCACAGATAAATCATATCTATTTCCTTCTTCACAGCCAAGTCTAATTTTAGTTTGATTGGATTAGTTAACCCTCTTCAACAATTTTGTCTCTTTCTCTTTTCCTTAAACCTGCAAAGTTTATTCAATTTTAGAGGTGAAGTCCTCTTAAAATTGTACAAGAACAAAATGATTACCTAGGCCCTCCTTTTATCAGTGAAAGGCTTTTTGTTAGAGCATGATAAGTGAGTAATACGACTTGTCATTTTATTCCAATTGTGCAAGAAAGGAATGACATCCTACTCCACATTCTTATCCACAAACCAATCATTTTGGGCTTCATTAAACATCACTCATGTGAAAAAGCACAATATGCGAGTAAATGACATGTGAAATGTGTTTGAAATGGCATGCTTTTATTTGCAATGCCTCAAGATCCCTTTAGTGTAAGAGATAAACAAAAGAAAGATTCCTAAGCAGTGAGAGGAAAGTGTTTCGCTTTTACTGCACGAAGGCAGAAGGAATGAAAACCCGGAACGTTTCTCTCCTCCTCTGGACTCTGAGCTGCAGGTGTTTCTGGGAAATTGGAAAATATTGAAATGCTGAATCCTAGTTATTAAGCCGTGAGAAACAATCACTTCAGAAGTGAATATTAGTAAGACAAATTATTCAGAATATGCCCATCAAATCCCATTTGAGGATATCAGAGTGGGTAACAACGCTCTGAGTTAAATACCAAAAGGATTACACGAGTTCCTCTTGGTCTCCTCACTCTTTCTACCTCTTCTCTTTCATTCGCTCAGCTCTGAGGAGCCTTAATGCCAAAGCATTAATGGGATATTGACAAAGTCGCTGCATTGACACACAATGCAGCCATAGGATGAGCCTGTATTGAATCTGAAATGGAGTACAATATGTATGTTATACGAAGAGACGTGAAGACAGTATGGGGGAAGGAAGTGATGGATCAAATATTGTAATCTCAATCCTTGATGAGCGCACTGCATTTACCAAATGTTTCCCTGTTTATTATTCCCTCTATGTACATCCCTGTTGCTTCAGAGACACGTCGCCTCTGCTTTCCGTCCCACATTTTCAGTCTATTTATCCCCCCTTTGGTCTGTCATTCGATTTTTTTCTATACATGTATCTAATTCTGTCGTTCCATAGTCTCTTTCTCTCTCTCTCCCCCCTTGCAGATTACCATGGCAACAGGCTATGCGGGCTTAGGCTGCGGATAATAAGAGTGCTTTTCATTAGGAATTTGGTCTGGATTTTCTACAAGACTTGTCTGTCTGGGACTTTCATCCCAGTGGTATTAAACTCTCAACTTTCCCTGACACTGAAGTAATGGGAGAACTGCTGGAATCATGTTTACTGGAACATTTTCTCAAAGTACACTTTGACTAAATATCTTTCTTGGTATTTTGTTGACATGTTAGTCTAAATTTCCTGTAGTTTATGTAAAGGATGATGCCCGATGAGGTGTGTACATCAGAAATTATCAGACATTTTTACTAATGCAAACTTTGAGGGGAATTATTCCACTTGAACAATGGTCACTAACAAAAGAAATAGGCGTACAATCAATTATCCATCAATTTTTTTTCTTGGTTTAAATCACCTTTTCATAAAAAAAGCGAACTATACATGGTGCGGCACGTTGTCATGGCTTGAAAGTGGTATCCTAAATGTCATGATAAATTTGAAAAATTATCAGTTCAGTTACTATAATTACCAATTGGCCTTAAGGCCAATGAATGATATAGAACATTGGGCAAAGTGACTGGAACTTCTTTTTTAGGTCTGCGTTATCATTATGGTTTATCACTTTTTAATCCACACCCTGCAGCCAATCAGAATTGCGTATTCACCCTGACCATGTTACAAAACAAACTAACATATGGTTGATGTGAAAAATATTTTGGTCCTAACAATCCACTTATTACTGCATACGTATCAAAGTCAAGGCCCAGGGGCCAGATCCGGCCCTCCGAGTAATTATATCCGGCCCTCTAAATCATTTTATATTATTGTTATCAATAGCCTGATGTCATCTTGGGTTTATTTCTGACTTGTATAATGTTGACGAAATATATATTTACGGAGAGTAAAATAATGAAAGTTATTTAATTTTCGGGCGCGGGCCAAAAATGTTTATCTTTTTCGGCCCGCGCCCTAAGGTGTGTTTTGGATTTTGGCGCCCTCTGTGATTGAGTTTCACTCTCCTGCTTTACTGACACAAAGTTTAGGAGACTCTGAACGATAAACATCCATTTTACTTTTTTGAGTCTAAAAGTTAATCATTCCAATTCCAAATATTCCAAACTTTGTTTTTTAAATGTTCAAGATATTTCACCAAAGATATTTTGCTCTACAACTTTCCAAGCTATTCTCAAAATCAGCACAACCAAGATTGTTTTCCTCATTAAGATATAGGAAAGAAAGGCAATTATTTTGAAAATGAGTCAAAATCACAATATTCCATATTCTTAACAATATAAATAGCTGATTTTTTGGAAACAAAAAATTTTATTAATATTCTAAGAAGAAGAGAGAGTTTAAGATTTTTTGAGAATTTCTAAACTTGTTCTGAGATCCTATTTTCTTTTTGCACAAATTTGTTGTAAAATGAGTCATTTCCAAATTTACACTAGTTTTTGGTCACTGTCAAAATGAACTACAGCTAACTGCACAAAAAATGTAATAAATACAAAGTTTTTGACTAGAACTAGCAAAAAAAAAAAAAAAACTAGTATTGGGATGTATAACATTTAATTTTAAGTAACGATATCTAATATTTAGGTTTTTCTCAGATCATTTTTTCATTTTTAAATGTTTGTGTGGAACTCCTTGTCTCTAGATTCTGATAAGATTTCTTGTTAAGTAAAAATGACTTTTGGATGACAGATAATTTTATGAATTCTGATTGATTTTCTCATTAAGTTAGGGTTCTTTTCCTTTTTTTAGGCTACCTCTTTTTGCAGCTAAACTTAAAAAAACGTTATGTTCAAATGTATAAAATGTCATTTGTTAGGATTCATAGGCAGTGATCACCTAAAGATATCAACTTATGAAAAGCACAAAAACTGCAATAGATGTTGAACATTGCTGTTCTCAACAATGCATCAATCCTCGTCGTCCCTTTTTCTTTACTTTTTTTTTTTTTTTGTCTTCAAAGGCTGAATTTAAACTGAAGCCATCAAGACATTTTTCAGCCCTGATGGCAGACAAAGATCATGATTTCTTTTGTGTCCATGTTCTGCTAGAAAATGGTAGCTAACTTGGAGTAAAAACTTTGTGAAGAATCTAGATCTGATCAGAATGGAGGGATGATTTCCAGGATTCATGGAATAATCTTGTGAGAATGACAATTGTTCTTTAGGTGGAAAATGTGGGCATTCATTTTGGGGCAAGATTACTGGTCTAAAAGTCAGCAGGATAACATGAGATGATTGACAGTTTTAACAAGAGAGTTTTTCGCTTTAGTTTGTGAAATTCCACACATCAGACTTTATACAAATAGCTTCAAAAGGTCATGTTTATATCTTTCCGTCTTTTTGCGGTAAATCCTTTTCATTGAAATCGCTGTTTCTCGACTTTGTCCTCCACCGCTCTTTTAGCCTCGTGTAGTTTTTTCCTTCCTCCTTCTCTGCAGGTATGTTTTGTAATGACCACTTATACGTAAATGTCAAAACCCACCCTTACATCTTGTTCTTCACTTACCCATTCATCTAAGCATCTGCCAATCCATCTGCACATTAATCTCCTCTCCCATCCATCGGTTTGCCACTTTTTAATTTATTTCTTTCCCAGAATGAGCGGAAGGATGGACCGTAGGACTTAAGGATTAATGATCACCCAAATTTATGACATCCCATTCCCTTCATCTGTCTGTTCCCTTCTCTCAGCTTCCTTCTGCCATGCCGCCGTACCTTCATCAGCTTCTCATTTTCATATCCATCACGGAGTGCATGGAAGGATGATTACTGTAGGAGCATGGAGGAGAGAAGATACTGTTGTCATAGCAATAAGAGAGAGACAGAGGGATGACAAAAAAAAATCGACTTAAACAAGTATTTAAGCCCTGATAAGCTCCTTTTAAGAGAGAAATTTGTTCATTTAATGTTGTTGAAGTCAAAAAAGTAGGGATAAGTGATTAATGGTGAAAAAAACATCAAAGATTGTACAAACAAAGTACTTTGGTAGAAAAAATGTTGCCTTTTTATTTTATTGTTTTAGTCAACAGATGAGTGGGTAGTTCAGAATAATTTCACTTAACCTTTTGCACACAACTAATTATTTTCATTCACTATATCAGGGATGTCAGTCTAAGAATGTATTAAACTCAAACAGAACACCTGACTTTTTGTTTTTTTTCTGTTGACTCATTTGTTTTACCAAGAAACAGAATCAAAAGTGCTAAAAACCCAGATGTGTAATTGTGTGTTTTAATTACGTTTGTTTGCAACAGTGGTTTTATGCCAGTCTCTAAAAACCTGATTAGTACACTTCAACAGCGGTGAATTGTTTTGGAAAATACAGAAATTAAACAAAGACAACAGTGAAAATGACACCAGCATTACTGCTTTGATCAGAAATACAACTCCCAGTGAGCGATGGGAGGCAGAATCTCCAAGATTTCATTCCCCCGTCCCATTTCTTTGGAAGATCATCGATGTGGTCATGAATTCAGACGGTGACAGTTAGGCTGTTGTCATGCGTGCAGAATGGCCCGCTTTTGCTATAACCCTGAGATACCTGCCGGCTGGCGCCACTTCACATGGACGACCGCTATCTAGAGATATTATCCAGTCAAAGCTGCTACCATCCGTTGATCCACCCTATGGTCACCCAGCTGTCGCCCTGATTTCGTAATAACGTCATTAATGCAAAACCTCCAAATATGCTTGGCCACTGACCAATGTTAACTTTTTGAGAAAAATCCTCTGGTCGCTGTAAAATATGAACTTTTTCTTTAAACTCCCAGCATCAACCTGCAGAATTAGCTGACAACGTGCTAACAGGTTGTTGTGGGTGTGGCATTTTGAGACATGGGATCATAGTCTAAAGGAAATAAGGAACTGAACTAAAGTTAATCTAAATAAGATGTGACTTGTTCAGTTAAAGTTAAAATAAATAATATTTTTAATCTGTAAATACTCCGGGGATTCCTATTTTTCCACATCGTAAAAAAATTTATTTAAAAAGAAAATGCATTTGTAATTAAGTAAGCCAGAATTTGGACTATTTATTTATACATGTTTATGTTTTATGTCTGGTTCTGGCTCCCGGTTTTGTTAAGTGAAACATTTGGGATCATAGGATTCCTCCAGATTCAGAAGAAATGCAGGATTTGGAAATCGCTACAGATGTGTTTCCAAATCTGACTAGGAAAAGCTGAATTACAGGTAAAAGAAAATCTGAAATAAGAAAAGCTCCAGTGACTCTGAGCTTACAGAGTCAAAGTCAAATAAGGAGCAAGAAATATTTCAGTACATCAAATGACTACTGGAAGCTGGTACCCGGTTAGAGGGAAATTCCTATTGGCTTCCACATTAAAAAAAAAGTCATATTTAACAAAGAAAAGATGCATGTGTAGCACTGTGTAAGTAAGATAGATAAAAACCAGAATTGGACTAAGTCTATTTATTTAGTCCGCTACATCAGGATTTTTTTCATGTTGGTGTAGCTGGAACACAAACTGCCTGATGCACAGGTCCAAATCGGTTTTGTTACACTGACACACCAAAAAAAAAAAAAGAGAAATGAACATTCTGTGATGTTTACATCACCTCCGTCATATCTGAATTCAGGATCTGTCCCTCCACAATGCTACAGAAGCTAAATGCAGGATTTTTAGTTCTAGTCTATCGACACGTCAATTTCGTAGTGACTTCGTAGCCAGAGAAATGGACATCAGGCTTGGGTTTCACAATAAAACTTCAGTTTTATAGTAAATCTCTATAAAGCTGTATATTATATTTGATTGGAAATAGTCTATTTAAAGTAATCAAGTCAAATAGTCAGTTTTTTAAACATTCATTCAATTCTTAATCATAAATAAAGATGTTTGCTCTTTTGCATGTTTCATAACACAATGAGACTATTGACCATTAAGATTGTCAAAAAGTGACGTTCCCACGCGATAACGCTGCTGACACCGCTGATAACACCAGCAACCATGAATGCCAAAAGTTCAAAAAACATATTTTATGACAGAAAATGTGCATTGTACTAGGAATGTGAGGGAAGGGACCTGATTACCGAAGTTTCGGATGAACTACTTGACAAGGGAGGCTAAACACTCCTTCGGGAAGCTGCTGGGGGGGGGACTGAAGATGAAACATACTTCCTATGTAACGCAAGGAGATGCCAGTGTAAATCAGGTTCAACTCTTTTTTTTGCACATACTATTGACATTTAACCAATTAATGTCTATTGTCGCAAATATGCCACAAACCACTTCTGCTTTAAAATGATCTGAATGTAGCATCCTCTTTAAAAGCAAATACATACGTTTTTTTTTTCACGGCTGGTAATAAATTCTGGCATTAAGAGGTTTTTAACGCCCTGGTTCAAAAGCATTCTTGAATTCCTGAAGCGCTTTTGAATCTGTCTATAAAACATCTGGTAACACATCCCCAACAACCCCGTTGCTCATGTTTTTTATTCACCGAATTTTTGTTTTTTTTCATGGATCCATGGTCAGCAAAGGTGGAAACAGTTTAAATCCATTCTGCTCCCTCTTTCTAACCTTGACATTTCCTCTTGAACTATTGATTTTTTGTCCTTTCACAGGCCTTTGTTGAGGTCTGGAAAGTTAAATTAGCTGTAACTACATGTAACCAAGTCTCCCCGTGTTTATAATTACTTGTTGTTGTAATTATGTGATCCATCCAAGAACTGCCTATACTGCTTATTAAAAAGCAGGTCACAGCGGCGGCCGACCCGGCCGCGTCGCTTTCTTCCAGCTCGTCAGAGGGGAAAACCTCGAGAGGTTCCGAAGCAAGCTAAAAGATATAATTTCTCCAGCAAGATGGTCTGCCCTTAGGCCTTTTCCAGATGGGATATGTCCAAATCTCTTCCACAGAAAGGCTACATAAATGCATCCAGAGGAGATGGCGAACTACTTCATCTGACTTCTTTTAAACCAGAAGACTCAATCCTGAGATTTTCTGTGAACAAACTCCTCACCTCGTTCTAAAATAAGACCAAAGCAGTTCAGCTTCATGCATTTGCATTGCGATTACTTTTCAGAGGTTGGAAAGATTATAGAAACCCAGATTAAGATTGACAACAGTTATCTAATTGATGCCTGAATTTACTTTTAACTATTTAAAAATTGTCTTACGCTTATGTTTTCAAGAAGAGGCTAAATTGAGGTAAATTTGGAGCCGAAATGGTTTGATGTATATTTTATCCAACACATTCTGATCTGATCAGATCCGGATTACATAACTATGCAAAACTGTTATATAAAGAAACTAAGTAGGGGTGGGATTTTATAAATTCACGTCTTCCCACTCCTTTACATGCAATCAATCAAAATCTACTTGACTTTAGTTAATAATTACGATATTTAATGAATCAAATGTGACTTAAGTGTGTTTTTGTTTGTTTGTTTTCTGTATTCTTATCCATGAATATCAATATTTCTGTAATGAGTTTGAAATATTTGTGTGTTTTGTCCTACATTTTTCACAATCTATGCTTGAAATAAACCAAATCAATCCCCAAGTCGTCACATTGTCGTCTTGTCAAGGCCCCTTCCACGTCAGTTTTCAACATTTTTTTGTTGTTTTTTGATGTGCTGGCTGTTCATAAAATCAAGGGGCTGCAAATCTTGGGACGCGGTACCGTTTACAGTACTGGATGCGGTACCAGATGCGTACTGGTCCTCCGGATGCAGTACGGTACCTTAACCCGGTACTTTTTCGCATCCAGTACCGCATCTGGTCTGGTGTCGGGTTAGGATTGGGGTTCTGGTTTTGAGCACTGGTGTGTAACGGACTGGACTGGCTCTAATTGGTGGCCCAGAGATTGGGGACCCGTAATTTAATGGGCACAGCCAGTACGTCAAAAAAAGAAGAGTTAGGGGCACTCAAAACTTAAAAAAGTGCAGAAGAAGGGTCCTTAACCAAACGTCAATATGTGAAGACTCATTTGTTGCATTAACAAGCATCAAGGAATTATTCCTTCAGGGCATGTTCTATAGGAAATATGAATGGAAAATTGATTTTCACACAAGCATTCCCTTAACTTTAACTGGTTTATTTTTTTCAAAAAAAGTTCCCTCAAAAGGGCCAAAAGTTAGACAAAATGTGCTGGAAAGGTCACAAGACAAAGGGAGGAGAATGTGCTAACGCAACAGGCAGCAACACAGACTTTCTATATCACTTAAGATGGACAGTAAAGTATAGGTTCCAATTATATCGTCATTTTACTTAATGTGATGAAAGAACAAGTCAACGAACACTGTTTGATTTTGTTTCTCGCCACCACATTAAAGCGTCAAAGAAAAATCATTGTCATGGCAGCAAGCCCTCAATTTTGTCCTCACAGCAGTCAAAAGAAAGAAAGTGGTTTCTAGGGAAACATTGCCTTGCTCAGAACTTCTCAGTGTTGTTTTCTGTTTAATATCCTACACTTTTTTTATTATTATTATTATTTTTAAAACAAACTTCCTGGACATGCGTTTTTGACAAAAAAAAATATTTGCACATAATTCGGTTGGCTGCTTGTATTAATAGGTGGATGTTAAGAAAAAAAAAAAACAGACCATTGTATAATATTTAATAGGCAACACCATTACTTATATACAGTATATTAGTGCCTCTTAATTGTTATTTTTTTAAGTTTCGATTTGAAAAATATCAAACTATGAAACTACATTAAACTACAGTTTGAAAAAGCTAGGCTTTTTCTTTCAAAGATCTATTCCAGTATTTGAAAGTTCTGGTATCATAGAATTCCAGGATCCATTTCTCTTCCACGTTCAATTTTTAAACGGTTGGCACTTCCATGAATTAAAGGGGATGTCATTCATTTGTCACTACAAAATCGGAGTCCCCGATTGATCAAAGTCTGACCTAATCTTCAACGTGTGTCCATTAAACACGAGTTTTGAGCTTAGAACCTAAAAATAGTTGTAGAAACTTGATTAGCGACACATGGATGCAAGAGTTTGAATGTGGAAGTCTGAATAGACTTCAGGAGAGTTGTCACTCGTCAACACAGCCTTGGATTTTTTTATTATTATTTAAAAAAAACAATCTAGAACCAGTTTAAATACATAAAAGCATATTTGGGCAACGAGTCAAAAATAGTTCTGTTTCTTTGAAAGCACCTGCTTCTGTTTTTAAGAAAATCTGCTGACACATCGTTCCCTGAAGGCCGTGTTATACAGTCACTCTGTACAGTTTGTGCATTGTCCACGTTTGTCATTTGGGTTCTTCTTGATACATGATTGATATGCGTAACTCACAAGTATTTCTTGTCCATTGAGGATTTCAGCCTCATAGAATCAGCTCAATGCTGCCAATGTAGTAGCAAATACTGTAATGTCAGGAGCAATTTTAAAAAATATGTTTATTTTACCATTTGTGGTAAATCTCGGCCAAAAAAATCATGAATCCAACTCAAAAAATAATGGGAGCCAATAGTTACTCTCATTGTATTTCTAAATCCATAGGGTACACTTAAACGTTGTTCAAAAATAAAAAAAAAAATCAGTCTTAAAACCCAGTTTGCTTTAATTCTGTTTGTGCTCCTGACTTCCAATTGATTTTCTGTAGTACACGGTGCACAAAAATCTGATGTATAAAATGTTTTACTTCAGTACTGTTCATTTTTAAAAACGTTACTTTTCTTTAACTAGAGAGCAACAATAGAGGGGTAAAAGAGCCACAAGTGGCTCTGGAGCCGCAGGTTGGAGACCCTCAGCCTGTACATATCAGGGTAAATCACTAATGAATCACATGTAAACACTGCAATAATCATACATGGTTCATACATAACTTGTACATTGTGTGAAGGGCATATAAATCTGCTTATCTTTTACTCCTCCAGCAGTCTTTACCAAGTGGGGATCTTTCGCGGGCTGGTGTCAGGAACTGCGTGAAAGATGGGTTGGGGGCTTCGTATGGCGTGCGCTGATACAACTCTGGACACGCATCGGACCCTTCTCGCAAATAAACATTGTTTCAATTAAAAAAAAACGTTGTGAGGGCCTGACACGATGTGATTTCTACTCACTGCTCTTAATGTCAAAGTGAAGAAATTCAATGACATGCGGGTTTATGTGTTTTCTGGGGATTTCTTCTGGGGTTCATTCATGATACATCTATGAAAATTTCACATAAAAGACCACAAATTTTCTCATTTTTTTTTATATATGACCAATTTTCATCTGTGCAATTTGTGGAAAATGTGTGGAACGGCCTTAAAGTTGAGTGCTTTAACTTTTTGCTTTAGAATATCTGCAATCCAACAACAGGATTCCAGCACAAACAAATACTACTACATAAATACAACCACAGCAACACACAACTGTGTGAAGTGGCCACAACCTTGCTGCAGATGCAAACTTTCACGTCTGATAAAAGCCCACATTAGTGGACGAAGTCATTCAGCCTTCCGACACAGTTGCTAAGACTCATTTGTGGTTTCTCTGGCATCACAATTCAGCACAGCTAGAGCTAAAATCAAAGAGTTTTTATATCCACACAGCGATCCCAAATACTTTCCCTTAGCAACAAGCACCACCGAATGATTTATGTTTCTCCTTCCGTTGGAGGCTGCAGAATTTTGCTGGAGGTAGTTGCTAAGAGAATAAAAAAGGGAAGGGAAAAAACAAGTTTGTTATAGAATATTCTCGTTTCTTCTCTGAAGTCTTAAGCTTTTTAGAGAAGTGGAAAGATGACACCAAACAAAGTTAAGCTTCATAACATGCCACAGGAAATTAATAGCAAAGAAAACAAAAAATAAAGAATAGTAACACTTCACTTTTACGACATAGAAATTCAAATCAACGATAAATATCCATCAATTCAATGCAAATATTAGAATGTCAGGGGGGCATTTCTGCAACCATTTCAATAACGGCTTAAATGAAACGGCGGTGTCCTGCACAAGGATATTTTCCAAATCCCTTTGCGTTCTACTACTTAGAAAGTTTGCTATCCCTTACAGAGGGATTTTAGATCAGCTTTAATAGTCTTATGTTTGCTCTCAAAGGACACACATGTGCTATTTTTGTATCTAAAGCCCCCTGCCTGGTATTATGTTCGAGCCTGAGCTTATTAGAAACAATGGGGAAAGCCGTGTGATAAATAAAGTGACCTTAACCAGCTTTCATTGTGGAAAGTAGCTGACACAGAATAGGATTTTTTTTTTTTTTGTACCCACTACAAATGAACACACACATGTTTACCTCTAACAGAGAGCTGGGTTATTAGACCAGCAGTTTGTACTAAAGAAAATATATATATTTTTAAAATTATTTTAAAAACAATAGCTTTCCTATATGTTTTGAGAAATAATAATACAGAATGCATACATACAGTAAATTATAATAATAACTAATTTTTATTTAATTTATTTGATTTTAAAAAATATTGGTAATATAGTATGCTTGGACTTTTTAAGTTTTGATACTGTATATTGCTGAGATGTTTTTTTTTTTGCTCACCTGTGGCTTTTTGTTGAATGAAAATACATTTCTCCTTTTTTTATTCTTTGAATAGCAAATTTCTTATTTCCACCTGAATAGCTAATTTCCCTGATAATAAGTAAGACAGGAGTATTTTCAGTTGTGAAAAGAAGCAATACATACTGTATTTTATATTTTGTTTTGCACAGATAAACAATTACATTTAATGGCAAACAACAATACAAATACAATAATAGCTGCCTTTAAACTTATTATTTAAAGTGTGACGTTAAGCAAATATTTTAAATAATATATGGAAAAAGTATTTTATAAACTATGTAGTAAATCCCATTGAACCTTGTGATCGAATGAGAGTTTGTGTAGATAACTATGTTAATGTGTATTTGATGTACTTTAGTTGATTTTGTGATGATGGCAAATAATACAAGTTTTCTTCTTTTAGCTTCTTTTTGTTTATTAACTGTTATAATTTCATCTTATATTATTTTGATGTTATATATTGTTATTAAATGACACTTTTTTTTAAATTGTGCTTTACTTACATTATTAAGATTAACTTTATACAAGGAAAACATCTAAATGTTAGAGGTGTGAGGCACTGAGCTAGTGGGTGAAAGTGTAAACAAGGGGATGATGGGAAGTTAGGGAGGGCTTACTTCCCATCACCAGTTCTGCCCATATTTCTATGGTGCATTGAACTCCTGCTGGTCTGAATTAAAGTTCTTGGATTTTTGCTAAAAACAACACTATAATGAACTGTAAATGCTTTTAAAATAGATCAGAAGATGATTATAGTCATTTAAAAGTAAAGATTCAAAGTAAAATGATATGTCTTTGCAGTGGCTCAATTAAAATGTAAAAATCTCCAATTCAAGCAAAACCATGGATAAAAAAAAAAGGCATCTTCTGTTCTCTGAGTGACGACAAAGCGTTACCTCCGTAAGATGCTCCAAATCCACTTTCCTGATCTAATGTATGTACGCTTTAGAGCGCTTTAGGATCAAAGCTGTTACAGTCTTCACTGAGTGCACATAATACTCCTGCATCTGTCAGCATCCACACAAACCCAATTAGTCGTTCCCGCACTCTTATCTATGCAGTTAATCTAAAGTGATAGAAAACAAACAAAAACAAAATCAATATGATAATCTGATAGAGGGAGGAAAAAGAAACACTTTGCTCCTCAAAAAGGACACTAAAACCTTTCATTGACAAACAGCTTTCTGATGCAGTCAGCAAAGGTTCGCCTGAAACTTTCGACTGTGTGAGAGCTACGGCACAGCTTTTCAAAATCCTCACAAGTGAATTCTTAAAGTGAAAGAAACAAATGAATACATTCATAGTTAATTAACATATAAAAATATATATACCAGGCGTGAAGGGGTGTTATATTATTATTCTGCATAATAACTAAAAAATATACCAAAAATGTAATTTAACTTTTTTTTATTGTAAACATTCTTATTTAAATAGGAATCTTGGAAAAACGAAATAAACCCAAAACATAAGTGTATAATAGAAACTGAAAAAGGAAAAAAAAAAACAACGACTGCAGAATAAATGCTGACTGGGTGCATTTTATAAATGTCCTGGTCGGGCGCCTCAGCTACTCGCTGATGATGCATCCTTGTATGGAGCGAGACTGAAAGTCCTGCTGGACTCGCCTTGGTTTGTTTCCCAGTATTTGACCTTTTGCTTTCCTCATCCATGTGCTCCATTTCCTCTCAATGCTTTTAGAACATTGATCATAAAATATGGTCCATTTTATTCCATTCCAAACCGAAGCAGACGCCTTGTTTTTGAGTGAGTCTCAGAACCAAACTTAACGTTGAGAGGTAAAAAAAAAAAAAAAAAAAAAAAATGAATGGGACACTTTATAAGATGAAACTCATCTAAAGGGACCTATTGAAAAAACTACTTTTTGAGCTTTTAAGTACAATTTACTGTTTATTTCTCACTATAAAGAACCCCAAAGACGGTATTTGGATCTGTTCACACATTTCTCAGTAATCCCTAAACCTGCACCCTCAACAGCAGCCCCTCCCATACCCACAAAAACGAAGCGATTCTCACGTGCTTACATCACAAATCACGCAGACGGCGTGCAGATGACGGCTGTCTGTGATGTAAGTCAATGTGAGTATGGCCAGAAACAGACCACCTTATTTAGTGTTCAAACTTCATCAAGAAACTTCTTGTGAGGAATCTGCATGAAATTTGTATCAAAAGACTGGCGCAAGCAGATGGGGATATTGGGGAGACGGCTGGAGAAAGGGAGCAGACTATTTACTGGAAGAGAAAGGAGACGGACTAGGAGGAGAACATGGGAAGGCTATGGTTGTGTCCAAATTCCCCCCCAACCCCTATAGCTACTAAAAAACTATCTAGTGTGGGACTATATTGTGCCTGGATTTTAAAGGTAATTCAGACACAATGCTCAATTTCTTTCAGTTTTCCTAAACACCGGATGACATTATAGAGTTCACAAAGTGAAAATTGAATAAATACGAACATTTAACAATGTTTATTTATGACTCCACCGTGTTATGATGCTGAAAATGTGGATGATTTATTCAAAAATTAGGTTTAAACAAGTTTTTTTTGGCAGAAATTGTTCGACCGCAATGATTATTCGTTAATCTAGTGACCGTCTTTGCATGCTAGTTTTTTGCAAAGACTTCTGGGAAATTTCGAGTGCACTCGATTTTGGAATTAGTAGATTCGGACAGCACTGGAAAATGCCAAACGCATTATATAGTGATTGGGGGGGAATTCGGACACAACCCATATTTCTGGTAGAGAAATGGGAACAGACTATTTCCTGGTAGAGAAAGGGAGAAGACTTTTTCCTGGAGGAAAAAGCGAGCGACGCATTGGAAGAATTGGTTTGAACATGGATTATTGAGAAAAGGCAGAAAGATACGTGTGAAAAGGATTTCTGATACGCAGATTAATTATGCGTCAAAAAGAAATGAAATGTTTACAGCCAGGGCTTATCAGAACAATGATCTCGTATAAATAAATAAATCCTGAAATGTTCATCTGGTCATGTTGTCTGCATTTTTTGACTTAATTTCACCGCAAAATGAACAATTAGCTAGAACCGTTCAATCTGTGCCAAATTTTGGGGAAAAGCAGCTGAGCTATCCTAAATGTGCATTCATATTTATATATTTTTTCGTGGGTGACACGCTGACGAGGATGGCCATAGGATGATGTCATTAAATGGGCAGCCTCATAGATCAAGTCATTTTACTTCCGGTTATGAGAAGAGTTAACAAAACTAGCTTGTGTTTCATAAATAATTTGTTTTTTAGTGTTGCAAAGGTAATATATGATCATATATATGGATATAGTTCACTCTGAAAGGCTTAAGGAAATCATGGTATGGTCTCTTTAAAAGTTGGAAGATGGAATAAAATGAACATTTATGAAAGAAGAACGAAATATTAAGTATGTTGGGAGAATTTTATTAGAAGAAAATCACAAACAGTTTTTTTTCTTTTTCTAATTTCTTTCTTACATTTTTAAACTAACTTTAAAAACGCTAATAGCTATTTAAATGACATTATTGTCTGGGGTTTCAGAAGTCCGTAGGTTAATGCAATTTAAGAGATTTTTGCTTCTTTTATAACTTTTTTTTTTTGCCTGTGGCAAAAAAAATCAATTTTAGATTTACATTCCCAAAGGGCTCCAGAGAGAAAAAACAAAAAAAGGAGATTTTATGGAGGACTATTCAGAGATTTAATTAGCAGATTTATGAAAGTTATACCTAAAGAGAACCTAATTGAAAATACTTTATTCACACATTTATTACCTATGGCTCATCTTTCAAATCCACAAAACATTATTGATAATTGTCTAATGTAATTTCTTAGATTGGAAAAAGGTCCACAGAGCTGCATGGGTGTAACAAGAGCAGAGCTGTTAAATCTTGTTTTTCAGGCTGAACAGAAGCTTGAAGCTCACAACGTGCTCCTCGCTGCTCCACCTGTGTTTCTCAATGTTTCCTCTTTGTTGCTCTCAGCATGCTACTTTGCAAGCTGCCAGCCGGTGAGTCACATGCTTAAACTCAGCAACTTCCACACAGTTTTTTTCTGTTTTTTTTAAAGGACACTTTGAGCTCCACACAAGAAACCAATGGAGAATTTCAAATTTTTAAACCCAGGCAAGCATGCTCCACTCACGCACACGGCTTCTCACAAAAACCTGAAGCCCACTGTGGCACCTTAACTCAGCTTTGTGTTTGTTTGGCTGCACAGCTCAGTCAAGCATGCATGGATTTTCCAACAGCCAGCACACAGGTGCATAAGGTGAGGCTTTAGTGGGCTTAAATGGTGAGGGGGAGTAAAAGCTTTTGGCCTTTCACACACCATAATGTGCTGCTGTAAGACCATATAAGACCATCAAGTTCAAAGCACTTTGAGTTTTTGACACATATTTATTTATTCATTGACAAAAGCAGGACACACTTTGGAGAAGCCTAACTTGAATAATAAGACATTAAACCAAAGTTACGCGTAAAGTTGGCAATGTTAATGGCTTCTTATTTGTTTTATGTCTCATGTGAACTCTGTACTCAGTGTTTCCTCTTTGTATCTACATTTTTTTATTTATTTTGAAAGACCTAGCTGTAAACATTTATGTATGCTTAAACAGGAAAACGATTAGGTTTGCCAGTTAAAATAAAGTTTTCTTCGAGCCATATTTGGGGACTTCCAATTCTGGACGTTAATGACTCTTGACAGTTCGTCTTGGTCTTATATCCACATTTGAGAAATGTTTGGCTGTAATCATTGACTAATAATCATTTGAATGTTCAAGGTGTTTGATTGACAGATTCTCCCAGGTCTGCTTTCAATTGGTAGGGGTGTGGACGTCCAACAGGCTGTTTGCCAAAGAAAAGTTAGCTTAAATCTGGGGCCTTCAACTAAAATGTAGAGTTCCTGTTAGACAAAATAATAAAAAAAAAAATAATGTCTAAATATTCTGTGTAATATTTTTTAAGTAGCTAAAGATTGGTGGCACATCTGCATGTAATTAATAACTATCCCTCACTTCAAATTAATTTGGTACAATTTCAAACTTTTTGACAGTATTTAAGAACTGTGCAGCACACACAACAGGAACACAACCAGGACAATTGCCAACATCATCAAGAAAACCAGATAAAAACAGGATCCTCTAGCTTCCACAAATCAAACACCTCCCAAGAAGATTGTACATCTGAACAAATATTTAACATTTTTCAGTCCATCGGGGTTGCATTTTAAAACTCCACACAGAGGAACATTGTCTCTCTCAAAGCTTCTGAACATATTCCTGCTTTTCTTTTTGTACAATTCCTGTTGTCCGGATCTGATCGCCCAGATGATGAGTCATGTGGATGCTGGGTCCATATGACCCAACATGTGCCAGTTAGTGACCCCTGACTTAAATCCACTCAGACCAATCAATACCTACTGATGATCACTCATTCCAACATGGTGGCATCCGCATCACTAAAGAATGCTAACTGAATCAACTTAATTTCATTGGGAGTCAAAAGCAAGTAATTTTCTATGGGTGACGTCACACTCACTCGGTCCAGTTCAATACAATCAATGGTATTAAAGTCTGCATGTGAATCGTAAATGAGGAAAAAGGATAAGATGTAGAAGTCCAGGAACAAAACAGTACTCTAAGGGGATGTATTGATCCAAGTATCTACAGTATCAATATCTAGATGAAGTACTGATACTTGTGGGATGACATTGATACTTTTGTTACAGTTTTTCTTTAATACGTACAGTAAAGAGCTTGAATTTACTGAAGGAGTTCATTCAAGTGCAGCAACTGTCTGTATAGTGTTACCAGATTGGGAAAAAACAGTCCAATTTCAGTAAAAACTTGCTCAATTTGAGTGGGAAACTATCCAATCTTGTAACATTGGCTTTGAAGAAAAACACCACTTCTCACACCTTGTCCCTCACCTCCCTGCCTCTTTGGAGAGTTGAGAGAGACAATTTTACAAATGTAAGTTCAGTACAGATTGACGTACTTAGCTAATGAACATTTTTATTTGCCAAGAGTCTCAGTCTTGTGTTTTATTAGACGTTTAATTTCAGAAATTATTCTATAATTAATTTTTTTTTTTTTCAGTATTGGAGCTATTAACCATGTATTTACTTGGTATTGAATCAATACTCAAATTCCCAGTATCTCTCTATTGTATACCTTGAATGTAATTTGATTCAAAAAGTTGGATAGTCTCGGTTGCAGTAAAAGAGACTAAAACATTTTCTTTCTAATTTGTCAAAAAAATGAACTATGCTTTTTAAATCATGATGTGGTCTGTAAACTAAAAGTATTGCTTATCCTGATCAGTGAAATAGTAGCAACTCATTTCCTGCCAGGTTATGTAAATGCATAAACACAGCTGCAGTCTGTGTTCTCCTCCTGACTGCATCCTGCTTGTGACTCTTGCACTTTGGTCCTCTATTATAACCAACAGATTTTCTCTTTTATAAACAGCAGAGGTCCATCCTAAATATGAATTCAATGAAACAGAAATTTGGGAAAGTGTATTTTATTTTTTTGCATGTTGCCAAAAAATCTTTGTAAATCTCAGGTTTCTGCCTGCCGAGGAAGTGAAATGTGTGCAAGTCAAGATCACAAATCCAAAGAAGATGCAAAGGAATGTGAGTGCAGGTGTCAACCACTATAGGTCACAGTCATCAATCACACACACGAAAGTGTTGCTTGTCATAACATGACACTGAATTGTAGCAGTGCTTTTGAAACATGCAGTTTGGCGCGTCCTATGAACCCATCATACAGTGTGCCGTTATATTTCACCATAACTACCTGCATAGATCTCAATGATTTCAGTGCCAAAAAAGCTTCTCCGGTAGGATTTGGTTCAGTCAGCCGTGTCATGAGAGGCGCTGACTTTCTTCACCACAGTTCAGCTTTGATAGAGCTAAAAATCCAAGCCGATTTATTTCAAGTGGATTGAGGTTTTATTCCTGTCTTAGAAGTTCCCAGACTTTGAAATGCCTACATACTTATTCTATAGCTAGTTTGTGCTCTTGTCATTCACCAATATTTGACACGTCTTCATTAACTCTTCTGCAGATTGACAAAAACATATTTTTATTCTTCTGCTGGTACGGTTATTACAGTTTTCTAATTCTGATGTTCATGTGTATGTAAATGTACAGGTGTGCGTCCACACGGCGTGTCCCAGAAGGGTCATGTATTTCTCCTGCTACTCTATGAATAATGGAGGATACTGTGCAATATTAATCTGAGGTTTGGCTCTGGTGCCAACCACAGAGTGTCAGCATGTTTTCTGGTGCATCATGACAACTAATCTAACAGAAGACAAAACTTTAACTTTTCTGCTTGATCTCCACTTTTGGAGCAGGCCATGCCCTAAATCAGGGACAGACAAACTTTGACTCATAGACCACAAACGGTTTGAAAAAAAGGGACAAATGGTTGCTATTTTCTTAACTCTTAACCACCAGAGATGTCTTCGGCGACACCTAAATGGCATTTTTATTGACATACCGTAAATCTTTGATTGTTTTAACGGTAGCCAAACCCTAAATTAAATTTTTTTGGTTGTTAACCTCTATAACTAGTGTTTAAAGTGTTGTCTGTTGGTCATTTCTTGACAAATTAAAATAAACGTGTTTAATTCAGGAAAATATAGTAAAAAATACTGTCTGTGTGCTGCCATCTACAGGTTGAAACGAGGTACTGCAGTTGAATTTTGTGATTGGTCAACTGGTGCAAGTCCCAGAAGTTTCATGTCATCACGCTCTGCAGCTCCAGTATAAAAGCCCCGCCCATCTCTGATTCAGTTAACTGTCGGTCATTAGCTATAGCATGGGTCATAGCCAGACGGATGATTAGTGAGAAAAAAAAAAGGGTAGGAAGCAGTAGCGATTTTATGAATGAGCAGTGCGGGCGTTGGGCGCGGCAGCTATTCAGTGCTTCATAGTGAGAAAAAAAAATCTGCGGCACTAATATTTTCTATTGTGTGTTATATCAGTGTTTGGAACTGACTAAAACCAATGAGATGGCGCCCCCTGCAGCTGCAAGCGCTCAGCCGACAGGAGCGCGCGCAACCGCTCGTAGAAACTTTCATGCGTGTTCATCATATATTGTCAAAGATTCCTCCCTAGCTTTATATATATTATATACTTGTTGAGCCTTTTTTTGTCACAACTGTCATGTCAGAGAACCGTCTCTGAAGTTGATCAAAAATAGGCTACAGAGCATGCTCAGTAGGGATCACTTGGAGGAGCTTTTCATACATGTTTTCATACAGAGAAATATTTCTGTAAAACCACAAGTTTTTATTTTAATTATGTATTTGTTAATTATGATTATTTTTTCTCAAACTGTAATAAAACATTTATATTACATTCTAAATTCTTGCCTAATTTGTCATGTGGCAAAAATGGGGCCAGTCTTGACCATAAAACTCCCGCATGTAAAGTTGTGCCACTCCGCGCCTGCATCCAGGGGTTGTATTTTCTTAAAGGGACATCAAGGATTTTTAAAAATGTTTCTCTACAACAAACATTTACACTAAAGAGGGAACTTAAACTATTTCCATGACTGTAGAAATTGGTTGCCATAGCTACATCCTGTATATTTGCTCAATGTTTTTTGCAGTGGTGCAATGCACAAAGCTTTTTTGGTAAACACTATGAAATGTTTTAATAAAAAGAAATCTAAAAAGGCATAGCTTTCCTTTTGAGCTTTGAGGCCTTAGAAGTTGAGTGTCTGTATTACCTTCCTTGTAACTAGTCTGTAGTAGTACACCATCTGAGCCTGAGAGATAAATATTAAGTAAAATGAAAGCATTTTGAAAAATAAAAACAGGGAAGACTAAAACAAAGGCAGCTTGATCCCTTTGACACTTGCACAGAAAGTTTTGATGTAGAAAAATAAAAGAAATTCACTTTGTTACTGAAATATAGAGCACTGTGCCTTCCCCCAAGAGATGCAACTTATCCAGCACACTTCCCACAAAAAAAACAAAAAACAAACAAGTCCAAAAAAAAAAGAAGAAATCTGAACAAATCATCTATGAATTTTACTGACCTAGATTGGGTTCCCTAAAATGTCCTTTATGATCAATGCAAACACATGTTCATCATTCTGTGTAACAGAACTGACTATTATTTTATCTAGTCAAGTAGCATCTGGTACTACAACTAATGATAATCCTTTGCTTTTTAAAAATGATGTGTGAAAGCACTTAATCAGTGGTATTAAGTATTGGTGAAATTCATTCAAAGCTTTTTTTTCAATGACCATTACTGGAGAAAACCATTGCCCATGAACACTCAATTCATAATTGACTGTGTAAAAAATCTGGGACTTTGTCTTAATAAATTAAGTACTTGAAAAGACTAATCAACCATCTGACTTCAATGTCATTTGGTTAAGTGATGTAACATTTTGAATAACATTTCCTCACAGGCTGTATAGAACCCCAGGTGAAAAAATTAGTGCTGGTTTCTTGTGCGCATGAGATAGAAACTCATGCTCAGCAGTTGATCAAAGCTGGTGTATCAAACACACCACATGACTTTAGAGCTCGCTTTAGGTGACGCTCAGAGATAGCATAATGGTGACAAAGCCGCAATGTCAGCAATATCATTTGGTTTCTAGTGTGTACTAGTTTGTTTCTCGTGCACACCAGTAGGTTTCTTGAGTGCACTAGTTAATTTCTTGGACACACCAGTTAGTTTCTTATATGCACCTGATACTTTTCTTGTGTACACTAGTTAGTTTTTCATGAACATCAGTTGGTTTCTTGTGTGCACTAAGCACTTTCTTGTGCACAGCAGTTGGTTTCTTGTGTGCACTAGTTAAATTCTTGTAACATCGCTTGGTTTCTTATGCACACCACTAGGTTTCTTGTGTGCACTGGTTAGTTTCTCATGAACATTAGTTTTCTCATGTAAATGGTAAATGGCGTATACTTGTATAGCGCTTTCTACCCTCCTTCGAGGGCCCAAAGCGCTTCACAGTCACAGACCCATTCACCCATTCACACACACATTCACACACTGGTGGTGGCTCCGCTGCCGAACACTGGCGCCAACCTCCCACCAGAGGCAATTTAGGGTTCAGTGTCTTGCCCAAGGACACTTCGACACATGGGCGGGCAGGGAATCGAACCCACTATCCTCCGATCATGAGACGACTGCCCTACCACTGCACCACGGCTGTCCAAATGCACTAGTTACCTTCTTGTGAACTCCAGTTGGTTTCGGTATCTGCACACCAGATACTTTCTTTTGCACACCAGTTGGTTTCTTGCGTGCACTAGTATTTTCTCATGCATATCAAATCATTTCTTGTGCGCCCTAGTTAGTTTCTCATGCACACTAGTTAATTTCTCATGTGCACAAGTTTGTTTCTTGTGCACACCAGACAGTTTCTTGTGCATACTAGTTAGTTTCTGAGGCACTGTTTGGTTGCAAGTGTGAACTACTTATCTTCTCATGCATACATTTTAGTTTACTATGCCCACACGTCTCTTCTTTGTTTGTGCTCATTAACTTCACATGTGCGCCTGATACATTTGTGCGCACGCCTGTTGGTTTCTTGTGTGCTCTAGTTAGTTTCTCATGAGCACCAGTTGATGTCTTGGGTGTAGCAGATACTTCTTGAGTGTATTAAGTAGTTTCTTGAGCACAGCAGTTGGTTTCTTGTGTGCACTAGTTAGTTTCTCGTAAACAATAGTTTGGCTTCTTGTGTACTCCAGTTGGTTCCTGGTACACACCAAATACTTTCTTTTGCACACCAGTTGGTTTCTTGTGTGCACTAGTATTTTCTCGTGCGTATCAGATACTTTTTTCTCCACGCTAGTTAGTTTCTTGTGCACACTAGTTATTGTCTCATGTGCACTAGTTAGTTTCTGAGGCACTGTTTGGTTGCTAGTGTGAACGAGTTAGCTTCTCTTGAATACCTTTTGGTTTATTGTGCCCACAGTAAGTCTCTTCTTTGTTTGTGCTGATCAACTTGGCATGTGCACCAGATACTTTAGTGTGCACACCAGTTGGTTTCTTGTGCACACCAGTTATTGCCTTTGCGCACTAGTTAGGTTCTAGTTGACACTAGATACTTTCTTGTGCACACAAGAAATCAGTACTATTTTTTTTCCTCCTGTTTTTTTAGAGGCTTCAGACATGATGAAATGTAGTGTAAATAAGACAAACATCAACTGGGAAACCAGTCATTGATTAAAATATATAGCTAAATAATTATAAAAGTTCAAATTGCTCTTCTAATTGAAAATAATAAGTTGGCACGAGTGAACATCAATGCATTTGACTGAAAGTATTGACTCCTAAAGTCTGTTACTAATTTTTCCTTCAGGGACGACTAAAGCATTTTTTTTTTAACTTAAACTAAAGGCAAGACTGCAGACACACAGATGTTTATCATTTCTGCACTGGAGGACAATAACAAGGAAGAAATCTCAGTTTCTGAGAATGGTACAATAGCTGGTAATGGGGTTGTCATTATCTGCTGTGCCTGTGTCCTTCCTGCTGTCATCTAAAGTTTCAAGCTGCTCTCTCGATTCCAACTTCTACCTTTCTTGACAAATCTGAACATTATCTCTCTTGAAAATATAGCATCTGAAATCTCTCTCTTTTTTTTGTAAACATAGTACCACAACTATTAGCAGGGAGGGGTCCTGCTGCTCACTTTGTGTTTTTCTACAAATACAACACTTGAGTTCCCTCACCTACATTTTTCATAGACACAGAGGATTTTGAAAGATTATAATCCTCAATAAATGGAACCAATGAGATATTTATTCATAGATAAATACCTTATGTCTGATCTCTCTTATAGTTTGAAATTCATTTCTCAAATTGTGACCATACAAGAGTACATTTTACACCACAAGCACTGTATTTGATTATTCTTGATGTCTATTAAAAGATCAGGATGTTGAAATGTAAATTAGACCACAATAAAGACTTTTTAGCACCAGTGGTTTAAAGACATTCTACAGAATGTGCAGCAGACCTTGAGTTTGAGTTAATAACATTTCGGGTCACTTTATGATGCACATTGGATTCCTGCCTGTTTGAATTCCCCCACAATGCATTTCAATTGGATTTGGTCTTTAACCAAGACCTTCGTTAAGCCTCAATTTCATCTTTTAGAGAAATTCCGTGGTGGATTAGATTTTGTTGCAAAGATAATTACCCAGTAGAACAGTTAAGGTCTACTCTAATTTTCAGACAGCTGGCCTCATATTATCCCCATGCACTCAGTCAAGCATAGTCAAATCAATGACAAGCTGCCCAGACCTCAAGACTACAAATCAATCCCAAACCAAATCTCTGCTATCTTGCTTCACAGTTGGTATATGATTTATTATTTTTCTTTTTTCATTTAAAAGCTCCTTTTGATGTGTGCAAAACACATCAGCCATTACTGTGACAGATCAGCTTGACCTCACATTGATCTGAGCTGCGCACATTGCTCAACAGGCCCTTTCCTACATATTCATTTGCAAACAATTTAAACCTCAAAGTTTGAAATTTTCTTTTTGAAAGAGTTTTTCATGAGTTACATCACCAGCAGCAAAGTACCTACTGAACAAATGATTTACAATATTAGTTTTTATTGAGAAAAATTCAACAACCAAAAAAGGATGTTCACCGTCCAAAACCAATTAAATAGAACAGTTTTTTGACAATCCTCTAAGCAGTTGTGTGTAGGAAACATATGTTTAAATTTGCCACTCAACTATAGAACAGATTGACGTGTGCAGATCAGCATATGTTACGGAGGGAAAAAAAATCCTGCTTGTGCAAATAGAAGACCACATGCAGCTCAGTTTATGCAAATGTCTTCTCCACATCCTGAACACTTGTTTACA